>CM066991.1:89132019-90332019 GCA_033977485.1 Hydrangea macrophylla | reverse complement strand
TCATATCCAAATCATGTTCACTAGGATCAAATAGGACTTTTCAAAGGTTGTATTGTGGCTCAGGTAATGAAAAATGATAGAACGGATATATTGGGTAGATTTACGAATGGCATTGTAAGGCATGTTCGATCTCTTTCATTCTTCTTCTACAAACTTTCATCTTTTCTTTCTCTTCATTCCTTTTCATTCACTTTTCTTCTTTTCTTTCATTTTTTTCAACCTTCTCTTCTTTATTTTGTTTCTTTTCCTTTTTCTTTTCTTGCTTCTCAAATGATTATTCATTGAATACCCAGCAACTACCCCAGTAGCATCTTATTTTCTTCTTCTCAATCAACACATCGCCTTAATACTACTAAAAGTTGATCACTCTTCCAGTGGTATACTCCAAGTTGATCAAGTTGGAGCTTTTACAGCAGATAATGGTGAACAAAGAAAAAGAGGCATTGTAACGGCTCAAAGGGGCGAACTAAGGAAATTTTATCTTTTATCGGCCGGTAGTAAACAAAGAAGGGCCTAAAATCACTTCCTATGGTTATATGGTTCTTCAATGTTTACGACGGAAGATTATTTTGCATGGTAACAAATATTTTAACTTGACTATCAACCAAAACAAGAATAATGAGACTAAACAACAAATAGATGCGCTATTTCAATGAAATTCAACAAACACAAGATGTATTTATAACCCTCTAAATAGAAAAGATAGGCTCAAAAGCTCACCGGGCTTAGTCTCCACCTTGTGTTATCTAGAAATCCGAATCATATTATAGTTCACAACCAACATGTATTCCAATGACTACGTACAGTGCATATGTTTATGTGCAAATCTATGATATAAAACTACGATTCAAACAATACATAACTTAAAACGTCATATCATAACTTCAGCAAATGTTTAATCACATCTTCCCTTGTTTACCATTCTATAACAATTCAAAGTTCTATACTAAGAAGTATCAAATTGATATTGCAAAAACATTAGTACTATCGTTTATTTAAACACACTTTTTGAAAAAATTTAAAATTTTGCATAAACTAATGTGCATGTGTGATTGCATACCCCCAAACCTAAACCTTTCATTGTCCCCAATGAAACAATAAAACGAAAGAAAGGAAAGTACATAAGGAAGGAACGATAGTACCTCGATCTCGGCAATGACAAACAGGTGAACACAATGGAATATGTCAAAAAATTTCAATGTTACCTGTTACTTCTTAATAAAAGAAAACAAACTAACAAAAGAATATTAAAAGTAAATAAACAGAAATATACCAAAAAAACTAATCGAAACTAAACGAAACGACTAACCGGAATAAAACATAAAAGTATAAATGGAATAAAGAAAACAACAACTAACTCGATCTAAAATGGCTTAATAAACAAAAAACAGAAACGAAAACATTGTCAGAACAAGTATGGGGGAAAATACAGAAAACAAAAGAGAAAAACAGGAATTGGGGGAATCGCGCGAGCGGTCCGCGCGAGCGACCGTCGCGCGCGCGAATTCCTAAGGTTTTTTTTTTTTTTTAATTATCGCGCCAGCGGGACCCCTCGCTCCCGCGAGCTACCTCGCGCCCGCGAGACTAGGCGCGAGGAGAACCTGAGGCATACTAAAAGGAAAAGAACGAAAATTCCACTAAGTCACATTCTCGCGCCAGCGGGCCGCACGAGCGACGTCTCGCGCCAGCGGGCCGCGCGCGCGAGAATGGTCTTTTCACTTGGTTCACTTATTTTATGCATATAAATTAAAAATAATTCTATTCCAACCCCCAAACCTATCCAGCACCTCAAAAACAGACTAAAATCACCCAAAAACAAAGAAAAACGAACGAAATAAAGCTTGGGTTGCCTCCCAAGAAGCGCTTTCTTTTACGTCTTTAGCTAGACCGTTCTAGCTCAAGATTCAAGGAGGCTGAAAATCAGAATTTGTGCCCAATAGGATATCAGGAAGAGCTCGGTGGTAAGCAGAAATAACATCGCTTTGAATTAAATCGATTGACGGTTTGTCATTATGTTCGAATCGATTTCTTACCTTTCGAGTAGATTCCGCATTAGGGTCCACGGGATTAGGATTCATCCACTCATCATCGTCCGCTATATTGTTTTCCCCACTCACATTTATTTCTTTGGTAGGCTCAATATTCCGTTTTACCTCACCTTCCACCTCACATAGGGAATCGTCGTTTTTAGGAGGTTGATCCATAGCGTTAAAAACGTTTAATTTTAAGTTCATGTTCCCAAATGACACTTTCATTACCCCCGTCCGACAGTTAACACGTGCGTTGGCGGTTGCTAAGAATGGACGGCCTAAGATGACAGGAGTATGTTTCCTAGCATCTAGCACGGGTTCAGTGTCAAGGACCATGAAGTCGACAGGATAATAGCATTTATCAACCTTAACCAAGACGTCCTCGACGATTCCTCTAGGTATTTTAATAGAACGATCCGCTAATTGTATTGTAGCGGCCGTAGGTTTAAGTTCACCTAATCCTAGTTGTTTATAGACGTGATAAGGTATGAGATTAACACTAGCTCCTAAGTCAAGAAGAGCCCTATGAATGATAGTGTCACCTATGACACATGAAATCGTAGGCGTACCGGGATCCTTATACTTTGGAGGAGCGTGTTGGAATATAGAGCTTACTTTTTCCATGAGGAAGACCTTTTTAGGAGTATGACTCCGTATTTTACGCTTTTGTGTACAAAGGTCTTTTAAACATTTAGCATAAGCGGGAATTTGTTTTATAGCATCGAGGAAAGGAATATTGATTTTAACTTGTTTAAACACCTCAAGTATATCCTCAACCTTAGACCCTTTCTTAGGCAAATGTGCCGGTCCCTCAATGTTTGGTGGATATGGCATTCTCGGAATATAATTCGTTGAGACCGGTTCATTTTCTTTTCTACTTTGATTCACATCCTCACCTTTTTCTTTATTCAAATTTAAATTTTTATCTTTCTCACCCCCATCCGGAATTACAACAACTTCCTCATCTCGAGTAGTCGTCCTAGTCGAAACAGCGTTCATGCTCTCACTCGTACTACCCACTGCGTATTGCCCCTTAGGTTGCTGAGTAGGTTGACTCGGCAACTTACTCTCAGTTAAACGGTTTAATGAATTAACAATTTGCCCTACTTGGGACTCCAGTTTTGCGATGGATTGTGTGTGAGAGTGTACTAACTGAACCACCGAACCAAAGTTTTCAAGTGAGGCCAACACCTTCTCCTCAAATGCATTATTGCGTGGAGGTGGAGGAGGTGGTTGGTATTGACCTTGTTGGTATTGGGGTCGGTACGTATTTGGAAAATTAGTCGACCTAGGATTATAATTATTTTGTGGGAATTGTTGCATAGAATTAACGTGTTGTTCAACAAATTCCGGATATTGAGATGCAGAAGGACATGCAAAGATATTATGTGACGGTTCAGTACATAATGCACATACTTCTGAAGAGGATGGATTAGACGGTTTGTTCATTTGCATAAGTCGGTCAAGTTTTCTATTTAATTCTTGTATTTGAATTGATTGACTTGACTCAACTGTCACCTCTCGCTTAGGTTGAAGGTATCCCTCAGAACGTACCGACACAGCCTGATGCATCGAATTCTCGCTTAACGTTTCAAATATTTTCCAGGCCTCGTCGGCGCTTTTGTGTAGGAAAGTTCCCGCACAAACGGCATCGACGGTATTCCTAACAGAGGGAATAAGCCCCTCGTAGAAGACTTGAACCAATTGCCACTTGGGAACCTGATGATGTGGACACGAACGTAATAATTCTTTAAATTTTTCCCACGTGTCATAAAGAGTCTCCCCATCTTGCATCACAAAATTAGTTATATCTTTTCTTATCTTATTTGTACGCATAATAGGGAAAAACTTTTGTAAAAAGGCGGTGTGTAAGGCTTCCCATGTTTTTATTGTGTTTGGCTCCAAAGATTGAAGCCAATATTTAGCTTTGTCTCTTAAAGAGAATGGGAAGAGCCGCAATTTTAATTCATCATTATTTAGGTTTTGTATTTTCAAAGTAGAGCATATACCCTGAAAATCCCCTAAGTGTTGGTAAGGGTCTTCATTTAGACGGCCATGGAAGGAAGGTAGTAGCGAGATCGTAGACGACTTTATCTCAAAATGAGATGCCGTCGCCTCCGGTAATTCGATACCGGCTTGTGGCGTGTAAGTAGTAGGAATAAAATAATTTATAAGTGGAGGTGGTGGCGGTATATTAAGATTGTTCATATTCGCACCTTCGTTTTGATTGTTATTGTTATTTCCACCGTCAGCCATTTTAATCGGTTCGATGTTAAAAGTTCGAGTTTTCCTTAACCGTTCACGGGTACTCTGAATTTCGGCCTCAAACAACGACGATGGAATCGGAGTTGATTCGTCGTCTTGCACCCTAGCTCTAGAAGCTTGGGTTGTGGACTTACTAGTTCTTAAGGTACGTTCAAGTTCAAGATCGAAAGATTTTAAATCTGGTTTATTTGAACGTGTACCCAACATACACTAAAACAAAAGAAAAGAAAAGAAACTAAAAACAAAGACTGACTAAACAAAAGAAAAATAAATAGCAATCACGCAACTAAGATAACAAGCACTCAACTACTATGATGCATGCAAATTATCCTGTAATGCAATGACCGCGTCAAGCCCAGCGCCCCGGGTTTCCTAGCTAATGCAGTGCAATTAACCCTAAAATAATGCAAATAGTGCGTCATAGCGCCCTGACTTACAGTGGTTTAAAGCGAGTTTCACAAGAAGCAATTTACTTAATTTTTATTTATTTTATTTGAGTAAGCTCCTTTGATGTAATTAGCTGCTCCACTTGGAAACGTTGACTACAAAATAAAAAAAAAACAAGTTATTAACTAAAAATAAAACGAAAAATAAGAAAAGGAAACCTAATCTAATATTTACGAATTAACTAAACTACGATTATAAAACTAAGAGTAGTAATACAATCCCCGGCAACGGCGCCAAAAATTGATGTTGTCAGTATCAAGATATAAAAAGTGTTCTTTACTTTTCAAAAGATTTGCAGTGTGGAAGTAAAGGTCGAACCCACAGAGATTGATTACTACAGCAACTTAATTTTAAAACCTAAGTCTAATTAATTAGGAAAAACGGATTTTAATTGGATTTAATTAATCTAAGAACAATAAAAGTAAATCTAAACTATGAAAGCAATTAAAGTTGTTTTAAATAATGTTTAAGGGAACCTAGGATTGCAAATCCACCACTAGCTTCATAATAGGAATATTTATGAATTACTTTAGCTTATTACGTTGGATGAATATGGGGAATTGTAGCTACAAGCCCAATTCCTCCGTCAAGAAGATAATCATGGTTCAAGCACCAACATAATCCATCTTCGGGTAGCACAAATTATCTCACACTAAACTAGGGTTGTGATCTAATCCGTCTAACCTAGGCATGGACTATTCGGATACTTGATAGCACAAATCAATAAAGCACCATCACATGTAAACAACCTAAACAAGCACAGCAAGAATAGATCGTTGAGCACATCACAGTCAAAATAGATCTAAGACAAGAATAAACTTTGAAAGCAATGATTTAATCAATAGAAGTACGATTTATTTATAAAAATCCTCTAAACATGTGACTGTCATCCATACACAATAAAACTAAAATAAAAGCATAAATAAAACCCTATTACTCATCTAGGGCTTCATTGAAATCCTAGATCTATGATCTAGCCGTCCATGGAAGTAGAGATCGGCAAGTAGTTGATGGAGGAGGCCATGGAGATCCTTGGTCTTCTTCTTCTTCTCCTTGCTTCTCCCTCTTCAAGGGCTGAAAGTATATGTGTAGAATGTGTATGTATGGGTGTGTATAATAATTGCCAACCCCTAAAAACTATTAAAACTAAGTATATATAGAGTTTACACAAGCTTTGGAAGGCTTCCCAACCCGAAACGAACTGAAACGCATGTAATTTACAGTCTGGACGTCGTTCAGCAGTTTCGTTTGCACAGGAGTCCTCAGTACACTGAAATACGCAACATTGGTTTTTACCCATATCGCGCGAGCGGGTCGCGCGAGCGCGACTTTTGGTACCTCGCGCGCGCGGATCGCGCGAGCGATTCTGAGGTTCTCGCGCGAGCGGATCGCGCGAGCGATTTCTGGTTTTCGCGGGCGCGGGTCGCGCGCGCGACTTGGCTTTTTCAGCTTTTTCAACTATGCTTTTTCACCCTGTTTAGCCTGGTTTAGTTGATTTCTTCCAAAACCTGTCAGAAACTAGAAAACAGAGTAAAAATATACAAAAAGAGGATAAAAAGGTACTAGCAAATGCGCGTTAAGGCGTATATTTAGGATTAGTTCTCTCCCGATCAGGAATCATGGTGAAATTGAAAGGCTTTTAAGAAGAATCGTGCAGAAAATCGAAATTTTGCCTTCGGAAGGAGAGTTGACTTTTTTTCCTTAAGGATTTTGATTTTCTAGATATTTTTATTGAATCCAAATGGGGGGTATTTCCTTAATTACATTTAATGTCTTAAGTAAATACATAAATTAAACGACATTTACTTAACTGACACGAAATGAAATTAAGGTGCTGAATTGCTGTGAATAGTGCTGGATTGCTGTGCAGCGGCACTCAAAGTGCCTGAACGGCAGTCAGTGAATGCCGCTGCGGCACTCACTGAATGCCGTCCGGAATTCAGAGAGTGCCGTGCGGCACTCAGAGAGTGCCGTTTCATCTCATCGAGTGTCGGCCTGGGCTAATTTGCATTTTTAAGTCAAAATTCTTTTTCAATCTTTGATCAAATGAATGCACCAAACGATGCCATTTTTTGTGTACGTGTTTACTACTCCTAGGTCATGCAAACCATGCTCCCACCATCCCTAATTGACCTATCTACCCTTATCTTAGCCCCTAAGATAATGAAAGTCTATAAAAGCCCCATTTTCTCTCATTTTGGGGGGTTGGAGACTTGAATCTTGGGAGAGAGACTTGAATCTAAAGGAGAGAGGCTGAATTTTGTAGAAAGAGTTTGTTCTTAGAGAAATATAGAGAGAGAAACCCCAAGACCCCATAGAAATCTTACCCAATTCATCCAAATTCCTCAAATCTCCATTGAAGAACCTTGAAGCTTCAAGGAAGAAGAAGAAGAGCATTGCTTGTAAGGCTTGGATCTCTCTAAATCAATCAAATCCTGAGAAGATCTACAGGTTAAATCCTTATCCCTATACTTATTATATATAATTCAATCACAATTCATAGATCTAGAACTTTTACACATTTTCAAAACCTCTCTTCCCATCCCATTTCATCACACACCACCAAGAACTTGTGATTGAATCTCATGACATTTCATCAATTTGGATGTAATTAGCTTTGGGTTTAAGACAAATTCAACTTTGAAGAGTTTGTATCCTTAGTCTTCTAAGTAATCCTTGATTTTCCTTATTTCTATTTCATTAAAAAGGTGCATGAGATCTTCCATATCTCATTGAACCTCTTTGAGTTTGATTATTTAATTTCCTATGATCTTATGATCTATATGGAGATTAGAATGAATCATAGTCTTAATCTACATATAATTAGTGAGGTTCAAGTCTTAATCCATGACTTGAACCTCTTCATTAAGAAATCTTATGGAATCCTTACTATATTCCAATGAGGTTTGAGTAGATTTTAACTTCATTTAGTCTCCAATGACCATCAAATGGTAGGAGAAAATGTGTTAGTTCAAGTCTACTCCCATGGCTTGGACTAATCTTTCCCTTTGGTTTTGAGAAGTCTTTCATACTTCATCTAAAACCTACATATGAGTATGTCTCTAACTCCAATGACCATCAAATGGTAGGAGTGATAAGTTGAATTCAAGCTTGGGTCCATAGGTTTGAGTTCTTTATTTGAGGACTTTGTGAAGTTCATTTCAATACTTCATCAAGATCCATAAGTGTAGTATGTCTCTAACTCCAATGACCATCAAATGGTAGGAGTGATAAGTTGAATTCAAGCTTGGGTCCATAGGTTTGAGTTCTTTATTTGAGGACTTTGTGAAGTTCATTTCAATACTTCATCAAGATCCATAAGTGTAGTATGTCTCTAACTCCAATGACCATTAAGTGATAGGAGTAGTAATTTGAATCCAAACTTTTATCCATGGATTTAAATTCATTGTTCTTTGGATCTTGTGAAATCCATGCTATACTTCATTAAAATCTATGAGTATATATGCCTCTTAGTCTTCAATGACCATCAAATGGTAGAAGAAGTAGTTTGGTTTGAGCCCCAACTTCATGTTTTAATAGTTGAGGCCAATCAACAAACTTGAACTAGCAAGACAAAAACAGTGGGTTAACAAACTGTTTTTGATCAAAGATTTTTAGTTCAAGATCTAACCGTTGAAATCAAGTGAAACCAACGGGAAAATATCAATAACACATTGTTTTACCACTGTGATTTTTGTTTTAGCAAGATTTTGTGATTAGAGAGGTTGATCATGATTTTTGTGAGCTAATCACAATCTGTCCAGAGTTCTAGAATGCTTTCAGAATAATAAGTCTGCTTTGAAATTAATAAATCAGAACCCTAATAAAGTTTTCGGGGTCTCAAATAATTTTTTATAAGTACCTTAATGTGTTAGGAAGGTACCCTAAAAAGATCTAAGTGTTTCTCATTTTTTTTACTATTTTTAGAAAATCATACAAGATCTCTGGACAGAGAGTTGCAGAATCCTGAGTGAGGTCTAGTATTTTTCATATTCCCGGAGATCTAACCGTTTAAAATTTGATTTTCTTTTTGGGTTAGAAACTAGACTCACAGAGGCATAACATATCCAAAAAGCAGTAAGATCCAACCATTGAAAGTATTTTATTTCCATTTTTGAACGTCTGGTCTGCTCTCTGTAAATCACAAAAACTGCTACTGTTTTTGTCTAACCTTATTTATTTCAACTTAAGTAGTCTCCCAATGGCTTAGGACTCAAACCATGTTTTGAATAATGATAATTTAGATTAAACCCAGAGGCTAAGTGATCCAAATTAGTGAATAAATTCATATCTTATTCTTGTTCATAATCATTCATTCATTCATATACATTGATGCTTATAGTTAGAAATAGTTCTTGGACAAAGTTGGACTTAATTGAATTTAATTGAACATGACTTAGGATTGATTACTTTTTGATATTATGTCTACTATGAGGCATGTGTACTAACCTTTGTTTTGTAGCGCATTTGAGGTACAATTCCTCAACTCTTCTCTAGTTCAATTTCATTCTTTGATTTATATTGATTTTCGACTCCATGTGCGACACCTTAGCCTAGGTTTTGCCTTATGTGTATATATGTGTTAGAGACCTTTCTTAGGTTTATTTTGTTCTCGCATGAATTGCACGTTTGATATTCGCGGCTAGATCCCGGGTATGTTTTCTAGTTCTCTATTGCATATCATGTTGTTTGCTACTTGTATTACGTGGCTTATGAATGATATTTTATCGTTAGCAATTTTACACCATTTCCAACATGCTTGTGTGATGTATATGTATATATGTATTAATTGAGGGCATGCTTAGATTAATAATTTGATTAAAAAGGATGTTGAGTAGAGGCCTATCGTGATAGGATGAAAGGGGGTGTTTTAGTCCGCTGAGCTCCTTCCCCTTTCATTCCATAATCCCCGGACCCAGTTTATCTTTGGTTTCGCAAAAGATCAGTTTGCTTTAAAATGGTTTCTTAATTTTCCTTTTTTAAAATTAAGTGGCGACTCTTTGAATTTGAAAAATATTTGTTTTAAAAGTGGGTAAAATAGGAAATCCTGCGATATCCACAATCTGGCGACTCTGCTGGGGATCGAACCCAGAATTTCTGATTTTGGGTTCACTCGAGGATTAGACTTGAAAGCATCCTTTTAATCGAATTAACTAATTTTTGTATGCCCGTTGCATTGCACTTGCATGTCTAGCCAGTCGATTGCACGGAACTATGACCTTGGAGGCTCGGGGCAACCCGGTCGATCAAGCCATCATGGGGCCGTGTGATCACCCTTGATCTTGTACCATATTTTGGTATATGAAGCACCCTATCGGATGTGTGTCAAGGGTCCCTTATTTGACCAAAACCCGGCCTTTGCATGGTAGCTTCTATAGAACCTTTCGATCTTAAGAAATTTCTTGATTAGGATTATGTGCTAGGGAGTTTTGTATGCCCGTGAGTGATTATTTGAGATGATGACGATGCTTGCTTGATGGAATATGTGTAACCTCTTAATCACTTTTGAGCAATTCCTTCTCATGTCCCACGACATTTGGGAACATGCTGGATCTTGAGTATGTGATTACATCTCTTACATCTCGCTAGCTAAGCATCATTGACCTTGTATGCATCCGAATTCATGAAGAGTACGACAACAATCCAATCATGTGATCCTCCTACCCAAAGAATTTTAAACAAGCCTTTGGAAGCAAATAGATTTTGCTATCTTTATTCCATGGTATTCAATCGCTCTTTCAAAAAAACTTTGGAGTTCACTTTTTTTTATTAAAATTTCAAGTCAACCATCTTTTAAGGAAGAACCCAAAATTCTTAGAACCCAAAATTCTTGAAAGATTTTGAAAAATTTCACCAACTAAAGAAACGCTTTTTAAAGCAAAAATTTTTACCCAATCACCTTTTGGTTAGGAATATAATCCAAAATGTTGAAAATTGTATTTGAAAAAAATCTCCGTAATAAAAAAAATCATTTTTTTTCAAATGAATTTCAAAGCAAAATTTTAATCCAATCGTCTTCATTGAGAAATGTTTTTCACGTCCTCATTTTTTTAAAATAAAAGATTCAAAATTCTTGAGAATTGTTTTGAAAGATCTCATCGTTCTAAACAAGTGATTTTCAAATGAATTTCGAAAAATTTTGAATATCCAACCTTTAAGAGGGTAGTGAAGATCACAATGAGAGGAGAAGTTGGCGCACTTGACATGGGTGAGGATTTTATGTGCTTATGTGTTTACCTGTTAGGATTAGAATTTTCCTTTGCTTTGGCATATAGAGTAGGCACACACACACACTTGCATTTCATTCGTGTTCCATATGTGCAGTGCATGCGTCAAATCATAAGAGCATGTACATTTTGCGCTCTCACCAATCAAAATCATTACATACGTGTAACGTACGAACTCACAACATCTTTCTTCCAATTAAGATCAAAGCCCCTAAAAAAAAAAATAATAAAAAATAAAATAAAAATTCCTTACTATTCAATTCTGCATGCGGACCTTTTTCCTATTTGTTTTAAGAAAGAGTGGAACAACCAGAGCCCCTAGTAAGGACACTTCTAATCTTCTTGGATTTATCTCTCTTACTTAGAGGAGATCATGGACCATCATGTCGAGATAGACCCACCAATGGCCTACAGAGCTTTGGAGGAGAAAGTAAGCAAACTGCAAGTCATGGTTGAGCAACAAGATTCTAGGGTGAAGCAATTGGAGGGGGTAATGCTTGAGTTCATTCAATTGCTGAAAGATCAGATGGCCAACGATGAGGTGAAAATGGATCAATTGGAAAAGAGAATAATGGATCGCCTAGAGAAGCAACAATGCCCATGTCCAAACCCACCCATGCATCAATGCCCATATCCAAATCTAACCATGCACCCAAGCCCAACCAATCACCAGAGCTCACATCTGGTCAATCACCAAATCCCGCAGTCATACTTGACCAACCTGCAAGGCCCACATCCAATCTCAAGCTCATATCCAAGCCTGACCCCATCCAGCCAAAAAGCTAATCCAAGCCAACATCCCAACTCAAGAAATCCTAGCCTAACCGCATATCCAAACCTAAAAGCCGGCTCAAGCTCAAAGTCGAATCCAAAATCAAGCCAAACCCGCAAGCGAAGAATTTTCACCAACCTTGGCATGCCATTATCCATGGCCCTTGGTCACCTCATCAAGAGTGGTCACCTCAATCTCCTGGACCCAAGGCCACCATCAAATCTCTTACCCCTCAAATATGACCCATCATTATACTGCGCCTACCACCAGACCCCTGGTCACATGACCAATTATTGCATAAAACTCCGCCATGATATCCAAGATCTCATTGAGCAGAAAATGATCACTCCTTCGCTGAACCCACTGAGTAACATTTGGCATGACTTGCAATCCTTTCAATCCCAACAATCACTGAGCACTCTCAAGGGATTTGTTGCCTCCACGAGTTCGTAAAAACTAATTAGCCATGACCCAATCAATAAAATCGAAAAAGGCATTGACAAAATTGGGTATGAGTCAGAGGAGGGCTGTTCTGCTAAAGAGTGGGACATAGACATGGATGATGTTTCCACACATATGCTAAAGGAAAGTGTTGAGCCCGAAGGGTCAAATGATGCTAGTGAGGTGATAGTGTTTAGGAATACTGCTGCTAAAGCAAATGTGGATGCTTTTGGAAATATAATAAATTGAAGATCATCTATGACATTCCAATTGAGACCAAAGTCGAGTCTAGTCCAGTTTGCAATCGACTCATGTCTAAGTTGGAGTCAAATGTCGAGTCCAGTCGAGTCCTCTAGTTAGTCTATTATCTAGTTTATTGTCAAGTCTTCATCAAGTCAATCGAGTCAAGTGATGTAATCTTCCTTCTATCCTAGTTGAATAAAATGTCATTTTGCTTAAATAAATGTGCATAGTCGTGAATGAATGGATCATTAAGCCCAAAAAAAAAAAAAAAAAAAAAAAACCACTTTTTCAAATGATCATGGAAAGTGCTTTGTTAATAAATCGTTGCATTGAAAAGGATCCCCAATTGATCAACGAAAATCTGTGCCAAATCCAAAGAGGAGCAGAGAATTGATTAGCCTTACTTTAAGAATTTAAAGATGCTCTTGCTCAATCTTGAAAAGATGAACTTGGAACTTCTTGAAGCTTGCTCACCATCCCCTTCTCTTAAATACCAAGCCTAAAAGATGAGTCCAACTAGTCCAAAGCCATAACTTGATCCTTGATGGTAGTCGAATATATTAAATGAACTTCTTCTTCCCAAAAAAAAAAAAAAGAAGAGAAAGAAAAAGGAGCTCGCTAGGATGAAAACCCGAAAGGGCACCTAGGCAAAATTTAGAGCACAAAAAAGGAAGAAAATAAAAAAGAGAAAAGAGAAAGAAGAAGATGAAGGAGCTCGCTAGGATGAAAACCCGAAAGGGCGCCTAGGCAAAAGTTAGAGCAAAAATAAGATGCGTGTTGATTTCAAAATCCGAATCCTAGCCAGTCAAAATCATGAAGAGAATATGAGATAGTGAGGTAGAGAAAAGAAAGGAAAGAGAAAAAAAAAAAGAATAAATAAGATTGAGAATTCTTGAGCACTTCAAAGTATATCATTGGTACATGAAGGCTTTGTGTTGTTCTCAACAAAGAAAAGACATTGGAAATGAAAAGAGAGATTTGAAAGTATCAATTAGTCTCAAAATTTTGAGAGAGGCTCAATAAGTGAGTCTAAAACAATGCAAAGATATCTTTGAGGAAAATAAAGAGTGATCTGGAGGGCTGAAATTGCTTTGTGAGTATGATAGGAAATGATTAAAACATGATGTATTATGAGAGTTGTAAAGATTAACTGGCTAGTGAAAAGGTGAGAAGAATCAACCGCCAAAAAAAAAAAAAAGACGAAGAAAAGAAAAGAAAAGAAAAGAGGAAAAAAAAAAAAAAAAGGAGAAGTAGTTCATGTTCTCATCATCCTGTTCAAAAGCTACCACAAGGAATCTGTTTTAGAAAATCTGCCCAAGAAAGAGCATCCATTGGACCCATATGGAAACATGGCTCGAAAAGCCCACAAATTCTTGAAGCCTTATTCTTTCAATACCTCCAGAGTTGATGAACTACGTTTTTGACCTGATTCCCACTCGGGGATACGTAGGCAGCCTACTCGGTTCGGCCATCACCCTCGCCATCTCATGGCATCTTTCTTTCAGGCCTTAGCCGAACTACTTTGGACCTGATTCCCGTTTAGGGATAAGTAGGCGAACCTTCCAAGGTTCTCGGTCCATAACCATCCCTAAACCATGAGCATCACCCTTTGTGCCTTTGGTTTCCTTTCTTCAGACTAGGGGCAAACTTGCGTAAGTTTGTCCGAAACAACATCTATATCGCCAAACCAGGGGCAAACTTCGTTTGTTGAACACCTCATTTAATCCCAAAAGCAATGCCTCCGAGTCCTACTCAAACTAGGGGCAAACTTCGTTTGCCAAAATCCCTCTATGTCAGAGAAAAGTTCTTGAGTAATCGAGTTTGTTTTGAATGGATTGAAATAGATTGTCTTTTATTCTCTAAGCTAAAGCACTAATCTGAAGCACACTCTGGATAGGCAAAGAATCAGCTAACTCAAAAAGAGAACATTCAAAGTTTAGATTTGTCGGAAAAATACTAACATTGCAAGATGATGAATAAATGAAAGGTAAGATGATACATTGTTCACGATGAAAGCACATTGATTCATAATAATACAGAGTTTGAGTCAATCGCTTGTGTAATCACTTCGTCAAGATTGTCCCCCCTTGATGAGTCAATAATGGTCTCAATTGTGTGGGTTTAAGATGATGAATAAAGATTTGAAGAGTCTCCATGAGTATCCCAAGAGCAATGCAAGCAGGATTTTTAAACACTATCATAACACAATGCTAAAGCAGAAATATGAAGGGTCCAAGACTAGGGGCATAGGTGGCTTCCCTCTTTTTTTTTAAAAATAAAAATAAAAATAAAAATAATAATAATAATAATAATAATAATAAAATAAAAATCATCATTTTACTTATTTCAAGGGTCCGCAGACGCAGGAAAGCATTTTCTCCAAAGCCCACTTTCGTGGCAATTATCTTCGAAAGCCCATTCATACGGCACCCTCTCATCCAAAACCCACTTTTGTGGTGACCACCATTATAAGCCCACTTTTGTGGCGACCTCATCATAAGCCCATTCATATGGCATCCTCTCATCAAAAGCCCACTTTCATGGTGACCACCATTATAAGCCCACTTTTGTGGCGACCCCATCATAAGCCCATTCACATGGCACTCTTTCATCGAAAGCCTACTTTCAGGGCAACTCTCGTTATAAGCCCATTTATGTGGCAGTTTCATCCATGAAAGCCCACCCCGGTGGCACTCTTTTAGCCAAGCCAACGCTCATGGCAAGTTCATGCACATAAGCCCACTTTGTGACAAACATACCTCATAAGCCCACTTCCGTGGCAAATCCACACTCATGACAAGCTCATCCAAACGAGCTCATTTCAGTGTCAAAGCTCCTCGTCAGTCCAGCACAAGTCATTAGCATCATCATTATCATCATCATCATCTTTATTAATTAATCAAGTACTTGAGCCTTATTCGGCTCCTTTGATTCGTTGAGTCTTTATGACTTCGATTTTGCAAAAGTTCAAAATTCTTCAAGTCCGCGTGACTCCGTGTTTGTAAAATATGAATTTTTGAGTCCGTAGGAATTCGTGTGTGTAAAATATTGAATTCTTGAGTCTGCGTGACTCCATTTGTGTAGAATATGATTCTTGAGTCTGCGTGACTCCGTTAATATAAAAGAATGAGTTCTTGAGCCCGCATGACTTCATATATGTAAGATATGATTTTTTTTAGTTCGCGTGAATCTGTGTGTGTAAAATTTTGAGTTCTTGAGTCCGCGTGACTCCGTGTTTGTAAGATAAGAATGTTTCGAGTTCGCGTGACTCCGTATTTGTAAAAATAGATTTTTGAGTTCACATGACTCTGTTTTTTTTTTATAAAAAAAATGATGAATTTTTTAGTCCATGTGACTCCGTGTTTGTGAAATGTGAATTTTTAAGATCATATGGCTCCCCTTTTGTAAAATGTGAATTCTTTAAGTCAGTGTGACTCCCCTTTTGAAATAGAAAATGTTTTGAGTCGAATTGACTCCCTATTCGGAGATAGAAATTCGTTCGAGTCTGATTGACTCATGATTTTTGGAAATAAGAAATTCTTTAAGTCCGATTGATTCCTGATTTGTTGAAATAGAATTCGTTTTGAGTCTGATTTGACTCCTGGTTTTGTGAAATTGAATTTGTTTCGAATTCAACTAACTCCTGATTTTAGAATTCGAATAGAATTAAGTCTGACTGACTTCTCGATTTTGGGAATTGAATTGAATTGCGTCTAATTGACTCCCGGTTTTATGGAATTGAGTTTGTTTCGAATCCAATTGACTCCTATTTTTAGAAATTTGAAATTCTTTGAGTTTAATTGACTCCCGATTTTATGAAATTGAATTTGCTTCGAGTCCAATTGACTCCTGTTTTTAGAAATTTGAAATTCTTTAAGTATGATTGATTCCTGATTTTAGAAAATTGAATTTATTTGAATTTGATTGACTAAATGATTTTAGAAGGTGAATTTATTTGAAATGAGTTTGATTGACTCCTGATAAGTGGAATTTGAATTCGAAATTGAGTCAAAGTGACTCTTGATTGGGCAAATTTTTTATTTGAGTCTGATTGACTCCTGATTTTAGAAGAATGAATAGATTTGAGTTTGGTTGATTCTAAGAATCTAAGTTGATTTGAGTTTGATTGACTCCTAATTTTAAAAGAATGAATTGAATTGAGTTTAGTTGATTTTAAGAAACTAAGTTGAATTGAGTCTGATTGACTCTTGATTTTAAAAGAATGAATTGAATTGAGTTTGGTTTGGTTGATTTTAAGAATCTAAGTTGAATTGAGTCTGATTGACTCTTGATTGTAGGAAAATTGAATAAATTGGAGTCTGATTAACTCCAGACTTCTGAAAATTGATTTGATTAGGAGTTTAATTGACTCCAATTTTGGACAATTGAATAAATTGGAGTCTGATCGACCCCGGACTTTTGAAAATTGATTTGATTAGGAGTCTAATTGACTCCAATTTTTGGAAAATTGAATAAATTGGAGTCTGCTTGACTCCGGACTCTTGAAAATTGATTTGATTAGGAGTTTGATTTACTCCGGATTTTGAGAATTAGAGTAAATTGGAGTCTAATTGACTCCGGGCTTTTGAAAATTGATTTGATTAAGAGTCTAATTGACTCCTGATTTTGGAAAATTGAATAAATGAGAGTTTGGTTGAATCTAAGCTGATTTGAGTCTGACTGACTCCTGGTTTTAGAAGAATGAATTGACTCGAGTCCGAAAGGCTCCAATTTTGAGAAGATGAGTTGATTTCGAGTTTGAATGACTCCGAAATTTTGGAAATTGATTTGGTTCGAGCTTGATTGGCTCCGATTCTTTGGAAATTTGTTAAATTAGAACCTGATTAACTCCGATTTTGGAAAATTAAATAAATTGGAGTAAGTTTGAAGTTTAATCTGATTAAGAGTCTGATTGATTCTGGGATTTGCGGAAGCATGTATTCAACCGAAGTCTAATTGACTCCGAACTTTGAAACCTGATTTGACTTAAGCCTGATTGGCTCCAATTCTTTGAAAATTGATTCGATTTGAGCCTGATTGGCTCTAATTCATTAAAAATTGATTTGCTTTAAGCCCGATTGGCTCCGATTCTTTAAAAATTGATTTGATTTGAGCCTGATTGGCTCTGATTCCTTGAAAATAGATTTGAATTGAGCCTGATTGGCTTTGACTCTTTGAAAGTTGGTTTAATTTGAGCCTGATTGGCTCCAATTCTTTGAAAATTGATTCGAATTGAGCCTGATTGGCTCTGATTCTTTGAAAATTGATTCGAATTGAGCTTGATTGGCTCTGATTCTTTGAAAATTGATTTGGTTTGAGCCCGATTGGCTCCAGAACTTTGAAGTTGATTTGACTTGAGCCTGATTGGCTCCGATTCTTTGAAAATAGATTTGAATTGAGCCTAATTGGTTTCAACTCTTTGGAATTTGATTTGATATGAGAGTCTTGTTTGATTCTGGAACTTTGAAAATTGATTTGGTTCGACTCCAAGTTAGAAGAAAATTCAGCCGACTTTAATATGATTGATCTTCGATTTCGGAAATTAAAAGCAAATATGAATCCAAGTGTTTCCAGGTTTAGGAAAGTTAATTCAAAATTTAATCAGCTCCTGAAAGTTAGGAATTATGAATTGAACCAAGTCAACTTTGATTTTACTTGGTGAGGCAGTAAATTTGCATCTCATCTTTCAGCATGCTACCTGATTCGGCTTAGCCGATCAGATGATTTTGGAAGATTATGGAGCGTAAGGCATGAAGCGGCTCAATCTTTCAGCGTGCTACCTGATTCGGCTTAGCCGATCAGATGATTTTGGAAGATTATGGAGTGTAAGGCATGAAGCGGCTCAATCTTTCAGCGTGCTACCTGATTCGGCTTAGCCGATCAGATGATTTTGGAAGATTATGGAGCGTAAGGCATGAAGCAGCTCAATCTTTCAGCGTGCTACCTGATTCGGCTTAGCCGATCAGATGATTTTGGAAGATTATGGAGCGTAAGGCATGAAGCGGCTCAATCTTTCAGCGTGCTACCTGATTCGGCTTAGCCGATCAGATGATTTGGGAAGATTATGGAGCGTAAGGCATGAAGCGGCTCAATCTTTCAGCGTGCTACCTGATTCGGCTTAGCCGATCAGATGATTTTGGAAGATTATGGAGTGTAAGGCATGGAGCAGCTCAATCTTTCAGCGTGCTACCTGATTCGGCTTAGCCGATCAGATGATTTTGGAAGATTATGGAGTGTAAGGCATGAAGCGGCTCAGTCTTCCAGCGTGCTACCTGACTTGGCTATGGAGTGTAAGGCGCAAGGCGCATCTCAGTCAATCAGACGATTCTCAAAACACATATGAAATGTGTATACATCAATCATGATGTTCCTAGAGTAGGACGGTATCATAATAGGATAATTCAATGTATAGGGTGCATTTCTGATAATAGGAAAAGTAACGTGACTCGGGATCATCACGTTTGGGAGCATAAGATATAAGATTGCATGAGCATGTGCATCACGATAAGATAAGAGCATTCATCCGTGTGATTATTTGCATTTGTGTGTTATCCCTTACCCGAACTACGTCCTGGTCTGATTCCCGTTGGGATACGTAGGCAGCTCACCATTGAGCATGACCAGCACCGACCGTCTCCGCAAATGTTTTTGCAACGCGTTTTGTTTTTACCTAAGTTCAATAGCCTGGTCAAAGGCCTGTCTTAACACAGGCTTCGACATTCACTTGTGATACGCGTTGCTTCACAAGCTCTGCCGAAGAGGGGCAAACTGTAGACACCCCAATTTGACCAAACTATTAAACTTAGGGGGATTTACCTCTGGAGATCAATGATGAATATGTCTCGACGAAATCAAGACTCTTACAAGCAATCTGACTCTCTTCCTAGAAGAATCTCGGTTCAAAATCACCATTTTCAGCCAAAAGACCAAAATTCTCATCTACCCGTCACCTTGTAGACCATGAGTTTTGAACACCTATAGGAATACAGCAATGTTCTCGGAGCATCTTAAAATCATTTTCAAAAAGAGAGTAATTCAGCATGAACCCTGAAAGAAAAAGTCAACAGTTGACCCAGTAAAAAGTCAACGGGTCAAAAGGGAGTCAATCGTAAAATTTTTGAATTTCAAGATGAAAAGTCCCGGTAATTGTTCATTGGGTCTCCCTTATGCTAGAAATGATTTTTTAGAATTTTTAAATGAAAGGAATCATGGTGAAATTGAAAGGCTTTTAAGAAGAATCGTGCAGAAAATCGAAATTTTGCCTTCGGAAGGAGAGTTGACTTTTTTTCCTTAAGGATTTTGATTTTCTAGATATTTTTATTGAATCCAAATGGGGGGTATTTCCTTAATTACATTTAATGTCTTAAGTAAATACATAAATTAAACAACATTTACTTAACTGACATGAAATGAAATTAAGGTGCTGAATTGTTGTGAATAGTGCTGGATTGCTGTGCAGCGGCACTCAAAGTGCCCGAACGGCAGTCAGTGAATGCCGCTGCGGCACTCACTGAATGCCGTCCGGCATTCAGAGAGTGCCGCGCGGCACTCAGAGAGTGCCGTTTCATCTCATCGAGTGCCGGCCTGGGCTAATTTGCATTTTTAAGTCAAAATTCTTTTTCAATCTTTGATCAAATGAATGCACCAAACGATGCCGTTTTTTGTGTACGTGTTTACTACTCCTAGGTCATGCAAACCATGCTCCCACCATCCCTAATTGACCTATCTACCCTTATCTTAGCCCCTAAGATAATGAAAGTCTATAAAAGCCCCATTTTCTCTCATTTTGGGGGGTTGGAGACTTGAATCTTGGGAGAGAGACTTGAATCTAAAGGAGAGAGGCTGAATTTTGAAGAAAGAGTTTGTTCTTAGAGAAATATAGAGAGATAAACCCCAAGACCCCATAGAAATCTTACCCAATTCATCCAAATTCCTCAAATCTCCATTGAAGAACCTTGAAGCTTCAAGGAAGAAGAAGAATAGCATTGCTTGTAAGGCTTGGATCTCTCTAAATCAATCAAATCCTGAGAAGATCTAGAGGTTAAATCCTTATCCCTATACTTATTATATATAATTCAATCACAATTCATAGATCTAGAACTTTTACACATTTTCAAAACCTCTCTTCCCATCCCATTTCATCACACACCACCAAGAACTTGTGATTGAATCTCATGACATTTCATCAATTTGGATGTAATTAGTTTTGGGTTTAAGACAAATTCAACTTTGAAGAGTTTGTATCCTTAGTCTTCTAAGTAATCCTTGATTTTCCTTATTTCTATTTCATTAAAAAGGTGCATGAGATCTTCCATATCTCATTGAACCTCTTTGAGTTTGATTATTTACATTCCTATGATCTTATGATCTATATGGAGATTAGAATGAATCATAGTCTTAATCTACATGTAATTAGTGAGGTTCAAGTCTTAATCCATGACTTGAACCTCTTCATTAAGAAATCTTATGGAATCCTTACTATATTCCAATGAGGTTTGAGTAGATTTTAACTTCATTTAGTCTCCAATGACCATCAAATGGTAGGAGAAAATGTGTTAGTTCAAGTCTACTCCCATGGCTTGGACTAATCTTTCCCTTTGGTTTTGAGAAGTCTTTCATACTTCATCTAAAACCTACATATGAGTATGTCTCTAACTCCAATGACCATCAAATGGTAGGAGTGATAAGTTGAATTCAAGCTTGGGTCCATAGGTTTGAGTTCTTTATTTGAGGACTTTGTGAAGTTCATTTCAATACTTCATCAAGATCCATAAGTGTAGTATGTCTCTAACTCCAATGACCATCAAATGGTAGGAGTGATAAGTTGAATTCAAGCTTGGGTCCATAGGTTTGAGTTCTTTATTTGAGGACTTTGTGAAGTTCATTTCAATACTTCATCAAGATCCATAAGTGTAGTATGTCTCTAACTCCAATGACCATTAAGTGATAGGAGTAGTAATTTGAATCCAAACTTTTATCCATGGATTTAAATTCATTGTTCTTTGGATCTTGTGAAATCCATGCTATACTTCATTAAAATCTATGAGTATATATGCCTCTTAGTCTTCAATGACCATCAAATGGTAGAAGAAGTAGTTTGGTTTGAGCCCCAACTTCATGTTTTAATAGTTGAGGCCAATCAACAAACTTGAACTAGCAAGACAAAAACAGTGGGTTAACAAACTGTTTTTGATCAAAGATTTTTAGTTCAAGATCTAACCGTTGAAATCAAGTGAAACCAACGGGAAAATATCAATAACACATTGTTTTACCTCTGTGATTTTTGTTTTAGCAAGATTTTGTGATTAGAGAGGTTGATCATGATTTTTGTGAGCTAATCACAATCTGTCCAGAGTTCTAGAATGCTTTCAGAATAATAAGTCTGCTTTGAAATTAATAAATCAGAACCCTAATAAAGTTTTCGGGGTCTCAAATAATTTTTTATAAGTACCTTAATGTGTTAGGAAGGTACCCTAAAAGGATCTAAGTGTTTCTCATGTTTTTACTATTTTTAGAAAATCATACAAGATCTCTGGACAGAGAGTTGTAGAATCCTGAGTGAGGTCTAGTATTTTTCATATTCCCGGAGATCTAACCGTTAAAACTTTGATTTTCTTTTTGGGTTAGAAACTAGACTCACAGAGCCATAACATATCCAAAAATCAGTAAGATCCAACCATTGAAAGTATTTTATTTCCATTTTTGAACGTCTAGTCTGCTCTCTGTAAATCACAAAAACTGCTACTGTTTTTGTCTAACCTTATTTATTTCAACTTAAGTAGTCTCCCAATGGCTTAGGACTCAAACCATGTTTTGAATAATGATAATTTAGATTAAACCCAGAGGCTAAGTGATCCAAATTAGTGAATAAATTCATATCTTATTCTTGTTCATAATCATTCATTCATTCATATACATTGATGCTTATAGTTAGAAATAGTTCTTGGACAAAGTTGGACTTAATTGAATTTAATTGAACATGACTTAGGATTGATTACTTTTTGATATTATGTCTACTATGAGGCATGTGTACTAACCTTTGTTTTGTAGCGCATTTGAGGTACAATTCCTCAACTCTTCTCTAGTTTAATTTCATTTTTTGATTTATATTGATTTTCGACTCCATGTGCGACACCTTAGCCTAGGTTTTGCCTTATGTGTATATATGTGTTAGAGACCTTTCTTAGGTTTATTTTGTTCTCGCATGCATTGCACGTTTGATATTCGCGGCTGGATCCCGGGTATGTTTTCTAGTTCTCTATTGCATATCATGTTGTTTGCTACTTGTATTACGTGGCTTATGAATGATATTTTATCGTTAGCAATTTTACACCATTTCCAACATGCTTGTGTGATGTATATGTATATATGTATTAATTGAGGGCATGCTTAGATTAATAATTTGATTAAAAAGGATGTTGAGTAGAGGCCTATCGTGAGATAGGATGAAAGGGGGTGTTTTAGTCCGCCGAGCTCCTTCCCCTTTCATTCCATAATCCCCGGACCCAATTTATCTTTGGTTTCGCAAAAGATCAGTTTGCTTTAAAATGGTTTCTTAATTTTCCTTTTTTAAAATTAAGTGCCGACTCTTTGAATTTGAAAAATATTTGTTTTAAAAGTGGGTAAAATAGGAAATCCTGCGATATCCACACCTATTCAATCGATCGAACAAAACAAAGTTCGATCGATTGAAACCAGTTCGATCAATTGAGAACAAAGAGGTTCAATCGATCGAATGCACTTCGATCAATCGAACTCAATTCGATCAATCGAACTCACCATGCATCCAATACCATCACAAATTTGTATTCTACTGTGAAAACACTAAACAAACATATCTGTGTCGATGCAGCTTCGAAAAACAGTTCTAAAATCAACATACAAATCAAAACTAGTGTTCCAAAATGCATCTATAGATCCAAACAAGCGAGGCTCTGATACCAATTGATGGAAAAAATAGGTTTAAAATTATTTAAATGTACAGCAAAAAGATCAAATTACAAAAACTTATTAGTATACCCGGATCTACTACTTATTAACTCTATAGATGCGTATGCATGAGAGGGAGAAGTGATTATACCTCAGGTCTTGAACCCAATTCTGATTTTCTTCATCCTAGATGGTACAGCAGCTTCCACAAAGTTGTCTTCTCCCTTATGACTCCTGCAGATGCTTTTCGGAGAAGCCAGAGATGGTGGGATCTCTAATAGTGAGGATAGAGAAGGTTTGGGAAGCTTAAAACAGCTTCTGCAACTTCTGGTTTATAAAAATGACGAACTCAATTTTTTGGACATAGCTGCCCTATTTATAGATTCCCAGAACTGACCTTACGTTCAATCAATTGAAACACTTTCGATCGATCGAACCTGTCTAGACTTCAATCGATTGAGACTCCTTCAATCGATCGAACCTGTCTTGATAAGATCCTCTTGTGCCTTTCCAAGCATCTTAGCAGAGCTAAGAGTGGGACCTCCTAGGCTCTTTATTATTGGCTCAGACCAGTTGTTAATTACCAATATCAAACTTTTTGATCAGCAAACTAACCAACTGATCAGTTAACGTTTACTCCACTATAAAATAATAACTAAACTCCAACGCAAATGAACATATCCGAAGCGATGTCTAGACTTGTATGGTGTACTAATGCCCCTCTACCATCAACATTTATAATCATATTCAGGTAGTCGGATAAACTGTTACTATCAACCTGAATCATGATTACTTCTTGCATTCATTGAGTCTCATTCACCTCTCATGATTACCAAATATGTTGATAACTATTTATCAACAAGACTGAAGTTCTCAGTAATCAACTCGGTGATATTCTCAAGGGACTGCTTACTCTATATTAGAGGGTAGATTCTATCTTGACAATATATTCACAACCCTATGAAGATGACATACCCAAAATACCCAGGTGTTGATCTTTTATAGACCGCACTAATTGGTAAGTCAAAGCAGCCATATCCATAATCTATGTTCATAATTGTCTCGAGATTAAGAACGTACCTTATAAAAGTTATGAGTTCTGATCAACTATTGATAGCCTTAAGTGTCAATAGGAAGGCTCAGGTACGTCAATGCACTACAAGAACTAGCATATTAACTCAGTTACACTCTAGTGATTGAGATTAATCACTCCATCCAATGGTAGTTAATCATGCTACAATGTAAACTTGATGAGGTATCCAATCTCATCATCCACTGTGACAAGTTCTAAGTATTAAAGAATAGTAATTCGTATCTCACTTGTATGTATCTCATACATACACGAATTACTTACTATGATACTTAAGGATATACAATCATCTTATGAAGGACGTACATAATAAAATGTAAAGTTGATATCCATATATTAAAGTGTCAATGTCTTATACATAAAATAATGGTTTGAGGGCACAAACCCAACAGTTTGGTCAGGCAGTTTGGGAGAGGCTGGTGGTTTTGTGATTGATGGGGGTTTGATGACTATTTTGGGAGCCATTTTCTTCGGGGCCTCAGCCTTTCGGGTCACCTGTAATTGAAAAAATTCAAGTTTTGAAGACTGTTGCCTTTCAACTTCCTAGATTTGGTAAAGTAAATACCTTGGCAGATTTGGTCATCTGTTTTTTTTTTCTTGGCCTTCTTGGAAGAGACTCCTTCATCCTCGTCATCATTGGACTCAATGACAGGAAGGGGGGCCGAGGATTTCTTGGGAGGTGGAAGAGTAACTGTACAAAAAGAATAAAAAAAATCAGTCTAACATGAGGAAAACAATTGTTGCAAATTCAAATAACCTAGGGCAGGTCTATATAGATGGAAGTCCTTCCTTGGCAGTGAGCAAAGAAGTCATTGAGGTAAGTGACATAATGGCCAGTAAAACTTGGCCATTCATTCGGGGGAAGTTTGAAGACTTGATCGGTCCAAACATTGTAATCGGTGTCAGCAATGGAAAACTTGGCCTCATAAATTAGGGAAATTTTTATATTTGAGGGTTTTATAAAATCTTTGATCGGGGGTTCTGGATTTGAAGGGTTCAGTTTAATGTACTCGGTCCAAGCCTTCACCCCTTTGTCATTTTGTTCTTGGTATATTTCACATAGATGGCTTTCTACCACTTTCCTCATTTGTTCCCGCCTCTATAGATGGAACTTCACCTTGTAGAACCTCTCGAAGTCCCTGATTGTCTGGTAGTCTGACTTAAGCTTTTCGACAGTCTTCCTTTTCTAACCTATAGCCTGAGAAATAATAGGATTAATAACTGAGGTGGAAGGAACTTCAGCCCGAGTGGCTAAATGTATAGAGTCAAGATCAGGGGATATCCTCTTTAATACATGATACAGGGACTCTGTCTGAAATGCAGCAATTTGCTTGCTCCACCAAATATCGAACTGGTTAGTGGAATAAGGGATTTCCTGATAAGATTTAAAGAAAAAATTTTCCCTTAAGCCTATCAGCTTTGGCCCGAAGCTTCTTGGCCCAAGATACATCACTTATGATGTCCCTATCAGCTATGTCTCAGTTCAGTGAGGGGTACAGTGGGAGTGGGACCATCTGGGTTAGACCGAATTACTGAGCAAAAAGAGGAGGATTATAATATTCATCCTTGCACTTGCAGTTGGGGCCAATAGTAGGACTATAGAGAATGTCTCTAGGTACCAAGTACCCACCCCAAATCTCACTATATTGAGATTGGGCGCCGGAACTGATGTTGGTCGGATTGGTTGGCAGCAGGAGGAATGAAGAGAGAAAGGAAAAAACTGAGACGAACACCATATCACGCATTAGTCATAGAAAAAAGAGAAGCATTGGTTGAAAGAATGGGACTGAGGAGTGAGTTCAGCGAATTTATAGGCAAAACTTGGGGCATGAATCTCGGGATTAGTTGTTGGTCTGAACTCAGGAAAGTAAGCCATTAGCCAACACAGAAGCAACCATAGGGGACCGCTAGCAGTCTTGGTGAAATCAGACACGACAGTCATGTGTCCCACATACCAAGTAAGACCAGACTAGAGGGGCCATGGCAATGGGTTTCCCCATCGCCAGGGCAATTGTCATATTGGTGTATTCTTTGGTAATGGCCAGAGATGATGAACAAAAGACAAATTTATTTAGCCAATAGATGAGGAAGGCTATGTGTTCAAAATCGGTCACTTCACTTCCCTCTCCATCTATGCAATGCTGTAAGAAGTACCGATAAGTAGTGAGGTGTGTGGACGCGCGAAATCCGGGAGTCCATCCCCATGCCGTTTTTGTTTCCGGCGGAGTTTCGGAATTGATTTTCCTTTTGTTTTGAAATTGATTGAAGAAATGAAAGAAAAGGTCTGTGGAAAACAGATACAGAGTCGCCACTTGGTCTTTAAGGAACCAAGAATCCTAATTTTGACTCACCCAAATGGATAAAGGGCACCGACCCTTCATAACCAAAGAACTTGGCTCGGGGCTTTGGTACGAGAGAGGAAGGAGCCTTTGTCGCGACTAAAACACCCTCAACTCGCCCCGTCTCTCGACGGGCCTCAATTATCATCCAAATAATCATCTTATACTATGTTTGGTTAAACAATTAATACTATGATAGTATATTATATCACACAAGAATCTTGAAATGGAAGATCAAAGGATAAGATATCATTCATAAGATCTAAGCCAAATATCACACAATGCAAAGGTGAAAGATCACACAAACAAGTCTACGAAAAATTATCTAATCACATATCAAGTAATCAAGTTTTCCTAATCTAAAGGGGACATGGATTGTTCTTGAAACAAATAAACAAAAAATCAAAATATGCTTAGCAAGCTAGAATGATGCATGTTAATCTTTGAGAAAAGAAGATCTCTCAATCCCCGGGACGGATGAGAAAGGAAGATTAGATCGAGGGAGCATGAATATGTGATCAAATTCATTCCTTATAATCTTCTTAGATTAGGAGTCACAAAAATTCCAAATCTTGCATAGATGCAATGTATGATCCTAGAATGTGCAAAGGTTGTAGTGTGTTTGTGTTCATAGATTTGCTAAAGTGATTTAGAAATCTAAATATATGCATGAATGAATGAAGGATGTTATTATAGGATATGTACAAATGTAGTATAAACAACTTCCTCAGATTTAGGCTAATTTGGATTGCATGTGAACATCTAATCAAAGAATTAGAATAAAACATGCTTGCTGTGAATAGTGGATAGAATAATGAGTTGATTTTGTAAAAATGAAAAAGTGGGATTAAAAATGTTTTTAATTCATAATTTTTTATGGAGATCTTCCTTATTGTGTCTAGAACACATATCAAAAATCCAAATCATTTTTGAAGTTACAGATTGAGAGAAATCATATGAACAATAGAGGTTACTCAGAAACAGAATTCTTACTGTCGACTGAAATGTTGAAAAATCTTAGAAAATGAAAACAAAACATCTAGAGGCCCATATTCTACAGAAAGTTTCATAAGACATTGAAGTTCAAGGGAAAATGAGTTGGGACCACTCCTTTTGGAAAGGGTTTCTGGAAAATAAGTTGAAAGTCAACCTAGCTGCTATGATAGTAAAAACAGAACGTTTGGACCAAAATGGAACCCTTCCAAGTGTTTTTAGATCAAACCAAAAATCATGGGCGTTCTCTAATGAGTTAGGAAGACTTTACAAGTGGTCTTGTAATTAGCCATTAAGTATTGAACTCAAAATATTATTTTGAAGTTGAATAACTCACTGTTTTGAAGATTTTTGAGAAAACAAGGTTTATTTCTTGGATTCCAAATATTAGGGGTTTTAGAGGGGTTTTGAAAGCATATATTCAACATTAAATGGAGATTATAACCTCTTAGAATATCAGCATCAAACACAAGTCAAGAACTTCCAAGATTCTTGGAGAGATTTGTTTTCATTTGAGCATAACTTCAAGCAGCATAACTTCAAGCATACTTTGGAAGTATTGAAGTTGGAATCATCACCTATCAAACATGTTTTTGAGGTCAAGAGCTACTATCCATAAGGATTCACTCATCTCAAACTTCATGTCATCATCTAGATGATGATGAACTAGTAAGTAAATAAAGAAAAATAAAAAAGAAATGAGATAAAGAAGAGATGAACATAGTATGTAAACAAGCAAGTAAGACTATCAATAGATGATATTCAATGAGATTTTGGGCTTGTAGATTGGTATTTCACTCATATAGGGTGACTTTGGAGATGGAATTAGCTTCCTATCTCATAAATACTCACTAAAATGGTGGTTGAGTGTGTTGAATGTGAAGTAAAGAGGAGTAATGAAGTAAAAACAAGGTTGAGAACTCACTTTCTTGTTGAAAATCAAAAGGAGGAAGCTCACTTTCACTATTCTAACCTTATCTCTACAACTTTCTCTAAACTTGTATTTGACACCCCATTAATGAGAAGTCAAGGGGGATTTAGATAGGCCAATTTGGGGGGAGTTTGGGATTTAAAGAGTGCTCTCATTGGTTCCAAACATCTGTGAATAAGAAACTACGTCGTTTTGGTTTTCAATTAATCAATTGGGACCCCCAAATAATATTACAAAAATGGATTGTTCTGGGGAAGAGTGCTATAGTGACACTGGGCCTGTGCCGTGGCAGCAGTGGGCCAGTGCCGCGGTGGCACTGCTCCTCAAATGTCCAGATAATGTTGTTTAGGTCTCCAGAGGTTTCGGTATTCACAAAAAAGCCCTATTTCGTCCGAAATTCACAGAAAATGCATACAAACTCCGAATTGAGGTTGTGATATACCGTTGAAAAGGTAGTGGAGTCTACTTTCCATATCAAAAATATTTCAGAGTAGCTTTTGAACCTTCTTTCCCCATCTCTATCTCTTTGTCACTCTCATACCACAGATTGTCTTCTACCTGATCCACATCTTGACTATCGGCTTGTACCCACCAATCTGACTGCTCTATTGTTTCCTCTTTCCATGCCCCGGGCTGATTTCCAATCATACAGATCCCTAGATCTCACGGCAATTGATAATGCTTCCTCGGTTCCCCAATCTTCGTGATCTACTTAGATGGATCAAACGTCACTCCTTCTATGCCTAGGAAGTAGAGATCCTGTGGTGGTGGTACGGCATGATGATTTGGTAATAGGTTCTTGGTAACATTGGGAACCCTAACAAGCGGTTCAGATATCACCTTGTTATCAATGAGGTCCTAGATTTCGTGCCTTGTGCACCGATCCGTAGAATGACCCTTCTGTTGGTAAAACTTATAATAGAGATCATCTCAAAAAGTTGGTGGAAGTGGACTTGGTATAGGTCGAGGCTCCAACAGACGAAGATGCCCCTTTGTTATCAGCCTATCAAGAGCAGTTGATAGTGATACCCCAAAATCTGAAAACTTCCTTGGCTGTTTGTCCCCTTCTCTTCTTGGTATTATATTGAACTTCCTCTCCGGTCCACTCAGTGCATTGACATCGGTGGGGCCAGAGTGACCTCTCGAATGTCCTCCATTCGACTCATAATTCAACCTCCTATATCTGTTCTGCTATTCTTCTTTCTTAATCATCCCTTCTTGAATCGCGTCCTCTATTCTCGTTCCCACATCAAAAACCTCAGCAAAAGTGTTAATTGACTAGAATCTCATTTTTTCTTGGTAGACAGGTTGAAGGTTCTTCATCAACATTTGGATCTGGTCTTTCTCAGACGGCCTTTGTACCATTTTAGCTGCTTTTCCCTTCCACCTACTTAGATACTCAGCAAATGTCTCCTTGTTTCCCTGCCTGGTGGTCTCCAAATCCCGGACTGTGACATCTAAGTCTTGGTTGTACTCATACTGTGCCACGAACGCTTTGATCACTTCTTCCTAGGCCCGAGTTTTGCTTGGTTCGAGAGTGAGGTACCAGGATAAGGTGGCTCTAGTTAAAGTCTGCTGAAATAAGACAGCCATCATGGTAGTGCTCAGCTCGCTGGGTTGGAAAGCTCCGATACATATTCTCACATGGCTGCGAGGATTCCTTCTCCCATCAAACTTATCAAAAATTAGCATTTTAAAACCGGCAGACAGTGTTTCACGGACCCCATCGTACAGACCTTCTAGCTCAATCAGGTAAGTATCGACCCCCTGAGCCTTGTGCATTACCCTTTCCAGCTTCTCTATCTTTTCAGTCATTATCCTCTCTTTTTCCCTTTCTACCCTTTCTCTTTCTACTCTGGGGGGCTCGACCCTTGGCATTTCTGGTTCATCATACCAACCTTCTTCCCTAACTAGCGGGTCATTATTCGATGGATTCATAACTGGTGGTGGGCGTGCTATTGCTTCTATCATAACCATCATTCGGTTTATATTCTCAGCCTGTCGCCTCATCTGTTCTTTCTACTAGTGTCCTTAACTCTGCTACTTCTCCATCGTTCCTTTCATCTGCCATTTCACTACCTTTTTCTCTTCTTACTAACCTTGTAGTGGGACCTCTAATCCAAATCGTACCCGAACTGGATGCTATTTTTACCCTACAAAAGGAAATGTTTTTCAAAAGATTTTTCTATTTTCTTTATTTTTCTCAAAGTCTCTTATTATAAATATTTTTAAAAGATTTTTGAGGAGATGAAATGGTTCATATATATGTCACACAGATGCAATGCATGTGTGCGTGCGTGCCTATTCTATATGCCAAAGAAAGGAAAATTCTAATCCTAGCAAATAGACACATAAGCATATAAAATCCTCACTCATGTCAAATGCGCCAATTTCTCCTTTCATTGCGATCCTCATTACCCCTTCAAAGGTTGAATATTTTCAAAATTTTGAAATTCATTTAAAAAAAGCATTTCCCTGGATGATGGGATCTCTCAAATTCTCGAGAATTTTGGATTTTTCCTTTGAAGATAAAAACATTTCTCAACAAAAGATGAATATGTTGAAACTTTGCTTTGAAATTCATCTAAAAAGAATTTCTTCAAAAAACAATTCCCAAGATTTTGGGATTCATCCTTTGAGGATGAGAATGTGAAAATATATTTTAACAAAGATTAGTTTGGGGCTTTAATCAAAAAGTGAGCTTTTGAAAGTGTGATGCTCTGAAAAACCTTAGGGTAAAGATGGCAAAAAATCTTGTTTGCTTACAAAAATGGATTTAAAATTTTTTGGGTAGAAGGTCACATGATCGGATTATCACCGTACTTTTCATGAATTCAGATACATACAAGGTCAATGATGCTTAGCTAAACATGATATAAGAGATGTAATCTTATAATCAAAATCTAGCATATTTCTAAATGTCATGGGACATAAAGGGGAATTACTCAAAAGTGATTAAGAGGTTACACATCTTTCATCAAGCAAGTATCATCATCATCTCAAGTAACCCCTTCCGAGCATACAAAACTCCCTAGCATATAATCCTAATCAAGAATTCATTTCCTAAGATTTGAAAGGTTCTATAGAAGCTAATATCCAAAGGTTGGGTTTTTGGTCAAATAAGGGACCCTTGACACACATCCGATAGGATGCTTAATATACCAAATCATGGTACGAGATCAAGGGTGATCACACAGTCCCATGATTACTTGACCAACCAGGTTGCCCCGAGCCTCCAAGGTCATAGTTCCGTGCAATCGACTAGCTTGACATGCAAGTGCAATGCAACGGGCACACAAAAATTAATTAATTTGATTAAAAGGATGCTTTCAAGTCTAATCCTCGAGTGAACCCAAAAATCAAAAATTCTGGTCCGCGAAACTAGAGATTCTGGGTTCGATCTCCAACAGAGTCGCCAGATTGTGGGATATCGCAATTTTCTCTTACCCACAGCTTTTATTTAAAACCTTTTTCAGATTCAAATTTCAAAAACGAGTCACCACTTAATCTTTAAAGGGAAATTAAGAAACTATTTTAAAAGCAAATCGATCTTTTGTGAAACCAAAGATAAACTGGGTTCAGGGATTATGGAATGAAAGGGGAAGGAGCCCGACAGACTAAAACACCCCCTTTCATCCTATCTCGTGATAGGCCTCTACTCAACATCCTTTTTAATTGAATTATTAATCTAAGCATGCCCTCAACTAAGATATATATACATATACATTACAAAAGCATGTTTAAAAGGGGGGATTGCTAACGATAAACTATCATTCAAAATCATATAATTCAATTTTCAAGCAAAATGATATGCAATAGGGAACAAAAGAACTTACCCGGGGTCCTGCCGCGAAATAGAAACATGTAATGCATGCAAGAAAAGAAATCCTAGGAAAAATGTCTCTAATCACATATACACATAAGGCAAGACCTAAGCTAAGGTGTTGCGCATTGAGTCGAAAATCAATTAAAATTAAAGAAGTAAATTAAACTAGAGAAGGGGTTGAGAATTTGTACCATGAAAGCGCTACAAAACAAAAGGGTTGGTCTACATGCTTTAAACAAGATATATGTATTGAAATCCTAAGTAATAAATCCTAACCTAAGATGAATTCTAATTACAAGCATCAGTCTATGCATATGAATATAAATGAGATAAAGCTATGAACTATTCATTAATTTGGATCATTTAGCCTCTGGATTTAAGCTTAACTAATCATTGTTATAGCATGGTATAAGCCCTAAGTCAAGAAAAGACCATTTGAATTATTACTTACAAAGTTTGTCAATTCTATCATAAGGTTTTGAAAATTCCAGAGAGTAGACCTGAACTTCAAGAAAATAAAAGGCATGGTTCCCATGGTTTGATCTTGATGATATTTAGACACAAAGTGCCTATGTGAGTCTAGTTTTCAACCCAAAAATAAAATTGATAATTGAACAGTTTGATCTCTAGGAATTGGGAAAAGACCAGACGTCTCTCAGAGAGTTACAACTCTCTATCCAGAGATATTGTTTGATTTTTTAAAAATAGTAAACGAATCAGAAACACTTTTTTCTTTTTAGGAGATCTTCTTAACACATTAAACTTCTTATAAAAAATTATTTGAAGTTAAAAATGTTTGAATGAAGGTCTGATTCACCTATTTCAAAACTGACTTTCTGTTCTGGAATTCTGGACAGAATATGGATATTCCATAAAACTCATGATCAAGCCAAGTTAACCATGGAATCTCACTAAAACAAAAATTACAGTGGTAAAAATTTAAGTTGTGGACACTTTCCTGTTGGTTTCATTTAGTTCCAACGGTTCGATGTTTAACTAAAAATCCTTGATCAAAGGTGGTCATTGAATTCACTGCACCATTTGTCAATTTCAACTTTTTTTGTTAATCCCAACTACTAAACCATGAAGTTGGGCTTAATCCAAACTACTTCTTCTATCATTTGATGGTCATTGGAGACTAAGGACACTTAAACTTGTGGACTTTAATGAAGTATGAAGAGACTTCATAAAACCTCAACACAATGAATCTAAACCATGGATATAAGTTTAGACTCAAATTATTCCTCCTACCATTTGATGGTCATTGGAGACTAAGGACACTTATGGATTTTGATGAAGTATGGAGAGACTTCATAAAACCTCAACACAATGAATCTAAACCATGGATATAAGTTTAGACTCAAATTATTCCTCCTACCATTTAATGGTCATTGGAGACTAAGGACACTTAAACTTATGGATTTTAATGAAATATGAAGAAACTTCATAAAATCCCAAAGTAATGAATTCAAACTACGGTAAAAGTTCAAACTCATTAACTCAATACACTAATATCAACTTTAATCCCCTCATAAATCATGAGTTTATAAGAGTACTAGGGGTTTTTAAAAGATTCAAGTAAGACATTCAAAGTCTTATGAATCTTAAGAAATAAACATAATCAAAAGGAAGGGGACCAAAGTTCTACTTCAAGATTTATTTAAGATTTAAAACCTAAGCTATTTTGATCCAAACTCATGAAATGAAAATTCAATCACAATATTGGTGGTTCGATGAAATGAGGTGGGAAAAGGGTTTTTGAAAATGTGTAAAGAGCCTAAGAGATTCTAAATATTGTGATTGAACTACTAAATAAAGTAATTACTCTAGAGTTTACCTCTAATTATCCTCAACTCTTTTGTTGCTTTGGGACCTTCCAAATGATGATCAAGCTCTTCTACTAGCTCCTTCTTCTAATTCTACTTTTCTCTTAATTTAAAAAGTTTTTGAAGTAGAATCAATATTGGGATCCTAACATTCTCAATTTCAAGTTTCCAAAAAAAGATCCTTTGTCATGGGATATTCACCTTCCTTATATAGGCAAATTTTGAGAGGGTACTCCAGTAAATTCACGCCAAGAAACCCTAATTCGAACGTCCTTTTAAGGGTAAAAGAGTACTATCTCACAGTTGGCAATCACAAAAATGCGACACTCAATGGAGATGGAAGCGGCACTTGGTGAGTGCAGGAACGACACTTGATGAATGCCGTAATGGCATTCAATGATTGCCCACCGGCATTCAGAGAATGCCGCGGACAACTCCAGGGACTACCGTTTTCTCTGGAAATCCATTTTTATGCGGCATTTAGTGAAATTTGCGGCATTCATAGAATGTCGTTCCAGCACTTAAGCGAGTGCCATACGGCAACCCGTGACTGTCGCATATCTTACTATGTGTCGTTCTCCTCTGTTTTCCCTCTTTCTCTCTTTTTCCTTTTTTTGTCTTGAATTAAAAGAGCCTTCGAAAGAGCTTGAATCACTTTTGGAAGTCCCAGATTAGTCAAACATTGTCATCATCGGATCTTAGAGGTAATACTCCCCTAAACCCGATGTTTGGTCAAAATTGGGGTGTCTACAGTTTGCCCCTCTTTGACAGAGCTTATGGAGCAATGCATTTCACAAGAGAATGTCGAAGCCTGTGTGAAGACAAGCCTTTTACCAAACTGTCGGATTTAGGTAAAAACAAAATGCGTTGCAAAAGAAAACAGGCATGCAACAAGGTTCAAGTTGGTCGTGCTCAACGGTGAGCTACCTACGTATCCACTCGGGAATCAGACCAAGACGTAGTTCGGGCGAGGGACAAATACATACAAACGCAAGTATCCATATGGATGAACATACCTATCCTGCCGTGATGCATGTGGTCATGCAATGATGACTATTGATGCAGCTTCATGCTCTACAAATGATATGATTCGAAAATCGTCCTATCGCGACGTATCTAGATGCAATCTAACCCTATGCTATTCAACCCTCTTGGTCACTCCAACTTAAAGACGAGTTATTATTTTTTTTTTAAGGTTTAGAGCTTGTGATCAACGGGTTGATTTTCTCCAGATCTGTGACTACCCTGACTAGGTAGACGAATGCAATTGACTGGGTGGCGCTTCGCAACTTAGACCCCAGTGTCAATGCGTGTTTACTCAGAACAATCCGCAGCCCTTCGGCCCCGTTGGATATGTTTGCTCAGAATAATCTGCAGCCATTCGGCCCCGTCAAATATGTTTTCTTAGAATAATCCGTAGCCCTTCGGCCCCGTCAGATATATTTACTCTGAATTTTCAAAATCAGGGGTCAATCAGACCCAAGTTCACTTTAAATTTCCAAAATCAGTGGTTAATCAGACCCAAATTCACTTTAAATTCAAAATCAGGGGTCAATCAGACCCAAATTCACTTTAAATTCGAAATCAAGGGTCAATTAGACCAAAATTCATTTTAATTTCCAAAATCAGGGACCAAATGACTCCAAAAAAAAATTTGGGACAAAAGTGCCAAAAGTGGGCAAAATCAAGGGGTTTGAATTCAAATTTTGGGGTTTATTTTGAATTTTGGAGGGAAATCAGCGGCACTTAAACCGCCATACTCACGGCACACGCTTCAAAATGCGGCAGTCCGTGAATGCCGTGCGACACTTAGGGAGTGTCGCACAGCAGTTCATAGACTGTCGCGCATAGTTCCCGGAGTGCCGTTTGATGCGGCAGTAGCCTTATACATATGGATTTTCATTTTCATTCTCACTCCTCAAGCTCTCTCACTCTCGGATCCTCTCTGGAGATTTTTCTTCCCCTCCTTGCATTGATCTCAGGAGTTCATCAGGTTTGTTTTTTTTTTTTTTTGTGATCAAGGACTCTGCTATTCTCCTTATTTTAGTTGTTTTCTTGATTAATCCTAAAGTTTAACTTTCAGTTTACTCTCTTTTCTCTACTAGGCTATGGCTAGCGGCTTGAGGAGCAGGAAGAAAGCTAAGTACACAATCACCCCTCACCCCGATCCTACTTTCTTGCTCCGGGACCCGGACAAGCATCTGTCTGCCCGAGCATTCCAGTGTGAGGTATACACGCTTCTACTTGTTCTTTTCTCTCTCAATTATTCTTCCATGAATCTCATAAATGTGGTGACCCAAATTATTTGCCTATATGTGAATACAATGCACGATAAAACTTTACATGCCTCTTGAATGTGATGAGACTATCGCTCTTATGAATCATGTTCATTCATCAATATTCAGTTCATCGTTCTTCACCTTATTTAATTCTTCTAAAAACTTATGAATACGATGCATATCAAACGAGACTCTGTACGCCCTTCCCTTGATACGATTGTTATGCTTACGACTCTTTCGAGTGCTGCCCGCATTCTTTCTTTTATTCATTTACTTATTGTTTATTTCTTTATATCATCTCCTTCAAATATCCTTTACAAACCTTATAAAAGAGTGTATGATGGCAAAAACTTTTTAGGAATATGAATGCTGCGCTTGGATTGTTCTAATTGCTCCTATCCATTATTCACTTTTACTTTGTTCCATTCCTTTCATTTTTATTTCATTCTATTCCTTTCACTCATTCACTTGCTGACGTTGAATCTTGTGACTTTTGCAGCTCTAGCCTGATGTGCTAAAGGGGCACGGTAGCTTGGCTCATGGCTTTGAGTGGTACGGGGAGCTGAATGAGACGGTGAAGGGTTTCATTGTTGCTGTTGGCTTTAGAGATTTTGTCCAGCTCTTGACGAAGAGCTCGAACGATCTTCGACAGATACATGCCCTAGTTGAGCGTTGGTAGGACACCACCAACATGTTCCATTTCGAGTTCAGGGAGATAACCATGACCACGCTCAACTTCTCGATGATCACAGGGATCCCCTTCGGGGGGTAGTACTTGCGGTACCTAGACGTGGACACAGAGTGGGATCAGGTATTGCTGCTGCTAAGAGTTGTCCCAAAGGAGCCCTTGGTCACGACCAAGTGGTTCATGGACACGTTCAGGGGCCAGCAGGGCTTTACCGACTAGCAGATGGCCCGGGGCTTCCTTATGTATATGTTGGGGTGCTCTCTGTTGAGCACCAAGGGTGACCGGATCTCTATCACATTGGTGGCGTCCTTAGAGCATATGGGCCTGATACTTGAGTATGACTAGGCTGGTGCAGGATTAGCCATCCTGTTCAAGCATATGGGGGACATTTCCCGGGATCAGCCAGCTTCTACGGGTGGTTTCTAGAGGGTGTGGAAGGTACGTTCTCTTTTATTTTTATTTCATTGTTTATCAACTTTTTAGAAATTATTTAAACTGCGAGACTTACGACTTCTTTTTTCTTTCTCTTATTTTTATTGCAGATTTGGTCCCACGAGTATCTTCACATGATGTCTCCTGGGACACGCGATGATGACGCCCTCATCATGCCCCAGGGACTAAAGTGGCAGAAGGAGCGAGTTGGACAGAAGATCGGAGCCCATGATTTTACGACGTTCAGGAACTTCCTGAAAAGTTGAGAGAGCCACACGTCCGCTGGCAGCCATGGCTTAAGGTGTTTCCCACTGCCTCTGCAGGGATACGGGCATCGGGTGGGTACGACTCGATGAGATTGCTACTCGATGGGCTAGATGCCCGGGCGTGGTATTTGGGAGAGAGGGTGACTAGGCAGTTTTTGGCAGCTCTTGGATATTTCGTGCCACACCCTCCTCTAGATTCTATGAGAGCCACGGACACGCTTCAGGGTAGCGCACTTACGGTTGTTCTGACTGGTTTGGGCATCCATGACTTCGTGGAGCCCCCCGAGGGATATGAGGTTTTCCGAGCCGCCAAGCTGATGCGGAACTTCCCCTTGATGGAAGTGACTCGGGTGAGTACATGATTTCTTCATTCTTTCCTGGGTTCTCTTTCATTCTTTATTTACATTTTATTCTTGTTGCTTGCAGCCCGTCCCTGTTGCTACTCGTCCTACTGCCCTACCCGAGTAGGATTGGACCATGTCGACTGTCTCCTTCGACTAGCAGTTCTCGACGATGATTCCCCGAATCTCTCAGGGCGCCCCTACCATTCCTCTTCGGTATGATGATGTCCCGAGTACTTACGCGGAGAAGGGCTTGACGTATGCCCATAGTGTGCGCTAGTGGGTCCTTGGGCGAGAGTGTATGGTAAGAATTTATTCTTGTCTCTCACATTGATTTTGGCTACCTCTTATTTACTAATCTTTATTTTCGGCTCTTGGTTTTAACATAAGGGAGCTCGGGCGATGACCGCGGCCCAGCTGAGGGCCCAGGTAAAATCATCACCCTACTTTCATTTTTTTTTAGTTTAACATCTTTCGAGTTTTACACTCTCTTCTCTTAGGTGGAGAAGAACATGGCACTGGCCCAGCAGGTGGGAGAGCTTCGGCAGCGGCTCCAATAGTTTGGCATCAGTCCTAGCGAGGCTCCAGGAGGTGTTGGGCAAGATGGCGGTAGCGGCGGAGGCCGCGGTGGTGGCTGAGGCAGAGTCGGCGGGAGCGGAGGAGGAGCGAGCGGAACAGAGTCAGAGGAGGAGCCCCTCAGATGCGTTACCCATCGGACTCGAGGCTGGGGCCGGGACTGACTTAGCCCCTCTTCTCTCTCTTTTTATTTATGAGTGTTTTGGGGAGGATTCACATAATTGGATGACTGTATCACACACATATTTTTTTTGCTGACAATTTTCGGATAGCCGAGATAGGATAGGCATCTGCATCCCTTTATTGCGACTGCTTTTTACTTTTTCTGCTTCTTACTATTGCTCGTCGTATGTGTGACCATGGCTTGGTCCTTTTAATTCATTTTAATTCTTTTTGTTTCTTTTGTGATCTCGTGGTCACTGTTCTGCTTTTATTGGTTATCCATGTAAATGAATGAATGAACGAAGGATTGTGACCATAGCTTGGTCTTGTTGTACGTGATGCATGATGCACACGTTTTTATTGCCTTTATTATTCAATTTTCTGTTTACAGGTGGGCTGAAAATATTACAAACACATCCTGGCAAAAATAAAACTCCAAACGGCACTCGATTAGGCTTCTGCGACACTCAATGAATGCCGCTACGGCAGTCAGTGAATGTTATAACGGCATTTACGGACTGCCGCGAGGCACTTACCCGAGTGCCGTTCTACTTTACCGAGTGTCGTCCTGTGTTCTGGGCAGATCTACTCTCATTTAAAGCATTCTTTCTTTATAACTCCGTAAAGACACTCTTTTTCCATTCTCCCTTTTCTCAAATGGCCCCCATTAGCCCCCAAATCCTCTTCCCATGGATGGATGCTCTCTCCGGTATTGACAGGCTCAACTTTGAGTGTTTCAGACTAAATGACCTATTATATTTCCGACGGATGATTCTAAACGAAGGTTTGCTTAAGGCTTCTATTCGGTGTTGGGATCCCTCTCTCCATGTCTTTCACTTTGGCTCCCAGGAGATCTGCCCCTTGTTTGAGGAGTTTAGCGCCATTCTGCACACCGATCCTTCTTGGATCCGATAGTTCCTCTAGCGCAGGCCGGGTATGTCCGGGACCTTGCTCCTCTCCTTCACACATCTCGAAATACAGCAGGCTCTTTTGTTCAAGACCGACAAATGAACTTTGAACGCCTTTCTTTTGTTTACTCTCCGATGGGGGATCCTTATGATGGTGGGTATCAAGTCATTCGGTGTAGCGCTTTATCGATAGCCATGCTTTCTTACTTCCTCTTTCAGTCATCTTCCGATGTTCTCATTCCCATTGCTTGCGGTCTACGGGAGATGAAGAGTGTCATTATGCTGATCCTTGGTGAAACCTTGATTGGTTTAGACTATGCCCACACTGTTGTGGTTATGTTATCCGTGGGAGTTCCTTTCATCTTACAAGTTTGGCTCATGGAACACCTTGAACTCTTCATATACCCCTTACACCTTCGTGGGCCACTTCCCTATGACCATATGGAGGTTCATTGCCTATTCCACTCCGCCGATGCTTGGCTTAGTTGGCTTTGAGGCCTTTCTGCTGTTGATATCTGTTGGGTCTGTGCGTAGTGGTCGTACCTTTCCATTGCTGTACGACTTACGGGATGGCCTGGTATTTGGTTACCTGTCTTGCATGCTACCACTTTCTATATTCCTGGCCGGGTGGTTTGTCAGTACGGGCTTCTCCAGGATATCACTGATGCTATTACTGCTGATTTCACGAGGAGTTCGATCATGCACCCTTCCATTGTGAAGGCTTTCACCGAGGCTTAGTATGATAGGGTGTCAGCCCCTTTTTGGAGAGTTCCTACTTCAATCGTGCCTACTACTGAGTATCTTCTTCAGATCCGAACCCTGATCCAGAGACAGACTTCATAGACATCCATAGATGAAAGTAAAACAACAGGACAAAGCTTTATTTTACAAAATTTCTAACAAGTCCTGCCTATCCTTTTACGCTTTTGAATGTGACTTCTGTTATTTCTCTTCTCAGAGAGTGTTTTCATTTTTAAAGAATGTTTTAACATGTTTTAATCAAAGTGTTCATTCTTTCGATTAATCTTTTGAGTCATGAAAATTTTCCTTTTAATGTTTTTTCTTGGCTCTTTACTTGGCTTTGGGTCTTGCCTAAAGTTTTTAATCATTCTATACCATGAATTTCCGTTTGTTCTTTTATAGTACTTATTTTAATAGCCAAGAGATACAGAGTCGGGTTTAAAATATTTGGGTTCTTCGGATAGCAAACGAAGTTTGCCCCTAGTTTTGGGGCTTCGAAGTGGTTCCAGGCAATCGCAAGTTTGCCCCTAGTTTAGCACAGGGTTTTTCCTTTTAGGTTTTCATGGACCGAAGGCTTTCGAGAGCCCACATACTTATCCCCAAATGGGTATGAAGTCCGCAGTAGTTCGGTTTAAGGCTTGACGGAAAGTGCCATTTAGGCAATTATTAGTGATCGAACCGAGCAGGTTGCCTACGTATCCCCTAGCGGGAATCAGGTCAAGCGTAGTTCATCAATGTAGGAGGTTTTCAAAGAAGGGGTTTCAAGCAAAATATTTTTTGAGGTGATCGAGGTTAATTGGTTGTTTAAATTCAACCCCGTCTAGGTCCATAAGATAGGCCGCTCCTCCAGAGAGGAGAGTCTTAATGATGTATGACCCGACCCAATTGGGTTTGAATTTTCCTCTGGAGTCATAAACAGGCACTTTCAGTTCTTTGAGGACCAAGTCGCCCTCAGCAAGCTTCCTTGGACGGACCTTTTTGTTGAAACCTCGAGCTATCCTCTTTTGGTACCCTCGGGTATGGTTTATCGCGGCCAACCTTTCTCATCGAGAAACATCAATTCCCCTCATCCATTCTAGCACGGTTACTTCGCACTCTACCAAGACCCTGAGAGAGGGTATTTCCACTTCTATTGGAAGGACAGCTTCCATCCCATAAACCAGCGAATACGGTGTAGCTCGTGTAGCCGTTCTCACGAAAGTCCGATATCCCCATAGCACAAATGGAAGCTTCTCATGCCAATCCTTATATATGTCCATTGTTTTTCCCAAGATTGCTTTGACATTCTTATTTGCCTCTCTACTGCCCCATTTGTCTGCGGTCTATATGGAGATGACTGGTGACGGGTGATCTTATAATTTTCTAACAGCGGGATGACTTCTCCTTGAAAATGACTGCCGTGATCAGAAATGAACTCATTTGGGACCCCGTATCTGCAAATTATGCTCTTTTCTATGAAGCTCACCACATCCTTAGCTTTTAAAGTTGCATATGACGCAACTTCCACCCATTTAGTGAAGTAGTCGATAGCCACAATTATGTACCAGTGTCCATTAGAGGCCTTCGAGACTATCTCACCAATAATATCAATACCCCAGATGGAAAATGGCCAAGGCGTAGTCATGCTATAGAGTTGGGAGGGCGGGGTATGCATCAGGTTTGCATGGATCTAGCACTTATGGCACCTCCTAACATATTCACAGCAATCTCTGTCTAGGGTTGTCCAGTAATATCCTTGCCGAATTATCTTCTTAGCCAACATATGACCGTTCATGTGGGGTCCACAAACTCCCTCGTGAATTTTCTCCATCATTCTCTTAGCCTCCTTTCCGTAAAAACATTCCAAATTATACCCGATAAATGATTTCTTCCACAGCTTATCCACATAAATCACAAATTGGGTAGAGAATCTTCGAATTGCTTTTCTGTCCTTTTCTGAGGCTCCTTCGGGGTACTCTCCCTCTTTAATGAATTTCCAAACATCCTTGTACCAATGCAGTTCTCCTTCATCTTCTAAGGCTGCGATCATCTCAAATGAAGGTTGATTCCTTATTTCTATGGATAGCGGGATCATGGTGACTCCAGAAGGGATTTGTATCATTGAAGCTAAGGTTACTAAGGAATCAGCCAGTTGGTTTTCTTCTCGGGGAAGGTAATAGAATGATATCTTCTTGAACTGTACTTTCAAACTCTCCAGATAGTCATGGTAGGGTCTTAATTTCTCATGCTTCACCCTCTAATCACCTCGGACTTGAGATATGATCAAATTAGAATCTCCGAAAACATCGATCTTCTCAATTTTTAAGGCCAGCGCCGCTTCCATTCTGACTATACATGCTTCGTACTCCACCATGTTATTTGTTGAATTGTACCTAAGCTTGACAACTAACGGTGTAGGAGTTCCATCTGGTGGCCACAAGGATGATTCTGACCCATAGCCTAACTGATTAGCCACTCCATCAAAATACATTTTCCATAAGTTCTCTTCTATCCCCATCACTCCTTCATTTGGGAACCGAAACTCGGCCTTTTCCTCTGACTCTATTGCGAGATCCAACAAGTATTCAATGATAGCTCTTCGTTTCACGGATTTGGCGGTAACATACTTGATATCGAACTTAGCTAGCATCATAGTCCACCTGGAAATCCTACTAGTCAACATGTATTTGAGTAGGTCCATTCGGGATATCAGGGTTATAGGGAAGGCTAACATGTACTGCCTAAGGCGACGGGTGCACCAGACCAAAGCCCAATAGGCTTTTTCTAAAGGTGAATATTTCAACTCGTATCCGGTCATCCTTTTGCTCAAGTAATAAATGGCTCTTTCTGCGTTCCCCTCTTCTCCTTCTTGGGACAACATACACCCCATTGAATCTTCGAACACGGAAAGGTACAGCAGTAAAGGTCTTCCAGGTAAGCGTGGTGATAAGACAGGCGGGCTTTGAAGGTAGGTTTTGACTTTTTCGAAGGCTTGTTGGTATAAGGTATCCCATTCAAACTTCTCTCCTTTTCTAAGCAGCTTAAACAAAGGGTCACAGGTTAGGGTGAGTTTTGAGATGAAATGGCTTATGAACTGTATTCTACCTAGAAATTCCCTTAATTCCTTCTCATTCTTGGGCGGCTGCATTTCGATTATGGCCTTTATTTTGGTTGGGTCCACCTCTATCCCTCTCTGAGTGATGAGAAACCCCAACAATTTTTCGGTAGTGACTTCGAAGGTGAACTTTTGAGGGTTCAGCCTCATTCTAAATTCTCTTAACCTTTCGAAGAACTTTCTCAACGCATCTAAGTGTCCTTTCCTCTCTTTAGATTTTACAATCATATCGTCCACATACACTTCTACCTCCTTATGGATCATATCGTGCAACAACGTTGTAGCGGCCTGCTGATAAGTTGCACCCGTATTTTTGAGTCCAAACGGCATAACCCTATAGCAGTATGTGCCCCATGGTGTGATGAAAGTGGTTTTCTCCCTATCCTTAGGCGCCATTAGAATCTGGTTATACCCTGAGAACCCATCCATAAAAGATAAGAGTTCATGTCCCGCTGTATTGTCCACTAACACATCAATGTGAGGTAAAGGAAAATCGTCCTTAGGGCTGACTTTGTTCAGATCCCGAAAGTCGACACAGACCCTAACATGACCGTCCTTTTTCGAGACAGGCACATTATTGGCGATCCACTTCGGATACTCGGTGACCATTAAGAATTCGGCTCTCAAGTGCTTTTCAACTTCCTCTTTTATTTTGAGTGCCCATAGGCCTCATTCGCCTCAATTTTTGTTTTATAGGTTTTGAATTGGAAAAGAGGGGGATATGATGTTGGACTATTTCTAGATCGATACCTGGCATATCGCTGTAAGACCGTGCAAAAACATCTTTGAATTCATTTAATAGATTGATTAATTCTTTGCTTTCTTCTGTGCTAAGTGCAGAGCCAATAAAAACATTCTAAGGATTATCTTCATTTCCTAGATTAATCGTTAGAGTGTTCTCAATGATTTTACATGTAGACACTTTTTTCTTTTTCGATTAATTTTTGCAATTCATTTAGTATTTCATGGTCATCACATTCACCACATTCATTAAGCGCATTCAAGTAGGCTGAATTAGTCATACTTATATTGATTTTCTTTGGAACGATTACAACAGACATGGAAATTGAAAGACGCCTCATTTGGGCCATTATATACTCTGGGTGTGGGGGATACCTATCACTAGACTCAAAGACCCACTCTTTCTTGCTTTATCCTCCTAGATCGGTGATGAAGCATTCTTCCAGATCCCCTGTCTTGGTAATCTCCTTCATCTCTTATATTTCCAGTTCTTCCTCCTGTACCCGACCCTCAGCATGCTCTTCTCTGATCTTGTCTTCCATGACCTCTTCTTGGCCTGTTCCCTTGGCCTTCGTGTTCTCCTCGCTCAACAGATTTTTCATGACCGAGCCATCTAGTGCACCAATCCAATCTTTGGCAGTAGCTAACTTCACGGGCACCTGCAAATATGGATCTTGATACTCAGAGAATTCGTGGGGGAAGAAGATCTCAAACCCTAGCTTCAAGCAATTGTCCTTCTGATCCACCCATGGTTCCAGGAAGCCATAAAAGGGGAAATCCTCTCCCTCTTTCACAAAGTATCCATTAAGCATTTTCTAATATCGGGCCAATGGTGCGTCGCCTGCTTTCTTCTTCTCTCTCAGTTCCCTCTTCGATGGTTGATAACCCAGACCATGAGTGTGAGTCTGAGTGGCGATCTTTGGAAATTCTGGTAGACCTTGATGATTCTTACCCAATCCAATATCTGGAAAGAAACCCATCTTTTTCATGATACCAGTGACCAACAACTCACGTACTGATCAAAATACAGCGGCTGGAACTCTCTCAGCTTCTCTTCCTCTAACATGTTAATAAACTCAAATCCCCCCAGACTTGTCTCCTCTTCCTGGAATTGTACCTCTAGAACCGATGCGCTTGATGAAGCTTCAAACGGACGGACCCAACTATCCCTGAGAATATCACAGACCTTGCTTTTCCATATACATTTGACTTTCTGATGAACTGTAGACAGTATGGCACCCAGACTGTCTAACCATGGCCTCCCTAGTAACAAATTGAAAGAAGTAGGAATGTCAATGACCTGAAATTCGGCTTCCTTTTCCACCGGCCCGATAGCGAGATAAAGGAGGATTATCCCTATGACTGTCCTCTAAGTGTTGCCATACACTCTCACCCTCTGCTCAGATGGTATGAACGTTGATTCATCCAAACCCATGCGTTTAGCTATTCGGAATGGGCATACATTTAGAGCAGACCCGTTGTCAACAAGACAAGTAGGCACAGTGTTTCCCAGGCATTCAACAGTGACATATAGCAGTTTATTATGAACAGGTCCTCCCGGAGGTGTTTATCCTTAAGTATCATAGTAAGTAATTTGTGTATGTATGAGACACATACAAGTGAGATACGAATTACTATTCTTTAATACTTAGAACTTGTCACAATGCATCCTTAAGTATCACAAGACATATAAGACTGGATACCTCATCAAGTTTACACTGTAGCATGATTAACTACCATTGGATGGAGTGATTAATCTCAATCAGTAGAGTATAAATCTTAGTTAATATGCTAGTGCTTGTAGTGCATTGATGCACCTGAGCCTTCCTATTGACACTTAAGGCTGTCAATAGTCGATAGAAACTCATAACTTGTATAAGGTACGTGTTCTCAATCTTGAGGCGATTATGAACATAGACTATGGATATAGTTACTTTGACTTACCAATTAGTGATGTCTATAAAAGATCAACACTTGGGTATCTTGGGTATGTCATCTTCATAGGGTTGTGAATATATTGTCAAGATAGAATCTACCCTCTAATATAGAGTAAGAATTCCCTTGAGAATGTCACCGAGTTGATTATTGAGAACTGCAGTCTTGTTGATAAATAATTATCAACATATTTTGGTAATCATGAGAGGTGAATGGGTCTCAAGGAATACAAGAAGTAATCATGATTCAGGTTGACAGTAACCGTTTATCCGACGAACTAAATATGATTACGAATGCTAATGGTAGAGGGACATTAGTACACCATACAAGTCTAGACATCGCTTCGGATATGTCTTTTTGCGTTGGAGTTTAGTTAATGTTTTATAGTGGAGTAAACGTTAACTGATCAATTGGTTAGTTTACTAATCAAAGAGTTTGATCATGGTAATTAACAACTGGTCTGAGCCAACAATAAAGAGCCTAGAAGGTTCCACTCTTAGCTCCACTAGGATGCTTGGAAAGGCACAAAAGGATCTTGTCAAGACAGGTTCAATTGATCGAAGGAGTTTCGATCGATCAAAGTCTGGATAGGTTCGATCGATCGAAGTCACTTCGATCGATTGACATAAGGTCGGTTATGGGAATCTATAAATAGGGCCGTTGCGTCCAGAAAATTGAGTTCGTAGTTTTTATAAACCAGAAACTGCAGAAACTGCTTTAAGCTTCCCAAGCCTTCTCTATCCTCACTATTAGAGATCCCACCATCTCTAGCCTCTCCAGAAAGCATCAGTAGGAGTCATAAGGGTGAAGACAACCTTATGGAGGCTACTACACCATCTAGGATGAAGAAAATCAAAATTGGGTTCTAGACCTGAGGTATAATCTCTTCTCCCTCTCATGCATACGCTTCTATAGAGTTAATAAGTAGTAGATCCGGGCATACCAATAACTTTTTGTAACTTGATCTTTTTGTTGGAAATATAGGAAGGATACGACTATGAACTTGATTGAGGCGTGCAACATTTTGCACTGTCCTTAAGAACAATTCCGCCCCTCGGAGTCAGTGACTCGATGCAGAAGGTCTCAGCGCTATGTTCTCCAGGATTCAGCAATCAGATCTTCCAAACGTGCACACGAATTGAAAGATTATTTGAGCGCTCAAAATTGCTCCAAAATCAAAGAGTTAACAAAGAAGAAGAATGTTTTCAACTGTTAATATAAAACGACCATTTGAGATGAACATGGACAACTTTCTGAAACCATGAACCGTAATCATTTTGAAGATCAAGTGTACCATTGGACTCAGTGTGATGATTGAACTTAGAGAAGCCTTTGGAATTGAGATAGAAGAACTCAACAGCTTCACCCATGATGACTTAATGAGACAAACCAAGGAAGAAAAAAAAATAATAAATTAAGGACGAGTGAGTGTTTCTTGGTATATTTCTAATGAGAAGAAGAGACTATATATTTATAATTAATAATATTGTGTATAACAGCAAGCAATTGAATTAACCTCTTTAACAGTCATAAAGTATGAGATTAAACCAGTTTTAAAGTATTAAAAACACATTTTTAACATGTGCAAAATGTTGTCACTACAACAGTACAAAAAACATGATAGGTACGCACGAGGGAGCAAATCGAACAACATAAGTATCAATTTTTAAGCCAAATCGAGTGGTCCAAATTCTAGATTTGCACCCCCCCCTGCGCACACATGAGAGAGCCTTTCCACTACACAAGGTCTCCTCTCTTAGCAATGTGGGACACATAGTCACATCGAACTGAAAATGCTTTGTTTGGATTTTTGGAATAAACAGTCCAATACTCAAATAAGAGGAAACCCAATAATTCCAACAATCCCCCCCTATTTCAAAAATTTAAACAACAAATAAAATAATGGAGCAAGAGAATTCAATGCATCAGAACTGGTGCCTTTAGGGCTATGAACCAGTCCCTAGGAATATAAGAAGTGACTTACAGGAATTTGGTGAAATAAAATTTCTATGAACCAGAATCCCTTAGCGTAAATCAGTCGTCTTATACCCACATTGATTCCTCAGAATCTGAGCAACTCTAATCGGTGTGGCACCTCTAGGCCCTGCGCCAGTCCTGAATTTTCATAAGTGCTCTAGAAAACTTGCCTACATTTTCATAGAAAGCGGCCCACTTTCACACTTATATAGGTGAATCCATCAAGTATGTATTGCAATTAAACATACCATCCAAATAATATGGACTATGGAATTCATTAAGAGTTTAACTCAACCTTTATACATTGCAATTGCACTATACACCATAGGAATGGACAACAATATAATCAAGTTATAGTGCATCTCAAATCAACCAATGACTTGTTATTACCCATATGAACCTATTTCTTGGGTTCTCCAATTACATAGGTTGGGTTACCATCATTGTTGATTTTTGTTATAGGCATAAGCCCCATTCCCCTCGATGTTCTATACACTAATTTTCTCCCTAGTGGTATTGTTAATTGGTCAACCAAAATCACTTCTGACCTTGCAAAAATTAAGAGATATAAATTATCTCAAACAGCTGTCTCACAAAATTATGTTTTAGGCGTACATGCCTACTCTTGCCTTTACAGGACTTATTTATAGCTTAGCCTTTTACAGTCTGGCTATCTCAATGTTTATTCCAAATAGGAATATCCGCTAAGAAGCTTTTTCGCCACTCAGCCTCAAAACTAGCTTTCTCAAAAGCTACAAACTCATATTCCATCATTGACTTAGTTATGCAAGTTTGCTTGGACGACTTCCAAGATACTGCACCTCCACTAAATGAAAAAATAAATCAACTTTTTGATTTCGTCACATCTGAATTCGAAATCCAATTTTACATCCCTGAATTTTTGAAAATACATATTTTCCTCTCCAAAAGGTTTGGCTAAAGCCTATCCTTAAAATATCAATATTTAAATTCTTTCGAATTTCAAAGTATGCAATACATTTCCAAAATGAATTTTTCTTTATCTCCGGGTTTACAATATTTTTGATAATTTAATTTCTTCCCGAAGGAGAAAGTCAACTTTAAGTCTCTAGAACCAAAACATTGGTACTAAGCGAGTCATCAAGTAAAACACTTCATTTTCCATTGAAAAATATCATTTTGTAACAATTGTATTGTTACACTTATGCCTACAGGCACTCAATTCAATTAACCATCCTTCAAAACTTCGTGGACTTTATTTCCACAATTGTAGCCACAAATGGCTCTTTGGATACATTAGCCTGGAACAGACTAAAGCTTCCAGCAACTCTTGAGTAAAATGCCCGATTCATTTTTCAAAATAAAATACTTTGAATTCATTTTATTTTGAAGGAGGTTATACCATTTAAAACGGTTCTGGCACTACCAATAATAGAATCGTATTCCTTTTAATAAACTATATCACACTTGTATGTCATTTAATGTAACACTTGGCTCAAAAGGAATCCAAAAAGGTTTGGAAGGAAAATTATTATCTCAAACATTTTCCAATTATAATGATATTGATCATTAAAAGACAATAATAGCTATTGTAATTTCTAAGCCACAAAATTATATTGACTTCACCCAAACCTTTCATATCAAAATAGAGTGACACAATATATATATATATATATATGTGTGTTATAATCTCTAAGTTAAAACCAAAAAATTAATAAACTAATTTTATGCAAAACATATCATTAACACAATGCAAACTCTATCATTACTTGTGTTAATGATAAAACCTTTGTCACTTTCCTTTTGAAACTATTTGGAAAAATAGTTTGATCAAAATTTCTATGTTACTGGTTGGGTGCCAGTTTTAAACCACGTAAGGAGTATACATAAATTTGCACACTCTAATCTTTATAAACCCATTGGTTTATCCAAATAAATTTTCACCTCTAATTCTCCATATAAAAAGGTGTTTACATCCATTTGACAATTAATCAAAGCATGAACAGTGATATCAGCTAGTAAAAATTAATTGATGTAAAACAGGAGAATATGTATCTAAAGAAACAACAATTTCCTTACTCAAGTAGCTTCATAATTTCAATAGAACCACTGGATTTTTTATTTTTATTTTTAAACAAACTTTACTAACAATTTCCTTAGGATTAAAAAAAATCCTAAGATAGCCAAATAGTTCAATGTCGAAAAATAGTTTAAATAACGTTCAAAAATTTTCCAATACAGTCTAGTAAAACTTTGACCCAAATATTTAAATAATCTCAAATGGATCTCAAGTGAATTAAATATCACGGGTCAAAACTATTGGGTCAAAAGAAAATACAAGTGAGAAAACTGTCACACCCAATAATTCTTAGTGCCTTTTATCTCCACACTGCCAGCACAAGGCATTGTGCGGCCCAAATACAATCTATCACATATATGTATATGATACAACAGTATATCATATAATCTATAGCAAACTGGGCAAAGGACCTGTGGGTCCAACACTTACAAGGGAGGAAAAAATAATATAAATAAAATAATAATAACTCACCAATTTCAGTTTCTAAAAAAAAATTTCTTCATAACCACTAATTAAATACTATAACAACTCACTAGATGTATGATCTTGAACTTGTTGATAGTAACCGACCAATTCCAACGGCTATATGTACACTTTATGCATTCATCATGAACACATGTATCTATTGCCAGAGGAGTACTAATCAAATATTTTATTAACACACACTCATTAAGACACTCATACATGGATTCAAAGCACTGTTAAAATCACTCCCAAAAATGACATTATATACACGCATATATCCATCTATTATTATAGATAAAGGATGTTAAAGATGTCATATTCTTTACAAGAGAATGCAATGTCTGACAGAGTCAATTTCTTGGTCATAAGAAAGTCAATCTAATATAAGGCTAACAAATTAATTTAGTACATGAAAGCACTAGAGTGGCAGAATAGATAGTATATATAATATATATGCACATGGATATGATATCTCGCCACAAATTTCAAAATAAATTAGTTTTAAATCCTCTTTTTTATTTTTTATTTTTATTTTATTATTATTATTATTATTTTTTTTTTTTTTTAAAACAAGAACACAACTTGCAGTTTTATGGACCAGTGTCCATCCAAAATATTTGCGAGCAACAAAACATTTTGAGATTAAGAACCAAGATCTTTGTAAATTGAAAAATAGCAATTTCTGTCTCCACTTCTTAAAATTCCTTAAATTTAAACGGGCTTGTTGATATCTAGGGACTAAGAGGATGATCCAGATTCATCATTAAAGAGAAGTTCTCAAACTTAAAGGGACTACATAAAGCAGGGGTATTAGACTTTAATTCAACTTCCATGGTAGGTCTAAACGTCTTAACATTGTTGGAACAGTAAATAAAATAGAAGAGATATTACCGGATCAATAGCCTCTTGAACTTGGGTTTAGTCGTTTCACGTTGATCATAGCAGTATCCATAATTGTTCTTAAGATTGTTGGAAATATAGGAAGGATACGACTATGAACTTGATTGAGGCGTGCAACATTTTGCACTGTCCTTAAGAACAATTCCGCCCCTCGGAGTCAGTGACTCGATGCAGAAGGTCTCAGCGCTATGTTCTCCAGGATTCAGCAATCAGATCTTCCAAACGTGCACACGAATTGAAAGATTATTTGAGCGCTCAAAATTGCTCCAAAATCAAAGAGTTAACAAAGAAGAAGAATGTTTTCAACTGTTAATATAAAACGACCATTTGAGATGAACATGGACAACTTTCTGAAACCATGAACCGTAATCATTTTGAAGATCAAGTGTACCATTGGACTCAGTGTGATGATTGAACTTAGAGAAGCCTTTGGAATTGAGATAGAAGAACTCAACAGCTTCACCCATGATGACTTAATGAGACAAACCAAGGAAGAAAAAAAAATAATAAATTAAGGACGAGTGAGTGTTTCTTGGTATATTTCTAATGAGAAGAAGAGACTATATATTTATAATTAATAATATTGTGTATAACAGCAAGCAATTGAATTAACCTCTTTAACAGTCATAAAGTATGAGATTAAACCAGTTTTAAAGTATTAAAAACACATTTTTAACATGTGCAAAATGTTGTCACTACAACAGTACAAAAAACATGATAGGTACGCACGAGGGAGCAAATCGAACAACATAAGTATCAATTTTTAAGCCAAATCGAGTGGTCCAAATTCTAGATTTGCACCCCCCCTGCGCACACATGAGAGAGCCTTTCCACTACACAAGGTCTCCTCTCTTAGCAATGTGGGACACATAGTCACATCGAACTGAAAATGCTTTGTTTGGATTTTTGGAATAAACAGTCCAATACTCAAATAAGAGGAAACCCAATAATTCCAACACTTTTTGCTGCGCATTTAAATAATTTTAAACCTATTTTTTCCATCACAAACTACTGAATTGCCTCTGGGAACCCATCGGGTTACAACCTAGTTGATTATGCCAACCTCACTTACTCCGAACTGATGGCAAAGCTCAAAGCCTTGGAGTCTATGAACCCCTTCCACCAGCCCTCTAAACCATCTAAATCGATGATGGGAGAGAAAAGGAAAGCCCCGACTCCCTCTCCTACGTAAAGTCAAGGTGAAGACAAAAGGACCAAATCAAGGGGACTCATCGAGGTCGATCTTGTAGATGTAGACCGGGGGATGAAGAAACGACTCAATTGGTTCCAATCGGGGAGGAGGCAGAAGAAAAAGAAAAAGAAAAAGAAAAAGAAAAAGAAAAAGAAACAAGAAACAAGAAAAGAACAGGAAGAAGAAAAAATAGAAAAAGAAAAAGAAAAACATAAAGATAAATAACAGTTGGAAGAACAATAGGGTGACAGAGAGAAGATGGAGAAAGAAAAGAAAAAATAAGCAGAAACAGAAAAGAAAAGAAAAAAGGAAACAAAAAAGGAGATATACCAAGAGAAGGAACATACTGATGCTGCCCCGGTCCAACCTAACCCCCTGACCTCAAAAGAAACTGATCTTGCCGATGACTCTGTTATTCTTCCAATTGAGGGTCTTGCCACCGATTTGGTCCAAACAATTGTCTCAGACGTTCCCACCGATGACCCTCTCCAAGAGGAAACTGAATTGAGCAGGATTGAGACGTTTTCTGAGACCGCGGTCACTCTCTCAGAGACAACGGTCCCATCATAGGTAACTGGAGTCTTTTCGGTCATATTCACAACTTGCAAACTTCTTTATCTCAAACCAACTGATACTCTATTTGTAAGGCTCACCCAGTCTCCCTGACCTGCCTGACTTTGAGTCGATGTCAGAGGATGATTCTTCTCCAACCTCAACCTGGATGCTTTTTTGGCTATGGAAACTAAACCTGAAATCTCTTCGACCAAGAAACCTGATGATGCTCAACTGACCAGGGCCAAGGAGGTAATGACAACACTTAAGGACAAACCTATATCCACCATTTCAAACCTTTTTGAAATCAATGAAGCCCCAGCCCTGATGCTCCAATCCCCAAACATAATTGAAGACTAGAGATTAGTTCTGGTTGAGCTGAAGGATCAACTTCCTATTCTTATCACCAAATTAGAATCGATCACTAAAGTCGCTAAAGAGAACGCCAAGAAGCTAGGGGAGAGAAAATTGATGGCCGATAAGTGGGCCAATTAAGAAAAAAGTATTCAACTGCCACTACCAACAAAGCCAACTGGAAAAGCTAAGATTGGACTTGAAAAAGAGCAGGCCAAGCTCCAAGCACAACTAGAACAAGTAAACACCAAGCTTCAGGGTGCTGTTCTTGGCTTAAAGAAAGTTGATTAGGCCATTGCGGAAGTCGGCCAACAAGCAAATCAGCATGCTCATCAGCTTGCCACTTCTAAGCCTAATGCCACTAAGTGGGTCTCTGAGTTGAAATGTGCCAAACAAGATCAGAAAGTGGCTGAGGACAAATGGGTGGGCTTAAAAGAAAAAAATGAGCTTTTTGGTTCTTTTGGATTAGTGATCAATTTCTTGGATTTTCATAATTTCTTCCTTGTATGTAATTGTAATTCAAATGATTAATGAAAATATAATTTTGCATCGGCCTCTATTCTAACTGCACTGTTTTCGATAATGTTGGATGGTACTGTTTCAAATACTGATCATTAATTAATCTAACATGACTTTCACCATCAATATCCATTAAATGATAAGCACCACCCTGAATAACTTTCTCAACTAAGAACGGTCCTTCCCAATTCACAGACCATTTTCCATATTAGGGAATTTTTTCCCTGATATGCAAAATAGCCTTCTACACTAGATCACCAATGCAAAATGACATGGCCTTCACTCTCTTGTTGTATGCCGTAGCAGCCCGATTCTTTCGGACTACCAAACAATCTAATGCATTTAATCGGACATCATCCAGCTCTTCCAATTATGTAATCATAGCCTTGCTATATCCAGCAGGCTCCAATTCTATAGGGCTCTTCTTGTAGATCGGACTATTACCTCCATAGGTAAAACTGCATCATGACCATAGGTTAGCATGAACAGAGTGACCCCTGTACTGGACCTTTGTGATGTCCGATATACACAAAGAGCCTCAGACAAAAGAGTGTCCCAATTACTAGGATTTTTCTTTACCATTTTTTCAATAATATTAATGACGGTCTTGTTTGTAGCTTCAACTTGACCGTTAACCTGGTATCAATAAGTGGTTAAGTTTAAAATTTTAATTCCTCTACTCTCAACAAAAGCCAATGTTTTTCCCCCTGTGAACACTGTTCCTTGGTCGGTCGTTGTTGATTCAGAAAGACCAAATCTATGTATTATGTGTTCATCGATAAACTTTATTATAGTTGCCTGTGTAACTGATCTCATTGGTATTACCTTAACCCATTTAGTAAAATAATCAGTCACAACAATAATAAAGCAATGTTGACCAGAGGATGGAGGATATAATTTACCGATCAAGTCCATTGCCCATCCCCTGAATGGCCAAGGCTTAATAATTGGTTGAAGTTCTTTGGCTTGAACTCTGTGAATCGGTCCATGTTTCTGAGAATCCTGGCACCCTTTAGCATAATCTATGCAATCCTTAAGCATAGCTGGCCAATAATAGCTATGCCTCCTAATTAGCCATTTCATCTTAATACCTTCTTGGTGAGCTCCACATATGCGCTCGTGAACCTCATCCATAACCTTTCATGGCCCATGATTTGCCTAAACATTTTAGGATCACATCATCCCCGATCCATTTTTTAAACAATTCTCCATCTAACAAAACAAATCGAACGAAGAACATCCTTGTCTTTCCATCAGCTCCTCTTGATGGATGGGCTAAACAAATTTATAATCTGGGTCCTCCAATCTTCATCTTCCTTTAAAATAGAGAAAGTTTCTGAGAACACTCCTCTTTTCCGTACCGATGACATGGCCCTGATTTGAACATTGATAAGCTTTCCTTCTAAGTCAAAGGCTGGCTTGGCTCCATACCCCACTTTGGCCATATGGTCAGCCTTGAAATTACATTCCCTTGGCATGTGGCTGACATATGTGTCATCAAATTCGGCAATAAACTGAATTGCGATTGAATGAAAGGGACATAATTCCCAACTTTTAATCTTAAAATTTCTAGAAATCCAACTAATTACGAGGTTAGAATCCCCTTTAATGTGGATTGAAGATGCTTTCATCTCTAATAATATTTCCAAAATGATTATGAGAGCTTCGTATTTGGCTTGATTGTTTGAACATTTAAAATCTATTTTGAAAGACATTTTAGTTCTTTGATTTCGAGGGGATTCAATTATAATCCCAGCTCCCTCTGTATTCTCGGCCCCATCAAACATCAAGGTCCAGGGCATCAACGCTATACAGGGTACTAACAGAACGATAAATGATTCATTGATATAGGGTTCGATTGGCACACTAGGGTAGTCTGCCAAGAAATTGGCAATTGCTTGGCCCTTGACCGATTTTTGTGGTCTAAATTGGAATGAGAATTCCATAAGGGCCAAGGGCCACTTACCGATTCTACCACTCATGATCAGTCTAGACAACATATATTTAATAACATCAGTCTACCACACAATATAAGCCAACATAGGCAACATATAAGTCCATAATTTTTTAGAGGAAAAGTACTAAACAAAGTTTCTCGATCGGAGAGTATCTCTGCTCGATCGGAATTAAAACTCTACTTAAATAATATACTACTTGCTCTTTTCCTACTTGATTTTCTTGTACTAACATGCTCTCGATAGATTCTCTAGTCGCTGATATGTAAAGCTTCAAGTTATGTCCTTTTCGTGGTGGCATGAATACTTGAGTTCTTCTTGATTTTTTCAAAAGCCTTCTGATGCTGCTCCTCCCCATCAAAAAGGCTCATCGATCTTGATCTTTTTAACAATGGTGAAAAGTCATGTGTCCTTCCCTGCACTATTATAAATGAACCATCCGAGGTAATTGATTTGACTGAGTAACCTCTATAATTCCTTCTTCGTTGTCGAGGGTTATACGACATAGATTGCTTTGGGTTTATTCTTGTCGATATCAATCCCTCTCTGATGACCAAGAACCCTAAGAAATTACCAATCGATACCTCGAATGCACACTTGAAAGCGTTTATCTTCAACTTATGGACTCTCATCCTCAACTTATGGATTCTCATCCTCTAAAATGCCTTCTCAAAATCAACCAAGTATTTGGACTTGGCTGGGGATTTTATGACGACATCATCAATGTAAACTTCTATGAAATGATCGATCATGTCATGGAAGATAGAATTCATGGCTTTCTAATAAGTATCCCCTACATTCTTCAAGCTGAATGGCATAATGATCCATTCAAAGGTACCGATTGCCCCCTAGAATCAAAAAGCCATTTTTGGGATATCCTCTTCGGCTACGTAGATCTAATTATACCCTGAATGTCCATCCATGAAGGATGAAATTTGGTGGCTGGCCGTAACCTCAATCAACTGATCGGCCATGTGCATCGGGAACTCATCTTTTGGAGTGGCCAAATTGAGGTTTCTGAAATCGAATCAAACTCTCAACTTAGCATTCTTTTTCACCACTAGTACAATATTTAACAACCATTCTATATACCTAGCAGTCAAAATAAAGCCTATCTTTAGGATTCTCTTTATTTCCTCTTTAACCTTCAAAGTGACCTTTAGAGACATCCTTCTTGGTAGTTGCTGAAACGGTTTGCATTTCTCTATAATGGGTAATCGATGCTCTACCACTTCTTTAGACAATCTAGGCATTTCATCGTAATCCCAAGTAAAATAGACCATGTATTGCCTAAGGAGCTCGATCAAACTTACTTGAAAGTCGGGCTCAAGTATTTGGCTAACAAGCGTGGGTTTATGTTCTAACTTGGCAAAGGCCGATTGTAATTCATCCAATTGGATGGCAACTTCATGAGCAAATTCTTCCTTGTACATGCAATCGTCAAGATTCATCGACATTGCTTTAGGGTCAAACCGTGCTCTTCTGTCGGCCATATAAGCATACATTCTGGCCAAACTGGCTTTGACTACTAGTTCTTTCTCAAATTTCAGAAGTTGTGGCTCCATCAAGGAAACTCTCTTCATCAACAACATTCAATGTCTCCTTGGATATTAGACCCATTTCTTCATAAAGCTTCTTCACACTTGATAGTTGGTTCTTATCAAATGTGTAGTCATTCATTCTTCCATAATTGCTAAGTCCGAACATTTTTACCGGACTAATGTAATCTTCATATAATAATGCATATATGTTGTGAACCATGGCAACAAAAGGCTTATTATCCCTCAACACTACCTCTACTTCTTTCCCGTTCTTGAAAACAAAAAATTGGTGCAGTGTGGAGGGCAGGTAGAAATTTGGATGAATCCAATCGCGCCCGAGCAAAGCATTATATGTAGCTAATGATTCAACAACGAAAAAAGCAGCCAGGGAAGTTTTAGACCCCACTCTGAGTTTAATGGAGGAGTATCCCTTTTGTCCTTGACGGTACCCTAGTAAATTCGTGAATGTTTAACTGGGTAGGAATAAAATCTTGCTCACTTTTCTGTAAAATCCTTAGCATAGTTTGAGGCATCACATTGATGGCTGATCCCCCATCTATCAATACCCCTATTAATTGGAAGTCCATCAACATGGTCTTTGATACGTAATGGCTTCAAATGTTGGGACATTTGGATCTCTAAATATTGTGATTGAACTACTAAATAAACTAATTACTCTAGAGTTTACCTCTAATTATCCTCAACTCTTTTGTTGCTTTGGGACCTTCCAAATGATGATCAAGCTCTTCTACTAGCTCCTTCTTCTAATTCTACTTCTCTCTTAATTTAAAAAGTTTTTGAAGGAGAATCAATATTGGGATCCTAACATTCTCAATTTCAAGTTTCCAAAAAAAATCCTTTGTCATGGGATATTCACCTCCCTTAATATAGACAAATTTTAAGAGGGTATTCCAGTAAATTCACAACAAGAAACCCTAATTCGGATGTCTTTTTAAGGGTACAAGAGTACTATCTCACAGTTGGCAGTCACGAAAATGCGGCACTCAATGGAGATGGAAGCGGCACTTGGTGAGTGCCGGAACGGCACTTGCTGAATGCCGTAACGGCATTCAATGATTGCCGCACCGGCATTCAGAGAATGCCGCGAACAACTCCAGGGACTACCGTTTTCTCTAGAAATCCATTTTTTCACATTTAGTGAAATTTGCGGTATTCATAGAATGTCGTTCCGGCACTTGAGCGAGTGACGTACGGCAACCCATGACTGCCGCATATCTTACTATGTGTCGTTTTCCTCTGTTTTCCCTTTTTCTCTCTTTTTCCTTGAATTAAAAGAGCCCTTGGAAGAGCTTGAATCACTTTTGGAAGTCCCAGATTAGTCGGACATTATCATCATCGGATCTTAGAGGTAATACTCCCCTTAACTCGACGTTTGATCAAAATTGGGGTGTCTACAATCACTTTGAAAAATTTTGCGGTATGTGCGATAAAAGCCGATTTGATCACCTTTTTCACCTTCAAAAATTCGTAATAAATCCGTTTTAAATCCATAAATTATGTACGATATACCATTGGAAAGCTATTAACCTCTAGTATCCATGAAAAATGTTTGAAAAATGATACGGCGCTCCAGTTTCAAATTCAACTTTTAGGTCAAATTGGTCAAACCCGGGATCTTTAGGAAGTTCTAGGAACCTCTGGGAGCTTCCAAGAGCTGAAGTTTTCGTCCAATTTTGTTTTAAAACTCGTTTTAGCAATTTTCACATGATCTAGAATGATCTCAAAACTTTTCAGCGAATTTGGATGATTTTGGTCAAACCCTGGTCAAACCTAGGTCAAACTGGTCAACGGGGACTTTTCGAGAACTTCCAAGACTTCCAGGGGGTCTCTGGGAGCTGACGATTTCATATAATTTTGCTTCAAAACTCATTTTATCACTTTTCTTATGACATAGCATGTTTCCAGAACTTTCAGTCCAAATCTGGGAGTTTTTGGGCTTTCAGGGGTGTTCTGGTTATTCTGAGCATTTTGAGAGATAGAACTAACTTTCAGGAGTCCTTTTGAGTCTTTTTTTTTCAATCATTGTGAACCACCAAGTTATGGGCCCCCTAATCTGATAGCCGACAAAATGGGCTATCTACAAGGTGTTTGGTCTTACCTTTGGCACTTTTATCAGTCGAAGGGTATCCAAAAGTGACCTCTGGGTATAGGAGTCATGGCCAATTTATTCCCCATGAGGATAGAACCCTAGAAGGAAACTAATATCCCTGATAGTCGATTCCATGGGACTGACCTTGAAAAGAAAATAATTGTAAGAAAGAGCCCAGAACATGAGGGCAGAGTAGAGAGGAGAATGATCTAAAGGAATTTAGATTGAGAGAGGAGAATGGCATGATCGATTTCATTTTTAGCCCATACTTCAGACTTGGCAGAATAAACCCTAGCCACCTATCCAACCCATTCAGGTGAAGAAGACGGCAAACTTCTAATGGTATTAGTTGAGCAGACTTTAAAAGGTTGATTTCTTCCTTATACATTAGAGTTTCAATGGAAGGGGACGATAAATTAATGAAAGGATGAAGGAGGTTGTTTAAGGAAAGATAGTCCTAACCCCACAGGATTCGTTGAGTCTATGGAAGAGAGGGGGACGAAAAGATTTAGCAGAGCAATCTGTCCTATGAGCCCGCAAATAATCTTTACCTGTATGCAAGGGCTAGGGGCATCAACAGCAAGATCGCTGGGAGATGCAGCTGTCTTCTGGAAGCTATGGATGCAGCAGTCAAGAAGATAAAGTAGAAAATTAGAGAGAGAAAGTTTGGTTTAAGCAAGACAGAGAGTGAAAAAGCGTAAGGATGGAAGCATGCGTTCCTCCTTTATAACAATGGGAGGCGTCGCTTCGATTTTTGAGAAAAACAGTGGGCAAATGGGGCAAATCTCTCTCCTGAGTGACATGTGGCATTTTTGAATTTCAAGACATCACATCAAGTCAGTTTTTGACTTGATATGACATTTTGGGGGGCAAATGTTAACACCCAAAATCTGCTCGGCCTATTTGGCCTTGAAGGTCAAGTCTGGAGTCTAGACTGATGTTGATAATATACAAGTTAAAGAATGAGATCAGCCTATAGATCATCGAACTGAGGTAATGGTGCCCAATGTCAATCAAGGAGGCTTTGTCCAATTAGTCAGTTTAGGAAAAGGGTTGTCCACGATAAAGCTAGCAAGGACCACGTACCTGTTGATCTAAGAGGATTCAAATTGGATAAGTTTGACCTATGGGTGACAGTTAAGTGGTGGATATGTGTACCCAAATGTGAGCATTGAGGCCAAAATTTTTGAAAACACATCCAGAACGGTTGAGGATTGGGCTAAGACTATAAATACAAGAGTTGGGATCTCAGAAGGACTCTCTCACAAAACTTAAACTCGAATCCAACATTCCAAAGCATTCTAAAAGCATCCAATAGTTTAGATTTTACTGCTTGCTTCTCAGCTCTTGTACCTTTCAATTTCTCAAATACCTGTAATTCTATTATATCATTGGAAATGGAGCTCAATGCAATATTTGAGGTATTCCTTATATGATCTTATTGAAACTGTAGAATGGTTCTGGCATTGATGAAATAATTTTGGGGGATAAATTCTTGTGAGGCACCCAGTTTCAGCTTGACTCTCAACAATATGATTCTGATTCGTCAAACTTGCAGTCGCACTTCATGTGAGTATGATTTCCCCCTTTTTTTTTTTTTTTTTTTTTTGAACCTTTGAATTTCTCAATTGACTTGATACGTGTTGAAGGGCATCAACAAATCATAGGGAGATAGTCACAATTTTCAGAGCTTTTTAATTAAATGTCTAATTGGGCTTCTTGCTAAAAAGAACATGCTGAATTGAATACCCAGTTGTTGTTTGGATTTGGAGACTATGTTCTCAGTTCGTGGTTTCTAGTTGAGGCAAGCTTAAATATGGCTCACATTCTTTGCTTATTCATATATGCCAATTGATTAGTCTTTTCATCTTTAGGAATTAGTCTTTAGAGTTGGAGGAGTATTTGTATGATGTGGGTATACCCACATCCATCTGTGCCTCATGGAGTTTCTCTTTAGAACAACTACTTTCAATGTAATTCAATGGGGAGCAAAAAAAAAAAAAAAAGTACTTACAATGGGTTCATAATTAAAACGCATGACCTATCCATTTCTCTACTCTTCATGGCGGCCATCTCTGTGCCGCTTTCCTTCTTAAATATCATTTTTCAACCATTCAAGATTGATGATCACCTGAGTTTGTATTTGAGATTCCTTTATAGCTTCATTTGGCCAGGTGCTTTTCATTTTTTTATTTTTTATTTTTTATTTTTTTATTTTCTTATTTATTTATTTTTTTTTGGTATATTATTTCACAGTAACTATGAAGCAGAGTAAAATGTAAAAGTTTGAGATGGCTAGTTAGAATTAAATTAATTATTGGAATGCGGGTGCATTATTGGATACTATTGTATGCATAATAAAATTGATATACACATGAAATAGAATGCTAAAATATAACGAAAAATCATGTCACTTTCTTTTTCCCCCTCTTGTCTTCCTCATATTATTCTTCATTTTATTCTCACATTCTTCTTTGATGTCCTAGCTTTCTTTCCCTTCGGCATCAACTTCTCCACCTCCTTCAGCAATTGATTCACAATTTCTCTCTTCAATTGAAGGAGGAGTTTGATGAGTCATCCTAAGGCAACCCCCATCTCATTTCATAATTTATTCTGCTATCTCTGCCGGGGTTGCCTCCACCTCCATTATGAGGTTTTCAATTTCCGTGAACATATTGGTAAGTGATTACACCGAGGTAGTTAGAAGCAAGAATTTTAAAACCACTAGGAGTGCAATATGCCATGTGAATGTGCATGTCCATGCAACCCGGTCTCACTAATGCAGGGTCTAGTTTTGTCCTTATGGTTGGTGGTGAACACAATTATCCTTTCATCGCCACAACTTGACATAGCCCATCAACAAAATTCATTAGCCCAGATAGTGTCAACTGTTGAAGGAGAAGAATTTTAACAAATGAGAAAATAAGGACTTGGTTTATTTGATAGTAAGAATAAGAAAATGGGCTAAAGCTTAGGTGGAAGTTTAGACTTAGTTTGGTACGGCATTCGATAACTGTTTAGCAATGTCTTCTATATGGAAGTAGAATATGTTACATGGACTCGAGTACAAGTGTCGGACGTGTGTACATGCCTAAGGGTTGAACTCTCCAAATGCATCTAAAGACACCGAGACACGACCATAATTCAAATTTTTTCCTCTTTGATTTTTAAATACTGTCGTGTTTTTATATAAATTAAGAGTTTAACATTTGCATTCCATCTATTTTGAAGGAATTTATTTGGCATTTTAGAGATTGAAAGACACTAATATACAAGTAGCTAATTAGCATACTTGTTGGAATATCTCCAACCAAAGTCGTAGCTTTCGGTTAGGACAAATATACCATTCCATGTCCATGAGTCCAACCAAGATACTTCAGCCTATTAGAAATGTCCTTGTAACATTGTAGAGTAGCACATTTAGAATATTCAAGGCCTAGATATTCTCCTAAAATTTTTGTAAAACCACCACAAGAACAGAAATTCCTACTTTTAAGTTTTTAAGAACACAACTATCTCACAACGGAAAATTGTTTTTCGAGGCATAAATGGATGAATTTGGCAGAAAACATTGTACATCATGGAAAAGTTGTTAGCTCTGCTCCCAGAACATTTTAGTTTTGGGCTTTTCTATCCCAGTTAGTTTCCTATAGTAATACTCTAAATTATAGAACATTTCTTATCATTTCCAATTTGCTTTATTTGTTCAAAAATTTGTGTTGGTTGCTAATGTTGGAGACTCAATCTATGAACTCACCGCGCAGTCACCGCGGTTGTATCCTCCAGATTACCGGTTCTGCAACTCAGTGCTGCAATCAATATCCTCAATCACAAATATCGATCGGTTTTTGGTAGAGACTAGAGAGTAACAGCCTTCTGAGTTCTGAATTGCTCCGGAGATTAGTAAGCTCTAAGTCATAAATGTCAAATTTCAGATAGTTTGCCATGGCTGCAATCAAGCTCGACTTACCCGGCCCCAGTGGACCGTACAACAAATACCCGTGTTTCCACGCCATCCCAAGTCTCTTATAGAACTTTCTTCCTTACAAATCTGTCCAAGTCATCAACCAATTCCTTCTTGAGTGTTGGATCCATTGCCAATGTGTCAAAAGTGGATGGATGGTCAAGATTGACTTCCCTTGGGGAGTTTCCGAATGATTAGAGTTTCATTGCCTTGTTTTCCTCTTTTATAGTTTTTGATCTCTCTAGTACATATGGCAAGTAAGAACCCAAAACCATTTCTTTATTAGTTTTGTCGAAACTGAGCTGAATTGATTTGTGCTTGCTCTTTTCAGAAGAGAAGTCCCCCACATCAAAGCTTGTCATTTGGGTCTCGGTACAAATCATTTCCCACAGGAGTTGAATTCCTTCGTACACCTCAATAATCTTTTCTCCTTTGTTGATGGTGATAGAGAAAACTTTCTCATGCGGTGCTTGGGACACCTTGAGCTTCTGGACCAAAGGGGTGATTTTAGTGCGCAAGTAGATTTTCGAAACCTCGAAGATTTCATTTTGGGTGATCCCGTTGTATTCATCAATGGCTAGAGTATTTGAGATGAAAATTTTCCAATGAGGCCACCAAGTTTGAACAAGAATTTCTCTTGGAGTTGTGGTATTAGATGGTTGGTCATATTTTGGACTTCATTGAGGACAGTCCTGGCCAGCATTGCTGATGCTGCAAAAGTGGTATATGTCGATAGAATTGAGGCTGTTGAAGGCATGTTTGATATAGAAAACATTGTTGGGACTTTTGAGTAGAAATACTTGGAGAGAGAAATAGATGGATTGTTTGGCTTGCTTGGGATGTAGTAATTGTAGGAAGGTGGCTTTTATAGAACAAGATTATAGGAGAGAGGTTCCATTGGAAGTTGTTTGAAATTTAGTTGCAATACTTTTCAGTTATATATAATGCTTAAAGAAGTAAAAAGGAGTTGAAGAGTAAAGAGAATACAGAATTGTAAATAGGTGACAAGTCACTATACCAGCGCATCGTATGTGAGATGCTAGGAGAGAGAAATAGATGGTTTGCTTTTGTTTTTGTTTTTTGGGCTTGGTTTGGATGTAGCATTTATAGAAAGGTGACTTTTATATAACAACATTACACTATTCAGTTACAATACTAAAAGAATTACAAAAGGAGTTGAAGAATAAACAATAGCAAGTATAGGAGATAAGCCAAGCATGTCGACAGACTATCTTCTCGAGCAATTCTCACATGAAACCCCTGATGCATGAGTCACTTGTAGGTAGATCAAAAGAACATCAATGTTATAACAATTTATAAATGACCTTCGCTACTACTAAACTAACCTACAATTCAATGTTGGTAGAATATTAAACTAATTTGTGGGTAATTAGTCAAATAGAAAGTGATAACTAAACTCTTGGAGACAAATTAAGGAATAAAGCAAAGAAACAGAAAGTAGGCCAATCCATTTCATGCGTTTTTTTTCATCAATCCTAGGTTTCAAAAATATATGAAAATGAGACTTGAAACTTGTTTTGGGGTCTAATTCTCTTTTGTTCTATTATGTATTTTATATTAATATCCATGCATTTTTTTCCCCTTGTCTTTTTTGTACATTTTTTTTGGGTCTCTTTGTTTTAGAGATAAAGAAAGACTAAAGTGAAACAAGTAATTGCTTGCACTCTTGCCTTTTGGATTAAGGATTCTTTGGTTTAATGGTTTTTGGTTTGGCCTAATGGCTTTTGAATTAAAGGTAGTTTCAATCAAAGACTTTTGGCTCAAGGGTTGTTTGATTTTTGGGTTTTGGCCAAAAGGCTATTTAGCTCAGTGGAAGGACTGTTTGGCTTTTGTCTTAAGGGTAGTTTGCCTTTTGGTTTAAAGGTTGTTCGCGTAAGGGCTTTTTTGCCTTTTGACCTAAGGGCTGTGTGGCTTATTGGCTTAAGGGTTGGTTGGCTTTTAGCTTAAGAATTGTAATATGAAAATGTTTTGTCGCAATTTATTGAAAGTGCTTAAGACACTCAAAGTTGTGTGTTGAACCCGAGTGAAATTAATTATTGATCAAAAGTACACATGGTTAGAATCGTTTGCTAGTGACTTTAAGCATGGGCTATAGCTAATAAAAATCCTAGTCGCTCTCTCTCTAAAAAAACTCTCTCAACCAGCCCCTCCTCCAAATGCTTTCCCTTATCCGAGAGCCCTTTGCCCTCTCGTTTGTTAGTGTCCCTCTTTAGGAGGGTTTTGTCCCTCTACACGCTCCGATTGCACGATTAGAATGTTCACTAACCGAAAGATTAGGTACGGATTGAGGGAGAAGAAATGATCGAGATTCCGAGGCTGTGAGTTATCTTGTTATGTGTTTTCATATTGTTTGTTGAGTAATGCTAGGTACACCTAAACGGGATACCTAAACCATTCACCTGTTGATGTGTCATGGCAATTTTGAAATTAATTCGAACTTTATTTGGTAACTGATGAATAGTTTTTGGAAATCCACATCAGCGGGTGGATAGTTTAGGTGTACCTAGCATTACTCTTGTTTATAAGTTGAGGTTGGAGGTTGTAAACTTGTAAGACTCATGTTGTAAGGTTGTAACCATGGTTTTTGTAATGAGTTGTGCTCGGATAATGCTAGTGGGTGTGTATCTTTGGATCTTGTATCAAACTTGGTTAATAAAGTCTTCCCTAAGTCTTTTAGAAAGTTGTTGAAATGTTTATGTTTCAGTTAAAGTTAGTTTGGGGGTGAACTAGAGTGTTTGAAAGTGCATTTTGCCTTTTGGATTTATGGTTGGAGGCACTTAATATTGAGTATGTTGCAGAATGCTCTGCTATTAAAAATAGTCTAGTGATTGGGGGTGCAGTTGACTGAACTCGCTGTTTGGTCAAGTCAGTTTCACCCAGGTTTCAAAACCAGTCGATTGTATTGGTCTTTATAGTCGACTAGATTGTCGCTTAACAAACTGATCTCATTGGAACACTGCTATAGAGACGGGGTTTGGCACCCTCCTCTGGAAACTTAGTCAACTGGGTCGCAAATATCAGTCGACCAGATTGGGTTCTTTCAGAATATGTTCTCTGTAATCCAGATACCAGTTGACCAGACTTCCAATTAGTCGAATGGATCTGTGAACTTTCAAAAGTGGATGTTTTACTATGTATTTGAAGGAAATATCTTTTAACCACATTAATAATTGATGCTTTATCTCGGGCAATCCTTGGTTACACGATCCTAATCCGTGCGTAGCGAGTTGGGGTGTGACATTCATCCATAGCAAGATTGTTCCACTATTACAAAATCATTCATAAGGACCGTAAGCACAACAAGATTATTATAGTTAATATCATTACATCATCAATTTCACTACCAAATCATAAAAATCACAAATCTAAAACAAGAAAATAAAAGATTCATCCTAAAAATGGGCACAAAACCACAATCCTTAAAAAAATAAAAATAAAATAAAAAAGGAGGAGGGGGGGGGGGGGGGGGGGGGGGGGGGGGGGGAAGAAATTATCATTTGCAAAAAAACCACCGTGTTGTACCCGTGCGGTGTCTACACGTATCAGTGCTGTACCCAGGCTATGTCCTAGCGGTAAACATTGACAGAAAGTTGAATTTAATAAGCGGACACATTTTTTGGAGTGTAGGGTACGTACCTTGACGTGTCCAACATGTGTCTGTGTCCGTTACGTACTCGGTACGGGTACGGAGGCCTAAATGAAGTACCCATGCATGCTACATAGTTTTTGTTTTTTTTGGTCATGCTACGTAGTTCAAGACTTATTTGGTAAGGCATGTTTGTTTCTTGATAAGAGATGTCTCTACCTGGTAAGGCATGATTGTTCCATATTAGGAAATGCTTATTTTGCTCTGTCATAAGAAATGTTTGTACCTTTATAAGAGATGTTTGTTTTTTGATTTGGTTTTGGTTCGAAAGAGATTGACTGTTGGCATTTCCTTTGAATCTCATCTAAGACCACGCCCATAATTTGTCATAGGATACCATTTTCTCACACATGCTGGAGTACTTGTGTGATGATAAATGACTTGGGGTGTGTGTGTGTGTGTGTGTGTGAGAGAGAGAGAGAGAGAGAGAGAGAGAGAGAGAGAGAGAGAGAGAGAAATGGAGAACTCTTTGGCACAACCAAGTGGTTTGGTTGTACCTACGTCCTTTATTTCCAGAGTCATAAAAGTTTGTTCTTGATAGAAAACAAAATGGTTTTGATGGAAACAAACTTTTATGACTTGGGAACAAAGTTTCCTATCGGGAACAAATTTTCATGATCTGGGAACAAACTTTATGACCCCGGAAACAAAGGACGTACCTACAACCAAACCACTTGATTGTACCAAACAGGGCTCCTGTCAAAATAGGTTCTGTCATCTCTCTGATCATGTTATGCATTCACAGTAGAAATATAGTACAATGGTTCCTGTGTGCAAATTTCTGAATACAATTAATTTGACGCTCTTACTTCACTGCTTGGTAATGTTTAGCATTCACAATGGATATAAGTTAAGTGTTCAAAAGCAAATGAGTGAATTGAGTTCAGTAGCAAAAATGTGGCTAAGAAATTAAAGAGGTAAGTTTGAGTCATTTATAGGGTTTTTTTTTTTGCACTTACTGTTATTGGGGGAACTTAAGGCTTAGTTTGGTTTATGATTTCGTGAGGCAAACGAAAAGTGGAAGAAAACTAGTTTTCTCGTGTTTTTCTTCATACTTAAACAACAATAAATTAAAAATTCTTAAATGTAATTATACTATATGAATAAAGGAAGGGAAATGACTCAACATTCAAAATGTTTAATTTGTTTATCAATTCATTCTCTTTTATTTCCTAATTTCCTCATCATTTTCCTTATTATCCAAACAAAGGAACATGTTTTCCTCTATTTTTCATTTCTCGTGTCTCACTAAATCCAAGAACCAAACAATGCCTAGCTAAAGGATTAGATTTTCTTGTTTCCTAATCTTCCTTTATTTCATTAAAATTTTCTCTTCTTCTCTCCCTGTATCCACGAGGGTGTACTCATCTTATGACGTCACATCACTCTGTCTCCTTTTGCTTACCAGTTAAAACAAGCATTTTCAAAAGTCACTTGTCAATTCATAATGGAAATCTTGTGATTCATATTTATGGTCACCTGAGTTTGTATTTCAGATTTTCCTCTATTAATTGTTTGATGTGGTATTAAGTGTTTTTTTTCCCTACTTTTGGATTCTGTTTTCTGTGCTTAATTCGTGTATAATATCTCATAGGATATCATATTTGCACCCCAGGAAGAAGACTCTATCATAAATTATGCGGTTGGCTAATTTATATTATGCCTAATCGCTTAAATGTATGTGAAATAGTGGATACATTTATCTGCACGACCAATTGACTTATACATGAAATAGATTGCTAAGATATAACTAAAAACCGTGTCCCTTTCTTTTTCCTTCCTCTAGTCTTCCTCTTATTATTCCTCAACTCTCTTCTAACATTCTTCTTTGATGTCTTGGCTTTCGTCCTGTTCTTCATCGACTTCCTTTTCTCTCTCACCATTTGGTTCACTATGTTCTGCCATCTTCTTCCTTTGGAGGAACTTGATGAGTCCTTTTAAGGCAGCATTCGCTTCTTCACTTTTCATGAGTTGTTCTGCTATCTGTGCTGGGGTTACATCCATCTCCGTTAGAAGCTTTTCAATATCCGGGAACCTACGGTGATTTTTGACACCTAGATAGTTAGAAGCAAGAGTTTTAAACCCACTAGGAGTACAGTAGGACATGTGGATGTGCATGTCCATGCGACCCGGTCTCAGCAATGCGGGGTCTAGTTTATTCTTATGGTTGGTAGTGAATACAATTATCCTCTCATCACCACAGCTTGACCATAGTCCGTCAACAAAATTTAGCAGCACGGATAGTTTCAACTGGCAAAGGAAAAGAATTAAATAAATGAGGAAATAAGGAGTTCGTTAATTTGATATTAAGAAGAATAAACAGATTAAAGCTTAGGTTGAAGGTTCGGTCTAGTTTGTTAAGGCCTTCAATAAAACTTTTCTTAACAACTAAGCAAAGAGAATACAGAGAAGTTTTGATACTCCCATAAACATAGATCAAACACCCCAATCAAAGACAAACGCCCCACACACCCAGTCCAAAATAAATCTCTCAGAACAACCTAAAGAACACACCTGATCAGGACAATAATCAAACTGCTTATTTGCAGACCATAAGATAACAACACATATTTCAAGCCAAATCCACTCTCAACCCCCGCAGAACATAGCTAATCAACAAGAGAATTTCAAGCTATGCCTTCAGTATGAGAATAAGCTATGTTACATGGACTCTGCTACAAGTATTGGATGTGTGAACCTGTGTCTTAGGGTCTGACTTTCCAAATTCATTAATCTAAGGATTTCTCAACCCTAATTCTACTTTTTTTTTTTCTTTGGATTTTTTTTTTCAATGATATATTGTTTTTTCCTGTAAAATAATAGTCTAACCTGGGGATTCCAACTATTTGGAAGGAATTTTTTAGCAAATTAGAGACTGAAGTACACTATTATACAAGTTGCAAATTAGCATGCTTCTTGGAGTCCCACCAACATTGTAATTTTCAGTTAGGACAAATGTATAGTACCCATGTCCATGTGTCTGACACGGGTCCTTCAACCTATTAAGAAGTTTGTCCTTGTAACATAAAAGATAAGCACATTTAGAAGATTCATGGCCTACATATTCTGCCAAAAATTTAAGAAACCACCACCAAAACGGGTAATTCCTACATGAAGTTATTAAGATATGACAAAACTATCTCGCAGCACAAAGTCTTTTTTTGAGGTAGAAATAGATAATTTGGCGGAAAATATTGTCTGCCGAGGCATTGTGGCAATGTGGTAGAGTCTTGCTCCATCATTTTCAATTACCGACTTTTCTAGCCGAGAGCATTTTTGCTCACTCAAAATTTGCTCACCAGGTGAGTATGTGGGACCCACCCAACCACTTTTCAACTTTAGTTTATACCTTCAAAAAATGATAGGTATACACACCAAACGACACATTGTGCTTTAAATGCATGTACCTTGTGTTGTTCGTTTGGTGTGTATCCCTATCATTGTTGTTATTCCTTTTTTGCCTATGGAAAGTGGTGGGCTCTACATGGTCACCCAATGGGGTGCTTGGATGAGCAAAAACAATAATGCTAGACCCACACAAAATTCCACATCCAACACATCCTGACCCTTGATTCCGATGGGTCCCTTGTGGGACTCTGTGGAACCCACTGGAATCAAGGGCCAGGGTTATTGAATGTGAAATTTTGTACGGGTCTAGCATAGTAACTCTAAACAGAGCACATTTGTAATAATTAAGTTACAGTTAGGTATCATAATTTTCTTCATTTGCTAAATCATTTAATTAGTTGCTAAAAGTGGGTTACTAAAACTAGAAACTCACATGGCTGTCATCTTGGTTGTGTCCTTCAACTTCAGGTTGTCTGTTTTGCAACTCAGCGCTGCAATCAATATCCTCAATCACAAGTATGGATCGGTTTTTGGTAGAGAGTAATAGTCCTCTGAGATCCGAACTATTCCGGAGAGTGGTGAGCGCCAAGTCATAAATGTGAAATTTCAGATGGTTTGCCATGGCTGCAATCAAACTCGACTTACCTGTCCCGGGTGGACCATACAACAAATAACCACGTTTCCATGCCTTCCCAACTCTCTTATAGAAATCTCTTCTCTTCAGGAATCTGTCCAAGTCATCAATCAATTCCTTCTTGAGCGTTGGATCCATTGCCAATGTGTCAAAAGTAAATGGGTGATCAAGATTGACTTTCCCATTGGGCTGTCCGAGTGAGTAGAGCATCAATCTCCTTTTTTCATCTTTTATGGCTTTTGATCTCTCTTTTACATGTGGCAAGTATGAGCCAAAAACCATTTCTAGATGTTTTTTGTCGAAACTGAGCTGAAATGATCGACGCTGCTCATCTTTTTCAGGACCGATTTCGGTACAAATCACTTCCCACACGAGTTGAATTCCTTGGTACATCTCAATAATCTTTTCCCCTTGGTTGATGGTGACAGAGAAATCTTTCTCTTTAGGTGCTTGATACACCTTGAGACTACGAACCGAATGGGTGATTTTTGTGCCCAAGTAGACTTCCGAATCCTCGTATATTTGATTCGGGGGGGAGTACCCATTGTCTTCCTCGATGACTAGAGTCATTTGAGATGAAAATTTTCCAATGAGGATTCCAAGTTTGGATAAGAGTTTGTCTTGGAGTTCTTGGGGTATGAGACGACGGATCATGTTTTGGATCTCACTGAGGACAGTCTTGACCAGCATTGCTAATGCTACAAAATTTGTGTATGTGGAGAAAATTGAAGTTGTTGAAGGCATGTTTGATAGAGAAAACATGCTTGAAACTTTGGAAGAAAGATTATGAGAGAAATAGTTGGATTGTTTTTTGTTTTTTTTTTTTTTGGCTTGCTTTGGATGTGGCAATTGTGTTATATATGGTGCCCTTTTATAGAAGAGCATTACAGGAACAAAAATACAGTGCTATCTGTTCAAATCTGTATATTACATTCATGTATGTAGAACAATTTTTTTTTGGTAAAAGTAAAAGTACTTTATGTTTTGGGTCACTAGTCAAATAAAAATTGATATTGACATGTATGCCATCTTTCATGTTTGGTTTGAAGGAAAGACAGGAAAGAAGGAGTGGAGGAAAGAGAGAAGGGAAGTGATTAGAATCACTTGATTGGAAAGATAGATGGGATAATAGAGGAAAGAGGGGAGTGAAATTACTGTCATGTGGGCCCACAAATTTAAATTTATCAAAAAGATGATGTATTAGGAGAGGGACTTCTCTTACTTTTGACTATTTTGCCCTTCAAAATAGTGACGTTTGATTTAGTGCAAGGGTATAGTAGCAAAATATACATTATTCCATTCTTCACTTATTTTTTATTTATCCAAATAAGAGAAAGAAATACTTTCTTCCTTTATTTATACCTCTTTCATCCCTTCTCTCTTCCATTCCTTCTAAAAATAGTAGTAGAACTTGTGCATGCCCATGGGTACTTTCCAAAAAAAAAAAAAAAGGATAAAGCTTAATTAATCACTATTTTTATTAAGAGTAATGTTAGTATTCCTAAACTATCCACTTGTTAATGTGGATTTTCAAAACTATTCATCAATTACCAAACAAAGTTTCAATTAATTTTAAAACTGACATGATACATTAGCAGGTGGATAGTTTATGTGTCCTGTTTGGGTGTATCTGGCATTGCTCTTTTATAAAAGAGTACATCTACTATTTTCATAGTATTAATATCACTACAAGAAAATAGGCTTTTTGTGACAGAAGTTTTTGTGACGAATACAAATCTGTATATGGAGAAAGAGAAAGTGGGAAATCGGTATATGGAGGGAGAGAGAGAGAGAGAGAGAGAGAGAGAGAGAGAGGGGGGGGGGGGGGGGGGGGGGAGGGGGTTGAGGGGAAGCAAATATTGGGTCACAGGGATACTATGTGGAATTTTATCGCCTCTCACATGATTTTAAATTTGCTAAGGTGGAATTTTTATTTTTATTTTTTGTTGAGTTGAACTATGGAAATAGGGGGCATGTGTATTAGTATATGCTCCTTATTGATTTGTGATATCATCACCATATAGAATTATGCAACTGTGACATTCAATACTTACACGGGAGGGGGATGAAATGCAAAAGGTGTAAAAAGGAGTGTTCAAAATTTTTAAAATTCAAATCTAAGAAAGGGTTGAATTGTGGGAATAATTTTGGACCCTAAATAATGATGGCACACATCAAATTCGCGAGTTAAATTTATAAGAAAAAATAGAGAATAAAGAGACTAAGACTTAGTTTGGCCTTCATGTGGCTTTTTAAAAGGAGCTTATGTAATTTATTACTAAGTTGTTTGATAATTTTATACAAGTGATAAATTACTCTTCAAAAACACATCATGAAACCAAAAAGCAACCTTGAGCTTTTAAAAGCTCCATTCTAGAACTTTTAAAAGCTCCCCCCAAAAAAGTCCTAAGTTCAATTTTTGCAAACCTCATAAACTAGTTACCAAATGAATTAACATGAAATTGTGCTTTATCTATTTTATGTTTTTGTGCTAATTATAAAATATGTAGATAAAATATGTATAAATAGGTCCAAAATATATACAAAATTTGAATAAATAGGTCTATCCGAACTCCCATACATCAAGCCCCCTAGCTTGATTAGGGATGGCCTCCATTTTATGAGATTGTCATACTAAGCTCTATCTATTTTATATTTTTGTGCTAATTATAAAATATGTAGATAAAATATGTATAAATAGGTCCAAAATATATACAAAATATGTATAAATAGGTCTACCTGAACTCCCATACATCAAACCCCCTGGTTGATTAGAATGGCAACGGGATGGGTATGGGACAGGGGTATCATTTTTCGCCCCCGTCCCGGCATGCATGACTCTTCTCCCAAACCTGTCCCACCCCGGCGCACTACTTACCCCATCCCCAACCCCACTAGTTGGGTCCTATCCCATGAGATGTTTTTATGTACCCTCAAGGTAGTATCTATGTGGTGTCTCACACCTAATGAGATAACGCCACATTAAATTTTTAAATCATTTAAATTTTTTGTGATAAATTTTATTATTCGTGTGTCACACTAATACTCCCTCCGTCCCATAATAAGTGTCCACTTCCATTTTGCACAATGTTTAAGAAAGTTGTATTATATTAATTTTTTTGGTTCATTAAAGAGTCACTTTCCAATTTTACCCTTAGATGTGATGGGTGTTTGATTTTTTGCTTATTTTGGGACCACAAATAAATGCTACTTTGTCTTTATTATAAGGGTAGTTTTGAAAAATAAGTAAAAGCTATATGCCAATTTAAGAAAGTGGACACTTATTGTGGGACATCCAAAAAAGGAAATGTGGACACTTATTATGGGACGGAGGGAGTATTAAATATGAGACACTAAAAAACGTACCACATAATACCTCGAGGAAACCTAAAAACTTCTCCCCATCCCATACCCATTACCCACACACCTACCCCGGAGAAACATGTCAACAAGACCACTAGTTGGACAATGTTTGATATATTGTATTTAAATATTATGTTATCATTAACTGTGCACAATTTTCCAAGCCACGCTGTCAAAATTTGAAACTACTTATTGCAGTTACACTCTTCCCCATATGCACGTGAAAGACTTGTTTGTCTTAAGAATTAAGAAAAGCAATCTTGTTTTATAGCATGAAAGTCACCTCTCTTTATTTTCGGGATGACTCTCGGGATATATAAGCATTTTACTCTCTCCGTCCCATTTTGAGAGTCCATTATTCTATTTTGGAATTTTCCAAAATAGTGTCCATTTTTCTGAAATTAATGTACAATTTTTACTTACTTTCCAAAATTATCCCTCTTTGAAATCTACACCAAGACAAAACTAAAAAAGTTGTTGTAATGATTAGGGACAATTGTGGAAAGTAGGTGTAGATTCTTTTTGTCCCCTTAATAAGTTGAGTTCCCAAAGATGGACTCTCAAAATGGGACGGAGGGAGTATAAAAATAAGATACATAAATTATAATGTGTTTATCTTTCTTTTGATGGGATTTATTGACACTGTAGAATTCACAATATCTGTGAGATCCACCGAGGAGAGAGATAGACACATAAAATTATGTATCTTGTTTATGTAAAATTCTTATGTACATTAAAAATTATTTTTACTTTTGAGACTCATGTGGGATAGTATTCTCAAGTGTCTATAACTAATCTGGGGGTGTTTGGATTTTTCGACCCTACTCCCAATCCTAACCCGAACCCGACTCGGGTTACAAAAAATTACCTTATATCCGCCTCTATCCCTATTAAACGCAACCCCTCCACCCCCTAATTCGGATCCCATACCTCCATATCCTACCTATTTGGGTCGGGATGAAAAACCCAAAAAACTTGTCCCATTGTCATCTCTAGGTTTTCATAACCAATAATAATTCTGTGTAAAATAAACCATTTGATTTGGAAATTAAATCTCACGGTATCGGTAATATGTCCGACTATGTTCCCAAGCATTTTCTTAGCATTTTCGCAACCGACTGGTAATGACTAATGATTAAATGTGAAAAGGGAGCATGAGAAATTGGAAAGGCCTGTTCTTAATTATATCACTGACAAAGACCACCCAGTCAAAACTTAGGACGTACAACCAAGTGGTTTGGTTGTATATACAACCAAACCACTTGCCACGTGTCATGTTTTTATTGATTGTACAGATCACTTTTTTGACTTTTCAGGGAGCATTAATTGAAGTGTAAGGGAGCATTAATTGAGGAGTAATCGGTTATACTGGTATTCTTATCTTCTAGCTTATGTTTGTTCTTTTCTAATATTTGATTATTACTTCCTCACTAGCTTTAGTTCCTGTAGTTTATATTTGTTCCTTCTTAATAACTTATTATTCCGTCATCACTAAACTTTCTGGTCTTGAAACAATTATTTATGAACAGGAAACAGAACTAAGTGATCATGGAACAAGTTATTGTGTTCAAGGAATTAATAGTTATGATTAAGGAACAAAACTTGTGAATTATGGGACTAATACTCAGTGATCATGGAACAAATATTTATGATCAATGATCAATAGTTATGATTAAGGAACAAAATTTGTGAAATCTGGAACTAAACTCAGTGGTCCTGGGAACAAATATTTATGATAAAGAAACTAGTATTCATTTTTAAGGAATAAAATTCGTTGAAATCTGGAGCTAAAACTTAGTTTAAGAAGAAAAAAAAAAAGGGCACCAAACATTATGGTATTTGGAACAATAATTTATGAACAAGAAACAGAACTAAGTGATCCTGGAACAAATATTTATGATCAACAATCAATAATTATGATAAAGGAACAAAATTTGTGAAATCTAGAACTAAACTCAGTGGTCCTGGGAACAAATATTTATGATAAAGGAACCAATATTTATTATAAAGGAACAAAATTCGTTGAAATCTGGAACGAAAACTTAGTTAATGAAAAAAAGTCCTAAACATTCTGGTCTTTGGAACAATTACTTATGAACAAGAAACAAATTTAAGTGATCCTGGAACAAATTGTTGTGTACAAAGAATAAAAAGTTATGATTAAGGAACAATTGAGAAATGAACAAAAATTGTGAAATGTGAAACTAAAATTAATTGAGAAATGAACAAAAAATTATGAGCGTGTAACAAAAATCTATGAGAGTGAAACAAATAAATGTTACAATGGAACAAAAGTTTTGAAATGTAGAACTAAAACTAAATAACAAAGAAAAAAAAAATTATAAGCATGGGCCAAAAAGTGCCGGAAGTAAAAGTCGGTGCCCAGTTCTTCCAAAGACGTGAAGTAAGGGATGATTTTAGTTAAAAGTTTTAGTAACGTAGACAATAAAATAACGAGTTTAGTAACGTAAATAGTAAAGTAAAGAGTTAGTAAGTCAGGAGTTAGAAAAAGTATATGAGACTGGAACAAATAAATTTGACAAAGGAACAGAAATAGTGAAAAGTGGAACTAAAACCAAATGAAAAAGGAACAAAAAATTATGAACGTGGAACAAAAATTTATGAGACAGAAACTAATAAATATGACAAAGGAACAAAAGTAGTGAAAAGTGGACTTAAAACCAAATGAGAAATGAACAAAAAATTATAATTGTGGAACAAAAATATATGAGACAGGAATTAATAAATATGACATAGGAACAAAATTTAAAAAATGTGGAACTAAAACTAAATGAGAAAGGAACAAAATATAATGAGTGTGGAACAAAAATATATGAGAGTGGAACTAAAAAAATATGACAAAAGAGCAAAAGTTAGGAAATGTGGAACAAAAACTAAATGACAAAGAAACAAAAAATAATGAGCATGGTGTATCTCCCGCCCCAAAAGTGGGAGGCGATCCCTTCGAGGATCGCAACGTGTTACGTCTAGAAGTGTAAAAGTACGTAAAAGTGGGACCGGAGTAGGGACAAGTAAAAGTTAATTGTCACCACCTAACATTATTCGGGGGTTAGGATCACTGTAAAGACAATTGACACAATCGTCTTTTGAAATTTATATTTATGATTTCTTTTGTCTTTTTGTTTTACGTGGTAGAAGTAAGAGTCGGTGCTCAGTGACGAGAAAGTAACCGGAAGTAAGTGTCGGCGCCCAAGTGAGTTAAAAAGTACCGAAAGTAAGGGTCGATGCCCAGTGCTTCCAAAGACGTGAAGTAAGGAATTATTTTAGTTAAAAGCTTTAGTAACGTAGAGAGTAAAGTAACAAGTTTATTGACGTAAATAGTAAAGTAAAGAGTTAGTAAGTCAGGAGTTAGTAAAGTTAGGGAAATCAGTAAAGGCGAATAAACCGACCTGTGGATTTATTTGGAGGCCATACCACAAAAAGAACATAAGTAAATAAAAGAAAAAGGCAGAGTAACTGACCTGTGGATTAATAGGGAGATCACACCACTAAAATAACATAAGTAAATAAAGAAAAGAAAAAAAATGACGGAGTAACCGACCAGTGTAACTAAAACTAAATGAGAAAGAAACAAAAAAATTATGAGCGTGGAACAAAAATATATGAGTCTGGAACTAATAAATATGACAAATGAACAATAGTAGTGAAAATTGGAACTAAAACCAAATGAGAAAGAAACAAAAATTATGAATGTGGAACAAACATTTATGAGACTGGAACTAGTAGTATGACAAAAGAACAAAAGTAGTAGAAAGTGGGCCTAAAACCAAATGAGAAAGGAACACAAAATTGTGAGTGTGGAATAAAAAAAATATGAGACAGGAATTAATAAATATGCCATAGGAACAAAATTTGGGAAATGTGGAACTAAAACTAAATGAGAAAAGAACAAAATATTATGAGTGTGGAACAAAAATATAAGAGAGTGAAACTAATAAATATGACAAAAGAACAAAAGTTGTGAAATGTGGAACAAAAACTAAATGACAAAGAAACAAAAAATAATGAGCATGGTGTTGCGCCCGCCCCAAAAGTGGGAGGCATTCCCTTCGAGGACCGTAACGTGTTACGTCAAGAAGCATGAAAGTATGTGAAAGTGGGACTGGAGTAGGGACAAGTAAAAGTTAGTAGTTGCCATCTAACATTATTCCGGAGTTAGGATCCCTGCAAAGACAATTCACACAATCGCCTTTTGAAGTTTATATTTTATGATTTTTTTTGTCTCTTTGGTTTACGTGCCGGAAGTAAGAGTCGGTGCTCAGTGACGAGAAAGTAACCAAAAGTAAGTGTCGGCGCCTAAGTGAGAAAAAAAGTACCGGAAGTAAGGGTCGATGCCCAGTGCCTTCAAAGACGTGAAGTAAGCGATTATTTTAGTTATAAGTAAATAATAGAAAACGACACAGTAACTGACCTGTTATCACATGTAAGGTTATATTGTATATTATATTTTTTCCTTTATATTTGTGAAATCTGAAACTAATAATTATGAGAGTGGAACAAATAAATAAGACAAAGAAAAAAAAGAGTTGTGAAATGTGGAATTAAAACAAAATGACAAAGAAACAAAAAATTATGAGCATGGAACAAAAATATATGAGAGTGGAACTGAACAAAAATATATGAGAGTGAAACTAATAAATATGACAAAGGAAAAAAAAAAGTTGTGAAATGTGGAACTAAAACTAAATGAGAAATGAACAAAAAATTATGAACATGGAACAAAAATATATGAGAATGAAACTAATAAATATGACAAAGGAACAAAAGTTGTGAAATGTGGACCAAAAACTAAACGAGAAAGGAACAAAAAATTAAGAGGATGAAGCAAAAATAAATGAGATTGAAATTAACAAATATGACAAGAAAAAAGTTGTGAAATGTGGAACTAAAACTAAATGAGAAAAGAACAAACAATTATGAGCATGAAACAAAAATATATGACACTGGAACTAATAAAAATGACAAAGTAACAAAAGTTGTAAAATGTGGAACTAAAATTAAATGACAAAGGAAGAAAAAATTATGAGCATGGAACAAAAATATATGAGAGTGGAACTAATAAATATGACAAATGAACAAAAGTTGTGAAAAGAGGAACTAAGACTAAATGACAAAACAACAAAATAATATGAGCATGGAATAAAAATAAATGATAGTGGAACTAATAAATATGACAAAGGAACAAAAGTTGTGAAATGTGAAACTAAAATTAATTGAGAAAGGAACAAAAAATTATGGCCGTGGAACAATAATATATGAGAGTGGAACTAATAAATATGGCAACGGAACAAAAGTTGTGAAATGTGAAAATAAAACTAAATGACAAAGAAACAAAAATTATGAGTATGGAACAAAAATATATGAGACTAAAACTAATAAATATGACAAAGGAACAAAAGTTATGAAAAGTGGAACTAAAACTAAAACTAAAAGAGAAAGGAACAAAAAATTATGAGTATGGAACAAAAACATGAGATTGGAACGAATAAATATGACAAAGGAACGAGAATAGTTTGAAAGAGAATAGTTATGGCCGCACTCAAGTAAGGGTTGCATACGTATCTCGATACAAGAATCAGGCTGCACGTAGTTCTGTACTTATATGTGTCCGAGTGTGTGCAAGTGTTTTCAAAAGTTGGTCGATCTAGACCACGAGTGTATGAAATAGTGTTTTTTAGTAAAGTCGACGTAGCTAGGAACTTTAACATGTACGGTGTAGTCCTAGGTTTTATCCTTTGAAAGAGTTGTAAGTTTTAAAAAGTGTTTTGAGTAAAAGTTTGGCGTAGATCGACTGTGCGATGAGGACTGTTGTCACACCCGTTCCAGAAAATCATTGTTTTATCATGCATCATTTGAGATTTTGAAATTATTAATGTTATTAATAATTTGAGTTGTGGTTGACTGTGAGTCAACGGTAAGGTGTCAGTAAGGACACGAGAACATGAAAATTCATATTACATGATCATGAGTAAATGGCATTTATATGATTTAAATGTTATTTGACTTTATCTGGTATTTATGTGAATAGTAATTATACCTGTGTAGTACAATTCTGGTAATCTTTGATATTGTTATATCATTTTGAGAACTGTGGTGAGAACGTGAGTGATACGTTAATTAAAAAGGTAGGTTGTGTAGAGATTCCACAGAATATAGTTTTCGGACGTTATTTTGGACCCAAACGAAACTTAGTCGAAAACTTTTGGGATTTATAGTTTTCACTCGTAAAGGCATAAAATGGACGTGTGCGAAGTTTCATGGATTAATTAGAAGTTTGATAAACTTGCGGGGAGGTAAACGTAATTCCCGAGAAGTTTTTCTATATATAGAAGTGGATGAGATTTCATTCTCATCCAAACTTCTAAAAAATATCTAGAGAGAGGAGAGAGAAAAGGGGATTGGTTTCTCCGGACTTTGCGACGCCGATCGACGACCATTCGTCCGTCAGATTTTCTCCAGATTTCATATTCGAACTCGTGGAGGTAAGAGCTACGTTTTGATACTACTTAGGTTGTGTTTGGCAAATTTTTGTAAAAATATTAATTCTAGACTTTTGGGGAAAATCAGGTAAAACTCGTAGGAATCGCATATAATTTGAAATCCGACGATTAATTAGCCCCCTAGATGATCCTTCAAAGTTTGAAGAGAATCGCACGAGGTATGAATTTTAGATCTATGAAATATATGGATTTTCATGTTTTGGACATCACTTTTGATATTCTTGGATCCGGGCGAAATTCATGTGTTAATTAGGCCCGTTAATTATGCACGTGAAATTATGATAAAAGCACGTATAACTGTTTATGTGAGCATGTTATGTGTCTACTTGGGTCAAAGGGGAGTTTGGTGCAAATTCATCCGGAGTAAGCTCCTCGAACCTTGAGGATTGTGATCTTGTTGGAATTGGAAATTGTGGTTGTGTCTGGATTGGAGGTGGGCCCAACCAGTACACGGTACCTGGTATGGAGGAAGGCCCAACCACTGTACGAGATGCGTGGGAGAGGTGGGCCTCCTACGGCATCGACCGGATGAATGCGTACCACTCACCCTAGAGACTATTTCTATGTGTTTTAGATGCTTAAACCATGAACTGTCATATAAGCATACATTTAGAATTGTACGCTCAGCATATAGCTGAGCAGTGGAGATGTACTCCATTGCAGGTAAGAAGAAAGACAAGAAGAATCGTGAGTAGTGAGGCCGAGGAACGCCGGGGAACCACTTTTGTATATGTTTTTGTTTTAATTCTAAACTTGTGTAAGGATTTAAATATTGTAATATGTTGTAATATAAGCATGGATTAGTACTGTAGTATGGGAATCTTGTAATTGAACGCTTATAGTTATGTTTTGAATGTTAAATCAGTTGTGGTTGTTTTGGTGTTGGAATTAAGAAGCATGAGTTTTAGTATTTACAATACAGGGCTGCCATCAGGGGAGCAGTCGACTGGACCCAGGACCAGTCGACTGGATCCCGTGTATTTGAGACACTGAAAGTGAATAGTGAGAGAAGCAGTCGACTGGACCCTTGATCAGTCGACTGAACCACTGTTGAATTTGGCTACTGCTTCTATTAATAGAAAAGCTGTCGACTGGGTCCCCACATCAGTCGACTGGACTGTAACGCCCCAAAATCCACGACACGTGGATGGGTCAAAGAACGAGATTAAGAAGAAGAAGAGATCCTACGTGGACCAATCCAAACAGTGCGGAAGCTACGAGAGAATCCTACGTGGATTCCAAAGGAAAGTCAAAAAGTCAAGAATTGACCCATGAGGACCAAATGAGTCAAATAGGATCAATCAACATTACTCTGTTATCAAAGAAGTTTTAAAAGAATGGAAGCAAGAAGTATCAAGAGCGGAAGAAAAGAGGAAGAGGTTTAATTGAAAGTTTTAATGAAATCAAGGTTTGAGAATTTACAACCAAACAGTCCCTTAGAAATCAAAAGTGATATTGTTCGCATAGTAGACTATCCACAGGCCAAGTATAAACCAAATTAGATTTCGAAAATTTAGAAGTTTTAGAAATTTTATAAGTATAGAACCTGTGTAGCCATACGATAAACTTACCAAAACGACTCAACGGAACTACGGAACATCCGAACCAATATGAACACGATATAAAAAGGATCTAAGTTAAAAGACTAACAAGTGTCCGAATCAAAGTGAATAAATATTTAATGTTAACATGCGCCCATAGGCGACTCAAAGTCCCAATTACAAGTCGGATTACATTAAGTCAAAAATTCTAACATTTTCTAAGTAAAGGGCTAAACATGTGCCCGAATCAAGTATTAAGGAATTTACACTACAAGATTCAAATTTATTACATTATTTTTTTAGACAAACCTAGAAGTTTGAAACATTTTCAAAACTACTATTCTTCTTGAATGAAATCCTCGAAGTGTGACGTCACGCGTCGAGTAATTCTTGGGTCTTGTCCCAACTCGATAATCCCTGAAAAATGGTTTGTCGTTTTTATGAGAATGACGGCTCGTAGAAAATATTGTAGAGATTCAATATGAATCCCATAACTAATATGCAACATGTGGTGCCATGAATGCCGCCTAGGCAATGCAACTAATGAGCCCTCGGGCTATGCACATATGATCACTCGCCTCATTACCGGACTGTGAACCACCCCCCACTGGGAATGTAGCATACCAACTTTCCGATAGCTAGTCGAATATAAGTTGGAGTTTGGCACGTTCTTAGGTACGTCCACCCTGTCTCACCACACAACCCACATCCGGATTTTCTTATCCACTTTTATCCCCCTTTATTGGGTTCGGATTTACTTTTATCCCCTCTTAGGGATTTCTCAAATGTCACCCATGCTAATAATGCTATGAGGTGTGCCCACTTGGCAACAATGTACATGAATTCTATGATTCCAATGCAGATGTTTATCATATTAAACGGTAATTAACATGCTTGACATATTTAGGCAAGTCCAATTACTTCAATCTAATTCATGCTAACATATGATTTCAAGTTCATAGAATATCAATAAGGAACATATGAAATCAACTTCTAGGCATAACGGCTACTTAATCAAGTAAGCAAATAATTCATTTAGGCAACTAAACAATTAATCAACAATTAAGGAGTAGATAATATCACTTAAGCAAATTTAATTTCAACTCAACAACTAACATTTTAGTCAACATAGTAAGATTAGTGAAAGGGATAGTTCAAGGTCACAAGCTATGTTTTAATCCTTAACAACCCTTACACAAATCACACATTAGAGATAAAATACATAGTGAATCAAAACAATATAATCTACCTTGCCCTTGAGAATGGAAATGTGCAAATGAAATAGAGAATCCAAGAGAGAAAATAAGAGAACCCAAATGTGGATCTTCAAGAATAAAAAAGTAGGAAATCCCCCTTCTTCCTCTAGTCCATAATGTGAGCTAGAGATCCCCAAGATGTAAAATACAAGTACCCATAGAAAGCCCTAGATGAGGTAATGATATTTGACTCTAATAGCTTGGCTCCAACAATGGTATATGGAGGCTCAAAATTGGGGTTGAAGGTTGAAGTAGTTTGGAGGGTTTACTTCCAAACCATAGAGAGAGAGAGATAGAAATAAGAGAAGAAAATGAGGGGGGAGAGAGAGAGAGCCAAATATATAAGGGAGGGAGAAGGAGATGGGGAAGTTTCCTAGGGAACTTTAGTGGTTGGGGTGGTTGAGAGTTGTTGAGAGTGGTTGGGGGTGGTTTGAGAGTTGACTTGTGAGTCTCATCTTGTCCCCTCACCCACACACACAAATTATGTAATATATATACACACACATGTGTTAAAACAAATACCAAAGTGGTACCATAAGACCATTTAAAATGTATATGTTCAAATTGGGTCCACACATTGACCACCAAAATTACCACAATACCCTTAATTAAAATTTCAAAACATTACAGGACCCCTTTTGAGTAAGTTACATTTTGGGTTCTTCTTAACCCAGTCGACTGGGCAGTCGACTGGACCTCTGTTGAGGATTTAGGGTTTTAGTTTCTGCCAGGCACAGTCGACTGGACCCTAGTACAGTCGACTGGGCAGTCGACTGAACCTCTGTATTTTGAAATGGATTCTCGTGAACGTTTTCAATTGAACAAAACTTTTTATAACTCTGATTTCAATGGATTTTATAAACTCAGAGAGTAATGTTCCCTAAGTTTTATTATACCCAGGGTTGTTTTATAATTCTTTCCGCTGCGTATAGATGAATGACGTTTGGATGAGCCTTGGTGGCGTGCCACGTGTCCTATTTCCACGCGTAGTGGGATGGGTCGTGACAACTGTCCCCGAACGTCCTGTCATCAAGCTATCGTTTATCTTGACTGAAGAGGCTCATTCGGGGTAAAAGTGTTTTTAAAGTTTATATTTTATGAATTTTTTTGTCTTTTTGTTTTACGTGCCGGAAATAGGGTCGGTGCCCAGTGACGCAAAAGTAACCGGGAGTAAGGGTCGACGCCCAAGTGAGTAAAAAAATTCCGGAAGTAATGGGTCGGTGCCCAGTGCTTCGAAAGACGTGAAGTAAGGGATGAGTTTAATTAAAAGTTTTAGTAACGTAGACAGTAAAGTAACGAGTTTAGCAACGTAAATAGTAAAATAACGAGTTAGTAAAGTTAGGGAAAGCAGTAAAGGCGGATAGACCGACCAGTGGATTTATAAGGAGGCCACACCACTTAAAGAACATAAGTAAATAAAAGAAAACAGCAGAGTAACCGACTAGTGGATTTATAGGGAGACCACACCACTAAAAGAACATAAGTATATAAAGAAAAGAAAAAAAACGGCGGAGTAACCGACCAGTGTAATTTAAACTATATGAGAAAGAAACAAAAAAGTTATGAGCGTGGAAGAAAAATATATGAGACTGAAACTAATAAATATGACAAAGGAACAAAAGTTGTGAAAAGTAGAACTAAAACCAAATGACAAAGGAACAAAAAATTATGATCATGGAACAAAACTAAATGAGAGTGAAACTAATAAATATGACAAAGGCGCAAAAGTTGTGAAATGTGAAACTAAAACTAAATGAGAAAGGAAGACAAAATTATGTGCGTGGAACAAAAATAATGAGAGTGTAACTAATAAATATGACAAAGGAGCAAAAGTTGTGAAATGTGGAACTAAAACTAAATGACAAAGAAACAAAAAATTATGAGCCTGGAACAAAACATATATGAGAGTGGAACTAATAAATGTGACATAGGAAAAAAAGTAGTGAAATGAGGAATTAAACTAAATGAGAAAGGATCAAAAAATTATGAGCGTGGAACAAAAATAGATTATACTGGAACTAATGAATATAACAAAGGAACAAAAGTTGGGAAAAGTGGAACTAAAACTAAATGAGAAAGGAACAACAAATTATGAGAATGGAACAAAATATGTGAGAGTGGAACTAATAAATATGACAAAGGGACAAAAGTTTTGAAAAGTGGAACTAAAACTAAATGAGAAAGGAACAAAAAATTATGAGCATGGAACAAAAATACATGAGACTGGAACTAATAAATATGACAAAGGAACAAGAATAGTTTACGTACATACCTCGATACGAGATAGTTTCAAAGAGAATAGTTATGGCCGCACCCAAGTAAGGGATGCATAGGTATCTCGATACGAGAATCAGGCCATATGTAGTTATGTGCTTGTATGTGTGGGAGTGTGTGGGAGTGTTTTTAAAAGTTGGTCGATCTAGACCGTGACTGTATGAAATAGTGTTTTTTTAGTAAAGTCGACGTTGCTTGGAGTTTTAACATGTACGGTGTAGTCCTAGGCTTTAACCTTTGAAAAAGTTGTAAGTTTTAAAAAGTGTTGTGAGTAAAAGTTTGGCGTAGATCGACTGTGCGATGAGGACTGTGCCCAAACGTCTTGTCATCAAGCTATCGTTTATCTTGACTGAAGAGACTCATTCGGGGTAAAAGTGTTTTTGAAGTTTATATTTTATGATTTTTTTTGTCCTTTTGTTTTACGTGCCGGAAATACGGTCGGTGCCCAGTGACGCAAAAGTAACCAGAAGTAAGGGTCGGTGCCCAAGTGAGTAAAAAAGTGCCTGAAGTAATGGGTCGGTGCCCAGTGCTTCGAAAGACGTGAAGGAAGGGATGAGTTTAATTAAAAGTTTTAGTAATGTAGACAGTAAAGTAACGAGTTTAGCAACGTAAATAGAAAATAACGAGTTAGTAAGTCAAGAGTTAGTAAAGCTAGGGAAATCAGTAAGCAGTGGATTTATAAGGAGGCCACACCACTTAAAGAACATAAGTAAATAAAAGAAAACAGCGGAGTAACCGACCAGTGGATTTATAGGGAGACCACACCACTAAAAGAACATAAGTAAATAAATAAAAGAAAAAATTGGCGGAGTAACCGACCAGTGTAATTTAAACTAAATGAGAAAGAAACAAAAAGTTATGAGCGCGAAAGAAAAATATATGAGACTGAAACTAATAAATATGACAAAGGAACAAAAGTTGTGAAAAGTAGAACTAAAACCAAATGACAAATGAACAAAAAATTATGATCATGGAACAAAACTAAATGAGAGTGAAACTAATAAATATGACAAAGGAGCAAAAGTTGTGAAATGTGAAACTAAAACTAAATGAGAAAGGAACAAAAAATTATGTGCGTGGAACAAAAATAATGAGAGTGTAACTAATAAATATGACAAAGTAGCAAAAGTTGTGAAATGTGGAACTAAAACTAAATGACAAAGAAACAAAAAATTATGAGCCTGGAACAAAACATATATGAGAGTGAACTAATAAATGTGACATAGGAAAAAAAATAGTGAAATGAGGAATTAAACTAAATGAGATAGGAACAAAAAATAATGAGCGTGGAACAAAAATAGATTATACTGGAACTAATGAATATGACGAAGGAACAAAAGTTGGGAAAAGTGGAACTAAAACTAAATGAGAAAGGAACAACAAATTATGAGCATGGAACAAAATATGTGAGAGTGGAACTAATAAATGTGACAAAGGGACAAAAGTTGTGAAAAGTGGAACTAAAACAATATGAGAAAGGAACAAAAAATTATGAGCATGAAACAAAAATACATGAGACTGGAACTAATAAATATGACAAAGGAACAAGAATAGTTTACGTACATACCTCGATACGAGATAGTTTGAAAGAGAATAGGTATGGTAGCACCCAAGTAAGGAATGCATACGTATCTCGATACGAGAATCAGGCCATATGTAGTTATGTGCTTGCATGTGTGGGAGTGTGTACAAGTGTTTTTAAAAATTGGTCGATCTAGACCGTGACTGTATGAAATAGTGTTTTTTTTAGTAAAGTCGACGTTGCTTGGAGTTTTAACCTGTACGGTGTAGTTCTAGGCTTTAACCTTTGAAAGAGTCGTATGTTTTAAAAAGTGTTTTGTGTAGAAGTTTGGTGTAGATCAACCGTGTGATGAGTACTGTGCTCGAACGTCCTGTCATCAAGTTATCGTTTATGATTTTTTTGTCTTTTTGTTTTGCGTGCCGGAAGTAAGGGTCGGTGTCAAGTAAAGTAAAAGTAACCAGAAGTAAGGTCGGCGCCCAAGTGAGTAAAAAAGTGTCGGAAGTAATGGGTCAGTGCCTAGTGCTTCGAAAGACGTGAAGTAAGGGATGAGTTTAGTTAAAAGTTTAGTAACGTAGACAGTAAAGTAACGAGTTTAGCAACATAAATAGTAAAATAAAGAGTTAGTAAGTCAGGAGTTAGTAAAGTTAGGGAAACCAGTAAAGGCGGATAGACTGACCAGTGGATTTATAGGGAGGCCACACCACTTAAAGAACATAAGTAAATAAAAGAATACAGTAGAGTAACTGACCAGTGGATTTATAGGGAGACCACACCACTAAAAGAACATAAGTAAATAAAGAAAAGAAAAAAACGGCGGAGTAACTGACTAGTGTAACCTAAACTAAATGAGAAAGAAACAAAAAGTTATGAGCGCGAAAGAAAAATATATGAGACTGGAACTAATAAATATGACAAAGGAACAAAAGTTGTGATAAGCGAAACTAAAACCTAATGACAAAGTAACAAAAAATTATGACCATGGAACAAAAATAAATATGAGAGTGGACTAATAAATATGACAAAGGAGCAAACGTTGTGAAATGTGGAACTAAAACTAAATGATAAAGGAACCAAAAATTATGAGCGTGGAACAAAAATATATGAGAGTGAAACTAATAAATATGAAAAAGGAACAAAAGTTGTGAAATGTGGAATTAAAACTAAATGACAAAAAAACAAAAAAATTATGAGCCTGGAACAAAAAATTTATGAGAGTGGAACTAATACATGTGATATAGGAAAAAAAAAGTAGTGAAATGAGGAATTAAACTAAATGAGAAAGGAACAAAAAATTATGAGTGTGGAACAAAAATAGATTATACTGGAACTAATGAATATGACGAAGAAACAAAAGTTGTGAAAAGTGGAACTAAAACTAAATGGGAAAGGAACAAAAAATTATGAGCATGGAGCAAAAATCTATGAGACTAGAACTAATAAATACGACAAAGAGTCGGTATATTATAAGGGCCCCACTTTTCAAATCAAAAGTCAAAAAATAATAATAATGAAGTCGAAGACTACTTTGTTGTTTTCGCAGGGAGGCGACACTGAACATTTTGAATGGGCCCTATAAGTTGTGAAATCTGGAACTAAAATTTAGTGACCCTAGAATAAATGGTTATGATCAAGGAACAAATTTTTATGATTTAGGAACATAACTAAGTGATCCTGGAATAAATAGTTATGATCAGGGAACAAAAGTTGTGAAATCTGGAACTAGATTTTAGCGATCCTAGAACAATTATTTATGGTCAATGAACATATATTTATGATAAAGGAATAAAAGTTGTGAAATCTAGAACTAAAACTAAGAGATCAATGGAACTAACTTTATTGCTATGGAACAAATATTTATGAAAAGGGAACAAAACTAAGTGATCATGAAACAAATCTTTATGATCCAGGAACAAAAGTTGTGAAATGTGAAACTAAAACTAAATGACAAAGAAACAAAAAATTATGAGCCTGGAACAAAAATATATGAGACTGGAACTAATAAATATGTCAAAGGAACAAAAGTTGTGAAATGTGTAACTAAAACTAAATGACAAAGAAACAACAAAATATTAGCCTGGAACAAAAAATTTATGAGAGTGGAACTAATAAATATGATAAAGGAACAAAAATTGTGAAATGTGGAATTAAACTAAATGAGAAAGGAACAAAAAATTATGAGCGTGGATCAAAAATATGTGAGACTGGAACTAATATATATGACAAATGAACAAAAAGTTTTGAAAAGTGAAACTAAAACTAAATGAGAAAGGAACAAAAAAATTATGAGGATGGAACAAAAATATATGAGAGTGGAACTAATAAATATGACAAAGGAACAAAAATTTTGAAAAGTGGAACTAAAACTAAATGAGAAAGGAACAAAAAATTATAAGCATGAAACAAAAATATTACATCAGAGTTGAAATATAGTATTAAAGATCTCAAGGCAACTTATGCCCTTATTACAAAACACAATACTAAATTTTGACAACAGAAAATAGAAGCTATAATCTATCTATATCTTCAGCTGGCGTACGCATCGCAATCAGTATAATAGGCTTCTTCAGTGTCTCCTACACCAGTAGCCCCATCTCCTGTATATCCTTCCTCCGAGTAGTATCCATCGTTAAAAGGTTCCCTACTTGCATTACCAGCAACACGATAGTCTGGACGGGGAATGTCCAGGCATAAAGGCAGTCAACTTTACGAAAGCTGAGTGAGTAAAAACTTACACAGTATCATCGGTATAAAGTAATTACCAGTTATGAAGGTCATAAGATATAGTTCTACTAATAATACCTTTCTCTGATTTAATCATGCATTAGTCGATTTCTTACGTCTTGTATACGAGAATAACAACATTGACTCATTGATGAAAAGACAACTCCTGGATACACGAATGTTCTGTCTACTGCATGTACGATATTCGCAATCCACCGCACGTCATAGATGCCACGTCATATGACAAATGAACAAAAGTTGTGAAAAGTGGAACTACAATTTAGTGATCCTAGAACTAATATTTATGGTAAAGAAACAAATAGTTATGATCAAGGAATAAAAGTTGTGAAATGTGGAACTAAAACATAGTGGTCATGGAACTACACTTTCTGGTCATGGAACAAATATTTATGGGGAATGAACAAAACCAAGTGATTCTAGAACAAATACTTACGATCAAGTAACAAAAGTTGTAAAATGTGGAATTAGAACTTAGTGATCCTGGAATAAATATTTATGGTCAAAGAACATATATTTATGATAAAGGAACAAAAGTAGTGAATTCTAGAACTAAAACTTGATCAAAAGAACTAAACTTTATGAAAAGGGAATAAAACAAAGTGATCCACTTTTCAAATCAAAAGTAAAAATAATAATAATAATGAAGTCGAAGATGACCTTGTCTTTCTTTTGAGAACCACCTTTGAGATATAAAATTTGAGAAGGGGAGAATTTTATAGTGGTATATTGTTATTAAAGGTGGTCTCATTGTGACATGTGTTGAGAACCACATTTGAGATACAAAATTTGAGAAGCATAGGATTGCTTCCAATGAAAATTAATTGGGTCCACTACTATATGTGATATAAACACATATGTGATTAAAAAAAAAAAAAATTTTGCTCACCCTAAAACTGCTCACCCATTGCTTACCCAACTCTTCCATTGGTTAATGGCTTAATGCAGTGGGACCGATGATTAAATAAGGATTAATTAATGATAAAAAATTATAATTTCCACAATATTAACCTGTGGGAGAGTTGGGTGAGCAATTATAGGTGAGCAAAATTCGACTGAAAAAAAAATTTGGGAAAGATGAAATTAATCAAAAGAAAGAAGAGAAAATAAAAGGACAAAAAAAGACGAATACAACACAAAAGAATGGTTGAATAAAGTCTTGTTTGGGACCGGCCACAAAGAGTGGGGAATTGGTGACCGGCTGAAGAGGTAAGAGGAAAGGAGTGGGGCGCTTGTTGCAAAACCACACAGTGGGTTTCTTTTAAATTCTGAAAAGTTGATGGACGGTTGGGATGAGTCTCCCTCATGATCCAGTGGTTGTGGCTGTTTGGCTGTACATACAACCAAACTGCCAGTACGTACCAAAGAGGGCTCCCAAAACTTAATTGCATGTATTCTTTTTAGACACTCGTCTGATCAGGATTCTTTTTTTCACATGCTTTTGCTTCCAATTGTATATGCCAATTTTGTCTTATGATTGTACAGTTTTCGTATTCACATATTAGAACATCTTTAATGATGCAATCTTTTTTGTGTGTTAACAAGCGTTAGTTGTACACGTGGTTTTAGATTAGAAGAAGTGATTACATGCTAATACATGCTAATTTTGACTTTTGCTGTGGTTTCTCTAATGCCAAAAGTCACATGCTAGGTGATATAGGGTGATAGCAAATGATATACTCCATCCGTTTCATATTAAAAGTCTCTTTTGGGAATTCCAACTTATTAAGGGGACAACCTTGATTTTAGTGAGATTTTCAATTTTTTAATATTGCCCTTTTTGAAATTCAAAATGATAGTGTCACATCAAAAAAGAGAGAGGGAAGAGTTGGATATAATAAATGGCAAATTTGGAAAGTGTGTATTAAAGTACTTTGACTTTTTAAAGAGGACTCTTAAAATGAGACATCAAAAAATGGCATCAAGAACTCTTAATATGGGACAGAGGGAGTATCACTTTTGTTAAAGGGATTATTAAAAATCAGCTAAATTTATTTGAAATTTTAAAGGTCAATCAATTACTTTTTCAAAATAAAAAAGGAAATCAAGTTAAAATTAAAATTTTAAAAACACATCAATTTTTTTGATTTTTTTAAATAAAAAAATTATATGTACCTCCCCCATCTTCTTATATATATATATATACGGTCAGGCTCTAGAGTGAACAGGGTAGAGTGAACATACCTAGTGAACATTTTTTTTGCCTGAAAAAGCCAGCGGGTTAGTGGGGCAACCCGCGGGTTTTTACAGGTGTAAGAAATATGTGGTCGGGCCATACGGGCACCCACATATATTGGACCGGGTCCAATGGGCCCTAGGGTTTAGTGAATGTGTGTGTCTATATATATATGATATATATCACACATATTCTGACCTAACCTAAGAAATTGAGCAGCCCCTCTCTTTCTCTCTCTCTCTCTCTCTCTCTCACGGTTCATCTCTCTCTTGGCCATCACCAAAGGAGCCATGGGATTTAGCGCGTGACTGTCATGAGGATTGCTCAAGAAGCTTCCTCTACGACCTAGGCGATACATAAGAGAGTACACGGAGGCAAGATGGAGCAGCAGTTCGTGGGTGAAGACGCCGGGCTCGTAACAACACCGTTCGGCGCTCCATCGGGTTATTCCGCTAGGTAAGTGACCTAACCCGACTCGTATGCTTGTGTGCATATTTTATCTACATTGGTATCAGAGCCTGTAGGTGTTGATTCGCCCGTTTATAAGCCCAAAACAGATCTGCCATTAAAGCTTGCTTGAAGCTTTTGCTCGCAAACCCTAAATCGATTTTTAAGTGAATCTAATACTAAACTCCAATAGGGGTCCAAAATTTTGATATGGTTATGTTCCTTATGGTCCCTAGAGTCCCCCCATGAAGTTCATGGGTTGATTATCTCCATAGAGGGAGAAAATTAAAACCCTAATTTTTGAGTCTATAAAATCAAGAAACTTTCAAAACTTTATGCAGTTTTTTTTGGGACTAATTCTTGATGTTTTTTTCGAATCTGATTGTGAAAATATATTGATTCTATGATGCATGGGCTTTCAAACCATATATTGCACAAGATTTGGGGATCAAAATTGCAGTCGCAGCAGGCTCGCGAAGTCGGTATCGCGCAGCCTTGCGCGCTGTCTTCTCCTTGACCAAAGGGTGAAGATGAATAGTATTCTGGGTGTGGCCCAGTCACGCCTCCTGGCGCGTGGACCGCACTAACTGGTAATGGCGCATAAAAGCTGCTTGCCTTACCTAATTCTCACTGCTGAGATTTGTTTTGGCAAAAGAGATTAAACATATTATATTTTAAATGATGAAAATTTCAAAAAGAATTTGGATGAAGCATTTTTTTAACAAAGGCTAGACGTGTCAAGCATTCTTGCTTGAATGGCATGTGCAATTATGGTGAGTAATCATTTTGTGTAGTGCATGAATTAAGGCTCTGTTTGGCTAATTTGGTATATGATTTAATTTCCTTGGATTTAAAAGACGTTAGCCAAACAAGTCCTACATGGTGCATATCTCATTCAAAGTCACAAAATATTTTTGATTAGTAATATTTTTTCGGTGTTTAGTACACTGAATGAGACTCTAAGATAATTTTTGTGTAAATTATCATGTATTTATGGTATTTTAGAGCATATAATTAATGTTTATGGACGTTTATTTAATTGCTTAAAATAGCCATAATACATTATTAATTTTTGAAATTAATATGGGACATAAGGGACACTGTTTTAGACCATGTAAAATTTTGTGGGACCCACAGGTAATTTTTGGTAAATTATCTCAATCATATTAATATTTTAGAGCATATAATTGTGTGTTTTTGTACACATTAAATTGCTTAAAATATTTTTATTGATTATTAGTTCAGGGAATTAACACAATGTGTTTAGAACACAAGTGGTAGCTTGAGAAAATTATTTTAGTGTATTTTCTCGCTCTTTGGGACATATTTTAGAGCATATATGTTGTGTTGAGTATGCAATATTAATTGCTTAAAATATAACCAATTAAAGTTGTTAATTCTTGAATTTAATGTCTAGTGTGTTTTGTACACTGATTGGAGACTTGAGAAAATTTTATGAATTATCTCATTTTTTGTTTTGGTATTTTAGAGCATAAAATTTATGCTTATGGGCATTTATTTAATTGCTTAAAATAGCCAAAATAGATTATTAATTTTTGAAATTAATATGGGGTGTTTAGAACACCATATTAGACCACTTAAAATCTTTGGAGAACAAATTCTTGAAATACTTTGTATTTTTGAAAATTTTGTTGCTCATAGTTAATTTTGTTTAACTAAATCAATTTATTTCGTTAAATTGATTCAAAATGTTTTTGGGCCTTGATGAAATTCTGGAAATTTTTATTTATAATGAAAATCTGTTTTTCAGTTAATTAAATTTTCCATAAGGTTTAAATTAATTTGTTAATTTAAAAGGCCCTCAATAAATTGGTTTTAAATTATGTTTTAAGACCTAAAATTAGGTTAAAATTAATGAAAAATTCAGGATTTTTTTTTTCATTGATTTTACTTAGCTTATGGAGCTATCCGGGCTGTGCAATAATCATTTTATTGCACATTTTATTATTTTTTAGAGGCTCATTGCATTGTTGGTCACGTTTAATTACTGTTGTTTGTGATTGGTTGACCCTATGACCTCTAATTCCTCCTCCTTAAGTGGAGTGACGGATGAGTCCATTCATTTTATAATAAGACCGCATGAGTGCTTGGAGTATGTGATTAATATAGATCTTAATCTGGCTTAAATGAATGGACAATTAATTGACAATTTATGGAGCTTGTGTCCTCACGATGTATGTTTAAGGTTGTTTCTGTGTATGTATATGAACAAAGCATCCCTATTTTTTATGGGTTATAAATGTAATGTGAGGACGAGTGTTTACATTTCTTGTATTTGGAAAAGCCTACTTGTAAAGGGATGATTTTCTTTGTTCATACATCATACACTTGAATTACCTTAACATGAGCTCTAAGTTGTCAATTCGAACCCACGTGGGGGTCCATGCGCACTCTTGTTGTATGGCGCATTTTATATCTTGTGGATGATCTTAGATAGGTAATTGTACCATCTAATTGATGTTTGTTTAGAAAAATCAATTATAAAGGTTTTTCTTGATTTACAAAATTAAGATTTGATTAATGAGCAATAGCGAATTTTTTGGTCTTAAATTGTAGAAAGGGAAAAATCATTTGTAATTGGATTTTAAAACAAACCTTATGAAATGTGCAAATAATAATGTCAATCCCTTGCGCATGTTCTCAAAAGATTATTCTTCAAATTTTTTGGATTCACAAAAACAAATGTTTTCCAAACCACACTTTGTCGAACTTTATAAAAGTAACAAGTTTAAAAGGGACTAATTTTTGTAATATGGCACTGCAAAGTAACACACCGATAGAATGAGTAAGAGCTTTTGGGTTTTAGGCTTATTCAATGTTCCAATCCATTAAACCGAATAATGGGCCTCAGGCCCAATATCATTATAACCTTAATAGCCTATAATACTTGGCTCGAGAAGGATCACAGCACGCGCTTTGTGATAAGCAGCATGCACCATGATCTTGTTGGGAAGTATGTGTACTACCCAATAGCCAAAGTATTATGAGATCAACTCAAATTTGTTTTCAATGACACATTCACTACTAGATTAAGCATCTAGTTATGAAGTTCGGGAAAGTAAAGGAAACGTTCCAAGTACACGATGACTGGACATCTAAGGTCGATGACAGGTATGATTCGTGATTTCAGAATACTCGGAACATCTTTACTAGCGAACTGCTGTTTTCAGGCTAGGATTAGTTCTTTGTCTGATTCGCGGGTCCATAGAAAACAAATCATGATCCACAACGGAAATGTTAAATTTTTGGATTTGACATTTTCTGGCATGTTGAGCTGAATACGGAGCGCCAAAAAGGTAAGGCGAACCGTATTGCTACACTCTTTACCACAACTTTCATAAGTGAAAGTAAGCGCAAGGCCAATGGGCCTAGACGCAATGGTAAGGGTAAACCCGCCAAGAGGCAGGGTGGGGCTAGCAAGTTTGCGCCCAAGGCTAACAAGGTGAAAGAGCGCAATCGAGGGCGTTTTTCCAGTTCGGTGGTAATAGGATGGATATCTTTGGGTGGTAGTGTTACTAGGACATGGTTATCTAGGGATAACAGCTTAAGAATTGTTTTCATAAATTCTAGTTTCCTCTGTTATTCATTTATTCTGAGACATGGCATGCTAGACTTGAACACATAGGATTGATAGGATGACTTGATTAGCTCGAGAAGCCCTTTCGGGCCCACTCGCTAAGGTTGACCTACCTATGTGTGAGTCTTGCTTAGTTGGCAAAGCATGCCGAAAGCCTTTTAGAAAGGCTATTAGAGCTACTCAAGCATTAGAACTAGTTCACTCATATATCTGTGGACCTATGGTTGTAAAGGCAGGCACGTCATGGCGCCTCTTATTTTCTCACTTTTATAGATGATTTCGCGCGATGTGAGGATCGCGAGTATTTATCTAATCAGTTCTGGGAACTATGTGAGGAAAAAGGGAAAACGCAGACAACTTTCTGTTCCAGAAACTCCGCAACAATATGGTGTTGCAGAAAGAAGGAATAGGACATTCCTAGATATGGCTAGGACTATGATGGCGCAAGTCAACCTCCCAATGTTGTTTTGGGAGGATGTACTCTTGATTGCTGCCTACATACTAGAGTGCCTCTCCTCAGTCAGTTCCTTCTACCCCCTTATGAGCTATGGAAAGGCGGAAAGCTCATTTTGGAGCATTTGCGCCCGTGGAGCTCAAGAGGTTATGTTCACTATACCTTGCATAAGTGCGAGACTACGCTCGAGAGCTAGAAAGCATACCTTTAAAAGGTATTCTAATAGCTCGACAGCCTATGTTTCGTATAATGAACAAATGGGTATAGGAATGACAGAAATGGTGCCACATGATATTAAGAATGACTTCCCCAGATTTGTATTACTAAGAGATATCTTGACCTCTATGAGTTGGAGGATGTTGAAGACAACATACCATCTTTAAGCGAGGGTGGGGAGATTGAGAATCCACATCCAATAATCGCTGTAAAATGGTACTAGTCTCCACCCGAGTGGGAGTACACCGCTAGACGCTAGTGGGAGTGTACCAGATAGTGGGAGTGCACCACTTGGCACTCAAGATTCTCAGATAGTACACTGTATGGTGATGAGGAAAAAGTTCCCTATCGCTGTTTTGAAATTGAGGAAGACATTTTCATATGTGTGCAAATGTGTGCACAAGTGGATGAGGATGAGTCTGCTTCTTTTGTTGAAGCGTTTTTCTTCGTCTGTTGAAGCTGAGTGGACAGTTGCTATGCCAGATGAGATGAGCTCTATGGACGAAAACAAAGTCTGGGAGTTAGTTGACATTCCGCCTGTGCGTAAGACTATTGGAGACAAGCGTGTTTTCAAAATCTAACGCAAGGCAGATGGTTCAATTGACAAGTATTAGGCGCGCCTTGTGGCGATAGTTTGTACCCAGAGGGGGTATAGACCATGGAAACATGTTCTCCCAAAGGGTGAGATCTGACTCCATTCGCCTTATCCTAGCAATTGTCGCATATTTAGTTTTTGAACCTTTTTAGTTGGATGTTTAAACTGTTCTTTTCTCAATGGAGAACAAGACGACGAGATAAATGTGGATCATCCCATTGGTGTTGTGACCAAAGGGAATGAGCGCAAAAGTGTGCTGTCTCAAACGATCTATTTATTATCTCAAATCGTCTAGGCAGTGGTACAATGTGTGTACATTAAATGGTCCAAGGAAAGTGTTCTAATTCTTTATATGTTGATGACGTCCTTTTAGCTGGGAATGAGATGAGTTCCATTGTCGCCATTTGAGAGTGGTTGTCCTCTCAGTTTGAGATTGAGGACATGGGTGATTCCAACTATGTGTTGGAAGTTTAGACTGTGAGATATTGTTCTCAGAAGCTCATCTATTTGTCTTAAGGGACTTGCAAGATGAAGGTTCTTGAACATTTTCACATGAAAGGCTGAATTACCCATTGACATCCCAAAAGGGACTCACCCTGACCTTACTTCATTGTCTTAAGAAAAATGAGAAGAGGAAACAAATGTCCAATTTTCCATATGCGTCCGCAATAGGGAATTTAAAGTATGCTAATGTGTGTACTCGGTCAGATGTCTGCTATGCGGTTGGTTTAATTAGTCGTTGCCGAAGCAACCATGGTCCTGTCGCTAGAGAGTAGTGAAGTGTATCTTGCGATATGTTCGCAGGAGTACTGTGGACCTTGCCTTATGCTGTCCATGATGGAAGCATAATATGTGGCGTGCTCTGCAGCTGTTAGAGAAGCTATTTTGGTTGAAGAGTTTTTGTAGTGGCTAGGCTCTACACCTCATAGTAATGAGGTTGTGCTAATCTAAGGTGATAGCACGTAAGCCTGAGCATATGCAAAAGATTTCAAAAAACCATTCTAGCACGTGTCACATTTGAGATGTGGTTTGCGCAAAGGGAAGTTGTCTTAAGGCACATCTTCATTTGGGGATTTGATGTGCTTAGACATTTTATTGTGATATTGACATTATTATTCTAGTTTTAATAAACTAGTTGGTTTCCATATATATATTTGTTATAAGTGGAACGGATGCACATTTCTAATATGTCACCGGGCTTGAATCGACCTGCTCACACGGGTGATTCACCTTGGCGCCGAGATAGCGAACTAGGACATGCGTGTCCATGGCGCTTAGATGGCGAGCAAGATGAGACATTTGTGTTCATGGCGCTTAGATAGCTAGCTAGGACATGTGTGTCCATAGCGCTTAGAAAGCGAGCTTGAACACTTATATCTACGCAGTGTAAGAACAGCGAGCTAGATATAAACCCTCTTATTTATATATGTCGCCTTAGTTGGATCTAAGATGAGACCTTTTCATTTGGTCGAACATAGAGAGTTCCCACGACTCTATGTAGCCTGTTTATAGCCGAATGTGAGTTTTCAGACAGGCGCTAAGAGGAGCGACTGTGCTAGAGACTCAGGTTAGACGTTTTGTGTAACGTCTAGACTAAGATTCGTATGGCGTTACTTGTTTTTCTAAACATATAGTGACATGCCCATTTTTATGGAAGAACGCCATAGCATACATATCATACTGTATGTGCTTTTGCGATCGACTGTGGAGCAGTGAATGGATTCCTCTTCATTGCTGTGTGAGCCATGTAGCATATCCAAGACATTGGTTATCCTACAAACTGGTTGCCTTCACGACTTGAGACTATGTCATGAAGAGGACGCTTGATGACAGCTACTTTAGCATGCTATCCTAGGACGATGAGATAATTCCGTTCTATGGGGTGTGTCTGGGCAAGCGGTCGAGTTAGTCGGATTGACATGTGGGCTCAGGGAAGACCATTCAATAACACACCATGTTTTTGTGACTCATTAGCAGGCCTGCGACAATCGTATTTTGTTACTGATATGTCATGAGTACATTACATTGAGGTGGTGCAGCAATTCTTTTCACCGAGGGATTGAGAATGCTGTGTCTGGTGTGGTTGAATTGTCTAAGGCATACACGAGAAGCTTCCGAGTGATGTGTCTTGCTGGTTATGGTGATGATTTGGCATTACACTCCTGTCGCTGTACTTTCTTTTCGTAAGGTCGCACGTTCTATTTCCCTGTATGAAGAGATGAGAAGTTCTGTTTGGAGAGATTGGTTTTAGTACTAGCCCTATGTGGGTGAGTGGGAGATGTAAGAAATATGTGGTCGGGCCATACGGGCACCCACATATATTGGACCGGGTCCAATGGGCCCTAGGGTTTAGTGAATGTGTGTGTCTATATATATATGATATATATCACACATATTCTGACCTAACCTAAGAAATTGAGCAGCCCCTCTCTTTCTCTCTCTCTCTCTCTCTCTCACGGTTCATCTCTCTCTTGGCCATCACCAAAGGAGCCATGGGATTTAGCGCGTGACTGTCATGAGGATTGCTCAAGAAGCTTCCTCTACGACCTAGGCGATACATAAGAGAGTACACGGAGGCAAGATGGAGCAGCAGTTCGTGGGTGAAGACGCCGGGCTCGTAACAACACCGTTCGGCGATCCGTCGGGTTATTCCGCTAGGTAAGTGACCTAAACCCGACTCGTATGCTTGTGTGCATATTTTATCTACAACAGGCAAAAAAAATGTTCACTGGGTATCTTCACTCTATCATGTTCACTCTAGAGCAAGGCCGTATATATATATATCTATATATATGCCTCTCTCTATATATATAATATATGGTCATCACCACCCCCACCTCTCTCTATCTCTTCTCTCTCTTCTCACCACCATCACAATCTCCATCAGTTGCCACCACCATGGCTGGCCACCACACCTCGACCACGACCACTAGCAGCCACCACCACACCACGACCACCAGCAGCCACCACCACCACCACAACAAACCCTCTTTCTCTCTCTCTCTCTCTCTCTATATATATATATATATATATAATATGGTCATCACCACCCCCACCTCTCTCTATCTCTTCTCTCTCTTCTCACCACCACCACGGGGCCTCCTCCCTCATCCGCCCCTACCATTGCAAAAAAAAAAAAAAAAAATTGCAGGTTAGAGCAACTGTCCAAATGATAGGAGCAACTCACCAAACTTATTGGGTGCAACTCATCAAACGTAAGGAGCAACTCACCAAACAAAAAGAGTAACGTTGCTCCTTACGTTTTGTGAGTTGCTCCCGATACGTTTTGTGAGTTGCTCATTCTGTTTGGACAATTGCTCAAAAAATCTACACCTTGCTCCACCACAACCACCCCCACCCCCACTCCCACTCCAACCTCTCTATCTCTTTGATCTCTTCTCTCTCTCTTCTGATACCCACGACTACTACGGGCCACCTCGCTCATTCACCATCGCCACTACAAAAGGAAAAAAAAAGGTGTAGGTTTTTGGAGTAATTGTCCAAACAAAAAGAGTAACTCACCAAACATAAGGAGTAACGTTATTCTTTCCGTTTGGTGAGTTGCTCCTTATGCTTAGTGAGTTGATCGCAATAAGTCTGCTGAGTTGCTCCTGCTGTTTCAACAATTGTTCCAACCTACAACATTTTTTTTTTGGCAAGGCAGTGGTGGTGGTAAGATGAGAGAGAACAGATAGAGAGAGGTTAGGGTGGTGGTGTCCATATATAATATATATATACTCATATATATATAGAGAGAGAGAAAGAGGTTGTGGTTGTGGCCGTGGTGGTGGCTAGTGGTGGTGTGGTGGTGGCTGGTAGTGGTGGTGGTCGAGGTGTGGTGGCCAGCCATATTAGTAGTAGGTGATGGAGATGGTGGTGAGGAAGAAGATGGGGGAGGTAAATGTACTTTTTTTATTTAAAAAAAATAAAAAAGTTGATGTGGTTTTAAATTTTTAGTTTAATTTGATTTTCTTTTAATTTTGAAAAAGTAACTGACTGTCCTTTAAAATGCCAACCAAAACTTGACTGATTTTTAATAATACTTTGTTTAAAAACCAACCATTTCCTCTTGGGTTACACTAAATTAGTTGGCCAGTTGGGTAGTCAAATCAATGCCATGCCTTTTCTTACAAATTCCATTTTTGGGCTGAGTTGAGTGTAGTTGAATGGGATAAAAGATGGGCAAATTACACTTTAGTCTGTTAATTTATAAACCTATTTTCAATTGGGTCCATAAACTTAATTTTTTTTTTTCAATTAAATTCTTGAACTTCAAAAATTCATTCAATCAGACCCAAATTCTAACACTGGTAGCTTAAATTATTAGAATTTGTCACGTACGTGTTAGGAAACTGCGTTCCCAGAATCCATTGACAGCGCGTATAAGTTGGTACTGCAAAAATTTTACGTGAAAACTACAATAACCCTACAAGGGCGGAACTAGGGTTACCTTGAACTGCAAAATTGGATTGCTGTAGTAGACGAATCGAGAACACGGGCTCGATAACAGCTCACGATCTTCTACCGTATTCCTTTGCTGCCAGAATATCGAACTGAGTGTGGGCTCTTTCGAAATCCTTTTTGTTTTCTGCTCTTCCCTCTTTACGTTCTATTTTCTATTTCCAGTTATAACACTCTCTTTGATTGCTGTGACGATTCAATCCTGATCACATTGATCCGACAAAGATGTGTTCGTCAGGAGGATCAAACGATCTCCGATTTACTTGAATTTTTAACAGCAGCTTCGTCTCGACGTCAGGAACGTTGTGTAAAAAATTCAGCAACTTTCGATCAGTATCGAGCAGTCCGAAGCTCTTTTAGTGAGCGTTGTCCGACGCTAGCGATCTACACTCATATGTCTCTTGAATGCTCACAGAGACTAGGGTTTGGTGGAAACCCTTTTTAGAAGAAAGCTAGGAGATCAAGGGAAGCTTAGAATGTGAAATCATGTAACCTGAGAGAAGAGCCAAGGCAGCATATATATAGGCTACGATAGGGACCATAAGAAGTCAATAAGGAATAGGCTTCCTTATGGAATTAGGAAACCCTAATTCGAACTGAATCAGATTCCTATTTTCATAAATTATAATTTATACCACTAAAGAATTATAATTGCACTCCTACCCTTATCTCAAAAATATATTTCGAGCTCCATGTTATTAAATGCTTATTATCTCCCCATGTTAAGATTACAGATATCCATTAATTAAATATAATTACTGACAATCATATTTAATTAATTTCTTAAAATTCCTTGAGATCCTCTGCTTAACTTATCTGATATGTCGGATACAAAATCCACCTGCAGGGTTTGACATAATCAAAACTTATAAGCTTTCTCAAGGGGATATCATCAATCCCAAAATTGAGACATGGATTCCATCATTAATTAATATCCACCACACAATTAATATTGCCACCCAATCCAATGAGATATTGACCCATTTACGGATCTCACCCTTTTAGGGATCAAAGTATAAATATCAAATGTACGTGTCTATAAATTAAATTAGGATTTAGAGCATAAGCACTCATAATAGCCATGAGGTATTAATTATCTTATAAGTCAGTATAAAGATAATTACCCCAAGTCGGTCCTGTTTAATACACAAAATATACCAGCATGGTGAGTTGAAACTATACCGTTTCCCGCAGTCAAGACAAACCTACTACAACACCATGCTGCAGTCCTACCGATGGTGTGTCCAATCCCATCTAAGACTGTAAACTAAAATCTTACATTCTATAATATCTGATGGCCTGATCTTCCGTGTGTAAGCCGAACTCTACACACCAAACCACCTACTATATAGAATGAGAGACACACATTAAATAAATAATATAATACAAACATTGCCCACACAGATTCTCATAAAAAATGGATTAACTGATTTTATTAAATGAATAATAAATCAACTACATAAAGCATGGCTTTTAGTATATATCCCTAACAATCTCCCACTTAGACTCAAAGCCATGAAGTGACACACCTCACTCCAACTAATGGCTTTACCTCCTAGGGTAAACACATATCCTGAGGTAGACTTTCTGGAATCCCTATCTGACATGAAATCAGAATCTGTGTACCCAATGGGTACAAGACTGTCTGCTTGGTAAACTAACATATGGTCTCGAGTCCTTTTCAGGTACTTGAGAATATTTTTCACCGCAGTCCAATGTTCTTGCCCTGGATTAAACTGATATCTACTAACCATGCCAACAGCAAATCAGATGTCAGGTCTAGTACATAGCATAGCATACATTAGGCTTCCTACTGCCGAGGCATAAGGAACTGCCTTCATCTTCTCTATCTCATCAGGTGTCTTAGGACACTGATCCTTAGATAGAGTAATTCCGTGTCTGAAGGGAAGGAATCCCTTCTTAGAATCTTGCATGCTAAACCTTGCAAGAATATTGTCAATATAAGTGCCTTGTGACAAGCCCAACATCCTATTCTTGCGATCTCGCATAAGCTTGATCCCTAGGATGTGACTGGCTTCTCCCAAGTCCTTCATATCGAATTGACTGGATAACCATACCCTTACAGAAGATAATACCCCCACATCGTTTCCGATTAGCAAGATATCATCCACATAAAGTACTAAGAACACCACCACTCTTCCATCATGTTTCTTGTACACACAAGATTCATCCGCATATTGATCAAAACCAAATGACTTGATTGCTTGATCAAAGCGGATATTCCAAGACCTAGATGCCTGCTTAAGTCCATAAATGGACTTCTTAAGCTTGCACAACATGTGTTCTTGGCCCTTCGCAATGAACCCGTCTGGTTGCATCATATAGATGCACTCGTCAAGATTTCCATTTAGAAATGCTGTCTTGACATCCATTTGCCAAATTTCATAATCGAAATGTGCAGCAATGGATAAGAGAATCCGGATAGACTTCAGCATTGCCACCGGCGAAAAAGTTTCCTCATAATCGATTCCTTCTTTTTGAGTGAACCCTTTCGCAAAAAGCCTTGCTTTAAAGGTTTCCACCTTACCATCTGCTCCTCTCTTCTTCTTATAGATCCACTTACATCCAATGGGTTTTATTTCATTGGGTGGTTCTACAAGATCCCAGACTTGATTGGAGTACATGGACTCCATTTCAGACTTCATAGCCTTTTGCCAAAGATCTGCATCTTTATCTTGGAGTGCTTCACTGTAGTTATAGGGGTCGGTACCTTGTTCATCAGGGACCCGGTCATAAGACTCTCCCAAGAACATATACCGGTCAGGTTGAATAATAACCCTCCCACTACGACGAGGCACAACCCGTGTCTGTGCATCACTGATATTTCGTTGTGAAGATTCTGAACCTAATACACCATTATCTACACGTTGTATTGGTTCAGGAACCTGCGTGTTAATGGTTGGTTCGGGATCTACACGAGTTTCGATAATCCTCCCACTACGACGTGGTAATGGAATATAGATAACTCTTTCTTGTGGTGTTTCTTCTCGTACCGTTGGTATCGAAGAAGTATGTCTCGGTGTCTCTCCTCTCATTTCCTCTAGAACAATACGACTTCTGGGCTTGTGGTCCATAACATAGTCCTCTTCTAAGAATGTGGCATTGGTGCTAACAATAACCTTCTGATCCTTAGGACTATAAAACAGACCACCTTTAGTTCCTCTTGGATACCCAACAAAGAAACATACTTCTGTTCTTGATTCCAACTTTTCTGCGTTCCCTTTCAGCACATGTGCTGGACTACCCCAGATCCGAATATGTCGCAGACTAGGTTTTCGCCCAGTCCACAATTCCGTGGGAGTAGTAGGTACTGACTTAGATGGTACCAAGTTTAGAATGTATGCAGCTGTCTCTAATGCGTGTCCCCAAAAGGAAATTGGTAAATCCGAATAACTCATCATAAATCTTACCATGTCCATGAGAGTCCTGTTCCTTCTTTCTGCTACACCGTTCTGCTGAGGCATACGGGGTGCAGACAATTGGGATGTAATCCCTTGCTCCAATAAGTATTCCCTAAACTCTCCTAAGAGGTACTCTCCACCACGATCAGATCGTAGTGTCTTGATACATTTATTTAGACGCTTCTCCGTTTCAGCCTTGAAGTCTTTGAATTTCTCAAAGCATTCAGACTTACGCCGCATCAAGTAAATGTACCCATACCTTGAGTAATCATCGATGAAAGTGACAAAGTACTCTAATCCCCCTCTTGCTTGGACAGTCATAGGACCACACAAATCACAGTGAACCAATTCCAACGGCTCTTTAGCTCTATAGCCCTTGGCTGAGAACGGCCTCTTGGTCATTTTACCTTCCAAGCAGAATTCACAGACTGGAAGTGCCTCCACTTCCAATAAGCCTAATGGCCCATTTTGAACCAGCCTTTGAATCTTTTTCAAATTAATATGACCAAGGCGTAAGTGCCAAAGATGCGTTTGGTTCATCCTCGAAGGTTCTTTTCTCTTAAATGGCAAACTATTTGTGTTATTCAATTCATTAAGTTACAGTATAGGAGAGATAGGATTTATAATATAAAGATCATCCACCAATTGACCAGAACAAATAAAACGTTTATTTTCTTTAATAACTACTACTTTATTAAAATGAACTGAATATCCATTCTTTACTAAACTAGAAACTGAAACTAAATTCCTTCTAATAGAAGGTACATAAAAGCAATTTCTTAATATTAAAATTCTATCTCTACCAAAACTAAGATGTAGATCTCCTACTGCAACTACTGCTACTCTCGTAGCATTTCCCATATATAGATAAATCTCTCCATCACTGAGCTGCCTGGTTCCCTGGAACCCCTGCAAAGAATTGCATACATGATCAGTGGCTCCCGTATCTATACACCAGGTACCGGTAGATCGGACCGCTAAACACGATTCAACAACTAGTAAATGAGATTTACCTTGATTGTTCTGTCTGGCGAGATAAACTGGACATTGCTTCTTCCAGTGTCCTGGCTGTTTGCAAACAAAACATTTGCCTTTAGGCTTTCTCGGTTGTCCTCGTGGCCTTTGGATTGGCGGAGGACCCGCGGCCTTCTTTTGAGCCTTTTTCATTTTCTTCTTGCCTTTCGGCTTTGAAGCAGAACCTTTCTCAAACACAAGATCACTCCCTAACTTTCTGTTGAGACCCTCAGCTGCCTGGAGTTCTTTAAGCAGCTCCGCCAAGGTATATTTAAATTTATTCATGTTGTAATTGAGGCGGAATTGCTTAAAAGACTCTGGCAGTGACTGGAGTACGATATCGACCTGGGTTTCCCCGTCGATTGTAGCTCCAAGGACCTCTAGTTCATTAAGAAGAGATATCATCTTAAGAACATGATCCCTTACAGGCGTCCCCTCAGCCATGGTTGTGTTCATCAAGTCTTTCATAGCAACCTGCCTAGCAACACGACTTTGATCCCCGAACATCTCTCGGAGGCTCTCCATCATGTCATAGGCACTGATCATTGACTGATGCTGATGTTGCAGAACATTTGACATGGATGCCAAAATGTAACACCGCGCCATCTCATCAGCCTTAACCCATTTCTTGTGAGCCTGGGTTTCCTCAACGGTTGCCCCCTCACCAGGTTACTCAGGACATTCTTAAGTAAGCACAAACTTGTACTCTTCAGCAGTTAACACAATATCCAAATTCCTTTTCCAGTCTATATAGTTTGGTCCAGTAAGTTTGTTTTCTTTAAGTATAACAGCAAGTGGATTGAAAGTACCCATTTGAAAACCTGAGAATCACATAACATAAATAATTACGTTTGGGCAAAATTTACTATGGATTCGAGTTGAAAATATTGGTTCCCTCTACCATATTTGAAAGGAATCCGCCAGCAACCTGATACACCGCGAATAGTATGACTCGATGGGAAGCCATATACTATCCATCATTTGTTCAGATAGACAATTGCCTTTTAATTTTACTATCTAGGCAATGTACTTTGCCTAATAAAATTAAACTGCTGACTTGCTTTGTTCCTATAAATAATAACAGTGACTCAGATGGAGAGGATATTATTATTTATAGCTAAGTGTATACCATCACTTAATTCTAAGTCAAGAGTTCTGTGAGGAACACCTCTGATGGAGAGGTGACCCACACCAACAATCACCCAAAACATTCTTTTAAAGAAGTTTGTACTGATGATTCCATGATCAACTACATCCGATGGGGAGGATGACACTAGAGCCATCACATAAAATTAATCATATCATCTACAAACCAGTGATGGAGACCATGGGATTTATACTTGATAAATTCCCTCTCCCACATAGAATTTTTTTAAAAAAATTGAGGGTTATAATTTTTTAGAAAAACTTTTAATTTAATTAATAAAAAATAATGGAATACTTGACAAGGATTAATTCATCCTTACTTGTGAAACCCACATGTGTAGATAATAAAATTATTCTATTCTCATGATTTTAGAAAATAAGTACTTATGTTTTCAAATTATGGAATTAGTTTTATTTCTAAATACACATGTAGTTGTCCATCATTTTAAATTAATATAAATTAAACATGCAGCTAGACATCTGAAATAGGTCTAGGAACAATTATCCATGTTGTCCTATTCATTAAACATGAAACAATAATAATCATTCAATCACACATAAATAAGAAAACCACAATAAAATAGGAATCCCACTATTATGGTCAAGCTGCAACTCTTGTGAAGAAATCTTCATGGAACCCTATTAGCTCTATGTCGCAACTACGCAACTGCCTTCCAAAACTGTTTTCTGAAATAGCCTCCAGAAATTGCCTCTAGATTGCTTTCTGAAACTGCTTGTAAACTATCTTCACGAACTGTCTTCACGGATTTACTTGAGATATATTACACAAACCCTATGCCTCCATAAAGGAGTTCACATGCTATTTCTTTACAGTAAATTAACCACACATCAATCAAGCGTGGGATCCAATACACACAAATCCTATGCCTCCATAAAGGAGTTCACATGCTATATTAAAACAGCAAAATTAACCACGGATAAAACCATCGTGGGATCCAATCACACAAAATCAGTGACCATAATAGTGGAATAAGAACGCTGCAAAACAAGGGTTAGCACAGCTCTACGTTCTATCCATCCATCAAAACACGCATAAGATTTGTTTTATTGGACAACATGGTTGCGTCCAACCCATACGCAGAATCAACGTTGCTCTGATACCACTGTTAGGAAACTGCGTTCCCAGAATCCATTGACAGCGCGTATAAGTTGGTACTGCAAAAATTTTACGTGAAAACTACAATAACCCTACAAGGGCGGAACTAGGGTTACCTTGAACTGCAAAATTGGATTGCTGTAGTAGACGAATCGAGAACACGGGCTCGATAACAGCTCACGATCTTCTACCGTATTCCTTTGCTGCCAGAATATCGAACTGAGTGTGGGCTCTTTCGAAATTCTTTTTGTTTTCTGCTCTTCCCTCTTTACACTCTATTTTCTATTCCCAGTTATAACACTCTCTTTGATTGCTGTGACGATTCAATCCTGATCACATTGATCCGACAAAGATGTGTTCGTCAGGAGGATCAAACGATCTCCGATTTACTTGAATTTTTAACAGCAGCTTCGTCTCGACGTCAGGAACGTTGTGTAAAAAATTCAGCAACTTTCGATCCGTATCGAGCAGTCCGAAGCTCTTTTAGTGAGCGTTGTCCGACGCTAGCGATCTACACTCCTATGTCTCTTGAATGCTCACAGAGACTAGGGTTTGGTGGAAACCCTTTTTAGAAGAAAGCTAGGAGATCAAGGGAAGCTTAGAATGTGAAATCATGTAACCTGAGAGAAGAGCCAAGGCAGCATATATATAGGCTACGATAGGGACCATAAGAAGTCAATAAGGAATAGGCTTCCTTATGGAATTAGGAAACCCTAATTCGAACTGAATCAGATTCCTATTTCCATAAATTATAATTCATACCACTAAAGAATTATAATTGCACTCCTACCCTTATCTCAAAAATATATTTCGAGCTCCATGTTATTAAATGCTTATTATCTCCCCATGTTAAGATTACAGATATCCATTAATTAAATATAATTACTGACAATCATATTTAATTAATTTCTTAAAATTCCTTGAGATCCTCTGCTTAACTTATCTGATATGTCGGATACAAAATCCACCTGCAGGGTTTGACATAATCAAAACTTATAAGCTTTCTCAAGGGGATATCATCAATCCCAAAATTGAGACATGGATTCCATCATTAATTAATATCCACCACACAATTAATATTGCCACCCAATCCAATGAGATATTGACCCATTTACGGATCTCACCCTTTTAGGGATCAAAGTATAAATATCAAATGTACGTGTCTATAAATTAAATTAGGATTTAGAGCATAAGCACTCATAATAGCCATGAGGTATTAATTATCTTATAAGTCAGTATAAAGATAATTACCCCAAGTCGGTCCTGTTTAATTCACAAAATATACCAGCATGGTGAGTTGAAACTATACCGTTTCCCGCAGTCAAGACAAACCTACTACAACACCATGCTGCAGTCCTACCGATGGTGTGTCCAATCCCATCTAAGACTGTAAACTAAAATCTTACATTCTATAATATCTGATGGCCTGATCTTCCGTGTGTAAGCCGAACTCTACACATCAAACCACCTACTATATAGAATGAGAGACACACATTAAATAAATAATATAATACAAACATTGCCCACACAGATTCTCATAAAAAATGGATTAACTGATTTTATTAAATGAATAATAAATCAACTACATAAAGCATGGCTTTTAGTATATATCCCTAACAGTACGTTGCACGTAATACTTACATGTCACATGTTAGGTAAAGACAAACATGGGAGATTGTGAATAGTGCAAAAAATCGCATTCAATCAAATCCATAATCGCGTTCAATCAAATTCGAAAACACATTTGAATAGATCCAAAATCACATTCAATCATACCCAAAAACACACAAATTTTTATCCATTCAATCTCTCGTGCTTGTTTTAACCTAACATCTGAGAGGTAAGCATTAAGCGCAACATATGTGACAATTTTAATAATTTAAGCTAACAGTGTCAGAATTTGGGTCTGATTGAATGAAAATTTTGAAGTTCAATGACCCAATTGAAAAAAAATAAGTTTATGGACCCACTTAAAAATATGTATATAGTTTGATGGAGTAAAATGTAATTTGCCCATAAAAGATCATAATTGTTCACAAGATACCATTTTTCGTCACACATGCTGGGGTACTTGTATGATGGTACATGAATTGGAGTACTATGATCATTTTTTATGGTTATACATTAACAATTGCGTTTGTTAAAGAGTAGAAAAAAACTTGGCTTGGTTCTTGGATTTAATGATGGCAAGAGAAGAAAACATATAGGAAAATCTTCTCCTTTATTTGGTTTATAAAGAAAATGATGAAGGTGTAGACACCCCATTATGTCGGCTATCAGATTTAGGAGACCCATAGTTTGGTGAAAAAGACTCGAAAAGGACTCATGGAAGTTAGTTCTATCTCTCAAGATACTCAGAAAGTGGTACAAACGACCAAAATACCCCTAAAAGCCCAAACACTCCCGGATTTGGACCAAAATTTTTGGAAACAAGCTACGTCGTAAGAAAAGTAATAAAATGAGTTTTAAAGTAAAATCAGATGAAAACGTCAACTCCCAAAAATCCCGGAAGTTCCCGAAAAGTCCCTTCTGACAGGTCAGTTTGACCTAGGTTTGACCAGGGTTTGACAGAAATCATCCAAATTCACCCGAAAGTTTTAAGATCATTCTAGATCTCGTAAAAAGTGCTAAAACGAGTTTTTAAAAGAAAATCGGACGAAAACATCAGCTCCTGGGAGCTCTCAGAGGTTCCCAAAACTTTTGGAGGTCCTAGGTTTGATCGATTTAACCTAAAAAGCATTTTTCAAACATTTTTCATGGAATTAGAGGTCAATATCTTTCTAACAGTATATCGCACATAATTTTTGGACTTAAATCGAATTTATTATGAATTTTCAAAGGCGAAAAAGGCGATCAAATCGATTTTTATTACCAATACCGCAAATCATTTCAAAGTAACCTGACTCCAAAACATATATATTTTTTTTATAGAAAGTGGACTCAAATACCTTTCCAATAGTATATCACAAGCGCAGTTTGGAGTTCATACGCATTTTTTGTGAATTTTGGACGAAACAGGGTCTTTTTATAAATATCAAAACCTTTGGGGGCCTAAACATAATTTTATGGGCATCTGAGGAGCAGTGTCGCGGCGACACTAGGCCTGTACCGCGGTGGCACATGGCCAGTGCCACGGCGGCACTCAACCCCTGACGGGTCCATTTTTGTAATTTATTTTGGGGGTCCAAATTGAATAATTGGAAGTCAAAACGACGTAGTTTCTTGTTCACAAATGTTTGGGACTAATGGGAGCCCTTTCTAAATCACAAAATTACCCCAAATTGACCTATATAAACCCCTCATTTTCTCTTCATTTTGGGGGGCCAAGTGCAAAGCTTGAGAAAGTTGTAGAGAGAAAGAGATAGGTTTACAAGAAAGAAAGTGAGTTTCTCCCATTGATTTCCTATAAGAAAGTGAGTTTTAATCTTGTTTTCTTCCATTACCTCTCTTATACTTCACATTCAAATCCTCCCCGATCACCATTCTTGAGCAATCTTTAGTTAGAAATCTACTTCCATGTCCAAATGTCAATATATATAAGTGAAACACCAAGTTACAAGTCCAATATCTCAATGGTCATCATCTATTGATTGCTTATTTGATTTTTTACATACTATCTTCATCTCTTCTTATCTTATTTCATTATTGATTATTTCTTTGTTTACTTACATGTTTATCATCATCTAGATGACATGTTGTTTGAGGAGAGTGAATCCTTATGGATAGTAGCTCTTAACCTCAAAGACATGTTTGATGGATGATATTTCTAACTTCAATACATTCATATGTATTTTTGAAGTCATATTCTCAAACAAAACTATGTTTGTGCAAGTAATATTGGAAGTTTTTTATGATTAGTTTGATGTTGGTTTCTTAAGTGGTTATAATCTTCTTTGAGTGCTGGAAATATGCTTTCAAAACCCCTATTTCAAAACCCCTCTAAAACCCCAACATTTGGATTTCAAGAAACAAACCTTGTTTTCTTAAAATCTTCAAAATAGTAAGTTGTTTAACTTTAAAATGTCATTCTGAGTTCAACACTCAATGAATGATTGAAAGACCACTTGGAAAGTCTTCCTAACTCATTATAGAACACCCATAATTTTTGGATTTATTTAAAAACACTTAGAAGGGTTCCATTTTGACCCAAACATTTCACCCAGACATTCTGTCTTCTCTGTCACATCAGCTTGGTTGACTTTCAACTTGTTTTTAAGAAACCTTTTCCAAAAAGAGTGGTCCCAACTCATTTTTTCCTTGAACTTCAGTGTCTTAGTGAACTTTCTGTGTAATATGTGCTTCCAAATGTTTTGTTTCATTTTCTAAGATTTTTCTATATTTCAGTCGACAATACGGATTCTGTTTCTGAGTAACCTCTCTTGTTTATATGATTTCTCTCAATATGTAACTTCAATAGTGATTTGGCTTTCTTATATGTGTTCTAGACGCAATCGGGCTGATTTCCATTAAAAACATTTCTAACCTCACTTTTCCATTTTTACAAAATCAGCTCACTGTTCTCTCCACTTTTCACAGCAAGCTTGTTTTAGTTTTTATTCTTTAATTAGATGTTTACTTGCAACCCAAATTAGCTCATCTCTTAGGAAGTAGTTCATACTACATTTGTACATATCCTATAATGATATTCTTCATACATTCATGCATGTTTTAGACTTCAAAGTCACTTTAGAAAATCCATGTACACAAACACACCACTACCTTTGCACTTTCTAGGCTCATCCATTGCATCCATGCAAGGTTTGGGGTTTTTGTGACTCCTAATCTAAGAATATTGTAAGGAATTGACTTGATCACCCGTTCATGCTCCCCATCGATTGATTCTTCCTTTCTCATCCATCCCGGGGATTGAAATGTCTTCTTTTCTCATGAATCAACATGCATCATACTAGCTTGCTAAGCATATTTTTTATTTCTTTGATTATTTGTTTCAAGAACAATTCATGTCCCCCTTTTAGACTAGAAAAACTTGATATGTGATTGGATGATTTTTTCTAGATTGTTTGTGTGATCTTTCACTTTTGCATTGTGTGATATTTGGCTTAGATCTTATGAATGATATCTTATCTTTTGGTCTTCCATTTCAAGATTCTCATGTGATGTAATATACTTATCATAGTATTAATTTTCGAACCAAACATAGTATAAGATGATTTTTTGGATGCTAATTGAGGCCTGTTGAGAGACGGGGTGAGTTGAGTGTGTTTTAGTCGTGACAAAGACTTCTTCCTCTCTCGTACCAAAACCCCAAGCCAAGTTCTTTGGTTATAAAGGGCCAGTGCCCTTTATCCATTCGGGTGAGTCAAAATTAGGTTTCTTGGTTCCTTAAAGACCAAGTGGCGACTCTGAATCTGTTTTCAACAGACCTTTCTTTCTTTTCCTCAAAACAATTTCAAAAGTTCAATTTCGAAACCTCGCGAAAAGGATGGGTGGTGGACTCCCGGAGGCCGCTTGTCCACAGAAGGAAAGATGAACCAAAAGAGAATCAATTGAGAAATAAGTTAAAAGTTTTGATTTATGAATGTTGAGTCATTTCCCTTCCTTAATTCATATATTTCAATTTTATCTTTTGTAACTTTTGATTTTTAATATTGTTTAAGCATGAAGAAAAATACAATAGAAAACACAAGGAAACTAGTTTTCTTTCTTGTTTTCCTTTCCATTGTGCTTTCCATCACCAAATTTGCAAACCTAACATATCTTGTTGATGTGTTCCTTGGGGTGTGCCGGATTGTCCCATATCGCTTGAGAATAGCCATGACATGTGCTTCTTAAAAGCGTTGGTAATGCTCCCCTTATAAAACATCTTTTGAGGGTGTGAGTCAGGCCCATTGGTCTTTCTATGTGGTGTCAGAACTGAGTTGGGCTCCCTCACATTGTTGGGCTTTCCCTGTTGATTTGATCTAGGGGGTGTGTTGGATTGTCCCACACCACCCAAGCATATCCCTCGTTTGAGCTTCTTATAAGCCATTTTTGTAGTTATGCATTAGCAATTGGTAACCAAATCCACTGTATCCCAGTGGTAGGCAGACCAAGGCAGGGGTTGTTCTATCCCCGTTGGTCTTTGGTTCGAGACTTTACATGGGTACATGCAAGGTATTTGGCCAATGCCTTTGGCTTCCCTAAGGGATGTTAGGGGGTTCGAAATACCCTAGTTGTCATGTAAGCTAGTTAGAAGAATAGATCTCAAGATGGACAATGTCTAACTTGGTGTGGGTTTAGATCCTACTGCTAGCTTGCCTTTCTGATGCATGTGTTACCTGGTGCATATGTTGTGGTGAACCCGAAGTCGCGGAGGACAGGCTGAAGGATTTGGACTCGTATCCAAATATATATATATATATAAAGGAAAACATTCTCCTTTATTTGGTTAATAAGGAAAATGATGAAGAAAATATGAACCGAAAAAGAATCAATTGATAAATAAGTTAAACATTTTGATTGCTGAATGTTGAGAGTCATTTTCCTTCATTTATTCATAAATTTCAATTCTATCTTTTGTAACTTTAATTTTTTTGACATTGTTTAAGCATGAAGAAAATTACAATGAAAAACACAAGGGAACTAATTTCCTTCTTGTTTTCCTTTTCATTTTGCTTTCCCTAACCAATTTTGGAAATCCAATGTAACCTGTTGATGTATTCCTTGGGGTGTTCCAAATTGTCCGACATCATCTGGATATAGCCCCCATCTATGCTTCTTAAAAGTGTTCGTAATTCTCCCCTCATAAGTAAAGAAATTAAAGAACTCTAAGGTTTAGAAAGATAGAAAAACATGGTGAAAAAGGCCAGCACTTGAAAACGTGATGTTGCTAGGGGTGAAACAAAAACCGAAAAAACTGAACCACCGAACCGATCGGTTCGATCGGTTTTCATATGGGTGGTGTAGTGAGAAAGGAACTGAAAATTAAGCCTAAAACTAAAAAAATTGAACCGAACCGATCCGATCGATCGTGGAAAAACCCTCCCAAAACCGACCGAACCTAACCGATTTCACCCTTAGATGTTGCCTCTGTATCATTTTGTTATTTATATTGATTGTAGATCAATGATGACAAGGCAACTAATTAAAAAAGTTTTCTCCATGATACGCGCAAATCATAAAGAAATATTATCCTAAACCAAGAGACACTTTCTCCTAGAATAATGCTAAGCTCGTGAGTAGTGATATTGTTTGACTAGCAATGAATCAACAATTTCTTCAAAAATAATGCTAAGCTCCATCATGATGATTGACTGGCAGTGAATCATTTTCTCCAAAAATAATGCGAAACTCCATGATGATGATTGACTGCCAGTTAATCAGCTATGAAGTCTGAAAAACTTATTTATCATTTTTTTCATCTTTATCAATAAGACATCTTTTGAGGGTGAGTCAGGTTCATTGGTCTTTTTATGTGGTATCAGAATTGAGTTGGGCTCCCTTTCCTTATTGAGTTAATTTCCATGTTGATTTGATCCAATGGGTGTGTTGGATTGTCCCACAATATGTCAACACCCAAGCATAGCCCTCGTCTGAGCTTCTTATAAGCCAAAGTAATCCACCCATCATAATGTGTCTTTTGAGTAAGGCTCATTGGTTTTTCTACTTGGCATTAGAGCTCAGTTGAGCTTCCTACTCTTGTTGAGCTTTCCTTATTCATGTGGTCCATGGGGTTTATTGGATTTTCCCACATCGCTTATATATAATCCCCGTCTGTGCTTCCTCTAAACCTGGGTAATCCTCCCCTCATAATGCATCTTCTGAAGGTGAGTTAGACCCATCTATCTTTCTATTGTTTTTTGTGCTTCCTATATTATATCGTAGAAAACCATATTTGAACTCTAGGAAGCAGACTCTATCATAAAATATACGATGGGCTAATTAAAATTACTCTAATTATTGAAATGTGGGTGAATTATTGGATTCATTTATTTGCAAGACCAAATAATTTCACATGAAATAGTTTGTTAAAATATACTCCTTTCGTCCCATTTTATGAGTCCATCTTTTGGAGTTCAACATTTTAAAGAGACCTAATGATTGTCACTCACATTATAGAAGGTTAGACCTAGTTTTGCATGCCCTTGAATAATTATAAAGCTACGCCTTCAATATGAAATGAAGATGTAGACATTGACTTTCAATAGGTAAAAATTATTTTTAGATCATAATTGTGGGTAAGGTATGTGGACAGGGACAATTTATTGTTATTAGTAAACCATTCACCTGTTGATGTGTCATGGCTTTTTATGAAATTAATTCGAACATTATTTGGTAACTGATGAATAGTTTTGGAAATCCACATCAGCGGGTGGATAGTTAATTTAGGTGTCCGGTTTAGGTGTACCTAGCATTACTCTTGTTTATAAGTTGAGGTTGGAGGTTGTAAACTTGTAAGACTCATGTTGTAAGGTTGTAACCATGGTTTTTGTAATGAGTTGTGCTCGGATAATGCTAGTGGTTGTGTATCTTTGGATCTTGTATCAAACTTGGTTAATAAAGTCTTCCCTAAGTCTTTCAGAATGTTGTTGAAATGTTTATGTTTCAGTTAAAGTCAGTTTGGGGGTGAACTAGAGTGTGTTTGAAAGTGCATTTTGCCTTTTGGATTTATGGTTGGAGGCACTTAATATTGAGTATGCTGCAGAATGATCTGCTGATAGAAATAGTCTAGTGATTGGGGGTGCAGTTGATAGAACTCACTGTTTGGTCAAATCAATTTTACCCAGGTTTCAAAACCAGTCGACTGTATTGGTCTTTATAGTCAACTGGATCGTCACTTAGCAAACTGAGCTCATTGGAACACTGATATAGAGACCGGGTTTGGCACCCTCCTCTACAAACTTAGTCGACTGGGTTGCAAATATCAGTCGATCAGATTGGGTTCTTTCAGAATATGTTCTCTGTAATCCAGATACCAGTTGACCGGACTTCCAATTAGTCGAATGGATCTATGAACTTTCAAAAGTGGATGTTTTATTATGTATTTGAAGGAAATATCTTTTAACCACATTAATAATTGATGCTTTATCTTGGGCAATCCTTGGTTACACGATCCTAATCTGTGCGTAGCGAGTTGGGGTGTGACATTCATCCCTAGCAAGATTGTTTCACTATTACAAAATCATTCATAAGGACCATAAGCACAACAAGATTGTTATAGTTAATATCATTACATCATCAGTTTCACTACCAAATCATAAAAATCACAAATCTAAAACAAGAAAATAAAAAATTCATCCTAAAAATGGGCACAAAACCACAATCCTAAAAAAAAAAAAGAGGGGGGGTGGGGGGGGGGGTGTGGACCGCTGCGAATGAGGAGGTCCTGACGCTCTCCCTCGATAGTGTCCCGGGACGGATCCCAAGGAGCACACTTCAGGGAAAACTAGGACTTCCTCACGCGATCCTAGAGACAAAGAGTCGCCACCTAATTTTTATCGGGAATTAGGAAACCCAAGTTTGACTCGCCCAAAATTGAATAAGGTTACTCGCCCTTCATTACCAGAAACAAGGTTCGGGGGTCTTGGTACGAGAGGGGAAGGAGCCCAAGCAGGACTAAAGCACCCCCTCCTCGCCCTACCGAATGGTAGGCCTTGATTCAAATATCCTTGTTATTAATTCATAATAGATGTTGTTTCCTCAAACATACTAGATAGATATATACATGGCAAAAAGAAACATCTAATGAAAATCATTTCAAGAGACTAAATCAAGTAGAAAGCGGATGCTCATGCAATACAAGGGAGAAGTATACTCACAGTGGCTAGTCCCGCCCGGGACCGATGCAAATAAAGTAAACATGTCATGATATGCAAAGGGAACGAGAAGACTTACATTGGTTGACTCAAGCGGAGTCGCGAAAGCAAAAAGAATGGAAACGTGCAATGCAATCATGCAACAATCCTAGATAAGATGTCTCTAACAAATAATCATATAAACGGAGACTACCCTAAAGGAAATGTGTCGTTGAAATCAAAGTTGTAAACCTAGAAAAATTCTAAAAGAAAGGATAGAGATAGTACATGATACATGGGCACTAAGCCACATGTAGACGAGGCAAACCACAAATCGACGTCCGGGTCCAAGGCACTTAATTCTCTGCACTAAGACACCAAAGAATACCCAAAGCATTGCAAAAATACAAGCAAACAAATGATATGCATGATAAACAAAGAAAACATGTCATCAATCAAATTTCCAGATTCAGCAACCTCTAATGAATCCTATCAAAAGTGGTCTTAAACATGAGCTGGGTAAAAACCCTTTTACAGAAAGTTAGATACATGTCTTAGGGAACTTCTCCAAAAAGTGGGACCTCAATATCAATTTTATTGTTTGAGAAATAAATGTTTTGGGAACAGTGGATCAGAACTGTCCATTGTTCTTGTAAAAATCATAATTAAATCTACAAAAATCATATGAAGCTCTATTTGGTGTCAAAAGAAAGCTATTTCATTGTAGTATATGATAAAAATAAACCCATGGACATTCTGTAATCACAAGGTTTCTGAAAAAGTGTTTTAAACAGACTCTGTTATTCTGGAAATTTGGTATCATTTGACAAATGAATGCAAAACATAATAGAAGTATAATAGAAGTTCATGAATCATGTTAACCAAGTTGATTTAAGCTTTTGATCTCTCATCCATTTATCCTAGGTGATTTCTAAACCAAGTTTTATTCATCAATTGTTGTTGAGTGATCAAGGTATGACCATTTTGTATACATAATCATATTTGTAATTAAACTTAGAAAATTCCAGAATAGTTGTATCAACTTTAAACGCTTAGAAAACGATCCTAACTCGATCGTATGCTCACGATTTTACATCGGCATATAGATATATGAGTTAGGAATCATCCCCAAAAAGCGGAACGTCGATAACTATTATAGATTTTCTGAAATTCAAGCACAAAGAGACGATGTTCAAATCTGTCAACCGATTTCTCAACAATTTCTAAAAATAGTATATGAATCCTAAAAGCTCTCAAAACGGACCGGATGAAAGCTAATTCATCAAAGTTTACCCAGAAAATTTGAAATCCATCAAACTATGGGTTTTGATGGACCAAATCTAATGGACAAAACCAATCTGCTTTGCTGAATTTTTATCTAGTTCATTTTAAAGTGTGAGGAAAACATTTTAGTGATAGTTGAAGCTTATTAGAGAGATCAAACTCATAGATCAACTTAATTATCATGATTCCCAATCAATTTAGCCCTCAAGTTCTATGAAGAACTTTTAGATCAAGGATCAAAGGGACTTATAAATATCATGTTGGAGATGAAATTCAATAGGAATTCTAGGTAATAGGAATAATCAAGAGATAGGTATGAACATAGAAATCATCCTTCTCATAGATCATATTTCCAAACCATCATGGAATTCAAAATAGATATATGTATATATATATAATCATGTATGCATGAATCTAAACTAAAATTGAAGAATGAAACCAAAATTGAAAATCAAAGTGAAAAACAATCTCTAATTGTAAATTATCAATAAAAATCAAAGAGATTTGGATCTAACTATGTGAGTGTGTGAAGAACATGAGAGGAAGAAGATGAGTGTTCTAATAAGTAGAAATAGAACTAAGTTAGATCCAAATCTTATAGATCTATATATACAAAGTAGGAATTAGAGATGAACTATAGTGTTTACCTCTTGGAGGATTCTCAATTACAAGACCAAAATTGATTTGAAGATCTTCTTCTTCAAGTGTTATTCAAGTGTTCTTCAAGCACTCATCCATGGAAGTTGAGGGAGGCAATTGATGTTCAAATTGTGGTCTAATTAGCCTAAGTTAATCTAAATTCAATTCATAATTTTCTCTCTCTAGAATTCACCTAAATTGAAAGTATATTCAAAGTATACTTATCTCTCTTGTATGTGCTTCTATGTGTGTTTGTATCTCTAAGTATATTCAAGTGTATCTCTTCCAAGTGTCTAGTGTGTTAAGATGTGATCTCATATGAGATGTATGAGATCTTATATAGAGTTTTGAAGACTTAGCTCTTAAGTTTCAGGGTTAAAACAAGATTTTTAGAGCTTAAAAGAGGGTTAAAATGGCCATTTCGGAGCTTAAACGCAATTTCCAGGCAATTTCCTCGCAGTGGGAAGCTTCTAGAAGGGTCTGGAACTCAAAAAGCTCCGTGGAGGACACAAATGGAAGTGGCGGTTATGGTGGGACCCGCCACCCCCATACCCAAAACCGCCACTTACTATTCTTGCTCCTCTGGTCACCCACAAACCCTGTTTCAAAAATCACGTGCACTGCTTTTCCAGATTTTTGTAAAAATGCTTTTTGGTGTCCGAAATCGTCCGTTTACGTACCGTTGGAAAGCTGTCAGGTTGAATTTCAATATGAAAATATTTCCAGAGGTTTTATAATGAGAATTGAAGTCCAATTGAAGTCCGGAAGTCCTTCGGAACTTTCGTCGTCTTTTTGAAATCAAATGACGTCTTTTCCAAAATTGCTTTCAAATGTGCGTCGATTTCGAACTTTTCTTTAAAATTGAATCTCTGGATACCTAGAATACTGCGTTTAGAACACTTAATGTTCATATAACCCTGAGAGAATATGAATTCTGAGAGATGATTTTGACAAAACCGGGATTTATCCATGGAAAAGGGCTTTTCTGAGCTTGAAGTCACTTTCCGAAGTCCGATCTTCTGATTGTGTGGAATCCAGTACCTTCCACGGGGTACTTTTCATCATCGAATCCTCCAAGACGTTGTCCACCCTAAATCCTATCAGTGTGGTCAAAATTGGGTGTCTACAGTTTGCCCCTCTTTGGCAGAGCTTGTTGTGAACAACGTGAACTGCAAGTGAGTGCCAAAGCCTTGAAGGCACCCAAATAACCATACTGAGAGGTTTTAGGAAAAACAAAAAATTCGCAAAATCAAGAAATTCAAAATCAGAGAAAATCAAGAAATTACGAATGCAAGAATGCAATGCAATGCTGGGTAGAGGCGGCTAAGTTGAAGCTGATGCTGGTCGTGCTCCGCTGGAGCTGCCTACGTATCCTTTCCAGGAATCAGACCAGGGCGTAGTTCAAGCGCGCGGGAAAACGGAAAACAAACAACAACAATGCGGATGAAATGCTCCTATCCTAGGATGCTGGTGCAGTATGTGAATGTGCAAGTGCTGGAGGAATCATCCTCAAGGGTTCCCTGGATGCAAAATCTAATGCAAGGGATGTAATGACTCTCTCTCACAGTCGAATATGCTAAAGGTATCTTGGATGATTCTCGAGGTTTTTGTCAAAGTTATTCTTCTGATCTTAAGGCTCGTAGGCGTCATCTGTATCCTGGACGACTCTTGAAATAGCGAAGTATCTTGGATGAATTCTGAGTCATGTCAAACAACTGGACGATTGCTGGTGTAGAGTCCTTCTGCTGGGGACGATTACTGATGTAGAGTCCTTCTGCTGGGGACGATTGTTGATGTAGAGTCCTTCTGCTGGGGACGATTGCTGAAATAGGTCCTTCTTCTGTGGACGATTGCTGATGTAGAGTCCTTCTGCTGGGGACGATTGCTGATGTAGAGTCCTTTTGCTGGGGACGATTGCTGGTGTAGAGTCCTTCTGCTGGGGACGATTGCTGATGTAGAGTCCTTCTGCTGGGGACGATTGCTGAAACAGGTCCTTCTTCTGTGGACGATTGCTGACGTAGAGTCCTTTTGCTGGGGACGATTGCTGATGTAGAGTCCTTCTGCTGGGGACGATTGCTGATGTAGAGTCCTTTTGCTGGGGACGATTGCTGATGTAGAGTCCTTTTGCTGGGGACAAATCTTCTGAAACAAGTCTCTCTGCCGGAGACAAATCTTCTGCTCTTCTGAAACAGGTCCTTCTTCTAGACAAATCTTCTGTAACAGGTCTGGAAACAAGTCTTCTGAAACAGGTCTCTCTGCCGGAGACAAATCTTCTGTTCTTCTGAAACAGGTCCTTTTTCCGAGGACAAATCTTCTGTGGCAGGTCTAGAAACAAATCTTCTGAAACAGGTCTCTCTGCCGGAGACAAATCCTCTGTTCTTCTGAAACAGGCCCTTCTTCTGGGGACAAATCTTCTGTGGCAGGTCTAGAAACAAATCTTCTGAAACAGGTCTCTCTGCCGGAGACAAATCCTCTGTTCTTCTGAAACAGGCCCTTCTTCTGAGGACAAATCTTCTGTTCTGATGCACGGATTCTGAGAGATACACAAATTCTGAGAGATGACCCTTCTTCTGAGAGCAACCCACGGATACACGATTCTGATTTTGAGAGAAACCCTACATTCTGGAGGCAACCCTGATATGCGATGCTGAGAAATACATGATTCTGAGAGAAACCCTACATTCTGGAGGCAACCCTGGATACACGATTCTGATTCTGAGAGAAACCCTACATTCCGGAGGCAACCCACGATTCTGAGAGAAACCCTACATTCTGGAGGCAACCCACGGATACACGATTCTTGGCATAAACCTTGTATTCTGGAGGCGACCCACGATTCTGATTCTGAGAGAAACCCTACATTCTGGAGGCAACCCACGATTCCGAGAGAAACCCTACATTCTGGAGGCAACCCTGGATACATGATGCTTGGCATAAACCTTGTATTCTGGAGGCGATTTTGATGCTCAAATTCTGAGAGATACCCTTTATCTGGAGGCAACCCGTGGATACATGATGCTTGCGAGAAACTTAATTCTGAAAGTTCTCTACTGGGGAGATCCTATGATTCTGAGAGATGCACGAATTCTGTATACCTTGACAATATCTGGAAATTCTCTGCTTGAGGAGATATCTGAGGTTTCTGGGACGCGAGCACATATTCTGGAGGCCCTGCTGATTCTTTCTGAGACTCATATTGGTGCTTCGACCAACGCAATCATTCTTGCAACACGTCAGGCTTACTCTAACCCTTTCTGAACATCTCGCATTCTGACCCATCTTCTGAAAGTCCTTTCTGGATGTAATTCTCAAGCGACAGTAGACTCAAATGTCCGTTTTCTAAGACAACTCATAATCAATCCCAAAACGACGGGAGTTTGCCGTTTCTCGGCCACTTTCAGGCTGCGGTGCCTTTGATTCTTCTCATCTGGGGGACTTTTTTTCAATTCTTGAATGGATTTTTACCAAGATTCAAATCTCCAGAGGTCCTCTAGACCAATTCCAACAAGTTTTAAGCACTCTCAAGGCTTATATATCAAAAATGGACCAATCCGGGATCAAATCAAGAGTTCCGGGGGTCAAAACGCGAATATAGAGCAAAATGGGGAAATGGCAGGAAGTGAATAGTAAATGGCGGTTCCCCACACCCCCTTGGGAACCGCCAGCCGCAACTTTGGGGTTTTAAACCCATTTTCTTCTTTGTTCTTTATTCATTTCTTCTTCAATGCATCACCTCTTCCTTCTAAGGTGCTCAAATCTTGCAATTTCTTGATGTTTTGAGTGATTTCTTGCATTAAAACCTCCAAAAACTTTGTTGATTTCATCAACTCCTCCCTATTCTAGGGGATTCAAGTACCAAGGTTTTTACTATTCATCATCTTCAACCTCTTATCTTCAAGCTTCAAGCATCAACAACCATGAGTTCCCATGGACAAGGTGAAAGTTCTAGAACACGTAGAAGCCAATTTCAAGCTAGTGGAGCTTCATCAACTCAAACCATGGAGTATGCAACCATGAAAAATCCACTAAATCATATCTCTAGGAGGGCCTTTCGTCAAGAGGTAACCCATTCTTTAATTACTCCTTTGTTTCACATCTTCATACGTGTCTCTTTATTCTTGCGATTCCTTAGAAATCATCCTTTTTCTTTTTAGAATGTGGTTGGTCATCTTAGAGGTCATGGTAGCCATGGAAAATGCCTTGAATGGTTTAATGAATTGTCGGAGTCGCGTCCCCAAGTAGTAGCCAATATCAAGCAAGCGGGCTTTGGGTCGTTTGTAACCTTATTGGAGAGATCGACTAATGATTTGGCCATGATTCAAGCTCTTGCTGAAAGGTGGTGGGATTCCACAAATACTTTTCACATGCCTTTTGGGGAGATAACCATGACCCCTCTTGATTTTGCAATGATAACCGGCATCTCATTTGGCGGGCATCGTCTTGCCTTTGCAAAGAACATCCATAGACATCCTACTATCATTGAGCGTCTCCTAGGCATCATCCCATCCCAGAGAGATCTTCACGGATCGAGCGTAGGCATCACATGGTTCATCAACAACTTCAGGCCTTCTGAAAGAGCGGCTCAATTTACCGATATGCAGCTTACCCGTGCTTTCATCTTGTATTTGCTTGGTTGCTCTCTTCTTTCTACTCGAGCTGAGCGGATTACATTGAATATGCTTGATAGTCTTCGAAATCTTGAGGAGATTGCAGATTTTGATTGGGGCTCTGCTGGTTTAGCCATTCTGTATAGTCATATGGGGGAGCATTCTCGAGGCAAATCCCCTGGATTCGGCGGATTCTGGAGAGCTTGGGAGGTACTGAAAATATTTTCATTTCCAGTTTTTATCATTTGATGTTCTGCTGTTTTGACCACCGCTTTATTTTCCCTTGTAGGTGTGGGCCTTTGAGTATTTCTCCATGACGGCTCCATCATTCCGGGAGGAAGAGATTCATATTTTTCCACGGGCTCTGAAGTGGCGTCGCCAAGCCGTAGGTACCAAGAATGATGCTCATAATGTTATTTCTTGCCGGGATTTTCTTACCCGTCTCAGATTCACCCAAGTTAACTGGCATCCTTGGGTGACAAATGGAGATGTGACTGAGATTGGCTTAGCTAGACAGATGACTGGAGAGAGGATTCTTCTTGAGGGTCCCTCTGTTCTTGAGTGGTATCTTGGAGAGAGAGTAGCTCCTCAGACTGATTTGGAGGATCGTCTCTTAGTGCCACAGGATCCGCCTTCTTGTATGAGGTCGGCGCAGAATTTGGAAGATGAAGATCTTATTAATGCTTTGAACAGAATTCCTTCAGCCTCTTTTACTCTGTTTGAGGAGAACTATGACGTCTTCAGGGTTACTCATCTGATGCCTAATTTCCCGCTCTCGGATGACCCGCAGGTATTTCACGACTTCTTCATTTCTGATCGAATGCTTGCTTTATCTTATTTCTCATCATCATTTGCAGGGGAGTTCTTTTGTGGATGGCCCTGGTCGACCTCTACCTCTCATTCCTCCTTGTGATTGGCGAGCCTCGACCATGCTGCGCGGAGTTATATCTTCTGTAGAGATCCCCCGTGATCTTGTAGAGCCTCAGCTAGTTTCAGAACAACATGAGTCCGTTCCCCGAGCCGTTTTCAATGAAGAGCGAGCTTATGCACAGAATCTGAGGGCTTGGAGCCTTGCTCGTGAGGGACATGTAAGTAATTTCTGAACTCATTACCTCTGATTCTTCTGATCTTTCTGACCATATCTTTCTTCTCTTTGCAGTGGGATGGCATGTGCCAGACTTACATAGACCGTGATGCGGCCCTGGTAAATTTCTTGACCTTTTCTTCTTATCTCATTGCTTTTTCAAACCCCTATACTGATTCTTTTCTTCCACAGGTGGCTCAAGTTAGGCAGCTTCAATCACAGTTGGAGCGGATGAATGCAGGCCCTTCTGGTGGGGCTGGTGGGTCTAGGCGAAGGCGCCAAATTGAAGATGATGATAGCTCTACGGCCTCAGATATGCCTGCTCGGTACCCACGGGCTACTCGTCGTCGCTGATGATGATCATATGCACCCATGACTATCTTTCTGTTTTTCTTGCTTTCTGTGCTGAGACTGATGTTGATGTATTCTGTCTGAGACTTGATGGGCTTGTACTCTTGACTTTGCTTGATGCTGTTTTATGCTATCCTTCTGTTTCGCTTTGCATCCCTTGTCACGAGACTGATTTGATTGACACTTTGCACACTGACACACAGGACTCGATTTTACAGGGAAAGGAAATTTCTGACGATTCCTCTTTCTCGACAATGTCTTTTGACTTGGATATTTGAATTTTCTAAGGATTTGCATGTTTTGAAAATGAGATTTTATCTTGTAGCAGGATATTGTGTTAGCTTTGCATGTAATCTTGAAGCTTTTGAAAATTTTCCACATAATGTTTCAGTCTTGACATTAGATTCACATCTTTAGATTGCTAAAAAACTTTTCAACTTAATATCAAGAATTACCAGATTTTTCACTTAGGTGCTTTAATTCTGATAGCCAAGTGATCCAGAGAGGACAGGTAGCGAGGTATGGGCAAACGACGGTTTGCCCCTAGTTGATAGAGATAAATGGAAGTTTGGGCAAACGCAGTTTGCCCCTAGTGTGGCAGTGATATCTTGAGGCTTTGGGCAAACTTGAAAGTTTGCCCCTAGTTTGCAAGGTTCAGGGATCGAGAGCCAGGAAAGCTCGCCTACTTATCCCCAAGTGGGAATCAGATCCAAAGTAGTTCGGCCAGGTCTTGAAAGAAAGTATGGTTGAGGGTTTCAGGAGCAGTGACCGAACCGAGTAGGTTGCCTACATATCCCCAAGTGGGAATCAGGTCAAGTGTAGTTCCTCGAATGCTGGAGGTTTTGAAAGAACAGGTTTTGAAAGAAAAGGCTTTTAAGCATAGTATCTCTTGAGACGGTCAATGTTGATTGGCTGATTGAACTCAACTCCATCTAGATCCATCAGGTATGCCGCTCCTCCAGAGAGAAGCTTCTTGATGACGTATGGGCCAACCCAATTTGGCTTGAATTTCCCTCTAGGATCGAAAACGGGTGCTTTTAAGGCTTTAAGCACAAGGTCGCCTTCCTCAAGTTTTCTTGGACGGACCTTTTTGTTGAATGCTCGAGCTATTCTTCTCTGATACACATGCACATGATCAATTGCGGCCAACCTTTTCTCATCAAGTAACATTAGCTCCTCATATCTATCTCTTAGCCAATCAAATTCTGGAATCTCGGATTCTGCCACAACTCTCAAAGATGGTAGTTCTATTTCAACTGGGAGTACTGCTTCCATTCCGTAACCCAATGAATAAGGAGTGGCTCCTGTAGATGTTCGGATAGATGTTCTGTATCCCCACAGTGCATACGGTAACTTCTCATGCCAATCTCGGTATGTATCAGTCATCTTTCTTAGGATCGTCTTCAAATTCTTATTAGCTGCTTCAACTGCCCCATTTGTTTGTGGCCTATACGGCGCTGACATGTGGTGCATGATCTTGTATTCTTCTAGTAGATCCAAAACCTCTTTCTGGAAGTGACTGCCATGATCGGATATCAACTCATGAGGGACCCCGTATCGGCAGATTATATTTCTTCTGATAAATCTGGCCACATCTTTAGCCTTCAATGTCGCATAAGACTCTGCTTCCACCCATTTTGTGAAATAATCAATTGCTACCAGGATGTATTGATGCCCATTAGACGCCTTCGGGGTTACTTCTCCAATAACATCTATTCCCCAAACTGAGAATGGCCAAGGGGTAGTCATGTTGTATAGCAGTGACGGCGGCACATGCTTCATATTGGCATGGATTTGACATTTGTGACATTTTCTGACATATTCATAGCAGTCCTTGTCCATAGTAGTCCAATAATATCCTTGTCGGATGATCTTCTTAGCTAACATGTGTCCACTCATATGAGGACCACACACCCCTTCGTGAATTTGCTCCATCATCTTTCTCGCACTGTTTCCATACAGACATGTCAAGTTGAATCCATTGTGAGATCTTTTCAATAGATTTCCGCCACAAATCATGAATTGAGCCGAGAATCTTCTTATGGCTCTCTTGTCTTTCTCAGAGGCGCCTTCCGGATATTCCCCATTTTCAATGAAGTTCCACACGTCGGTGTACCACGAAAGTTCTTCTGCTTCTTCTATTTCCCCAATCATCTCATAAGACGGCTTTTCCCTTTGTTCAATCATCAAAGGAGTTAGCTTTATCCCCACAGGAATCTCAATCATTGACGCTAAAGTAGCCAAAGAGTCTGCTAGCTGATTTTCTTCTCGAGGCAGGTAGAAGAACGTGATATGCAAGAAACGAGTTCGTAAAGAATCAAGATACTCATGATAGGGTTTTAACTTCTCTTCCTTGACTTTCCAATCTCCTCGAACTTGGGATATGATCAAATTGGAATCCCCGAATACATCAAGTTTCCTTACCTCCAAAGTCAATGCGGCTTCTAGCCCCAAGATACAAGCTTCATACTCAGCAGTGTTGTTGGTGGAAGTGTACTTCAGCTTAATAGAGAATGGGGTTTGTGCTCCTTCAGGGGATACAAGGATGATTCCTACTCCATATCCTTTTTGGTTTGCAGCTCCATCAAAGTACATTTTCCACACATCTTCTTTTAATTCCATCAATCCTTCGTCAGGGAACATGAACTCTCCTTCGTTTTCCAGATTTATCGGATGTTCTGCTAAATGTTCTGCGACGGCCCTTCCTTTAACAGATTTACTCGTAGCATGTATCAAGTCAAACTCAGATAGCATCAATGTCCATCGGGAGATTCTTCCGGTCAATGCTGGTTTTTCAAATAGGTACTTCAAAGGATCCATTCGGGAGATTAAAACAACAGGGAAGGCCAACATATAATGCCTCAGACGACGAGTGGCCCAAACCAAAGCCCAACATGTCTTTTCTAACGGAGAATACTTCAATTCGTATCCAGTCATCCTTTTACTTAAGTAGTAAATGGCTTTCTCTGTACGCCCTTCATCTCCTTCTTGGGCTAACATGCATCCCATAGCATTCTCTGACACGGATAAGTACAACAGCAAAGGCTTCCCTGACTTCGGGGGTGAAAGAACCGGTGGGTTTGATAAATAAGCCTTGATCTTGTCAAAAGCTTCTTGACATTGATTGTCCCATTCGAATTTCTTCCCTTTTCTCAACAAGCTGAAAAGCGGATCGCAAGTAGCAGTGAGCTTAGATATGAAGCGACTGATGAATTGGATTCTTCCCAGAAATCCTCTTACTTCCTTTTCATTTGTCGGAGGCGGCATATCCATAATAGCCTTGATCTTTGTGGGGTCAACCTCAATTCCTCTCTGTGTGATGAGAAATCCTAGCAGCTTTCCGGTGGTAACTCCAAAAGTACATTTCTGTGGATTCAATCTCATTCTGTATTTCCTTAATCTTTCAAAGAACTTGGCGAGTGCTGTTAAATGCCCACTTCTTTCTTTGGACTTAACAATCATATCATCCACATAAACTTCTACCTCTTTATGGATCATGTCATGTAACAAAGTAGTAGCAGCTCTCTGATAGGTCGCTCCGGCATTCTTTAACCCAAATGGCATTACTCGGTAGCAATACGTCCCCCAGTGAGTTGTTAATGTAGTCTTTTCTCTGTCTTCGGGTGCCATTAAAATCTGATTGTACCCTGAGAAACCATCCATGAATGATAACAACTCATGCCCCGCGGTGCTATCTACCAGAACATCTATGTGTGGAAGCGGAAAATCATCCTTAGGACTAGCCTTGTTTAGATCTCTGAAGTCAACACATACACGGATCCTTCCATCCTTCTTTGGCACAGGAACTATATTGGCTATCCATTCCGGATATTGGGTTACCATCAGGAATCCAGCTTTCAATTGTTTCTCAACTTCTTCTTTGATCTTCAAAGTCCATTCGGGTCTCATGCGTCTCAACTTTTGCTTAACAGGTTTTGAATTTGGAAAGAGAGGGATGTGGTGTTGGACAATCTCTGGATCGATGCCTGGCATATCTTGGTAGGACCAAGCGAAAACATCTTTAAATTCTTTTAATAAGTTGATTAGTTCATTGCTTTCTTGTGAAGTGAGTGTGGTGCCAATATGAACATTTTGTGGATTATCTTCATTATCCAAGTTTATTATCAAAGTTTCTTCAATAATCTTGCATGCAGATTCATTTTCATTTTCAGTTAATCTTTGCAAATCCTCAGAAATTTCAAAATCAAGATCATCAGACACAGAAGAGTAAGCAAAATCCTCGTTCATTTCATTAACATTTTTGGGTACATCAAAAGCAAAAGCAGACTCAACATCATGGCTTATATTGGCCTTTACAGACTTCCGGGGAAATGGGGGAGGGGATTTGTTGACTTCCGATTCTATCACCCAATTGTTCAGAGCTCCCTCTATTGGCTTGATTTCTTTCACATTTCCCAGTGCTTCTTCGGCATCCATCAGCATGTTCAGCTCTTCATCCATTAGCATGTTCAAATCATCACTTGTCATCAGCTCAGCCCAGTCCTTCCTTTCTTTCTTGATAGGCGGAGTATACAAGAACGGATCCTCATAGTCGGAGAACTCATGTTTGAAGAAAATCTCAAATCCAGGCTTAATGTTCTTGGTAGCCGGATCATACCATGGTTCAGGGAACCCACAGAAGGGAAAGTCATCGCCTTCTTTCACGAAGTATCCATTCAGGATTCTTGGCCCAGAAACAACCATCGGCCCTTTTCCTTTTGTCATCTTCTTCTTATCTTCTTCAGTCAATTGATACCCAAGCCCAGATTTATCTTTCTGTTCGTGGAAGTTCGGTGGTTCAGTTATTCCTTGTTGACGACGACCTAGTCCCATTCCAGGAAAATAGTTCATCTTCCGCACCATATGAGCCACTTTAGGATTGGCATACTGGTCAAAGTACAATGGCATGACTTCAGGGATCCAATTCTGTCCCACTTCTTCTTGTAGATCTTTGGCAACCGGGTTTCCCTTCTCGAACATCTTTCTATATTCGCGTCCGGTGATGAACGGCTTCTTTTTCTTGATCGGAGTGATTTCTTCGCCCCAGACAGATGCATCAGGAAGTTTCTTCTCATAGCTGAGTCGATCCCAAACGGATTTCTTTTTCTTAGCTCCTTCATTTATCATTCCCACAAAGTTGAATCCTCCCAATTCATTTTCTTCTTCCGGTGTTTGGACTTCTAGCACAGGACCATGGCTTGTCCCTTCTTCTTTGATCCAGCTATCCCCAAAGATTGTTACCACATCCTCTTTCCAGATGAACTTGACTTTCTGGTGGAGAGTGGAGGCGACTGCATCATTCACATGTAACCACGGACGTCCCAATAGCAGATTAAAGCTAGCCGGAATATCAATCACTTGGAAATCAGCTTCTTTGTTTAATGGCCCGACTTCAATTTTCAACTTAATCATTCCCACAATGGCCCTTTTGGTGTTATCATAGGCCCTCACAGTTTGTGTTGATGGCAAGAGTTCTGAAATAGACAACCCCATTCTGAGAGCTGTTTGGAGAGGACATACATTCAAGGCTGACCCATTATCTACCAAGCAGACCGGTACTCTATTCCCCAGGCAATGTACAGTGATGTAGAGAGCTCTGTTGTGGTGTGCCCCTTCCGGCGGTAAATCTTCATCTGTGAATGTGATTACAGGCTTACAAGGCTTTGAAGAGATCATGTTTACTAGATCTTCGGGAGTAGTATTGACAGAAATATCCAAACGATTGAGAGTATCGAGCATGGCCTGCCTGTGTTTGTGAGAGGTCATAAGTAATCCCCATACTGAGATCCAAGCTTGTGTTTTCTTCAATTGCTTTAGGATTTCATCTTCTTCTTCGCTCACGGCTCCTTTACCAGCCTCTTTTGCTTTGACGACTTCTTTCTCATTCCATGTTTCTTTTCCACGATTTTCTAACTCATGAGGCTTGAAATGACGTCCGGAACGGGTCAAGTGGTTTGCTTCATTGGTGATCCAGATAGACTCAAGTTCTTTGGCTAACTTTTCGGTGCCAACAGTGATTTTCCAAACAGAATCATCGGGGATTATGGTATTATTAACGGAATCATCCTCATCATCATACCACCAATCTTCTTCTTCTTCCATCATTGCAATAAGATCGTCATCTTTGATTTCAAGGTTCTCGACAGGCTTTAGCAATTCTTCTATCGGCTCAGTGCTTTGTTTCTCGGTGACTGCTTCTATGGGCTTTTCTTCCTCATACCAGATCGAGTCGTCGGTGATGGCATTGGGATCCCACCATTCAATTGTAAGATTTCCGTTGGCTATTTCTTCTTCAAAAGCCAGTGCTTCTTCGACCCATTCTTCCTCTTCCATATTCCTCAAGATGCAAATTGCAGCGTCTTCCGGAAGTTGAACATCCATAGCTGGTTGATTCGAGGATGTGATGTAGATCTTTGGGTTATAAATCTGAGATCCTTCTTCTACAAAGTTAACATTTGGCATGTTCCCCTTATGATTAGGGAGAGGATTCTTCTGAACATTTGGCTGAGAGGGAGGAGGGGAGATGACCCCTTTTTCAATCAAGTCTTCAATTTCATGGCGAAGTCTCCAGCATCTATCTGTGCTATGTCCACGGCCTTGATGAAAGTCACAAAAGAACTCTGTTTTGAAACCCGGTGGAAGTGGATTTGGCTCTGGTTTAGGTTCCAATTTCTGCAAGTACCCTTTTTCTATCATTCTTTCAAGTGCGGTGCTTAGTGGCATCCCCAAGTCGGAAAATTCTCTTTTCTCTCTCGACTGTTTCTGATTTTGACTTCCTCTTGCATTAGCCATACTTCGACGCTCTTTCTGAAAAGGCTGAGGAGATAGTGTGTTGACGTCAGCAGACTGATGATAGACTGGCCTTTCTGTCTTTCTGTATCGATTGCTCGTGCTTTCTTTCTTGATCTTTCCATCTCTAATGGCATCTTCTATCAAAGTTCCCACATCAAACAGCTGTTCGAAACTCACAATGGACTGAAATTCTAGCCTTTCCAAGTATTCGGGCTGTAGATTCTTGATGATCATTCGGACCTGATCTTTTTCCGCTGGCCTGCTAGTCATTTGAGCAGCTTTAGCTCTCCAACGAGTAAGGAAACCTGCGAAGGATTCCCTGTACTCTTGTCGGGTGGTTTCTAGATCTCTTGCAGTTACATCAAACAACTGGTTATATGAATATTGAGCCACGAAAGCTTTGGCCAATGCCTCCCAATCTCTGGTTATGGTTGGTTCCAACGTCAAGTACCATGAAAGTGATGCTCCACTCAAAACTCTTGGAAACAATAGAGCGAAGAGGTCAGATCCAATGCCCATGGGCTGCAAAGTTCCTACATAAAGCCTCAGATAGCTCTTTGGATTTCCGGTTCCATTGAAAAATTCAATATGCGGCATCTTAAACTTCTCTGGGAGTTTGGCTTTTGGAGCGTCACACAACCCTTCAACATCGAACAAATACTCATCCACCCCTTTGCTCTTTCTGATCACACTCTCTAGTTTGTCGATCTTGGCCAACTTGTCCTGAATTTCCTGATCTAGCTGAACCTTTGGTTGAACTGTCTCCCCAAAATCTTCTTCTTCATGATGCTCTGGAGGTGGTGGTGGTGGATTAGTTAGCTGCTCAATCATTCTCATCATAGTGGCAAGTTGTTCTCGATTCTGCTCCCTGCTCTGATCCAAGGCAGCTTGCATTGCGGCCAATCTGGCTTCCATGTCCGCTTCGTATGTCATATCTTCAACCCTAGTCGACTCGGCTGTTCCTTCTTCTAACCCTGATCTGATCAAACGGCTGTTCGGAGCTCTGACCCAGAAAGGAGTACAACTTTTCGGTCCTATCTTTTCTTATCTGGTTTATTTAGGGATTTTCAAATAATCAGGTATCTTTATTGCAAAAGAATTTTTCAAAGAATGATATAAGAAGGTGGATTTACAAAGATGGAAATCATAAATGGAAAATCATTTCCTTTTTCAAAAACATTTTTCTTAAAATCAAAGAAATCTTTTCAAGCTTTCAAAATTCTGAGGAAAACAAAACTTTTCTTTTTTTTAAAAGTATATTAGAGGCGTCGCACTCGTGAGTCGTATATGCAATGCTCGTGTAGTGCATGCAAATGCAGATGAAATGCAATCTAATCTAAATGCAATGCACCTTAATCTAGCTTAGACCTAGCACATCAGCACATAAGCACATAAGATTCCTTGAGTATGCTAATCACCCTACTAATCCAATCATTATCCAAGGATTTTGAGTTTTGAAATTCTTGATGGTTCAGGTTTGAAAATTGAAATTTTTCATGAAAATCTTTGAAAGAGATGGGGAGATTTGTAATTTTCAAAAGAATTTTTGAACCATCAATGCTTGTGGTGAGAAATCATGATTCTTAAAAATTGAGGTGGGAATTTTGAAATTCTAAGATCTGAGAGGAAGATTTTGAAATTGAATCATCATGATTTCTTGAAGACCAAAGTAAAATTTTTTTTTGAAATTCTCTAAAATCTAGGAGAATTTGAAATTGAATCATCAAAGTGTGATCATGATTTCTGGAAATAGGAATTTTGAAATTCTCTAAAATCTAAGGAGAATTTTGGAAAGATTTTGTGAAAGTGAATCTCAAAGCAAATTTTCAAAAGGGATATTCTTGGAATTTTCAAAAGACTTGGGGTTTTTCAAAGAAGTGCTTATAGTTTCAAAAATTTTCAAAATTGTCCTCAAATAATGATTGGATGTTCGGATAAAGACCATACTATCCTAGAGGAATCCACCATACAAGGTTTGATGATGCCTTCGCATACACGTCCTCATCATCCACATAATCCCTTACGGGCAAGCGCAAATAATTCATCACATTGTCCTAATCAAAGATGATAATCAAGATCCTAATTGAAGGGTTCTATAGAAACTATATGCAAAGGCCGGGTTTTAGTCTCATAAAGGGTCCATTAGCAAGCTCAGCGGTGTGGTTGACCGCCTCCCCGAGGGCGTGCCGTTCACACATAGGCTCTATATACCGCACGCGGTACAAGGCTAACGGTGACTACATGCTACCAAAACTCTTGACAAATAGAGGAAAGAGGACCCTCTATCTTCAAGGCAATGATCTCAAGCAGTCGCGGTGAAAGAACAATGCAAGTGCAAATGCAGGCAGAAACAACATGATTATTGAATTAATAACAAGGATATTCATTGGTTCAAGTCAAACCCTCGAAGAACAAGAAACCATCGGTTTCATGTTCAAATCCCCAGTGGAGTCGCCAGATTGTGGACCACTGCGAATGAGGAGGTCCTGACGCTCTCCCTCGATAGTGTCCCGGGACGGATCCCAAGGAGCACACTTCAGGGAAAACTAAGACTTCCTCACGCGATCCTAGAGACAAAGAGTCGCCACCTAATTTTTATCGGGAATTAGGAAACCCAAGTTTGACTCGCCCAAAATTGAATAAGGTTACTCGCCCTTCATTACCAGAAACAAGGTTCGGGGGTCTTGGTACGAGAGGGGAAGGAGCCCAAGCAGGACTAAAGCACCCCCTCCTCGCCCTACCGAATGGTAGGCCTTGATTCAAATATCCTTGTTATTAATTCATAATAGATGTTGTTTCCTCAAACATACTAGATAGATATATACATGGCAAAAAGAAACATCTAATGAAAATCATTTCAAGAGACTAAATCAAGTAGAAAGCGGATGCTCATGCAATACAAGGGAGAAGTATACTCACAGTGGCTAGTCCCGCCCGGGACCGATGCAAATAAAGTAAACATGTCATGATATGCAAAGGGAACGAGAAGACTTACATTGGTTGACTCAAGCGGAGTCGCGAAAGCAAAAAGAATGGAAACGTGCAATGCAATCATGCAACAATCCTAGATAAGATGTCTCTAACAAATAATCATATAAACGGAGACTACCCTAAAGGAAATGTGTCGTTGAAATCAAAGTTGTAAACCTAGAAAAATTCTAAAAGAAAGGATAGAGATAGTACATGATACATGGGCACTAAGCCACATGTAGACGAGGCAAACCACAAATCGACGTCCGGGTCCAAGGCACTTAATTCTCTGCACTAAGACACCAAAGAATACCCAAAGCATTGCAAAAATACAAGCAAACAAATGATATGCATGATAAACAAAGAAAACATGTCATCAATCAAATTTCCAGATTCAGCAACCTCTAATGAATCCTATCAAAAGTGGTCTTAAACATGAGCTGGGTAAAAACCCTTTTACAGAAAGTTAGATACATGTCTTAGGGAACTTCTCCAAAAAGTGGGACCTCAATATCAATTTTATTGTTTGAGAAATAAATGTTTTGGGAACAGTGGATCAGAACTGTCCATTGTTCTTGTAAAAATCATAATTAAATCTACAAAAATCATATGAAGCTCTATTTGGTGTCAAAAGAAAGCTATTTCATTGTAGTATATGATAAAAATAAACCCATGGACATTCTGTAATCACAAGGTTTCTGAAAAAGTGTTTTAAACAGACTCTGTTATTCTGGAAATTTGGTATCATTTGACAAATGAATGCAAAACATAATAGAAGTATAATAGAAGTTCATGAATCATGTTAACCAAGTTGATTTAAGCTTTTGATCTCTCATCCATTTATCCTAGGTGATTTCTAAACCAAGTTTTATTCATCAATTGTTGTTGAGTGATCAAGGTATGACCATTTTGTATACATAATCATATTTGTAATTAAACTTATAAAATTCCAGAATAGTTGTATCAACTTTAAACGCTTAGAAAACGATCCTAACTCGATCATATGCTCACGGTTTTACATCGGCATATAGATATATGAGTTAGGAATCATCCCCAAAAAGCGGAACGTCGATAACTATTATAGATTTTCTGAAATTCAAGCACAAAGAGACGATGTTCAAATCTGTCAACCGATTTCTCAACAATTTCTAAAAATAGTATATGAATCCTAAAAGCTCTCAAAACGGACCGGATGAAAGCTAATTCATCAAAGTTTACCCAGAAAATTTGAAATCCATCAAACTATGGGTTTTGATGGACCAAATCTAATGGACAAAACCAATCTGCTTTGCTGAATTTTTATCTAGTTCATTTTAAAGTGTGAGGAAAACATTTTAGTGATAGTTGAAGCTTATTAGAGAGATCAAACTCATAGATCAACTTAATTATCATGATTCCCAATCAATTTAGCCCTCAAGTTCTATGAAGAACTTTTAGATCAAGGATCAAAGGGACTTATAAATATCATGTTGGAGATGAAATTCAATAGGAATTCTAGGTAATAGGAATAATCAAGAGATAGGTATGAACATAGAAATCATCCTTCTCATAGATCATATTTCCAAACCATCATGGAATTCAAAATAGATATATGTATATATATATAATCATGTATGCATGAATCTAAACTAAAATTGAAGAATGAAACCAAAATTGAAAATCAAAGTGAAAAACAATCTCTAATTGTAAATTATCAATAAAAATCAAAGAGATTTGGATCTAACTATGTGAGTGTGTGAAGAACATGAGAGGAAGAAGATGAGTGTTCTAATAAGTAGAAATAGAACTAAGTTAGATCCAAATCTTATAGATCTATATATACAAAGTAGGAATTAGAGATGAACTATAGTGTTTACCTCTTGGAGGATTCTCAATTACAAGACCAAAATTGATTTGAAGATCTTCTTCTTCAAGTGTTATTCAAGTGTTCTTCAAGCACTCATCCATGGAAGTTGAGGGAGGCAATTGATGTTCAAATTGTGGTCTAATTAGCCTAAGTTAATCTAAATTCAATTCATAATTTTCTCTCTCTAGAATTCACCTAAATTGAAAGTATATTCAAAGTATACTTATCTCTCTTGTATGTGCTTCTATGTGTGTTTGTATCTCTAAGTATATTCAAGTGTATCTCTTCCAAGTGTCTAGTGTGTTAAGATGTGATCTCATATGAGATGTATGAGATCTTATATAGAGTTTTGAAGACTTAGCTCTTAAGTTTCAGGGTTAAAACAGGATTTTTAGAGCTTAAAAGAGGGTTAAAATGGCCATTTCGGAGCTTAAACGCAATTTCCAGGCAATTTCCTCGCAGTGGGAAGCTTCTAGAAGGGTCTGGAACTCAAAAAGCTCCGTGGAGGACACAAATGGAAGTGGCGGTTATGGTGGGACCCGCCACCCCCATACCCAAAACCGCCACTTACTATTCTTGCTCCTCTGGTCACCCACAAACCCTGTTTCAAAAATCACGTGCACTGCTTTTCCAGATTTTTGTAAAAATGCTTTTTGGTGTCCGAAATCGTCCGTTTACGTACCGTTGGAAAGCTGTCAGGTTGAATTTCAATATGAAAATATTTCCAGAGGTTTTATAATGAGAATTGAAGTCCAATTGAAGTCCGGAAGTCCTTCGGAACTTTCGTCGTCTTTTTGAAATCAAATGACGTCTTTTCCAAAATTGCTTTCAAATGTGCGTCGATTTCGAACTTTTCTTTAAAATTGAATCTCTGGATACCTAGAATACTGCGTTTAGAACACTTAATGTTCATATAACCCTGAGAGAATATGAATTCTGAGAGATGATTTTGACAAAACCGGGATTTATCCATGGAAAAGGGCTTTTCTGAGCTTGAAGTCACTTTCCGAAGTCCGATCTTCTGATTGTGTGGAATCCAGTACCTTCCACGGGGTACTTTTCATCATCGAATCCTCCAAGACGTTGTCCACCCTAAATCCTATCAGTGTGGTCAAAATTGGGTGTCTACAGGGGGGGGGCAAATTTTCATTTACAAAAAAACTACCTTATTGTACCCGTGCGGTGTCTACACGTATCCGTGCTGTACCCGGGCTATGTCCTAGCGGTAAACATTGATAGAAAGTTGAATTTAATAAGCGGACACATTTTTTGGAGTGTTGGGTATGTACCTTGACGTGTCCAACATGTGTCTGTGTCCGTTACGTACTCGGTATGGGTACGGAGGCCTAAATGAAGTACCCATACATGCTACATAGTTTTTGTTTTTTTGGTCATGCTACGTAGTTCAAGACTTATTTGGTACGGCATGTTTGTTTCTTGATAAGAGATGTTTCTACCTGGTAAGGCATGATTGTTCTATAATAGGAAATGCTTATTTTGCTCCTTCATAAGAATTGTTTGTACCTTTATAAGAGATGTTTGTTCTTTGATTTGGTTTTGGTTTGAAAAAGATTAACGGTTGGCATTTCGTTTGAATCTCATCTAAGACCACGCCCATAATTTGTCATAGGATACCATTTTCTCACACATGCTGGAGTACTTGTGTGATGATAAATAACTTGGTGTGTGTGTGTGTATGTGTGTGTGTGTGTGTGAGAGAGAGAGAGAGAGAGAGAGAGTGTGTGTGTGTGAGAGAGCTACTTAGATATTTTGTCAAAATAGAGAACTCTTTGGCACAACCAGGTGGTTTTGTTGTACCTACGTCCTTTATTTCCGGAGTCATAAAAGTTTGTTCTTGATAGAAAACAAAGTAGTTTTGATGGAAATAAAGTGGTTTTGATGGGAACAAACTTTTATGACTTAGGAACAAAGTTTCCTATTGGGAACAAATTTTTATGATCTGGGAACAAACTTTATGACCCCGGAAACAAAGGACATACCTGCAACCAAACCACTTGATTGTACGGTTGTACCAAAGAGGGCACCTGTCAAAATAAGTTCTGTCATCTCTCTGATCATGTTATGCATTCACAGTAGAAATATAGTACAATGGTTCCTGTGCAAATTTCTGAATGCAATTAATTTGACGCTCTTACTTCACTGCTTGGTAATGTTTAGCATTCACAATGGATATTAGTTGAGTGTTCAAAAGCAAATGAGTGAATTGAATTCAGTAGTAAAAATGTGGCTAAGAAATTAAAGAGGTAAGTTTGAGTCATTTATAGGGCATTTGTTTTTTGCACTTACTGTTATTGGGGGAACTTAAGGCTTAGTTTGGTTTATGATTTCGTAAGGCAAACGAAAAGGGGAAGAAAACTAGATCCTCGTGTTTTTCTTCATGCTTAAACAAAAATACATTAAAAAATTTTAAATATAATTTTAATATATGAATAAAGGAAGGGAAATGACTCAACATTCAAAATGTTTAATTTGTTTATCAATTTATTCTCTTTTATTTCCTATTTTCCTCATCATTTTCCTTATTATCTAAACAAAGAAACATGTTTTCCTCTATTTTTCATTTCTTGTGCCTCAGTAAATCCAATAACCAAACAAAGCCTAGCTAAAGGATTAAATTTTCTTGTTTCCTAATCTTCCTCTATTTCATTAAAGTTTTCTCTTCTTCTCTCCCTGTATCCACGAGGGTGTACTCATCTTATGACGTCACATCACTCTGTCTCCTTTTGCTTCCCAGTTAAAACAAGCATTTACTTGTTTTCATAATGGAAATCCTTTGATTCATATTGATGGTCACCTGAGTTTGTATTTGAGATTTTTTCCTTTATTAATTGTTTGATGTGGTATTAAGTGTTTTTTTTCCCTACTTTTAGACTATTCTGTGCTTTATTCGTGTATAATATCTCATAGGAAATCATATTTGCACCCCAAGAAGAAGACTCTATCATAAAATACGCGGTTGACTCAGTTTTTTTTACCCTTCTTGTTCCATCATCAATAAATATTGTATCCTTATTGTTCCATGATTCAGAAATTATGTACCCTTGTTGTTTCTATGATTAAGAAATATTGTACCCTTATTGTTACATGATCAAGAAATTATGCACCCTTATTGTTGCATGATTAAGAAATTCTGCACCTTTATTGTTCCATACTTGAAAAATATTGTATCCTTATTGTACCCTTAAAAAACTAGCACTCCTATAAATGTCACTCCTATGAAACACATATTCATAGTACTGCCAACTCAATTAATAGTCTATACTTTGTGATCCACATTGTGTAATCATTTCCAATTTGATATTCAATGACATTCCATATTCATACTTTATAAATAAATAGCAAGATCGGTTACAACCAATGTACCGAGTGCACAAATCTCCATAGGATGAGAGGAAGGTGAGATGGAGGAAGGGGAAAAAGGGCTAGCAGTCGACCTACTTACGAATGTATTTCAAATATAGTGCTCTTACATAGATCTTAATCAATAAACCTGGTATGGTGTAAGACGTCCTTTTATCAACACCCCAATATATTTGTTTCGTAATTAGTTTTCTTATTACATGCATGTAATATGGTATGAACTATGTTGACTTGGTTTTTGAACCCTTGTTGTTCCATGTGTAAGAAATATTGTACCCTTATTGTTCTATGATTAAGAAATTTTGCATCCTTCTTGTTCCATGATTAAGAAATTATGTACCCTTGTTGTTCCATAATTAAGAAATATTGTACCCTTGTTGTTCCACGATGAAGAAATATTGTACCCTTTTTGTTCCATGATTAAAAAATTCTGCACCCTTATTGTTCCATGATTGAGAAATTCGATCTGTACCCTTTTTGTTCCATGATTAAGTAATTACTTACCCTTATTGGTCCATGTGAGTGCTAAGTATATTATCGTTGGCATGGGTTACTAGTACCAATTTCTCGTGCTCCTAATTTGATGTGAAATCCGAATAGGGATGACGAACGGGTCATACATTTGTTGGACCAAGTTTGCCCATTAGGATTTGTGTAAGAGCAATATATTTGAAATACATGCCTAATCATGCAATCAAAGAGGCCAAAAAGTATTATGACACCCCCCTCTCTCTCTCCCCCGACTATGCTATACAAGATATTGAAGAGGATCCAAACTACACTGATCTATATTAACTATTAGACTATCGTGACAATGATATTGATGTTGGTTTTCATCGTTATCTTCCTGCGTGTCTTATAAGAAATGGAAAGCCTTTCTGTTCTGATAATACCATGGTGATCTACCGATTTGTTTCGTGATTAGTTTTCTTATTACATGCATGTAATATGGTACGAACAATGTTGGCTCAGTTTTTGTACCCTTGTTGTTCCATGCTTAAGAAATACTATACCCTTATTATTCTATGATTAAGAAATTATGTATCCTTCTTGTTCCATGATTAAGAAATTATGTACTCTTGTTGTTCCATGATTAAGAAATATTGTACCCTTGTTGTTCCACGATTAAGAAATATTGTACCCTTATTGTTCCATGATTAAGAAATTATGCACCCTTATTATTCCATGATTAAGAAATTATGTACCCTTATTGTTCCATGATTAAGTAATTATTTACCCTCTTATTATTCCACGATTAAGAAATTCTATACCCTTGTTGTTCCACCAAAACACTTATTGTTTCCTACTTACCAAAATTCTTATTGTTGCCTGCTTCTTCAATAGTTCTTTAACAATGTAATCTTTATTAATAAATTATAGATTAGTTTTTACAAAAACTATAAAAGTGACATCTGAGTAAGTGATATGAACAACTCACTGAAATGTCCTTTTATCAATACCCCAAAACCTTATAATCTACCTTTCACCAATGTTGGCCACATAACCATTGGTGACATTCACGCCCGACTACCAAACAATGCAGTTCTTATTGGAGATGATCTACGATGGACAAAATTGTTTAGCATAAGGTGTGAGTGCGAAGTATATTATCGTTGGCACGGGTTACTAGTACCAATTTCTCGCGCTCCTAATTTGATGCAAAATCCGAATAGGGATGACGAACGGGTCATACATTTGTTGGACCAAGTTTGCCCATTAGGATTTGTGTAATAGCAATATATTTGAAATACATGTGTTATCATGCAATCAAAGAGGCCAAAAAGTATTATGACACCCCCGTCTCTCTCTCCCCCGACTATGTTATACAAGATATTGAAGAGGATCCAAACTACAATGATCTACATTAACTATTAGATTATCGTGACGACGATATTGATGCTGATTTTCATCGTTATCTTCATGGGTGTCTTATGAGAAATGGAAAGCCTTTCTGTTCTATGAATACCATGGCGATCTACCTATTTGTTTCGTGATTAGTTTTCTTATTACATGCATGTAATATGGTACGAACTATGTTGACTCAGTTTTTGTACCCTTGTTGTTCCATGCTTAAGAAATATTGTACCCTTATTGTTCCATGATTAAAAAATTTTGTATCCTTCTTGTTCCATGATTAAGAAATTATGTACCCTTGTTGTTCCATGATTAAGAAATATTGTACCCTTGTTCCACGATTAAGAAATATTGTACCCTTATTGTTCCATGATTAAGAAATTCTGCACCCTTATTGTTCCATGATTAAGTAATTATTTACCCTTATTGTTCCATGATTAAGAAATTCTATACCCTTGTTCCACCAAAACACTTATTGTTGCCTACTCACCAAAATCCTTATTGTTTCCTACTTTTTCAATAGTTCTTTAACAATGTAATCTTTATTAATAAATTAAAGATTAATTTTTTCAAAAACTATAAAAGTGACATATGAGTAAGTGATATGAACAACTCACTGAAACGTCCATTTATCAATACCCCAAAACCTTATCATCGACCTTTTCACCAATATTGGCCACATAACAATTGGTGACATTCACGCCCGACTACCAAACAATGCAGTTCTTATTGGAGATGATCTACGATAGACAAAATTGTTTAGCATAAGGTATGAGTGCGAAGTGTATTATCGTTGGCACGGGTTACTAATACCAATTTCTCGCGCTCCTAATTTGATGTGAAAACCGAATAGGGATGACGAGCGGGTCATACCCTTGTTGTTCCATGCTTAAGAAATATTGTACCCTTATTGTTCCATGATTAAGAAAATGTGTATCTTTCTTATTCTATGATTAAAAAATTATGTACCCTAGTTGTTTCATGATTAAGAAATATTGTACCCTTGTTGTTCCATGATTAAGAAATATTGTATCCTTATTGTTCTATGATTAAGAAATTCTACACCCTTATTGTACCCTTAAGAAAACTCATACCCCTACAAATGTCACTCCTATGAAACACATAGTCATAGTACTGCCTGCACAATTAGTAGACTATACTCTGTGATCTGCATAGTGTAGTCATTTTCAATTTGATATTCAATGACGTTCCATATTCCTACTTTACAAATAAATAGCAAGAGGGGTTACAAGCAAATCGATTTGTTTCGTGATTAGTTTTCTTATTACATGCATGTAGTATGGTAAAGACTATATTGACTTAGTTTTTGTACCCTTCTTGTTCCATGCTTAAGAAATGTTGTATCGACTATATTGACTCAGTTTTTGTACTCTTCTTGTTCCATGATTAAGAAATTTTGTATCATTGTTGTTCTATGAATAAGAATTATTGTACCCTTATTGTTCCATGATTAAGAAATTATGTACTCTTTTAGGTCCATGATTAAGAGGAACAGTAATGGCACCATAGTTTTTCATTAAATATAGTTCATATTAGATGCAACCACTCATCCTTAAATGGTTGTTCACTATACAACAAGAACTTAAAAAAACATGCTTAAATAGTTGTTTCATCAAAGATATTCTATATAACATGCATACCATAAAGAAAGTAATTAGAAAGGCTAAACAAAGCAGATAGATCACCATAATATTCATAACAATAGAAAGGTTGTCAATCATCTCTCATTAGGTGAAAACGTTGGAATTGTCTCTTCATTTGTCGAATCTCTTGCTCTAAAAAATGTATGACCCGATCGTCATCCCTATATTTCGAATCAAATTAGTAGCGTGAGAAATCGGTACTGACCGGTAACCCGTGCCAATGATAATAGACTTTGCACTCATACCTTATGTTAAACAATTTTGTCTATCGTAGATCATCTCCAATAAGAACTGCATTGTTTGGTAGTCTGGCGTGAATCCACTATGCTCAATATGGAATATAATCACTAATTCTCTCAACACTCTCAAGAAACACTCTTGAAAACTCTCTCTGAGACTAACTATAAGTTATCTCTAGGCTCTTAATTGTTTCCAACCTTGTTTCCATAATCTAAACATGAGTATTTGTGCTCCTAAGAGTCCCCACAATGTCTGGGCACATAAGGAAAACCCTTCCCTAATTACATAAGGAAAGCTGCCAAATACCATAATCCCATCATACTACTCGAGGGGGCTTTGCTTGGACGGACCTCACTCGGGCGGGCTACCGAGCGATCAAGATTCTAGAGATTTATTATTAAAGCTTTAGAATCAATCATATATAACACATACGATGGATGAGTGTGAGTATGAAAAGAAAATTCATATGACCGCCAAGCTTCTATCAATTACTCCACTCATTACACAAATCTAAATTAAGGTGGGCCGGTGACAAAAGTGGTACTGATAAATAGGGTTTTTAGATGAGGAGGAGAAGAAAAATATATTAGTTTCGTTCTTGTTTTATTTATTTATTTTATTTTTTGTAAGGGTAGATTGGTCATTTTAAAAAAAATTAACTCAAATTTATTTTTCCATTTGTTGAAATAACGGTTGAGTGATGGAGGGGATGTGAGTGTTACCCAACCCCAAACCTCAAGGGATTTTAGTATAATTTTTAATATACAAGGGAGGTCCGTGTAATTGGGCCATACCTGAGGAGAGGGGAGGGGAGATGAGTGTAATTTACCCATACTTTTAAATAATATTTAGTTGAAATATTTAATGTTTAATATTTAGGATATATTTTTTGAGTCAGGCTCTAGTGCAGACTGTGTAAGCGCACTGGTGAACGCACTGGGCTTTTAATCCTAAAAAAATTGCGGGTCAGCGGGGTGGCAGGACGGGACCTGGGTCAGTAGGGCGGCCCGCAGTTTTTTAGGCTTAAAGCACAGTGCGCTCACCCTGTGCGCACTAGAGCGGGACTCTATATTTTTTAACACTTAATACTTTTAAGAAGAGAGTGACGACTTGGCCTAGTTGGTAAAAAGTTTCTCCATGGCACGCTCATATCATGGTTCGAACTCTGCCTCCCTCCCTCAAGCCCATATTATGTCATCGTACGAGGCCACTACACTAAATAATAATAAAAAATGAGCAATGCTATTCTTTTCAAATTTCTCATCCTAAATAGATGTGCCAATGAGACCATTGTGGGGTCATTCCAACATCCTTCAATCAAAAACTAATGGGCACACTGCCACATATATTTGGGAAGCATTAGGGATAGGAAATTTGGGAAGCATAACATTACTTATAAAAAAAAGGGTAAATTACACTTTGCACCCTTGTAGTTTGGATGTGATGTCATTTTGGTCCCTGTAGTTTTAATTTTGTCAATTTGGCTCTTACAGTTTCAATTTAGGTTCAATTTAGTCCATTTATGAAAATTTCCTACAGATTTTGACAGAAATAGGTCATGTGATGCACACGTGATATATCATTAGGGGCATAATGGTAAATTTACTTAGAGAAAGTATACTTTACACACCTATACTGATCCTAAATCTACCAAAAACTGTAGAAGGTTTTCATGAAATGACTAAATTGAAGCTAAAACGAAATTATAAGGACCAAATTGACAAAATTTAAACTACATAGATCAAAATGAAATCACACCCAAACTATAAGGGTACAAATGTAATTTATCCTATAAAAACTACTTTTAATATTATAATTAAATTAGGGATAAATAGACAGTTTCTAAATATAAATTATAAATTATGAATTTTATTAATAGTATATATATAATATAAAATGATTAGTAAAATGTTTGAATAGTTACTTACAAAACAAAAATGGAATAGTCAAGTTGGAATTTGTTTTTGACCGGCTATGACAAGTTATAACCGGATGTAGAAGGGTTTTGTAACTTTTGTAGTGACTTTGCAAAAATCACTTTACTTTAGAATCAATGGTCCAAGAACTCCCATCATTTGATCCCACGGTGACAAAAGGACCGCACAAACAGTTGAGACTGCCAGGTTGTATGGTAACTCCTCCTAACCATTGGGCTCGTTAAAGAGTAGAAAAAAACTTGGCTTGGTTCTTGGATTTAATGATGGCAAAGAGAAGAAAATATAAAGGAAACCTTCTCTTTTGTTTGGTTAATGAGGAAAATGATGAAGAAAATATGAACTGGAAGAGAATCAATTGAGAAATAAGTTAAATGTGTTGATTGCTGAATGTTGAGAGTCATTTACCTTACTTTATTCATGTATTTCAATTCTATCTTTTGTGACTTTTAATTTTTAATATTGTTTAAGCATGAAGAAAAATACAATGGAAAACAAAAGGGAACTAATTTTCCTTCTTGTTTTCCTTTCCATTTTGCTTTCCCTAGCCAAATTTCCAACCCAACAAAGCATGTTGATGTGTTCCTTGGGGGTGTGCTGGATTGTCCCACATCGCCCGATAATAGCCCCCGTCTGTGCTTCTTAAAAGCGTTGGTAATGCTCCCCTCATAAGACATCTTTTGAGGCTGAGTCAGGCCCATTGGTCTTTCTATGTGGTATCAGAACTGAGTTGGGCTCCCTTGCCTTGTTGGGCTTTCCCAGTTGATTTGATCCAGGGGATGTGTTGGATTCTCCCACACCACCCAAGCATAGTCCCCGTCTTTTGAGTCAGGCTCATTGATTTTTCTACTTGGTATTAGAGATGAGTTGAGCTTCCTCCTCTTGTTGAGCTTTTCCTTGTTCAGATGGTCCACAGGGTGTATTGGATTTTCCCACATCCTTCAGTCATAGCCCCCGTCTATGCTTCCTCTAAGCCTAGGTAATCCTCCCCTCATAAAGCATCTTTTGAGGGTGAGTTAGACACATTTGTCTTTCTATTGTTCTCTGTGCTTTCTATATTACATCGTAGGAAACCATATTTGAACTCCAAGAAGCAAACTCAATCATAAAATATGCGGTTGGCTAATTAAGCTTTTGCTAATTATTGCAATGCGAGCATCACTGGTAGCCTCCGTTATGATACTAAATGCACTAGGCCCGATATAGCTTCTGATGTTGGAGTACTATGTAGGTTTACTAGTAGACCTAGTATGGAGCATTGGCATGCTATTGAAAGGATCATGCGTTATCTGAAAAAGGACGATGAACCTAAAATTACACTGTCAGAAGTTTCCTGCTATCCTTGAAGGATACAACGATGCTGATTGGGATACCCTATCAGATGACTTCAAGGCTACCATTGGATACATTTTAGTCTTGTTGGATGTGCAATTTCTTGGAAGTCTAAGAAACAGACTATTTTGGCTCAGTCCACGATGGAGTCAAAGATGATAGCACTAGCTATAGCTGGTGAGGGAGAGGACCTAGGCATAATTGGGTTAACCGCAAATCGATCACATGCGTGCGTGAGAGTCACGCCGTTGCCTCGCTCCGTTTTGGGTCGGGCTCGGGCATGGGTGTGGGTGTGGGTGTGGGTTAGGTTGGACTTTTAGGCTTTGACTTACATGTATACATCTTTTTATACAAAGTTTAATTAATTATTTTAATTAAAAACCCAAACAGAGTTTTTAGTTGGACTGGGTCAGTGAGAGACCCAATCTCCCCCATCTTCTATTCCACATTTTATCTCTAGATTTTTATCCAATGTTCCTATTAGATTTTTTTTCCACGTATTCTCTCCCTCAATGTCTTCTCCAACATTATCTTTCCTAAAGTTCAATTTTTAACATTCTAAAAATTTCTGTTATCAAAAGAGAGCTCCTGTATTATTTTAGATACATCACTCTAGAAAGCAACTTAGAGTTACAGAAAAATTCAAAGAGTTCCTTTCAGTTTTACAAAGCAGAAAATTTTCTTTACTGTTTCTGAGCAACTATTTCTAAAAGGGTGTGAATATTTCGGTTTTCCTCCGTGCAAGGAAAATTCGTGATAGAGGCGATTTCTGGGCTGCTTTATCCTAGGGATGTCGTGGCCTTAATCTGAATCGCTTGTACATCTTGGGCAGATCCGCAAAGCATCTTAAAGAGAGGGAAATTGTTTGTAACTTATCACAAGAAAACATCAAAAGGCTACTGATTTGTGGTAATATTGTTCTTGTACATTTTTTGAAACAATAAATTGACAGTGTGGTTGATCAGTTAGGGTAGGTGCATCAATGGTGTGAATTTTCAGAATTCTTGATTTTTTAGTAAGGAAAATTGGTACTTTCAGCCTTTCTTTCAGCATGTTAGACATTTGTCACTTAAAAGGGAGGGTCGTGTAATTTTTTAAAATGTGAGGGAGGTCCATGTATTTAAGGTAAACCTCAGGGGAGATTTATGAATTTACGCTAACTTAATATTATTAATAGGCCGTTAAAAGAGGGAAAATCTATTATCTAACTACAAATCTCAGGGGAGGCCTGTATACTTTTTTAAATGCTAGGGAGGCCTGTGGATTTAAGGCTACCCTCAAAGAAGGTTTATATAATTTACCCAAAAATTTGTATCTAACTACTGTTAGACCTTTTTGATGAATTAATTTTTGGTCTTCTACTCAATGATCAAAGTTAGAAGAATTCTATGGATGACCTGGCAGTTTGGCCGTACCGATCCCATCACAAAACATTGTACCCAAAGATTGATCCCTCAAATTTGTTTTTGGATGTGTCTCTCTTCAATGTGGTTTATGGAAGGTGCAACCAAAGGGCACTAATGTATTCTCACGATTCTTGATATTTTGTAAGGGCAAATTAGTATTTTCATCCTTTTCGTCATCTCAAATAGACATCTGCCACCTAGAAGGTAGCTCTAAGTGATTTATTTTTTTTTTTCAAAATTCGTGAGGGATTCATGTATTTAAGGCAAACCTCAGGGGAGGTTTGTGTAATTTAACCCTCACTACCGATGATACTGTTAACGAACCACTAGAAGCGGGGGGATTTGTTACCTAAGTATAAACCTCAAGAGAGGTCGTGTAGACTTTCCAAATGCAAAGGAGGTCCATGCATTCAAGCAAAACTTTAGGGGACGTTTATGTAGATTACGGATCACCCTATGAATTTGTATTGAATTTCTGAGTGAAGCTTTGTAGGATTGGTTCCCAACCCTTGATTTATCATTTGAGAATGTTGTAGTGGTCCCCCTATTATTAACGGTGATCCCGCCTCCACTGTCATATGTATTGGGAATTGGGAACCACATGGCGCTTAGATCATATCGCTTAGAAAGCGAGGTGGAACACATATATCTACGCAGTCTAAGAATAGCGAGCTAGATATAAACCTTTATTATCCTTATATGTCACCTTAGATGGAGATAAGATGAGACCTTTATATTTGGTCGAACATAGACAGATCCCACGACTCTATGTAGCCTGTTTACAACCAAATATGAGTTTTCAGACGGGCGCCAGAAGGAGCGATTGGGCTAGGAAACTTGGGTTAGACATTTTATATAACTTCTAGACTAAGATTCGTATGGTGTTACTTTTTTTTTTTTCAAACACAGAGTGACATGCCCATTTTTTTTATGGAAGAAACGCAATAGCATACATTCCATACTGTATGTGCTTTCGCAATCGACTGTGGAGTAGTGAATAGATTCCTCTTCATTTCTGTGTGAGCCACGTAGCATATCTAAAATTTAGTTATCCTACAAACTGGTTGCCTTTATGGCTTGTGACTATGTCATGAAGAGGATGCTTGATGATAGCTACTTTAGCATGCTATCCTAGGACAAAGAGAAAATTCCAATCTATGGGGAATGTCTAAGCAAGCGGCCAAATTAGTCAGATAATTGACATATGAGCTCAGGGAAGACCATTCAAGAACACACCATATTTGTGACTCGTTAGCAGGCCTGCGATAATCATGTTTGTTACTAATATGTCATGAGTACATTACATTGAGGAGGTGCAACACTTCTTTTCACCGAGGGATTAAGAATGATGTGTATGGTATGGTTGAACCATCTAAGGCATACACGAGAAGCTTTTGAGTGATGTGTCTGGCTGGTTATAGGTGATGATTGACTTAGCATTACACTTCTGTCATTGTACTTTTTTTCTCGTAAGGTCGCACGCTCTATTTCCCTATATGAAGAGATGAGAAGTTCGGTTTTGAGAGATTGTTTAAGTAACGAGTCCTATGTAGGTGAGTGAGAGATGTAAGAAATATTGTGGGGTAGTTGGTGCACCCACATACATTGGACCGAGTCCAATGGGCTTTGGCCTTGGAGACCTAGGGCTTCCATAGGTGTGTGCCTATATATTAGGGGTGTAAGAAAAAACCGCAGACCGCAAACCGACCAAACCGAAAACCGATTGGTCGGTTTTCTAAATACATGTACAAGCTAAAATCGACCGCAAAACCGACCGAACCCCTAAAAAACTGACCGACCGACCGGTTTACTCCCTTATTGATCGGTTTTTATACACCAAAAAAACCGACAAAAACCGACCGACCGACTGATTTACACCCCTACTATATATATCATGTGTATTGCACACACAACTAAGGATATACTCCATGTACACCCTAGTTGCCGGTCTTCTCTCACATTTTCCCTCTCTAGGCCATAACAAAGAACCTTGGGATTTAGCGTGTACATACAGCAGAGACCACTCTAGTAGTGCCTACTACGACCGATAAGAAGCACAAGCGAGTACACGTAAGCTTTGTAGGAGCAGCCGTTCGTGGGTTTCATCGTCGGGCTCGTAACAACGCCGAACATCGATCCGTCGGGCTTTATTTCGCTAGGTAAGACCTAAACTCGACTTGTATATATGTGTGCTTATTAAACTACAATTGGTAATGGCTTCTTACCTCATGATCTACAAATTATGTGCCATGAGTGAGAGCGATGATACAACCACCACCAACATCCTACAACAACAAAACATAAACATCAAAAAGCATAAAAATTACAAACATACAACTCTATTAAAAAAATTCAATCTCATCTTCATTTCTATTAACAAGAACAAAGCTAATCATAACAAAAGGAAAAACAAGCCTAAAAAAGGTGTAGCACAGTACAAATCTTCACTGATGTTAAGTATGTAACACTTAAATTTCTCTCCTTCTCATTCCATTTATAACTTGGTACGTCTCCGGATAAAGAGAGTGAAGTTGGTTTAGGAGTTCAAATATTGACTAAGGAATGCTACCATGGAGATCGTTTCCTAAAAGTAGAAGCCTTGTCAAAGATGACATTACATTTCCACAGTAAATTTCCTTCAAGCTTTAGTGATCTTAAATTCCTAAAGTAACCCCACGAATCAGGTAATTGCCCACTTAATTCATTGTAGATCAAATCCAGTTCCTCCAAGGTGTTATAATTACTAGCCTCAATTGTTCAAAAATTCACTAATCTCCCTCCTAATATTATTACCATTTAAATGCAAAATCTTCAAATTGTAAAGTTTATTCCATGGAACATCACTAATAGATCCAACAAATGATGCGGAAGAAAGGTATAGAAAACTCAAATTTTAAAGTGAATTAATGAATTTTTGGGATTGGAATTCCTTGAAAATTGTTTGTACTTAAGTCCAAGTAATTCAAAAACTTTAATTCAAGCAAAGGGCTCCTTATCTTGCTAGTCCAATACAATGAGCTTCCACTTAGGTTCAGTTTAACAACGTTGCCGGTTGATTCGCTGCATGATATTACTTTCCAATGTTTCCATTGTCAACAAGCTTCTTTAAGTTGAGGATCTGTGAAGCCTTGTTTGAATTTAAGAAGTCCATTTCTCTCAGTTTCAATGTAATTAATTTTCAAAATCACTTGAAGAGTAACAAATATAGATGAATTTAATAAGTTCATTTCTCTCAGTTTCAATTAATGCACTTAGTGTTCAAAATCGCTTGAAGAGTAACAAACTTAGAGAACACTACAGGAAAAATGAAAACAATTGGAGAGAGCAAAACCAAGTAATCATATTTGTTTCCAATGAACAACCAAGATGAGGATACATTAAGCTATCCAAAGAAAGAAAGACGAGGATACATTACTGTCTAATGGTCAAGTTTTGGTGGGCCTCGAGTTTTTTCCACTCGACTTCACATTGTCTGATATGGCCAATGTGATTTCTCTGTTACCATGAGACTTGCATGGGATCCACATAATACTCATAATAGTGAAAGTCACACAAAGGACCAAATACATACTTGTTACCAAGATGAAGATGCTTCGTAGAAATTTCGTTTGTTCATATTATTGACATCAATTTTGTTTTTGTGTGTATATAGAGAGAAGTCGAAACGAATTGAGACTTAAACATATGGAGAGGAGAAGAAAAAAATGTTGATTCTGACCTATTTATGTTTCTTCTCTTAACCATTTATATGTAACTAAACAAACTTCTTGAAAGTATGAACTTAGGCCTTGCATGCATGATAAGGTTGTGGTTTTTTGTTTTTGATTTTTATTTTCATTTTTTGAATTGATCATAGTCGACCACCAATATAAAAAATAAAAACAAAAACTGAAAATCAACTTTCTGCGTTATCCGGCCAGCCGACTAGTTAGGCTCTGTTTTGTTTGCTGATTAATTTAGTGAAGCAAATGAAGGAAAAACTAGTTGACTAAATAGTTTACTTAGTTACTTTCTTTTTATTTTTTCATACTTAACTAACCTCAGAAAATAAAAAATCTCAACACATAAAGTTGAATCCCAAAACTAGTTTCCAAATGTTTTAAAATTTGTACCATATGCTTTCACCACGGCATGTGATACAACTAGTATTTCAAATTTGGAAGCGTCAGAAAACCATAGCAAATAAAGTTACTCACAAAATTTAAAATCTGTAATTTTATTTTGCATCTACTTTATTAATTTTTGAGTTAAATTCACTTACACCGCTATGGTTTTAGCCTATTGGATGAATTGAATTTGTCACTAATGCCCCCAGATTGTTTAGACTAAAGTGTAACTTTTACATATTCTGTCCATTTCAACATCGACCAAAAGTCACTTTTGCCCTTAAGTTTTATCTGAAGGAAGAGAAATAAAGAGTTGGATATTCTATTTTTTTCGGAAGGTAGCAAAGTTGCAGCAATTATTTACAGAAAAAAAAAATCAGAGAGATTTGTGTTGCCCTTAAGGTTAGGCCCATTTTCAATTTACCCCCTATGGTTTTGGACTAATTAAAGTGAAACTACTAAGATTCACTCAAAACTAATGAAAATTCTAAATTCGCGCAAATATATTAGCATTTGACTACGTTTGTAAGGTTAATTTTTTTATTTAACCCCCTATATAAGAATAATGCTGTCATTAACCCATTTATGTGGGGATAAGACTTTGATCTTACTGTATACGAGTTCTCAAAAGTAAAGTAAAGAAGCAATAACTCATGGAAGAGAAAGAAGCAACAACTTGAAATTAATTGATCAAGGAAGGGCAAAAGAAAGTTCTTTCACTAAGTATAGGGTTATTACAATCTCAGAAAGAATAAGAAAATTCATTAAGAATTTAATTGAGAGTTTACAGAGAAGGGACTCTGTTATATATAACAAACCTACTGCTATAACTAACTTACTGCTAGCTAACTATTTTGTTTAATTACAGAAAAACCCTTATTATACTTATTACATTCTAATATCTTAACACTTCCCCTCAAGCCTCAAGTTGAGCTGTGTATGTTTAATACACCCAACTTGCCTTTAAGAATACGAAATTGTGTAGTGGGTAGAGGTTTTGTTAATATATCAGCCAACTGGTGTCTAGAACCAATATGCAAGGCTTTGATGACTCCTTCTTGAACTTTTTCTCTCACAATGTGGCAGTCAATCTCTATATGTTTGGTTCTTTCATGGAAGACTGGATTTTGAGCTATATGATTGGCTGCTTGATTGCCACAAAACAATAGAGATGTCTTGTTGTGTTTTGTTTGTAGATCTCCCAGTAAACTTTTCAACCATATAATTTCACAAGTTGCTTCTGCCATGCTCCTGTATTCTGCTTCTGCAGAAGATCTAGAAATTGTTTGTTGCTTTATAAATTTCCATGATATTAAAGAGTCTCCTAAGAATACACAGTAACCTGTGGTTGATCTCCTAATGTCTTGGCAGGCTGCCCAATCTGCATCTGCAAATGCTTTCAATTGTAAATTAGACTTTGATGAGAAGAAAATGCCTTGTCCTGGTGAGGCTTTCAGATACTGTAAAACTTTGTTTGCTGCTTGTAAGTGCGGTATTCTTGGTTGTGAGAGAAATTGACTCAATTTGTGTACTACAAAAGATATATCAGGTCTAGTTAGAGTTAGATAAAGTAATTTCCTATCATAGTTCTATAGGTGCTGGGATTTGGTATAAGTTCTCCTTCTATTAAGCTAAGTTTTGCCCCTGGTTCCATAGGAATCTTAAAAGGTTTTGAACCTATGAAACCAGTGGATTCAAGAAGCTGTAAAGTGTAGTGTCTTTGAGAAAAAAAAATACCTGTATTATTTCTAGCAACTTCTAAACCAAGGAAGTATTTTAAATTTCCTAGGTCTTTAAGCTTGAATTGTTTATTGAGTAATTCTTTCAACTCATTAGCAGCTTGTAGATTATTGCTAGCAACAATAATATCATCTACATATACTAGTAATGCTATGAAAATAGAATCTTTAACTTTGGTAAAAAGAGTATAGTCATATTTACTTTGTATAAAACCATGAGCTATTAAAGCAGAGGAGAATTTGGCATACCATTGTCTGCTTGCTTGTTTGAGTCCATAGAGACTTTTATTTAATTTACATACCTGTGACTCCCCTTTGCCATGGAAACCAGGTGGTAATGTCATGTGCACTTCTTCTGATAGTTCTCCATGTAGAAAAGCATTGTTGACAACCAATTGTAACAAGTGCCAGCCCTTAACAGAAGCAAGAGCTAAAACTACTTTAACTGTTGCTAACATGGCAACTGGTGCAAAGGTTTCAGTAAAGTCAACTCCTTCTTGTTGTGTGTAGCCCTTTGCTACTAATCTGGCTTTATATCTCTCTACTGAACCATCTGAGTTTAATTTTACCTTGTAAACCCATTTACAACCTATTGGTTGCTTTCCTATAGGTAAACTAGTGAGGGACCATGTATTGTTTTCCTCTAGAGCTTTTATTTCAGCTGCCATAGCTTCTTTCCAATGTGAAAATTTATAACTTTATGATAAAATTTAGGTTCATATTGAGAAGATATAGTTGTGACAAAAGCTTTATAACTTGGTGACAAATTATCATATGATAGCACATAAGATAAGCAATATGGAGTGCCTGATTTATGAGGAAAAGAATCAGAATGTTGAGTGATCATATGACAATGATAATTTTGAAGATATGTTGGAATTTTATGAAGAGAAAAATTAGACTCATGAAAAACCACATTCCTAGAAATAAATGTTGTTTGTGTTTCAAGGTCTAACAGTTTATAACCTTTGACACCAAAGGGATATCTAATGAAAACACATTTTCTGGCCCTCTTGTCAAATTTATGTCTATGAGAAGGTAAAGTTGATGCATATGCCAAACATCCAAAAACTTTTAAGTGAGTATAAGAAGGTTTTGTGTTGAATAATAATTCAAAAGGAGTTTTATTGTTTAATAATGGAGATGGCAATCTGTTCATCAAGTATGTTGTTGTAAGAACACAATCTCCCCAAAGATGTAATAGGACATTGGATTGAAATCTGATAGCCCTAGCCACATTAAGTAAGTGTTGATGCTTCCTTTCTACTATAGAGTTCTGTTGTGGAGTGTCCACACAACTTAATTAATGGATTATGCCTTTATCCTTATAAAAATCAAATAAGTTGAATTCATGACCATTATCTGACCTGAGAACTTTGAAAGAAGTATTAAACTGGTTGAGAACTAAGTATAAAATGCAGGAATAAGAGTGAGTACCTCAGACTTAGCTTTCATCAAATATATCCAAGTAGCTCTACTATAGTCATCAACAATACTTAAAAAATATCCGTGTTTATTGATAGTTTGGACATGAAAAGGCCCCCATATATCACAGTGAATCAAATCAAAAATAGAACTAGATTTGTGAGTACTAGGTAAAAATGGTAACCTTTTTGTTTTCCAAGAGGACAAATGTTACAAGGTTCTGAACTATTTATTGTAGTACCAGATGAACTACATTCTTGGATGAATTGCAACCTAGAATTAGAAGGATTCCCTAGCCTACAATGCCATAAATTGTTCTTAACAAAGCTCGAATCATACAAGGATGAATTAACAGAAGAAGAATTATGAGAATTCAAGTGTTCATTTTGTGAATTGATGTCCAAAAAATAGAGATCTCCAGCTTTCCTACCCAGTCCAATCGTTGTCCATTGGGTGTGGTCCTGGAGGAAGCAATGATCATGTATAAAAATGTAAGTATAGTTCCTTGTATACAAGAGTTTGCTAACAATAATTAAATTGAATTTAAATTCAGGAATGCACAAAACATCTTGTAAAACCAGAGAACTATTAATTCTAACATTTCCTATATATGTGATAGCTATTCTAACACCATTAGGAAGTTAGACAGAAGAATTAGTCATGACAGAAACATTTTCAAATGTAGACAGAGTATTACACATATGATTAGTGGCACTTGAATCTATTATCCATGAATTAGCATTCATAGTTATGTTAAATGCACATATTGTAGAACCTTGCATAACATCAGATAAAACTGCTGGACAAACAGAATCTTTACTTGACAGGGCAAGAGAAGCATTAGAAGACTAAGGATCTGAGCATTGGGCCTGATTTAGAGAAGTACTCATGTGATTATGCAAATATGTCAATAGTTGTTGACACATTGTAGGAGTTATAAGACTGGTGGATGAATCTTTAGAATTAGAACTTTCATGTCCTTCAGACTGATGAGCCATAGGACCATTTGTCTCAACTTGATAAGCTATAGGACCATTTGAAAAGCCATAGGAATGAGCAATTTGACCTTTTGCCTTTGTAACAAATTGTGGTCGGGCCAAACGGGCACCCACATGTTATTGGACTGGGTCCAAAGAGGCTTGGCTTGGACACCAAGTAATGGGCTTTGGAGTCCTAAGCCCTGTAGGTTTTTATGTGCCTATATATACACATATATACTACATGGAAAACCTAATGAAAATAATAATTTTCAGCAGCCTCTCATTCTCTCTCACGTTAGTCTCTCTCTCTCTCTATCCCTACGGTTCATCTCTCTCTTGGCCATCACCAAAGGAGCCATGGGATTTAGCACGTGATACGTATGAGGACCGCTCTAGTAGTGATCTTCACGACCTACGCGAAGCATAAGGGAGTACACGGAGGCAACATGGAGCAGTAGTTCGTAGGTGAAGACGCTGGGCTCGTAACAACACCATTCGGCGATCCGTTGGGTTATTCCGCTAGGTAAGTGACCTAAACCCGACTCGTATGCTTGCGTGCATATTTTTCATCATTGGTATCAGAGCCTATAGGTGTTTGATTCGCCCGTAGATCACCCGAATTGAATCTGCCATTAAAGCTTAACCAAGTTTTTATCAAAACTTTGATATTTTGATTTTGAAGTGGGTCTAATACAAAACTCCAATAAGGGTCCAATTTTTTGGCATGGTTGTGTCCCATATGGTCCCTAGAGTCCCTCCATAAAGTCACATGGCCTGATTATCTCAAACGAGTGAGATATTGCAAAATCTAATTTTTTGGATTAATAAAAACGAATTATGTAGATAATATGCACGCAAGCATACGAGACGGGTTTAGGTCACTTACCTAGCGGAATAACCCGACGGATCGTCGAACGGTGTTGTTACGAGCCCGGCGTCTTCACCCACGAACTGCTGCTCCATGTTGCCTCCGTGTACTCTCTTATGCATCGCCTAGGTCGTAGAGGACGCTTCTTGAGCCATCCCCATGACAGTCACGTTCTAAATCCCAAGCTCCTTGGTGATTAGCTAGAGAGAGAAACCGTAGGGAGAGAGAGATAGAGAGGCTACTGTGATATTAGGGATAGATCAATATGTTGTGTTTATATCATATATATATACACACACATATCCAAACCCTAGGGCTCCAAGAGCCATGGCCCATTGGACCCGGTCCAATGTATGTGGGTGCCCGTATGGCCCACATATTTCTTACATCTCCCACTCACCCACATAGGGCTAGTACTAAAACCAATCTCTCAAAACAGAACTTCTCATATCTTCATACAGGGAAATAGAACGTGCGACCTTACGAAAAGAAAGTACAACGACAGGAGTGTAATGCCAAATCATCATCATAACCAGCAAGACACATCACTCGGAAGCTTCTCGTGTATGCCTTAGACGATTCAACCACACCGGACACAGCATTCTCAATCCCTCGGTGAAAAGAATTGCTACACCACCTCAATGTAATGTACTCATGACATATCAGTAACAAAATACGATTGTCGCAGGCCTGCTAATGAGTCACAAAAACATGGTGTGTTATTGAATGGTCTTCCCTGAGCCCACATGTCAATCCGACTAACTTGACCGCTTGCCCAGACACGCCCCATAGAACGGAATTGTCTCGTCGTCCTAGGATAGCATGCTAAAGTAGCTGTCATCAAGCGTCCTCTTCATGACATAGTCTCAAGTCGTGAAGGCAACCAGTTTGTAGGATAACCAATGTCTTGGATATGCTACATGGCTCACACAACAATGAAGAGGAATCCATTCACTGCTCCACAATCGATCGCAAAAGCACATACAGTATGAAATGTATGTTATGGCGTTCTTCCATAAAAATGGGCATGTCACTCTATGTTTGGAAAAACAAGTAACGCCATACGAATCTTAGTCTAGACGTTACACAAAACGTCTAACCTGAGTCTCCCAGCATAGTCGCTTCTCTTAACGCCTGTCTGAAAACTCACATTCGGCTATTAACAGGCTACATAGAGTCGTGGGATATCTCTATGTTCGACCAAGTATAAGGTCTCATCTTAGATCCATCTAAGGCGACATATAGAAATAATAGGGTTTATATCTAGCTCGCTGTTCTTATACTGCGTAGATATAAATGTTCAAGCTCGCTTTCTAAGCGCTATGGACACACATGTCCTAGCTAGCTATCTAAGCGCCATGAACACAAATGTCTCATCTTGCTCGCCATCTAAGCGCCGTAGACACGCATGTCCTACTTCGCTATCTCGGCGCCAAGGTGAATCACCCGTGTAAGCAGGTCGATTCAAGCCCAGTGACATTTAAGAAATGTGCATCCGTTCCACTTATAACAAATATATATATGGAAACCAACTAGTTTATAAAAAACTTGAATAATAATGTCAATACCACAATAAAATGTCTAAGCACATCAAATCCTCCAATGGAGATGTGCCTTAAGACAACTTCCCTTTGCGCAAACCACATCTCAATGTGACACGTGCTAGAATGGTTTTTGAAATCTTTCGCATATGCTCAGACTTACGTGCTATCACTGTAGATGAGCACAACCTCATCACTATGAGGTGAAGAGCCTAGCCACTGCAAAAACTCTTCAACCAAAATAGCTCCTCAAACCGCCGTAGAGCACACCACATATTATGCTTCCATTGTGGATAGCATAAGGCAAGGTCCACAATCCTACGAACATATCGCAAGATACTCTTCACTAGCCTCTAGTGACAAGACCATGGTTGCTACGACAACGACTAATTAAACCAACCGCATAGCAAACATCTGACCGAGTACACACATTAGCATACTTCAGATTCCCTATTGCGGACGGATATAGCAAACTGGACATTTGTTTTCTCTTCTCATTATTCTTAAGATATTGATCTAAGGTCAAGGTGAGTCCCAAAGAAAAATGGGATGTCAATGGGTTTACAACTTTTCATGTGAAAAACGTTCAAGAACCCTCGAGAGAAGCTTCAGAACGATCTCTCACAATCTAAACTCCCAACACATAGTTGGCATCACCCATATCCTCAATCTCAAACAGAGAGGACAACCACTCTCAAGTGGCGGCAATGGAACTCATCTCATTCCCGGTTAAAAGGACGTCATCAACATATAAATAATTAAAACACTTTCCTTGGACCATTTAATGTACAGACATTGTACCACTGCCTAGACGATTTGAGATAATAAATAGATCGTTTGAGACAGCACACTTTTACGCACATTGTGTTAAATTAATTTTTTATTTTTCCTATCTTATGGACATTGTGTGGGACCAGAAATAATTTTATGGTAAATTGTTTCACTGATTTTGGTATTTTAGAGCATAAAATATGTGTTTTATATACGTTTTTAATTGCTTAAAATATCCAAAATTACATGTTAATTTTTGAAATTAATATATAGTGTCTAGTACACTGTAAGGGACTCTAAGATAATTTTTGTGTAAATTATCATGTATTTATGGTATTTTAGAGCATATAATTAATGTTTATGGACGTTGATTTAATTGCTTAAAATAACCATGATACATTATTAATTTTTGAAATTAATATGAGACATAAGGGACACTATTTTAGACAATGTAAAATTTTTGTGGGATCCATAGATAATTTTTGGTGAATTATCTAAATCATATTAATATTTTAGAGCATATAATTATGTGTTTTTGTACACGTATTAAATTGCTTAAAATATTTTTATTGATTATTAGTTCAGGGAATTAACACAATGTGTTTAGAACACTAGTGGTAGCTTGAGAAAATTAATTTAGTATATTTTTCTCGCTCTTTGGGACGTATTTTAGAGCATATATGTTGTGTTGAGTATGCAATATTAATTGCTTAAAATATAACCAATTAAAGTTGTTAATTCTTGAATTTAAAGTCTAGTGTTCTTGTACACTAATTGGAGACTTGAGAAAATTTTATGAATTATCTCATTTTTGTTTTGGTATTTTAGAGCATAAAATTTATGCATATGGGCATTTATTTAATTGCTGAAAATAGCCAAAATCGATTATTAATTTTTTAAAATTAATATGAGGTGTTTGGAACACCATATTAGACCACTGAAAATCTTTGGAGAACAAATTCTTGAAATTTTTGTATTTTTAGGAATTTTGTTGCTCATAGTTAATTTTGTTTAACTAAGATCAATTTATTATGTTAAATTGATTCAAAATGTTTTTGGGCCTTGGTGAAATTCCGGAAATTTTTATTTATAATGAAAATTTGTTTTTCAATTAATTAAATTTTCCATAAGGTTTTAAATTAATTGTTAATTTAAAGGGCCCTTAATAAATTGGTTTTAAATTATGTTTTAAGACCTAAAATTGGGTTAAAATTAATGAAAAATCCAGGATTTTATTTTTTCATTGATTTTACTTAGCTTACGGGAGCTATCCGGGCTGTGCAATAATCATTTTATTGCACATTTTAGAGGCTCATTGCATTGTTGGTCACGTTTAATTACTGTTGTTTGTGATTGGTTGACCCTATGACCTCTAATTCCTCCTCCTTAAGTGGAGTGACGGATGAGTCCATTCATTTTAAAATAAGACCACATGAGTGCTTGATGTGTGTGATTAATACAATTTAATCTGGCTTAAATGAATGGACAATTAATTGACAATTTATGGAGCTTGTGTCCTCACGATGTATGTTTAAGGCTGTTCTTGTATATGTTTATGAACAAAGCATTCCTATTTTTTTTTTGGGCTATAAATGTAATATGAGGATGAGTGTTTACATTTCTGGTATTGGAAAAGCCTACTTGTAAAGGGATGGTTTTCTTTGTTCATAAATCATACACTTGAATTACCTTAACATGAGCTCTAAGTTGTCAATTCGGACCCACGTAGGGGTCCATGCGCATTTTTGTTGTATGGCGCACTTAATATTACTGTGGATGATCTTAGATAGGTAATTGTACCATCTAATTGATGTTTGTTTAGAAAAATCAATTATAAAAAGTTTTTCTTGATTTACCAAATTAAGATTTGATTAATGAGCAATAGCGAATTCTTTGGTCTTAAATTGTAGAAAGGGGAAAACTCATTTGTAATTGGATTTTAAAACAAACCTTATGAAATGTGCAAATAATAATGTCAACCCCTTGCGCATGTTTTTCAAATATTTCTCTTCAAATTTTTGGATTCACAAAAACAAAAAATGTAGAAAAATATGCACACAAGCATACGAGTCGGGTTTAGGTCACTTACCTAGCGGAATAACCCAACGGATCGCCGAACGGTGTTGTTACGAGCCCAGCGTCTTCACCTATGAACTACTGCTCCATGTTGCCTCCGTGTACTCCCTTATGCTTCGCGTAGGTCGTGAAGATCACTACTAGAGCGGTCCTCGTACGTATCACGTGCTAAATCCCATGGCTCCTTTGGTGATGGCCAAGAGAGAGATGAACCGTAGGGATAGAGAGAGAGACTAACGTGAGAGAGAATGAGAGGCTGCTGAAAATTATTATTTTCATTAGGTTTTCCATGTAGTATATATGTGTATATATAGGCACATAAAAACCTACAGGGCTTAGGACTCCAAAGCCCATTACTTGGTGTCCAAGCCAAGCCTCTTTGGACCCAGTCCAATAATATGTGGGTGCCCGTTTGGCCCGACCACAATTTGTTACATCTCCCACTCACCCACATAGGATTAGTATTAAAATCAATCTCTCAACACAACGGAACTTCTCAACTCTTCATACAGGGAAATAGAACGTGCGACCTTACGAAAAGAAAGTACAGCGACAGGAGTGTAATGCCAAATCATCACCATAACCAGCAAGACACATCACTCGGAAGCTTCTCGTGTATGCCTTAGACGATTCAACCACACCGGACACAGCATTCTCAATCCCTCGGTGAAAAGAAGTGCTGCACCACCTCAATGTAATGTACTCATGACATATCAGTAACAAAATACGATTGTCGCAGGCCTGCTAATGAGTCACAAAAACATGGTGTGTTATTGAATGGTCTTCCCTAAGCCCACATGTCAATCCGACTAACTTGACCGCTTGCCCAGGCACGCCCCATAGAACGGAATTGTCTCGTCGTCCTAGGATAGCATGCTAAAGTAGCTGTCATCAAGCATCCTCTTCATGACATAGTCTCAAGTCGTGAAGGCAACCAGTTTGTAGGATAACCAATGTCTTGGATATGCTACATGGCTCACACAGCAATGAAGAGGAATCCATTCACTGCTCCACAAACGATCGCAAAAGCACATACAGTATGAAATGTATGCTATGGCGTTCTTCCATAAAAATGGGCATGCCACTCTATGTTTGGAAAACAAGTAACGCCATACGAATCTTAGTCTAGACGTTACACAAAACGTCTAACCAGAGTTTTCCAGCACAGTCGCCACTCCTGGCGCCCGTCTGAAAACTCATATTCGGCTATAAACAGGCTACATAGAGTCGTGGGATATCTCTATGTTCGACCAAGTATAAGGTCTCATCTTAGATCCATCTAAGGCGACATATAGAAATAATAGGGTTTATATCTAGCTCGCTGTTCTTATACTGCGTAGATATAAGTGTTTAAGCCCACTTTCTAAGCGCTATGGACACACATGTCCTAACTAGCTATCTAAGCGCCATGAACACAAATGTCTCATCTTGCTCGCCATCTAAGCGCCGTAGACATGCATGTCCTACTTCGCTAACTAGGCGACAAGGTGAATCACCCGTGTGAGCAGGTCGATTCAAGCCCGGTGACATATTAGAAATGTGCATCCGTTCCACTTATAACAAATATATATATATGGAAACCAACTAGTTTATAAAAAACTTGAATAATAATGTCAATACCACAATAAAATGTCTAAGCACATCAAATCCCCAATTGGAGATATGCCTCAAGACAACTTCCCTTTGCGCAAACGACATCTCAAAATGTGACAAAAACGAATGTCTATGTGCTAGAATGGTTTTTGAGATCTTTTGCATATGCTCAGGCTTATGTACTATCAACATAGATAAGCACAACCTCATCACTATGAGGTGAAAAACCTAGCCACTACAGAAACTCTTAAACCAAAATAGCTCCTCGAACAGCTGATAAGCACACCATATATTATGCTTCCATCGTGGACAGCATAAGGCAAGGTCCACAGTCCTCCTGCGAACATATCGCAAGATACTCTTCACTACTCTCTAGTGACAGGACCATGGTTGCTACGGCAACGACTAATTAAACCAACCGCATAGCAGACATCTGACCAAGTACACACATTAGCATACTTCAGATTCCCTATTGCGGACGGATATGGCAAACTGGACATTTGTTTCCTCTTCTCATTATTCTTAAGACATTGATCTAAGGTCAAAGTGAGTCCCCCAAAAATGGGATGTCTATGGGTTTTCAGTTTTTCATGTGAAAACGTTCAAGAACCTACATCTTGTAAGTCCCTCGAGACAAACAGAGGAGCTTCTGAGAACAATATCTCACAGTCTAAACTTCCAACACATAGTTGGAATCACCCATGTCCTCAATCTCAAACTGAGAGGACATCCACTCTCAAGTGGCGACAATGGAACTCATCTCATTCCCAGCTAAAAAGACGTCATCAACATATAAAGAATTAAAACACTTTCCTTGGACCATTTAATGTACACACATTGTACCACTGCCTAGACGATTTGAGATAATAAATAGATCGTTTGAGACAGCACACTTTTGTGCTCATTCCCTTTAGTCACAACACCAATGGGATGATCCATATTTATCTCGTCGTCTTGTTCTCCATTGAGAAAAGAAAAGTTTAAACATCCAACTAAAAAGGTTCAAAAACTAAATATGCGACAATTGCTAGGATAAGGCGAATGGAGTTAGATCTCACCCTTTGGGAGAACATGTTTCCATGGTCTATACCCTCTCTGGGTATAAAGTATCGCCACAAGGCGCGCCTAATACTTGTCAATTGAACCATCTGCCTTGCGCTAGATTTTGAAAACACAATTGTCTCCAATCGTCTTACACACAGGCGGATTGTCAACTAACTCCCTGACCTTATTCACTTCTGTAGAACTCATCTCATCTGGCATAGAAACTATCCACTCTGCTTCAGCAGACGAAGAAAAACGCTTCAACAAAAGAAGCAGGCTCATCCTCATCCACTTGTGCACACATTTGCACACATATGAAGATGTCTTCCTCAATTTCAAAACAGCGATAGGGAACGTTTTCCTCATCACCATACAGTGTACTACCTGAGAATCTTGAGTGCCTAGTGGTGCACTCCCACTATCTGGTACACTCCCACTAGCGTCTAGCGGTGTACTCCCACTCGGCTGGAGACTAGTACCATTTTATAGCGATTATTGGATGTGGATTCTCAATCTCCCCACCCTCGCTTAAACCCTATTATTTCTATATGTCGCCTTAGATGGATCTAAGATGAGACCTTATACTTGGTCGAACATAGAGATATCCCACGACTCTATGTAGCCTGTTTGTAGCCGAATGTGAGTTTTCAGACGGGCGCCAGGAGTGGCGACTATGCTGAAAAACTCTGGTTAGACGTTTTGTGTAACGTCTAGACTAAGATTCGTATGGCGTTACTTGTTTTCCAAACATAGAGTGACATGCCCATTTTTATGGAAGAACGCCATAGCATACATTTCATACGGTATGTGCTTTTGCGATCGATTGTGGAACAGTGAATGGATTCCTCTTCATTGCTGTGTGAGCCATGTAGCATATCCAAGACATTGGTTATCCTATAAACTGGTTGCCTTCATGACTTGAGACTATGTCATGAAGAGGACGCTTGATGACAGCTACTTTAGCATGCTATCCTAGGACGACGAGACAATTCCGTTCTATGGGGCGTGACTGGGCAAGCGGTCAAGTTAGTCAGATTGACATGTGGGCTCAGGGAAGACCATTCAATAACACACCATGTTTTTGTGACTCATTAGCAGGCCTGCGACAATCGTAATTTGTTACTGATATGTCATGAGTACATTACATTGAGGTGGTGTAGCACTTCTTTTTACCGAGTTACATATTGTGGTCGGGCCAAACGGGCACCCACATGTTATTGGACTGGGTCCAAAGAGGCTTGGCTTGGACACCAAGTAATGGGCTTTGGAGTCCTAAGCCCTGTAGGTTTTTATGTGCCTATATATACACATATATACTACATGGAAAACCTAATGAAAATAATAATTTTCAGCAGCCTCTCATTCTCTCTCACGTTAGTCTCTCTCTCTCTATCCCTACGGTTCATCTCTCTCTTGGCCATCACCAAAGGAGCCATGGGATTTAGCACGTGATACGTACGAGGACCGCTCTAGTAGTGATCTTCACGACCTACGCGAAGTATAAGGGAGTACACGGAGGCAACATGGAGCAGTAGTTCGTAGGTGAAGACGCTGGGCTCGTAACAACACCGTTCGGCGATCCGTTGGGTTATTCCTCTAGGTAAGTGACCTAAACCCGACTCGTATGCTTGCGTGCATATTTTTCTACATTGGTATCAGAGCTTGTGGGCTTTAGGCTTATTCTATGGTCCAACCCATTAAACCGAATAATGGGCCTCCGGCCCAATATTATTATAACCTTAATAGCCTATAATACTTGGCTCGAGAAGGATCATAGCACGCGCTTTATGATAAGCAGCATGCACCATGATCTTGTTGGGAAGTATATGTACTACCCAATAGCCAAGGTATTATGAGATCAGCTCAAATTTGTTTTCGATGGCACATTCACTACTAGATTAAGCATCTAGTTATGAAGTTCGGGAAAGTAAAGAAAACGTTCCAAGTACACGATGACTGGACATCTAAGGTCAATGACAGGTATGATTCGTGATTTCAGAATACTCGGAACATCTTTACTGGCGAATTGCAGTTTCAGGCTATGATTAGTTATTTGTCTGATTCGCGGGTCCATAGAAAATAAATCATGATCCACAACGGAAATGTTAAATTTTTGGGTTTTGACATTTTCTGACATGTTGAGCTGAATACGGAGCGCCAAAAAGGTGAGGCGAACTGTATAGCTACACTCTTGACCACTACTTCCATAAGTGGAAGTAAGCGCAAGGCCAGTGGCCCTAAACGCAATGGTAAGGGTAAACCCGCCTGAAGGTAGGGTGGGGCCAGCAAGTTTGCGCCCAAGGCTAACAAGGTGGAAGAGCGCAATTGAGGGCGTTCTCCAGTTTGGTATTAATAGGATGGATACTTTTTTGTGGTAGTGTTACTAGGACATGGTTAACTAGGGATAACTACTTAAGAGTTGTTTTATATAATTCTAGTTTCCTCTATTACTCATTTATTCTGAGACATGACATGCTGGACTTGAATGCATAGGATGTAATAGGATGACTTGATTAGCTCGAGAAGCCCTTTTTGGGTCTACTCGCTGAGGTTGACCTGCCTATGTGTGAGTCTTGCTTAGTTGGCAAAGCATGTCGAAAGCCTTTTAGAGAGGCTATTAGAGCTACTCAAGCATAAGAGCTAGTTCACTCAAATATCTGTGGACCTGTGGTTGTAAAGGCACGTCATGGCGCCTCTTATTTTCTCACTTTTATAGATGATTTCGCGCGATGATAGGATCGCGAGTATTTATCTAATCAAAGTTCTGGGAACTAGGTGAGGAAAGAGGGAAAACGCAGACAACTTTCTGTTCCGGAAACTCCGCAACAATATGGTGTTGCAGAAAGAAGGAATATGACATTCCTAGATATGGTTAGGACTATGATGGCGCAAGTCAAGCTCCCAAAGTTATTTTGGGGGGATGTACTATTGATTGCTGCCTACATACTAGAGTGCCCCTTCTCAGTCAATTCCCTCTACCCCCTTATGAGCTATGGAAAGGCGAAAAGCTCATTTTGGAGCATTTGCGCCCGTGGAGCTCAGGAGGTCATGTTCACTATACCTTGTATAAGTGCGAGAAACTATGCTCAAGAGCTGGAAAGTATACCTTTATAAGGTATTCTAATAGCTCGACAGCCTATGTTATGTATAATGAACAAACGGGTATAGGAATGACAAATGGTGTCATATGATATTGAGAATGACTTTCCCAGATTTGTATTACTAAGAGATATCTTGACCTCTATGAGTTGGAGGATGTTGAAGACAACATACCATCTTTAAGCGAGGGTGGGGAGATTGAGAATCCACATCCAATAATCGCTATAAAATGGTACTAGTCTCCAGCCGAGTGGGAGTACACCACTAGACGCTAGTGGGAGTGTACCAGATAGTGGGAGTGCACCACTAGGCACTCAAGATTCTCAGGTAGTACACTGTATGGTGATGAGGAAAACGTTCCCTATCGCTGTTTTGAAATTGAGGAAGACATTTTCATATGTGTGCAAATGTGTGCACAAGTGGATGAGGATGAGCCTGCTTCTTTTGTTGAAGCGTTTTTCTTCGTCTGCTGAAGCAGAGTGGATAGTTGCTATGCCAGATGAGATGAGTTCTATGGACGTGAATAAGGTCTGGGAGTTAGTTGACAATCCGCCTGTGCGTAAGACGATTGGAGACAATTGTGTTTTCAAAATCTAGCGCATGGCAGATGGTTCAATTGACAAGTATTAGGCGCGCCTTGTGGCGATACTTTATACCCAGAGAGGGTATAGACCATGGAAACATGTTCTCCCAAAGGGTGAGATCTAACTCTATTCGCCTTATCCTAGCAATTGTCGCATATTTAGTTTTTGAACCTTTTTAGTTGGATGCTTAAACTGTTCTTTTCTCAATGGAGAACAAGACGACGAGATAAATATGGATCATCCCATTGGTGTTGTGACCAAAGGGAATGAGCGCAAAAGTGTGCTGTCTCAAACGATCTATTTATTATCTCAAATCGTCTAGGCAGTGGTACAATGTGTGTACATTAAATGGTCCAAGGAAAGTGTTTTAATTCTTTATATGTTGATGACGTCTTTTTAGCTGGGAATGAGATGAGTTCCATTGTCGCCACTTGAGAGTGGTTGTCCTCTCAGTTTGAGACTGAGGACATGGGTGATTCCAACTATGTGTTGGAAGTTTAGACTGTGAGATATTGTTCTCAGAAGCTCCTCTATTTGTCTCGAGGGACTTACAAGATGTAGGTTCTTGAACGTTTTCACATGAAAAACTGAAAACCCATAGACATCCCATTTTTAGGGGACTCACTTTGACCTTAGATCAATGTCTTAAGAATAATGAGAAGAGGAAACAAATGTCCAGTTTGCCATATCCGTCCGCAATAGGGAATCTGAAGTATGCTAATGTGTGTACTCGGTCAGATGTCTGCTATGCGGTTGGTTTAATTAGTCGTTGCCGTAGCAACCATGGTCCTGTCACTAGAGAGTAGTGAAGAGTATCTTGAGATATGTTCGCAGGAGGACTGTGGACCTTGCCTTATGCTGTCCACGATGGAAGCATAATATATGGTGTGCTTATCAGCTGTTCGAGGAGCTATTTTGGTTTAAGAGTTTTTGTAGTGGCTAGGTTTTTCACCTCATAGTGATGAGGTTGTGCTTATCTATGTTGATAGCACATAAGCCTGAGCATATGCAAAAGATCTCAAAAACCATTCTAGTTCATAGACATTCGTTTTTGTCACATTTTGAGATGTAGTTTGCGCAAAGGGAAGTTGTCTTGAGGCATATCTCCAATTGGGGATTTGATGTGCTTAGACATTTTATTGTGGTATTGACATTATTATTCAAGTTTTTTATAAACTAGTTGGTTTCCATATATATATATATATATATTTGTTATAAGTGGAACGGATGCACATTTCTAATATGTCACCGGGCTTGAATCGACCTGCTCACACGGGTGATTCACCTTGGCGCCTAGATAGCGAAGTAGGACATGCGTGTCTACGGCGCTTAGATGGCGAGCAAGATGAGACATTTGTGTTCATGGCGCTTAGATAGCTAGCTAGGACATGTGTGTCCATAGCGCTTAGAAAGCGAGCTTGAACACTTATATCTACGCAGTATAAGAACAGCGAGCTAGATATAAACCCTATTATTTCTATATGTCGCCTTAGATGGATCTAAGACGAGTCCTTATACTTGGTCGAACATAGAGATATCCCACGACTCTATGTAGCCTGTTTATAGCCGAATGTGAGTTTTCAGACGGGCGCCAGGAGTGGCGACTGTGCTGGAAAACTCTGGTTAGACGTTTTGTGTAACGTCTAGACTAAGATTCGTATGGCGTTACTTGTTTTCCAAACATAGAGTGACATGCCCATTTTTATGGAAGAACGCCATAGCATACATTTCATACTGTATGTGCTTTTGCGATCGATTGCGGAGCAGTGAATGGATTCCTCTTCATTGCTGTGTGAGCCATGTAGCATATCCAAAACATTGGTTATCCTACAAACTGGTTGCCTTCACGACTTGAGACTATGTCATGAAGTGGACGCTTGATGACAGCTACTTTAGCATGCTATCCTAGGACGACGAGACAATTCCGTTCTATGGGGCGTGTCTGGGCAAGCGGTCAAGTTAGTCGGATTGACATATGGGCTCAGGGAAGACCATTCAATAACACACCATGTTTTTGTGACTCATTAGCAGGCCTGCGACAATCGTAATTTGTTACTGATATGTCATGAGTACATTACATTGAGGTGGTGCAGCACTTCTTTTCACCAAGGGATTGAGAATGCTGTGTCCGGTGTGGTTGAATCGTCTAAGGCATACACGAGAAGCTTCCGAGTGATGTGTCTTGCTAGTTATGGTGATGATTTGGCATTACACTCCTGTCGCTGTACTTTCTTTTCGTAAGGTCGCACGTTCTATTTCCCTGTATGAAGAGTTGAGAAGTTCCGTTGTGTTGAGAGATTGATTTTAATACTAATCCTATGTGGGTGAGTGGGAGATGTAACAAATTGTGGTCGGGCCAAACGGGCACCCACATGTTATTGGACTGGGTCCAAAGAGGCTTGGCTTGGACACCAAGTAATGGGCTTTGGAGTCCTAAGCCCTGTAGGTTTTTATGTGCCTATATATACACATATATACTACATGGAAAACCTAATGAAAATAATAATTTTCAGCAGCCTCTCATTCTCTCTCACGTTAGTCTCTCTCTCTCTCTCTCTCTCTCTCTCTCTCTCTATCCCTACGGTTCATCTCTCTCTTGGCCATCACCAAAGGAGCCATGGGATTTAGCACGTGATACGTACGAGGACCGCTCTAGTAGTGATCTTCACGACCTACGCGAAGCATAAGGGATTACACGGAAGCAACATGGAGCAGTAGTTAGTAGGTGAAGACGATGGGCTCGTAACAACACCGTTCGGCGATCCGTTGGGTTATTCCGCTAGGTAAGTGACCTAAACCCGACTCGTATGCTTTCGTGCATATTTTTCTACATTGGTATCAGAGCCTATAGGTGTTTGATTCGCCCGTAGATCACCCGAATTGAATCTGCCATTAAAGCTTAACCAAGTTTTTATCAAAACTTTGATATTTTGATTTTGAAGTGGGTCTAATACAAAACTCCAATAAGGGTCCAATTGTTTGGCATGGTTGTGTCCCATATGGTCCCTAGAGTCCCTCCATAAAGTCCCATGGCCTGATTATCTCAAACGAGTGAGATATTGCAAAACCTAATTTTTTGGATCAATAACAACGAATTTTTTTTCCAACTTTGATCCAATTTTCTGGAAGATTTACTCAATCAATATCTCTGTTTTTTGGTTTAAAATTGTAGTACTCCGTGAGAGCTTTCCAACGATATAAAATATGTAAACTTTGGATCAATATTGAAGGAAATACGAGCTTGGAAAGTAGGAGGGTTGAGCAGCCCCCAAAACCCAGATTGGTTTTGTTTTGGGGAAGATGAACCAGAGATTTACCACGCCCACTCTTGCTGAAGAGAGTGGGGCCCACTCGCCGGCCGACGTTGGTCCGGTGACCATGGGTCTGGAGAGTGGAGGTGTGTCTCTTGACCCTGGTCCATAATATATTTTTTTATATATTTTTATTGAAAAAATATTTAATTATTTTGTAATTAAAACAGTTTCTGCTTTTAAATTAAATAGTTTTTTAATGTTTTAAACTGTTTTAATTGCTTTAAAATTCTGGAAAAATGTGAAAAATTAATTTTTTATTTTTCCTATCTTATGGACATTGTGTGGGACCAGAAATAATTTTATGGTAAATTGTTTCACTGATTTTGGTATTTTAGAGCATAAAATATGTGTTTTATATACGTTTTTAATTGCTTAAAATATCCAAAATTACATGTTAATTTTTGAAATTAATATATAGTGTCTAGTACACTGTAAGGGACTCTAAGATAATTTTTGTGTATATTATCATGTATTTATGGTATTTTAGATCATATAATTAATGTTTATGGACGTTGATTTAATTGCTTAAAATAACCATGATACATTATTAATTTTTGAAATTAATATGAGACATAAGGGACACTGTTTTAGACCATGTAAAATTTTTGTGGGATCCATAGATAATTTTTGGTGAATTATCTAAATCATATTAATATTTTAGAGCATATAATTATGTGTTTTTGTACACGTATTAAATTGCTTAAAATATTTTTATTGATTATTAGTTCAGGGAATTAACACAATGTGTTTAGAACACTAGTGGTAGCTTGAGAAAATTAATTTAGTATATTTTTCTCGCTCTTTGGGACGTATTTTAGAGCATATATGTTGTGTTGAGTATGCAATATTAATTGCTTAAAATATAACCAATTAAAGTTGTTAATTCTTGAATTTAAAGTCTAGTGTTCTTGTACACTAATTGGAGACTTGAGAAAATTTTATGAATTATCTCATTTTTGTTTTGGTATTTTAGAGCATAAAATTTATGCATATGGGCATTTATTTAATTGCTAAAAATAGCCAAAATAGATTATTAATTTTTTAAAATTAATATGGGGTATTTGGAACACCATATTAGACCACTGAAATATTTGGAGAACAAATTCTTGAAATTTTTTGTATTTTTAAGAATTTTGTTGCTTTTTGTTAATTTTATTTAACTAAGATCAATTTATTATGTTAAATTGATTCAAAATGTTTTTGGGCCTTGGTGAAATTCTGGAAATTTTTACTTATAATGAAAATTTTGTTTTTCAATTAATAAAATTTTCCATAAGGTTTTAAATTAATTGTTAATTTAAAAAGCCCTTGATAAATTGGTTTTAAATTATGTTTTAAGACCTAAAATTGGGTTAAAATTAATGAAAAATCCAGGATTTTTTTTTTCATTGATTTTACTTAGCTTACGGGAGCTATCCGGGCTGTGTAATAATCATTTTATTGCACATTTTAGAGGCTCATTGCATTGTTGGTCACGTTTAATTACTGTTGTTTGTGATTGGTTGACCCTATGACCTCTAATTCCTTCTCCTTAAGTGGAGTGACGGATGAGTCCATTCATTTTAAAATAAGACCACAAGAGTGCTTGATGTGTGTGATTAATACAATTTAATCTGGCTTAAATGAATGGACAATTAATTGACAATTTATGGAGCTTGTGTCCTCACGATGTATGTTTAAGGCTGTTCTTGTATATGTTTATGAACAAAGCATCCCTATTTTTTTTATGGGCTATAAATGTAATGTGAGGATGAGTGTTTACATTTCTTGTATTGGAAAAGCCTACTTGTAAAGGGATGGTTTTCTTTGTTCATAAATCATACACTTGAATTACCTTAACATGAGCTCTATGTTGTCAATTCGGACCCACGTAGGGGTCCATGCGCATTTTTGTTGTATGACGCACTTAATATTACTGTGGATGATCTTAGATAGGTAATTGTACCATCTAATTGATGTTTGTTTAGAAAAATCAATTATAAAAAGTTTTTCTTGATTTACAAAATTAAGATTTGATTAATGAGCAATAGCGAATTTTTTGGTCTTAAATTGTAGAAAGGGGAAAACTCATTTGTAATTGGATTTTAAAACAAACCTTATGAAATGTGCAAATAATAATGTCAACCCCTTGTGCATGTTTTCAAATATTTCTCTTCAAATTTTTGGATTCACAAAAACAAAAATTTTCCAAACCACACTTTGTCGATCTTTATAAGAGTAACAAGTTTAAAAGGGACTAATTTTTTTTTAATATGGCACTGTAAAGTAACACACCGATAGAATGAGTAAGAGCTTGTGGGCTTTAGGCTTATTCTATGATCCAACCCATTAAACCGAATAATGGGCCTCCGGCCCAATATTATTATAACCTTAATAGCCTATAATACTTGGCTCGAGAAGGATCATAGCACGCGCTTTATGATAAGCAGCATGCACCATGATCTTGTTGGGAAGTATATGTACTACCCAATAGCCAAGGTATTATGAGATCAGCTCAAATTTGTTTTCGATAACACATTCACTACTAGATTAAGCATCTAGTTATGAAGTTCGGAAAAGTAAAGAAAACGTTCCAAGTACACGATGACTGGACATCTAAGGTCGATGACAGGTATGATTCGTGATTTCAGAATACTCAGAACATCTTTACTGGCGAATTGCAGTTTCAGGCTATGATTAGTTATTTGTCTGATTCGCGGGTCCATAGAAAACAAATCATGATCCACAACGGAAATGTTAAATTTTTGGGTTTTGACATTTTCTGACATGTTGAGCTGAATACGGAGCGCCAAAAAGGTGAGGCGAACTGTATAGCTACACTCTTGACCACTACTTCCATAAGTGGAAGTAAGTGCAAGGCCAGTGGGCCTAAACGCAATGGTAAGGGTAAACCCTCCTGAAGGTAGGGTGGGGCCAGCAAGTTTGCGCCCAATGCTAACAAGGTGGAAGAGCGCAATTGAGGGCGTTCTCCAGTTCGGTATTAATAGGATGGATACTTTTTTGTGGTAGTGTTACTAGGACATGGTTATCTAGGGATAACTACTTAAGAGTTATTTTATATAATTCTAGTTTCCTCTATTACTCATTTATTCTGAGACATGACATGCTGGACTTGAACGCATAGGATGTAATAGGATGACTTGATTAGCTCGAGAAGCCTTTTTTGGGTCTACTCGCTGAGGTTGACCTGCCTATGTGTGAGTCTTGCTTAGTTGGCAAAGCATGTCGAAAGCCTTTTAGAGAGGCTATTAGAGCTACTCAAGTATAAGAGCTAGTTCACTCAAATATCTATGGACCTGTGGTTGTAAAGGCACGTCATGGCGCCTCTTATTTTCTCACTTTTATAGATGATTTCGCGCGATGATAGGATCGCGAGTATTTATCTAATCAGAGTTCTGGGAACTACGTGAGGAAAAAGGGAAAACGCAGACAACTTTCTGTTCCGGAAACTCCGCAACAATATGGTGTTGCAGAAAGAAGGAATATGACATTCCTAGATATGGCTAGGACTATGATGGCGCAAGTCAAGCTCCCAAAGTTGTTTGGGGGGATGTACTATTGATTGCTGCCTACATACTAGAGTGCCTCTTCTCAGTCAATTCCCTCTACCACCTTATGAGCTATGAAAAGGCGAAAAGCTCATTTTGGAGCATTTGCGCCCGTGGAGCTCAGGAGGTCATGTTCACTATACCTCGTATAAGTGCGAGAAACTATGCTCAAGAGCTGGAAAGTATACCTTTATAAGGTATTCTAATAGCTCGACAGCCTATGTTATGTATAATGAACAAACGGGTATAGGAATGACAAATGGTGTCACATGATATTGAGAATGACTTCCCCAGATTTATATTACTAAGAGATATCTTGACCTCTATGAGTTGGAGGATGTTTAAGACAACATACCATCTTTAAGCGAGGGTGGGGAGATTGAGAATCCACATCCAATAATCGCTATAAAATGGTTCCACATCCAATAATCGCTATAAAATGGTACTAGTCTCCAGCCGAGTGGGAGTACACCGCTAGACGCTAGTGGGAGTGTACCAGATAGTGGGAATGCACCACTTGGCACTCAAGATTCTCAGGTAGTACACTGTATGGTGATGAGGAAAACGTTCCCTATCGCTGTTTTGAAATTGAGGAAGACATTTTCATATGTGTGCAAATGTGTGCACAAGTGGATGAGGATGAGCCTGCTTCTTTTGTTGAAGCATTTTTCTTCGTCTGCTGAAGCAGAGTGGATAGTTGCTATGCCAGATGAGATGAGTTCTATGGACGTGAATAAGGTCTGGGAGTTAGTTGACAATCCGCCTGTGCGTAAGACGATTGGAGACAATTGTGTTTTCAAAATCTAACGCAAGGCAGATGGTTCAGACAAGTATTAGGCGCGCCTTGTGGCGATACTTTGTACCCAGAGAGGGTATAGACCATGGAAACATGTTCTCCCAAAGGGTGAGATCTAACTCCATTCGCCTTATCCTAGCAATTGTCGCATATTTAGTTTTTGAACCTTTTTAGTTGGATGTTTAAACTGTTCTTTTCTCAATGGAGAACAAGACGACGAGATAAATATGGATCATCCCATTGGTGTTGTGACCAAAGGGAATGAGCGCAAAAGTGTGATGTCTCAAACGATCTATTTGTTATCTCAAATCGTCTAGGCAGTGGTACAATGTGTGTACATTAAATGGTCCGAGGAAAGTGTTTTAATTCTTTATATGTTGATGACGTCTTTTTAGCTGAGAATGAGATGAGTTCCATTATCGCCACTTGAGAGTGGTTGTCCTCTCAGTTTGAGATTGAGGACATGGGTGATTCCAACTATGTGTTGGAAGTTTAGACTGTGAGATATTGTTCTCAGAAGCTCCTCTGTTTGTCTCGAGGGACTTACAAGATGTAGGTTCTTGAACGTTTTTACATGAAAAAATGAAAACCCATAGACATCCCATTTTTGGGGGACTTACTTTGAACTTAGATCAATGTCTTAAGAATAATGAGAAGAGGAAACAAATGTCCAGTTTGCCATATCCGTCCGTATTAAGGAATCTGAAGTATGCTAATGTGTGTACTCGGTCAGATGTCTGCTATGCGGTTGGTTTAATTAGTCGTTGCCGTAGCAACCATGGTCCTGTCACTAGAGAGTAGTGAAGAGTATCTTGCGATATGTTCGCAGGAGGACTGTGGACCTTGCCTTATGCTGTCCACGATGGAAGCATAATATGTGGTGTGCTTATCAGCTGTTCGAGGAGCTGTTTTGGTTTAAGAGTTTTTGTAGTGGCTAGGTTTTTCACCTCATAGTGATGAGGTTGTGCTTATCTATGTTGATAGCACATAAGCCTGAGCATATGCAAAAGATCTCAAAAACCATTCTAGCACATAGACATTCGTTTTTGTCACATTTTGAGATGTAGTTTGCGCAAAGGGAAGTTGTCTTGAGGCATATCTCCAATTGGGGATTTGATGTGCTTAGACATTTTATTGTGGTATTGACATTATTATTCAAGTTTTTTATAAACTAGTTGGTTTCCATATATATATATATATATTTGTTATAAGTGGAACGGATGCACATTTCTAATATGTCACCGGGCTTGAATCGACCTGCTCACACGGGTGATTCACCTTGGCGCCTAGATAGCGAAGTAGGACATGCGTGTCTACGACGCTTAGATGGCGAGCAAGATGAGACATTTGTGTTCATGGCGCTTAGATAGCTAGCTAGGACATGTGTGTCCATAGCGCTTAGAAAGCGAGCTTGAACACTTATATCTACGCAGTATAAGAACAGCGAGCTAGATATAAACCCTATTATTTCTATATGTCGCCTTAGATGGATCTAAGATGAGACCTTATACTTGGTCGAACATAAAGATATCCCACGACTCTATGTAGCCTGTTTATAGCCGAATGTGAGTTTTCAGACGGGCGCCAGGAGTGGCGACTGTGCTGGAAAACTCTGGTTAGACGTTTTGTGTAACGTCTAGACTAAGATTCGTATGGCGTTACTTGTTTTCCAAACATAGAGTGACATGCCCATTTTTATGGAAGAACGCCATAGCATACATTTCACACTGTATGTGCTTTTGCGATCGATTGTGGAGCAGTGAATGGATTCCTCTTCATTGCTGTGTGAGCCATGTAGCATATCCAAGACATTAGTTATCCTACAAACTAGTTGCCTTCACGACTTGAGACTATGTCATGAAGAGGACGCTTGATGACAGCTACTTTAGCATGCTATCCTAGGACGACGAGACAATTCCGTTCTATGGGGCGTGTCTGGGCAAGCGGTCAAGTTAGTCGGATTGACATATGGGCTCAGGGAAGACCATTCAATAACACACCATGTTTTTGTGACTCATTAGCAGGCCTGCGACAATCGTAATTTGTTACTGATATGTCATGAGTACATTACATTGAGGTGGTACAGCACTTCTTTTCACTGAGGGATTGAGAATGCTGTGTCCGGTGTGGTTGAATCGTCTAAGGCATACACGAGAAGCTTCCGAGTGATGTGTCTTGCTGGTTATGGTAATGATTTGGCATTACACTCCTGTCGCTGTACTTTCTTTTCGTAAGGTCGCACGTTCTATTTCCCTGTATGAAGAGTTGAGAAGTTCCGTTGTGTTGAGAGATTGATTTTAATACTAATCCTATGTGGGTGAGTGGGAGATGTAACAAATTGTGGTCGGGCCAAACGGGCACCCACATGTTATTGGACTGGGTCCAAAGAGGCTTGGCTTGGACACCAAGTAATGGGCTTTGGAGTCCTAAGCCCTGTAGGTTTTTATGTGCCTATATATACGCATATATACTACATGGAAAACCTAATGAAAATAATAATTTTCAGCAGCCTCTCATTCTCTCTCACGTTAGCCTCTCTCTCTCTCTCTATCCCTACGGTTCATCTCTCTCTTGGCCATCACCAAAGGAGCCATGGGATTTAGCACGTGATACGTATGAGGACCGCTCTAGTAGTGATCTTCACGACCTACGCGAAGCATAAGGGAGTACACGGAGGCAACATGGAGCAGTAGTTCGTAGGTGAAGACGCTGGGCTCGTAACAACACCATTCGGCGATCCATTGGGTTATTCCGCTAGGTAAATGACCTAAACCCGACTCGTATGCTTGCGTGCATATTTTTCAACAGCCTTGAACTTGAATCCTGGAGGATAGCCATGTAACTTGAAGCATTTGCCCACAATATGACCTAACATTCCACAATGAGTGCATAATGCTCTGTCCTTCTTGACCATTTGTTGCCAGGAACCACATTCCTATTATCACCATATCTTGTAAGCATAGCCATAGACTCAATTGGAATTTCAATCTTAGAATTAAAAACAGTAATCTCTCTCTGTCTTTCTTGTTGAGTTACTTTTGCAAACACAACATTCATGGAGGGAAGAGAATCCATTAGAAGAATCTGATCTCTAACATGAGTAAAGGAATCGTTCAAACCCATCAAGAAATACATGATATGTTCATGTTCTTGAGCTTCGAAAAGTTTTTTAACAATATTGGAAACACAAGACTTCAGAATTCCACACCTACAGACTGGAATAGGACTATAATTGGTGAGTTCACCCCATGAACCTTTCATTTTTGCAAAGTATACTGTAACAGACAACTATTTTTGTTTCAAACTCGAGATAGCCCTTTTTAACTGGAAAATCCTTGGACCATTTTTCAGGGAATACCTTTCCTTAATGTCAACCCAAGCCTCTCTAGAATTATTCCCATATATGATGCTCGATGCAGTTGTTGGAAAATTTTGAATGAGAAATTGATTTTTTAATTGAATGGATTTTTGGTCATGACAGACAGACCCTTAGCCGAATGGATATGACTGTTGACGAACAGTTTCCTTTCGAAAGGCTGTGACTATTGACGAGCAGTTTCCTACAACCTACATATTATTCTCTCTCTCTCTCTCTCTCTCTCTCTGCATATTAGAATTAAGTCTGTTCGAGTATTATACATATAATTGTGTTCGCTGGGTTCTGCATATTGGAGTGCAACTTACACAGAACTGTAAATCCGTTCTATCTTGGAGACGATTGTTCATCAACCTTGTGCATTAAGTGGGAACAAATTCATCTTAAGGAATCAGTGTTGTCATTGGGCTCGGATTCTTTCTCAAATTTTGTTTCTGTTCATCTTAATTACTGTAAGTTTGATTTAATTACATTTTATATGATTTATATAGATTGTCTATTAGGAATAACAGCAATTTCTTTGGATGCAGAGTTAATGATCCAAGAAAGAATCATGTTATCACACCTCATCCATTTATCATGTGTTACATCAGTATAACCTGGTTCTTGAATAGAACCATCTACAAAACCTAACTTGTTTTTGGCCCTTAGAGCAACTATCATCGATTTGTACCAGGTATTGAAATTCTCAACTCCAAGAAGAGATTGAGAAATTAGAATGGTACCTGGGTTATCTCCACTTGTTAGGAAAAAGGGAGAAGAAGAATCATCCTGATGATGATGTTGTCCAGTATTACCAGAATTTCTAGAAGTTGCCTCGATCGGAGTTTCAATCGCCATTGATAATCAAAATGTTAAAGAACAATTCAATTGAATGTAGTCTCAGAAACTTGATTTGATCTTTTTCTTGAAAGAATTAGATGAAATAACCAATGAGAATTCTAAAAAAAAAAAAAAAATAATGAAATACAAAAACCAAACTTCACTTCTTTGAAGAAGAAGATGAAGATTTAGAGAAAAGAATTCAATCGCGAACGAAAGAGTTTAGCTCTGATACCATATTACAATCTCAGAAAGAATAAGAAAATTCATTAAGAATTTAATTGAGAGTTTACAGAAAAGGGACTTTGTTAAATATAACAAACCTACTGCTATAACTAACTTACTGCTAACTAACTATTTTGTATAATTACAGAAAAGCCCTTATTATACTTATTACATTCTAATATCTTAACACGGGTGATGCCCACCCCTTGTGGGGCTAATATTGACTCTTAAGCTCTCTTATTATGTGGGGCTAATTTTAATGCTTAATCACCATATGAGACTATTTTGATAGAAATCTTAATAGTTTCACTTTAGTCCAAAACTATAGGGGTGAAGTGTCCACTCTTTAAGCACATGAGTGTAAAGTGAAAATGCGTCCATGAATCAACAATGGAAATGGAACTAAATGGGGTTATTTTGGTCATTCGCCCTTTTTTCTGTTAACAAGTGTAACAGTTTCACTTAACCAAATTCGAGGAGTATTAGCGAACAAATTTAAATCAGAGGATGAGAACTGAAAAATGATAAAATCACATGGGGTGTAAAGGATGTTAAAACAAAATGGGCTAGGATTGAATCATGAGAGTGATAGTCCAACAGTCCAAAGTCTTCCACTAACTCAAGCCATGATGACACTCGATCAAACGATGTTTCTCTGGTCTCAGTACCCCATTACTCAAGTTATATATGTTTAAAGTAATAATACATTTTTCTCACCTCAAAATTGCTCATTTTTTGTTCATTTCTTTTTTTTTTGGCTAATGCAGTGGGATCCAGTATTCAATGAGAATTAATTAATGATGTACAATACTGGGCCCCACTACAATAGTCAATGGAAGAGGAGGGTGAGCAATTTTGGGTGAGCAAAGTTGCACCCTTACAATATTTATATGGTTTCCAAATGCTTTGAATCTTGTACTACATGATATGACAGTGGACGGAGTAAACAGATCACCGCAAGGACGGAGCTAGATTTTTTTTATTAGGGGGCTGGGATTGGAAGAGCATGCGTACAGTGCGAAGTTACATAGGGGGTTTCAATGGCAACGCCCCGATGCAATTTAATTTTTTTTTTTATTTATACATATTTATAGGTAGAATTAGTTTATATCATCATTTTTGGATCACACGGAATGATAGCTTAATATAATTTGTTAAGTTTGACAGATAGTCGAACAATTTAAGTTGAGCTAAATTGAAAAGTTATACGAAAAGGTAATAGGACATCAGTGAATAGTAATTCGTATCTCACTTGTATGCATCTAATACCTACATGGATTACTTACTATGATACTTAAGGATTAACAATCATCACATGAAAGAAACATACATAATAAAATGTAAAGCTGATATTAACATATTAAAATGTCAATGTATCATATTTAAAGTAATGGTTTGAGGGCACAAACCCAACACATTTAACCACATTTGAGTGTGAAAAATGGGACTTTTGAGTGTGAAAAATGGGACCTTTAGAGTGTGAAAAAAAAAATGGGACTTCTGAGTGTCAAAAATGGGTCCTTTTGTAAACCAATCTTGTGGACTTTGCTACTTTCAATCCATGTGCACTTTTACTTGGACCAAATATTTAATTTTTAATTTGTGTAGAATTATCATAATCCATTTTGGAGGGTGGTGGTGATGAAGGAGTTATATGATGATGCTTTGTTATTTGTGTAAATTATACAAATCTCTCCTGAGGTTTGCCTTAATTACACGGATCTCCCCTCTTGTTTTAAAAATTATACAGACCTCCCTCGAGGTTTGAATTAGGTAACAAAACACTCCCTCCTCTAATGGGCCGTTAGTTTTTTTACATTAGCCTCCCCTAAAAATTACAATTAGCCCCCCTAATATTATAAAATTGTCATACTAAAGCCCCCTTTCTTATATTTTTGTGCTAATTATAAAATCTCTCCTCCCTCCTATGTTTTTGGGTTAATTTTTTTAGTATTAATTTATATCATCTACACAAAATATACACAAAACATATATAAATAGGCCCAAATTTTTTTTCCCCCAAACAAACCTCTATCAAGCCCCCCCTGTATTAATTTTCTAGATCCGGCCCTGTCCCTATGCTTCAAAGGTGGACACTTAACCCTCTGTGATTGTGGACTAAAATAGAACTATTATGATTTCACTCAAAGAGCGTTAACCCCAAAATTAACATCAGTTTTGAGTGAAATCATAACAATTCCATTTTAGTCCACAATCACAGGGGGTTAAGTGTCCACTTTTGAAGCATAGAGACATGGGCGGATCTAGAAAATTAATACATGGGGGGCTTGATAGATGTTTGTTTGGGAAAAAAAAATTTGGACCTATTTATATGTATTTTGTGTAGATGATATAAATTAATGCTAAAAAAATTAACCCAAAAACATAGGAGGGAGGAGGGATTTTATAATTAGAACAAAAATATAAGAGAAATGGGGCTTAGTATGACAATTTTATAATATTAGGGGGGCTAATTGTAATTTTCAGGAGAGGTTAATGTAAAAAAAAACTAACGGACCGTTAGGGGAGGGGGCATTTTGTTACCTAATTCAAACCTCGAGGGAGGTCTGTGTAATTTTTAAAACCAGAGAGGAGGTCCGTGTAATTAAAGCAAACCTCAGGGGAGGTTTGTGTAATTTACCCTTGTTATTTAAACTAGGTAAATTAGTAACACTAGAGAGTAAGTTGTAAGGACCTTTTATTTATGATGCAACTGTGATGTTTTCCTTCTTAATATAATTTGAGTTATGATGCAAATGTGATATTTTTATACTTAATACGCTTTCAATTGTGATGCATATGGATAAAAGATGGAGTACAATCACAAAACTCTCTCAACAGGACCATAAGCAGATACATGCATGTCTTCACACATGTACAGTTATATTGTAGGTGCTTATTCTGAAGCAATGGACAGTAGTAATATGCCACTCCATCTTGTTATTCTTCTTTTTCTTCCTTTCGTTTTCGGAATTTGTTGTTTCGATCTGTTGAAGCCATTGGAATTGGATTCAACTCTAGTACCCCTATTCAGTGCCTTTAATTTGAGAGAAAAGCCCTCCAAAAATTCAGACAAGGCCTCACAATCAAAAACTGTTGTAAATGGAAAGGGCATAGCCTGCAACTGCAAGACTGCAAGTCTATATTGACGTCCCACCATGCGCAGCTGAGATTTCAAAACGCGGTCACCTTCAATAGTGGGATGATCATAAGTAATATATATCTTATGTAAATATATATACATTGATACATGTAGTACAAAATCAAAGTCTTTCGTTTGATAGAAACTGATGTTGTATGAGTCCTTAGTCTAAATTACAAAAGAAAATTCTCAAACGTTTATTTTACCTAGCTAATTCTAGTTGTTTTAATGCAACCCTTGCTTGAGACCTTCTTCAGCTACAAACTCTTCATTGAACTTTAACAAGTCAAAATTACAATCTTTTTCCTTGAATTAAATGTAATGTCTTCAGGGAAAACAAATCAAGAAACAATGGTAGAGAAGAGGAATAGGAAGCCAAACAAAAGCTAGCTATATCATATATGACTAACCATTGTTTCTTCAAAATTATAGCCTAGAAATTATAAGATTGTGCTATAATTTGGCATTTGTATTTTACCAGCACTCATTCTTGTGATTTGCTACTGTCATATAGTTTTTTTTTTTCCTCTTTTTTCTTCTGGTCTTTTTTATTTTTTATTTTTTGGAAACAACCTAGACTTAACGAGGGGAAATTGGATTAATGAAAATATTAATTACACCTAAATTTTATGTGTGTGGGTGTGGGTGTGTGTGTGTGTGTGTGTGTGTGTGTGGGGGGGGGGGGGGGGGGGGGAGGGGGAAAGACATAAAGCCTAACCCTAATAAATCAGCTATACAGTATCAACTAAGCACAAAAATAAAGGGGGTAATATTTGGGGCACAATCAAAGCCACAACCTTTTGCTCACAACCTTCATTTCGTGTCTATCTCTCTCCTAGTGGGTACTGTGGGGTCACTAGCACTGTGGGACAGACATAAATACAAAATAAAGATTATGAACAAAAGATTGTGACTTTAATTGTACCCCAAGTATTACTCAAAACAAAGTAACACTGCCAACGAAAGTGACAAACCAAAATGGCAGAACACGTCAATAATTGTTAGTGGGGACACTGAACAGTAGCAGCCCATAGAAATTAGTAAACAGAGTGGTTAGGAAAAGTAGTAGTTTGACAAATAGGAAAAGTAGTAGATTGAGTTCCCACCATATATGGCTGAGAATCAAAACGAGGTACCTCCAATAGTGGGATGATCATAGGTAGAGTAGTAGTTTGACAATTAGGAAAAATAGAGTAGTAGTGGATCGATCTGTCATCCTACATTGGTCAATTATATCGTAATAATTAATGCTGTGATTTTTAAATTAAAATTTTTAATTTGACTCCTAAATATTGTGCCTAAATATTGTGTCAATACTTCGTGTCGCAATGCTAGACCTATAAATTCAGAGTAATGATATATAAGAGTAGTATTATGACATATAATGTTCTGTGATACCACCACTCATACAACATGTAAAAAGGCTTAGTTTCGCCTCCACGTGGCTTTTTAAAAGAAGTTTATGAAATTTATTACTAAATTTTTTATAATGTTATACGAGTGACACTCTACTCTTCAAAAAGACATCATAAAACCAAAAAACAACCTTAAGCTTTTAAAAGCTCCATTCTAGAGCTTTTAAAAGCTCCTCCAAAAAAGCCCTAAGTTCAATTTTTACAAAGCTCATAAACTAATTACCAAATGAATTAACATGAAATTGTACTTTAAAAAAGGAGAAGCACCAAGATGGAGCCAAACTAAGCCTAAAACAATCCAAGCATTTGAAACCCTAACAATACTCATGAGTTCAATCTTGCCCTCCACGACATGCAAATGCATCTCGTCAGCGCCTATTATGATTGATTGTCATGCATAAATTCAAACGTGTATTTTGGGGCACATTTGACTTGGTGTGATGCTGAATGTGACCTATACAATTCCAACCGTGTTTATAAATGCGGCAAATATTAGAATATTATATATACACAGTCAGGTTTTAAGGAGTGTGCCCTCTTTTTATTAAAGAGAGGGCTTCTGTTTTGATCGTCGGATCGTATTTAAAAATTATGAAATGACAACACTGTCCTTAATGAAAACACGATCTGACGGCTAAAACAGAGGCCCTCTCTTTAATAAAGAGAGGGAGCACTCTTTAGAGAATCTTTGTATATACATATATATATATATACTTTTAAGGTATCAGTTGGCGTACTGAAGTAGTGACTTGGTACCCTCTAATCTATAGTAAATGAGAGTAGACAATTTAGGTGAGACCAACACCCCTACATACAGTGTCCTATACTTTGTGGATTTTGGGATGTGGATCCCATATACATAACTCACCCTCATTGGCATACGTAAGGATACCACGTGGTACCCCCAACGTACATATAAAATTCAATAAATAAGGCAAAATGCCACTCAAACCCATAGCTAGCTGGTTCTCCCAAATTCGTTGAGGCGTAGGCTGATTAGGCTGGATTAAATAATTTTTTAGGTCTGAAATGAATATTTGTGAACAGTGTGGATATCATTTGACAGTAAGTAGTTCAAATAGAATAATAACAATTGTGAATGATCATCAAATTTGAGATCTTTCAAATGCGATGGGATTGTACCACTTTTAGTGTTCAATGGTACCACAATTACTGTCACAACATGTGAATATGTATTATAAATGTCAAAGCATTTGAAGACCAGATTTTAAAACATCGTTACTCTAGTTATATGTGTTACAAATATTAAATGATTTCCAATTAATGTTATAATGGTTGTACCTCATGGTGCGCCATTGATCGTGGTACCATAGAGTGCGGCATATGATACAGTCCCAATGCATTTGAAATATTCCAAATTTGCTATGCATAGCATTGTATAATGTATGAGTAATGATAGGCACTAATGAATTACACAATGAATTGCATAAACGTGGAGCACATGATTGGACCTTGTACTAAAAAGCTTGCACACACTTTTTTGTGTGTGCATGCTTTTCAGCACAAGATCCAACCATGCACATTTGTGTAATTCATTGTGTAATTCATTGTTCACCTATCATTATTTACCATTTACCATTTGTATTAACTTTTCTTTTGTTGAGCAAGATAAAAGGGAACTACGAGAGTTTTCGTTAAGGTAAAAATTCTCACCTAAACCCATTAATGGTCAAAAGCCATGCCATATTACAACTATCACTGTCATGACTCCAAAAATCTTCACAACCTTTGTGAATTGTGATACCACAAAAGCTATATATATATATATATATATATATAGATACATGTCTTCACACATCCAGTAGTACTACTCCACTTCTTGTTATGAAACAATGACTATTAACAAATTATTCCATCTTGCTATTCTCCTTTTTCTTCCTCTGTTTTCTGAATTGGTCGTCTCTGTTGAAGCCATTGGAATTGGATTCAACTCTACTACTACTCCTATTCAGTGCCTTGAATTCGAGAGAAAGGCCCTCCAAAAATTCAGACAAGGCCTCACAGACCCTTCAGGCCAGCTCTCTTCTTGGGTTGGCAAAGATTGCTGTAAATGGAAGGGCATAGTCTGCAACACACGGACTAGGAACGTGGTGAAGCTTGACCTCAGAAGCCAAAGTTCTTATGGCTTGGGTGGCCAGTTAAGTCATTCGTTGCTTGACCTCAAATACTTGATTTACTTGGATCTAAGCATGAATGACTTCCAAGGAACCAAAATTCCAAGTTTCTTTGGCTCACTTCACAATTTGAGGTACCTCAATCTCTCTCGAGCCTATTTCGGTGGAATGGTTCCACCCCATCTTGGGAATTTGTCAAACTTGCATTATCTTGATCTCTCTGCAGATTTCTTTCTTGGAGTTTCAGATTTAAACTGGCTTTCTGGTCTTTCTCTCTCGGAATTGCACTTGTCAGGTTCTAAACTTCAAAACTTCCCTCCCTCACTACCAAACTTGAATCTAACTTCACTGTTAGTTCTTGATATCTCCCACAATAATCTAAACTCTCTAATACCTCTGTGGTTATTCAATATCAGTACACTTGTGGACATTAATCTTCATCATACCAACTTTCGAGGCTCTATTAGTACTGATATTGAATGGGGAAAACATTGCAACTTGCAATATTTAGATCTCTCTTTTAATGCCATTAGTGGTGACATAAGTGGTCTCTTTGAGGGGTTGTTTGGATGCAGAAATAGTAGCTTGAAGGAGTTAAAATTGTCAACCAATCACATCACTGGGTATTTGCCCAATTCATTAGGATGCGTAAAGAACTTGAGATCCCTTCTTATGGATGGAAACTTAATAACAGGTCCAATTCCAGAATCTATTGGAAACCTGTCATTTTTAAAGGAATTAAACATGTCTCTCAATAAAATGAATGGGTCTATACCTGATAGTGTGGGAAAACTAGTGGAGTTAACTAAATTGCAACTCTACCAGAATTCTTGGGAAGGTGTCATGTCCCAGAATCATTTAGAGGGTCTTACTAAACTGAAAGAGTTCTCTTTATCATCTTCGGACAAAGCTTTTGTTTTCGAAGCAAGACAAGCCTGGCTTCCTCCTTTTAGCCTCGAATCCATTCAAATCAGTGACTGTCCATTGGGCCCCAAGTTCCCTCCGTGGCTAAGAACCCAGAAAGAACTCTCATCTCTAGTCCTTAAAAATGTTTCCATTTCCGACACTATACCCGATTGGATTTTTGAGATATCCCCTCAAATCAATAATCTAAATCTTTCTCACAACCAGATTCATGGAGTACTGCCTAACTCGTTACAATGGGGAGAAACGGTGGATTTAAGTTTCAATCGCTTTAGCGGTCCAATTCCAATTTGGCCTGGCGTGACGTTTCTCTATCTGAATAACAACTTGTTTTCAGGGACAATCCCTTGGAAATTTGGCCAAGCAATGTCATCATGGCCAATATCAGTTCTTGACCTTTCTGAGAACTTGCTAAATGGTACCATCCCTTCAACCTTTTGTGAGATACAGGTTTTGATAATCCTTGATCTTTCGAACAATCATTTATCTGGGAAAATCCCCGAGAATTTAAAGGATATGCCAACTAGTGTGAGCATAGATCTGTCCAACAATAATTTCTCTGGTGATATTCCCACATCACTTTGTTCACCACCAGGGCCTTATATGTTGAAGTTTAGCAGTAACAGTCTCTCGGGAAACCTCTCTTTGTCGTTACAAAACTGCACAAACCTGTTCATTCTTGACGTTGGAGATAACAGATTCTCAGGGGAAGTACTAGAATGGGTTGGAGAAAATTTATTATCTCTGTCCGAGCTGCGCATACGTAAAAATAGGTTCACCGGCAACATTCCAAAGAAACTATGTCATCTCTCTCGTCTCCATATATTGGATCTCGCGCAAAACAATTTATCCGGATCTATCCCTCCATGTCTTGGAAATATGAGTGCCTTCATTTCATTGGCTAGCAATCCTAATTCAAGTCTAACATATATTCATGACTATTACTCACCTGAGATGGATTTGGTTATGAAGGGAAGGCAACTTCTATATACTCATTTCCTTGAGCTTGTAAATCTCATAGACCTGTCGATCAACGATCTGGTCGGTGAGATCCCAGAAGAGCTAACGAAGCTCGTGAGCTTGAATGCCTTGAATTTATCAAGGAACCAATTGACAGGAAAGATACCAGAGAGAATTTCAGAGTTACACAATTTAGAAACACTTGACCTCTCTAGTAACCATCTTTCTGGTCCCATTCCCCCATCTATGTCCTCAATGACTTTTTTGAGCCATTTGAACTTGTCATATAACAACTTGTCTGGACCAATTCCATCAGCCAACCAGTTTAGTACCTACAATTCATCCATTTTTGAAGGCAACCCCAAACTCTGTGGACCGCCATTGTTAGTCGAGTGTAACAGTAATACACCAAACAATGGAGATGTTGGAGGAGACACAGATGGTGGAGATGAAGATGAAGACAATTTGGATAGGATATGGTTCTATCTTAGCGTGGGATTGGGATTCACTGTGGGATTTTGGGCTGTTTGTGGCAGTTTGGTGATAAAGAAGTCATGGAGATCTGCCTATTTCCAATTTCTAGGTGAAGTGAAAGATTGGATCTTCGAGTTCGTTGAAATTAATATGGCTCGTGTGCGAAGGATGGTGGAGATTTATAGAAACTGAGGTTTGGACTAACGGAATGTTCAATGAAGTACTTAATTTATACCTATCTATGTGCACATATTTATAGTTGTTGCTTTGTATTTTTTTTTTTCCCCCTCTCTCTTAACCACTTTTTGGATAATCTTTTGGTTTATGACCAATGTTCTATTGCAGTTAATGTGGCTGGTTTGCGGAAAGGGAACTGCTGGTAGAAAAGGATAGATGATCTCATAAGGTGTTCAGATTTTATGCATTTGCTATGTTTTACAATAAAGTTCACGTCCGAACGGTGACAGCAAATTGATTTTATTGAGGGACTAAAGTGAGAATATTTGATTATTCTAATTTTAATGAGAACTCCAAAATTTGCCGTAGAAATAAATGGAATTGGTTCATTTGCAACCTACTGAATGTAATTTACTCATGTGGCCTTAAACTATTCCTTCACACGTTGAGGATTCACATCAGTAATAAACTGAATGGGTTTGTGTGCAAATAACTGAATGCAATTCATCATGTGGTCTTACATTCTTACTTTTATATTTGATATAAAAATCTGAGCCATTTGTAAATAACTTAACTGAGTTTATAGTGTGGTCTTATATACTCTTACGTCACTAGTTTGTACATTCAATAGCATCCCGATTTTCATGATTAATTGTGGGGCAACTTGTTAAAGAGTATACTAAAGAAAACGTTCGGCTTGTAAAAGAAACAAGTGCAAGTCATTTTTTGGGTGTTTTTACATTTATTGTACTTGTAAGGCCCAGCCCATTCAACTCCTTAAAACCCAGGTGTTAAGGAGAGGGGAACTAAAGCCTTATAAACCGCACAGAGAGGCTATAAATGGGCGATGTGGGACATTCCAACAATTGTCATTGGAGCAGATTAAAGGGTTGTGGATTTTCTTCTTTACTGAACTTCCTCTTTCATTAACACTTTCTACCCATAGAGATTTAACCACATCCCATCTGTGCCTAATTGTGTCTCACATTCGCTGCTAAAATAAGTACTTCTGATGGTAACTATTCGGACTTGAAATCCTATGATCTGTCCAGTTGGCTGCTCATCCTGGTTGCCATCTCTATGCTTCCTTCTTTCTTAAATATTATCTGTCAGCCAATCAAGATTGATAGTCACCCGACTTTGTATTTGAAATTCCTATTTGGCCATCTGTGCTTTTTTTATTTCTCTTTCATGAAAGTGTTCTCTGTCTTCTTCTTTTTTTTCGTGCAATATCTCACTGTAACGACCATATTACACATTGTGAAAGTAAAACGTTTTGAGATGGCTAATGAGAATTACAGTATTTATTGATATTCGGGTGAATTATTAGATACAATTTATTTGCATGATTAATTGGACTTACACATGGAGTAGTATGCTGAAATATAACTAAAACCCGCGTCCGTTTCTTTTTCCTCCTCTAGTCTTCCTCTTATAGCCAACAAAAATGTTTTCCTTTTTTTCCTTGAGGGTCTGCTGCCCGCCCTTGATACATTTGTTTCTTTTCTTTTTTTCTCTCCTTCTTTTCTTCACATGCCCGACTCTTGGTCTTAGGCTTTCACCATGCTCGATATTTGGTCATAGACTCTTAGGCAATTTCTTTTAAACCATTGCCCGACTCATGGTCTTAGCCGGGCTTTCATTTCCCTCAGTGTCTGATTCTTGATCATGGATTTTTCACTCCATAATGCTTGACTTGTGGTCATGGTTTTTCCTCTCCATCATCTACAAAATCAAAGTCTTCCATTGATAGAAAGTACAAGTCCTTAGTTTAAATTACCAAACTAGTCTACATTACAAAAGAAAATTCCCAAAGTTTAGTTTACCTAGTTCTAGTTGTTTTCATGCAACCTTTGTTTTGAGATCTTCGATCAGCTACAAACTCTTCATTGAACTTTAACAAGTCAAAACAATCTTTTTCTTTGAATTAAATGTAATGCCTTTAGGGAAAACAAATCAAGAAACAATGGTAAAGAAGAGGAATAGGAAACCAAACAAATTAATGCTATGCGACTTGCCATTGTTTCTTCAAAATTATAGCCTAGAAATTATAAGGTTGTGCTATAATTTGGCATGTGTGTATTTTGGCAGCACTCATTCTAGTGAATTGCAACTGTTATATAGTTTTTTTTTTTTTTTTTTTAAAAAAAACCTCCACGGAACGAAATTAGTAACAGTAGCAGCCCACCATAGAAATTAGTAAACCATAATGCTAGAGTTGTTAGATGACTCTATAATGACGTCCCACCATGGCTGAGATTTCAAAACAGAGGGTAACCTCCAATAGTGGGATGATGGATCTGTCATCCCACATTGGTCAATTTTATCATAATAATGCTGTGATTTTCAAAATTAAATTCCAACTTTGACTCCTAAATACTCGAACAGTTGTGCTAAATATTGTGTCATTGCTTCGTGGCGCAATGCTAGGCTTAAAAGATCATAGTGAATAGTTGTTGACCCATGCATTTGCACAGGATAAAAATTGTTATAATTCTGAGAACACCAATTATTTGAATGCTTATAGAACACCTCTTTTCACATTTTTTTCTCTTATAATTCTGGGAGTACATATTTAATCTTTGTTTTTTTTTTTTTTCTAATCTTTGTACCCCTAATCTTCTCTCTAAAATCACAAAATGATGGACAGAGTAACCTACATATCCTTAATCTCTCTACGAAATTCCAAATTAGTGCTGCAACATAATCATTCAGGCATGATTTGTGATCCCATAGATAGTACTAAATATAATAATAATAATATAGTACAGCCTACTATCACTAACCATCATATTGAATTAAGGAATCAAAATTTATCACGCTATTTTGCACATCTTTTGCCTGTTTCTTATTTCTCACTATACTTCTCTCAAAAATATTTCCAACAGCATTCATTCCTCTTTATCGTATACAAGTTTTAGGTATGTTTCTATCTTTTTTAATTAATTTTCGAGCTATAAGGTTATTAATTACAAAAAAAAAAGTGTATTTCTGTATAGTGGACTAAAATCAACATAATTTATTTTAATCATAGTTGTGTGATTAGTCATTATTTAAATCATATAGATTCAACAATTTCACTAAGTTGATTAAATTTGTGATGGTATTGTGCGGCCACACTCATGGTTGAAAAGGAATTTTTAAGATTTTTTATACAGGAATTGTTTGAAGTATATTATGCAATAGAAAAATGCTTTGTAAAATATGAGATGATGTATTTATTCCGAAAAAGAAAGGTAAATGAATGCACTTTTTTTATTTCTTCTTTTTTACTTTTAATTTGTAGTGATTTTCTCCCCTTGAACTGCATATAGTTTAGATTATAGGGCAATTAGCAGAGCATGTTTAAGGTTTGAACATTTGGTCAAGATTGTACTAGTCATACTATATGATATGGTCATGATAATCTATTAAATGAAATTAGTAATGTTGATAATTTATTGATAATTGGTCTTTTTTATACTAAGTATAACATAACTTGCAATTTTATTCTTATGAATGCACATCCTGCATGTAATATGGTTTACTTAAATTTTTTAAACTTTAAGGATATTTTATGTAGTTTGCAATACAAAAGTCCAAATTAAAAGCTTCTTTTTCTTTTTTTGTTGGATAGGAAGTTAAAAGCTTATTTATAGCTTCGTAAATATGCCTTCGTTTAGCATGCTTCAGTACAGAATAGACTGTTTAGATCAAATGTTAAATTGTATGAGTTGATGATGCCAAAATTTGGTAAGATAAACTAGAGCAGTTTAAGGAGAGAGAGAGAGAGAGAGCGAGAAACCGGCTTTTTGTATGTGGTTCGGCCTTGTTAATGAAGGAACCTACGTCCACGTGTGTGTCGGAGCACGTTCACTATACTGTAAAAAGTCGGAGACCTGTGGTGAACTAACAATAGTTTGGAGCTACCGTAGGTCGGTCGGGCATGATGATGACTGCTGTAGGGGTGCTGTATAGACTGAAAAGTCAATCCCCTTCTATGGGGGTGAATGGTCTCTTTTATAGATGCAAGAGACCTACTCGTACAAGGAAATATACAGATTAAGTAATACAATCTGATTTAGAATTGATTGACATCAATCATGGGGGTTTCCTAATTGGATTAGAAAACAATGTGCACTTTCCATTAGTCTTCTAACTTGAGTAGGAAACTAACTGGAATATTTTGGATCATACCTCGGGGCCTGGGTGAGCTATCCCTGCGACGAGCTGTGCCTGCGCGGTCTTCCCGACCTGTTGGTCGAGCTTTGGGTATATGCCGCTCGGGATGTCTCAGGTAGTCCAGACTGCTCAGGATAATGCTATGTAGCACGACCTGGTCGGTATAGGAGTCCGTCATTGAATAGAACCGCTTGGTCATAGAGTAGAGCCAATTTTGGGCGTATCAGTTGCCCCCCATTTCCAAGGTTGGCAGGATGATATATTGGGGCAAGTTTGGAAATCTGTTTCACCGCTTTCCATTGTCTCAGTGCTCGGGAAAGTTGCCTTGGAACTTTCTGAGTCTTGTGAGTTCTTGGGAACTGGCTAAAAGCCTAGTTCAGAATCTTTAAGTGCTCAAGAATTGGCCAAGAGTTCAGACTTAGCTTAATTCAGAGTCTTTTATTTGAAGAGAAGCTTCCAGGATGGTTACCTTTTACCCGTAAACCTTCGTCAAGGTTGTGGGCAAAAGAATTTGACCATGTTGGAAAAGCTGACCTAAAGCGTGTTGCTTTAGGGTCCTTTTTGTGCTAGCTCCCCAGGATGGTTATCTTCCACCCAGCAAGCCTTTGTCAAGGCTGTTGGGAGAAGAGTTGGACCATGTTGGTAGAATCAACCTAAAGCGTGTTGCTTTAGGGTCTTTTATTCCTCTATCGTGGGTCAACCTAAGAGGATAACCTCTATCGTCGGTTTGGACCTAAGCGGAGACCCAAAATGTATGGATTTTTAGGAATTTCTTTTACCCCTCTATCGTGGTCTAACCTAGGAGATTTAGTCACCTCTATCTTCGGTTTGGACTTAAGTGGAGTTGTGCCTCTAAATATTGTAGGCCCTCGAGTTGTCTAAGAGTTTCACTCAATTAACCCCAAGGCTTGTAAATACCCGGTATGACCTCCTGTAGTTTTTATTCCCTCTTGCCCCTAAGCTTTTGAGGTAGACGTTGTAGGAACAATTGTTGTAGGTGGCCGACTTGGAACGTTGGTAGTTGCAGGGTCTTTTGATGCCTCGGGTGTGATCCCGAGGTCTTTTATATGCCTCGGGTGTGATCCCGAGGTCTTTTAATCTGTCTTGGGTGTGGCCCGAGGTCTTTTGAGGTACCTCGGCTCTTTGATAGTTTGTGGAGCCTCATAGGATGATCGGGTAAGTAACACTATAGTCGGGGTCATATAGACTGATGAAGACAGGAGGCCGGGTCAGGATCATTGGGCTTCTAATTATTCCGAACTGGAGGCAAAGTCGGGATCAGTGGATCCTAACTGCTGTAAACTGAAGGCTGGGTCAGGGCTACTGTGACTCAGACCATTGTGAACTGGAAGTCAGGTCGAGGCTGCCGGACTCAGACCGTTGTGAATTGGAGGTCGGGTCAGGGCTGTCAGACCCAGACCGTCGTGAACTGGAAGAACTGCTAGAACTATTGTGCTCCTTTGCATTGTTTTTCTCGGGCTGATCCCGTTTCTGCTTATTTCTTGAACGCTCGTCGTTTATATCCCCGGGGTCGTTAGTCTTTAGAAATTCTTCAATGTCAATGTACTTTTCGACCTTCTCTGTGAGTTTCACCAAGGTTTTCGGCCGATTTCTGTGAAATGACGTGGCGCATTTGGTGTGCTAAACTCCCGAGTAGAAGGCTGTAATAGCAACAGTTTCATCAAGGTCATAGATCCCGAGCTTCTCTTGATTAAACTAGTCGGTGAATTCCTTGAGGGACTCATTATTCCTTTATCTGTCTGTCAGCAACTGTATGTCAAACTTTGGCCGTTCATGCACACCGATGAACTGGTTAATGAGCTGCTTGCTTAGTTGCTTGAAACCTTTGACCGATCGGGGCTTCAGGGAGTGAAATCATTAAGCGGCTGGGCCTTTCAAATTGCTGGGAAAGCCTAGACAGTATAGTTTGTCGGCATTGGTAGCAAGAGCCATCTGGGCCTTGTAGGTCCGGACGTGGTCTACCAGGCTACCCGAGCCGTCGTGTGAATCCAGGCGATACTGCTTGAATTTTTGTGAGATGGAAAACCTCGTGATTAGGCTAGAAAATGGTGACTCTGTCTTGGTATTGACATGGTCCTGAGTAGCTTTCTGGCCTAGCTCTTTGGCCATTCTGTCGATATGTTTCTTCAAATTCTGGATACGAGCTATTACACCTTCCCCGCCGGTATCCGGGGGGTTGGTCGGGTTGGTGGAAGAGGCTTCTTCTTCATGGCGTCATGTCCTCTAGGACAAGGCTCGGCTATGACTCCGGTTGATCGGGTACCTAAGATCATCCCAGCTCCTGGCCGAGTGATCGTGGACCGATTCCTGGGCCATATGTTCTTGCCTTTCCTCTCGGGCAGCACGTCTACTGTTGATGTCTATGGCGTCCTCAACGCGGGACGGGTTGGCTTGGGCACGTTGTCTGGTCAAAATCGGTTCCTGACCGTATGCAACGTTCCTAGGTTGTTTCCCGGCCACTGCAGGATTGCCTTGTTGGGCCAGCAGGGCTTTGATCTGCTGTTGGGTTTAATGGTGGATCTTCAAGAGCTGTACGAGGGTCACGGTGATCTGCTCCGGTGTTAGGATCACTGAGGCCGGCGGGATGGCCCGGTCAGCCCACTGCGCAGCCTTCCTACCCTTCTTCGGAGGCATGACTATTAGTTGAGAGATTTGTGTTTTGAGAAATCTATCGATTCCCACAGACGGTGCCAAGCTGATGATGCCAAAATATGGTAAGATAAACTAGATCAGTTTAAGGAGAGAGAGAGAATGTGAGAGACCGATTTTTTGTATGTGGTTCGGCATTATTTGTAACACCCTGTAATTCCTTTTTTATTTTTAAATGAATATATCATTTTATTTCTTTTTATAATATTCATTTGGGGTCAAACCGTAATTTTCATAAATATAGAAATGCTTTCTATGGTTTTAAAAATAATATCTATATTTTTGTATAAACTAGGAATTTATTTCCTACACTAATATAATTTTCTGTATTTTTATTTCAACCGTAAAATACCAGTTTTGTTTTTATACTACGACTATACCGCATTTTTTGGTGTGGGAGCACGTGAGCTCAACCACACCGTGTAAAATCTACCCATTGCGTGGGCTCCAAATAATTTTGGTGTTTATATATGTGATATAAACTCACAGACTCTCATCTCTCTCATTCTCACTCATTGTCTATCTTTCAATCTCCCTCTAATTCTCTCAACTCTCTCAAGTTTCATACATACACAGTTTATATATGATACATACATACACAAACACATACATAGCTATATATATGCATCTCAAAATCAAGAACGGAGGAGTAAACTTCTTAGACGACGGAATTTACGACAGCGTTCTCGATATTGAAATTGTTGCTTAGTCACCTCTGTGAGTAAACTAAACTCACTCACCATGTGTATATATGTATAATTCAATATATATATATGTGTATATATGTGTATATATAGATACACCATGGAAGCTTGAAAATTAGAGATTTTTCAAAGTTAACCAAAATCAATTCCGTGAATTAGGAATGGAAGATCTTAGTCCCAATAAGCTATGATTCGGATCCTACGAAGTAATTCATCCGTATTGCGACGAACCGTTGATTTAAAGTTTTGTCACTCTAACTTTAACCGCGAAAATCGAGAGATATAATTCGTATTGGTTTAAATTGATCACGTATTCTTAATCTACGCGAAAAACCAAAGAAAACCAAATATTACATGACATGTTTGAAACAGCAAACAAAAATGGGTATACTTTCAATTTTAAAATCGAAACAGGGGAGAAAACGAAGAAGATGACACTCTGAGACAACTCGCGCGAGCGACCCGCTCACGCAACCTGTACAGATTTTGGCACAATTGAATTTTTAACAGATTTTACGAAAAAGGATTAACCGCGTGCACGACTCTCTCGCGCAACCCCCCTCCCCTCCCCCCCGCGCTCGCGCGACCTGGGCATTTTGAGCAGTTTGGTATATTTTTGTATAAGGGACTGTTTGGAAAAGGTTTTGAAAGTTTTTAAAGAACTGTTTGACGGATATACTGCTTTAAAGGCCATTGCGTAGGAATTGGATTTATAAGAACGATTAAGACTAAGATTTATGTTGAACGAATATCCAGCTTTGAGATTAATAACTGTTGCTACAATTTATGAACATTGACATACATATTAGGGTCGAGGTTGTGTCGACATGCATGTGTGTGAGAAAGCGTGAAAAGAGTAAAGAGTGGTGGTCTGGTATGCGACCTCAATATCGATCGGATATTATTCCTGGTATTGGAGGCGACAGTGTTATGTACGACTTAGATATCAATCAGATATTATTCCTGGTATCTAAGGCGCGCATTTTGGATATCAATCGGATATTATTCCTGGTATCTGAAGCGATGGTATGGTGTGCAACTTGGATACTGATCGGATATTATTCCTGGTATCTAAAGCGACGATGTGTTGTGCGACCCAGATATCGATCGGATATTATTCCTGGTATCTGAGGCGACTGTGTAGTGTGCAACCCGGATGCTGATCGGATATTATTCCTGGTATCTGAGGTAATAGTATGTTTGAATTGAGTTTGTCGAGAGAAAAGAGTCAGAAAGATGAGATAATACATTGTTCATGCACGGTCGCATATTTATTGCTTATTTTTATCTCTCATGATTTATGTTGAAGTTGGGACCTTGAATTTATCGTTTTAAATGTTTATATTACACTGTTGTTGTTATTAGATATGCTTATATATACTTTGTGAGCACATGTTTATTTTGCTCACCAGCTTTCATAAGCTAACGGCGTCGATGCGTCCTGGACTCTATGTCCAGATTTTTCAGGTCAAGAGCAGTCAGGGTATTTCGACTATGCTAGTTAGAGGCAGGGGACTTTCCAGGAGGCTGCTTTATATTTCTGATGTCTTTTATTTTGGAGTTGTAGTAGACTTTATGATAGATTTGCATAAGGCGGTTTGTGCCTAAGTGTATGACTGCTGTAATAGTTTAGTAAGTTTTAATGTTGGGGCTTATGTTTATTAGTAACATTTTCTTTAGAAATGTTGTTTAAGTTATTTGTTGCAGGGACAATTGGTCGTACACACTTGTCACGACCTACGAGTCCATGAAGGAAATTATATGCTTTCTTGAATTATGTTACGTTGGGGCGTGACACTGTTAATGAAGGAACCTACGTCCACGTGTGTGTCTGGCACATTCACTATACTATAAAAAGTCGGGGACCTATGGTGAACCAACTATTGTTTGGAGCTACCGTAGGTCAGTCGGGCATGATGATGACTACTATAGGGGTGTTGTATAGACTAAAAAGTTGATCCCATTCTATGGGGGTCAGTGGTCTCTTTTATAGATGCAAGAGACCTACTCGTACAAGGAAATATGTAGATTAAGTAATACAATCTGATTTAGGATTGATTGGCATCAATCATGGGGGTTTCCTAATTGGATTAGGAAATAATGTGCACTTTCCATTAGTCTTCTAACTTGAGTAGGAAACTGCCTGAAATATTCTGGATCATGCCTCGGGGCAAAGGTGAGCTGTCCCTGCGACGAGCTGTGCCTGCGCGGTTTTCCCTACCTGTTGGTTGTGCTTCGGGTATATTGTTGGGTTTGTGCCCTCAAAACATTACTTTATGTATTAGACATTAGCATTTGATATATGGATATCAGCTTTACATTTCATTATGTATGTTTCTTTCATGAGATGATTGTTAATCCTTAAGTATCATAGTAAGTAATTCGTGTATGTATGAAATACATACAAGTAAGATACGAATTACTATTCTTTAATACTTAGAATTTGTCACAGTGTATGATGAGACTGGATATCTCATCAGGTTTACACTGTAGCATGATTAACTACCATTGGATGGAGTGATGAATCTCAATCACTTGAGTTTAGCTCTTAGTTAATATGCTAGTGCTTATACTGCATTGACGGACCTGAGCTTTCCTGTTGACACTCAACGCTGTCAACAGTCAATAGGAACTCATAACTTGTGTAAGGTACATGTTCTCAATCTTGAGACGATTATGAGCACAGACTATGGATATAGCTGCTTTGACTTACCAATCAGTGAGGTCTATAGAAGATCAACACCTGGGTATCTTGGGTATGTCATGTTCATAGGGTTGTGAACATATATTATCAAGATAGAATCTACCCTCTGATAAAGAGTAAGCATTCCCTTGAGAATGTCACCAAGTTGATTACTGAGAACTGCAGTCTTGTTGATAAGTAATTATCAACATATTTGGTAATCATGAGAGGTGAATGGGACTCAAGGAATACAAGAAGTAATCATGATTCATGTTGACAGTAATAGTTATCCGACTACCTGAATATGATTATGAATGCTGACGATAGAGGGACATTAGTACACCATACAAGTCTAGTTATCGCTTCGGATATGTTCTTTTGCGTTGGAGTTCAGTTATCATTTTATAGTGGAGTAAACGACAACTGACCTGTTGGTTAGTTTGCTGATCAAAGAGTTTGATCACGGTAATTAACTATTGGTCTGAGCCAACAATAAAGAGCCTAGGAGGTCCCACTCTTAGCTCCGCTAGGATGCTTGAAAAGGCGGATCTTGTCAAGGCAGGTTCGATCGATCGAATGTGTCTCGATTGATCGAAGTCCTGGCAGGTTCGATCGCTTGAACATGGTTTGATCGATCGAAAGTTCGATCGATCGAAACCACTTTCGATCGCTCGAAGGTTAGGTCGGTTCTGGGAATCTATAAATAGGACAGCTGCGTACTGAATGTTTTTTAATCATCGTTTTTATACGTAGAAGCTGCAGAAACTATGTAAGTTTCCCAAAACCTTCCCTATCCTCTTCATTAGAGTTCTCACCATCTCTAGCCTTTCTGGGAAGCATTCACAGGAGTCATAAGGGTGAAGACAACCTAGTGGAGGCTACTGCGCCATCAAGAAGTTTGAAGATTTCAGAATTGGGTTCAAGACCTGAGGTATAATTCTTGTCCCCTCTTGTGCGCACCTATAGAATTGACGAGTAGTAGATCCTAAGATACCAAAAGTTTTTGTAACTCAATATTTCTGCTGCGCATTTAAAAATAATTTTAAACCTGTTTTTCCTTCATATATACTGCTCGGGATGTCTTGGGTAGTCCAGACTGCTCGGGATGATGCTATGTAGCACGACCTAGTCGAGATAGGGGCCGGTCATTGAATAGAACCGCTCGGTCATAGAGTAAAGTGAATTTTGGGCGTATCATGAGTGAAAGCTAAATGACATCGTACCTGTTAAAAAATGTAATCCCAAAGTACTCACACTTCTATGATAAAATTTACTGTTAAATAAAATATCATACCATACAAAAGTAGTTTGGCTATGTATTCTCTTTGTATTTTTCTTTAAAGTTATTTTTAAACGACAAAAAAAATTGTGTTTATTGACATCAATAATATACAGAATGCGTGGAAGATTGACACCCTATTCTAAGACTCAATTATCCATTGTATCACGTCTAAATCTGAGATCATACCTCATATACCCAAATAAAAAAATAGCAAAATAGCATTGTGATTCCCAATACTATTACCTATTGGCAACATAGTTCTTGTCTGGTATATAGTATCAAAGTTTGAGGTATGCTTCTTCTACTCTTTTTTTTTTTTTTTTAATTAATGATTCTATTTATTTCTAATACTTTGTTATCATTATTAGCATACATATATGATGAAATAAAATAAAACTTAGAGCAATCAACTAAGTTGGAGTAATGGGATTCTCAATGAGCTAAATTATACCAGCAAGAGAGAGTGAAAAATGAAAATAATTATTTTAACTTGGTTTCTATGTTCGGGTACTCCAAATTATATTATTAGTTGTTCTTTGAATATTGACTTTACTTTCTATTTAATTTGAATGTAAGCCGAGATAATAATCACTACACATTTAAGTTGCTAATTTAATACTTTCAATATTATTTCAGAAGAAAGAAAAATCTATCATAACGCGGTAATGAACAGACAAAGTAACTGAGGTACTGAATATTTGTACGTAGAAGTTATAATCTGAGACTTGATGAATGCTTCTAAAAATGCATGTATTAAGTTAGCTCTTATATTATAATGTTAATTACATTTTATCAAAATTAGCCCTACAAGGGGTTTAGTGTTAAAAATTAGCCACACATAGGTGGGATAAATGGCGACATTGTCCCCACATGTGAGGGTTAATCTAACCTCTCAAAGGGCTTTAAGTGTTAATATTTTTGACCCATTTTAGAATTTTCGTTAGCTTTGAGAGTAATCTTAACAGTTTCATTTTAGTCCGAAACTACAAGTGGGTTAAGTGTCCACTTTTAAAATACATGGGGTAAGTGAAAACAGGCGTAACCACAGGGGGGTAAAATATAATTAACCCAACAATTATACATATATATATATATATACGGGTCAAATTTGATATTATAATGCGTTATGATATGATCTTTGAAAATTAAACATATATCAGAAGAAAAAACCCACATATACTGTAACACTAACTCTGGGACTAATGTTATGTTTCTCAAATTTGAATCTCAAATTTACTTTTCAATGCTTTGCCAGTTGCACCACATATACTAGTATGTGCTATACTACTAATCACTGCCACAACATGTGATCTGATTGTTAATTGAGTAATGCTAGAGTCACAAAAGAGTCACAAAGAGATGCTCACAAAAGATGTAGCATCCTATGTGGCAACCTTATGCAGTAGGACCCATCACTCTTAACTCTGCCACGTGGGTGCCTGCGTGGTACCCTACAACCAATAGGATTGACTTATTTGGGTGAGACCCACATGTAAAGAGTGTAGGTCTCACCCAAATGAGCTATTCCTATTGACTACAGGGTACCGTACAGACATGCCACGTGGTACCCTCAAGATATACAAAAACTTCCCCAGAACTACAACACTTCTTGTTAGTGGTTATTTTGAAACAATGACTATTAACAAATCACTCCATCTTGTTTTTCTTCTTTTAAGTAATATTTGGGGCACGAACAAATTTTACTAATACTCACATCCACACTCTCTCTCTCTCCTAGTGACACTGTATACCCACACTCCATCTCTATCCTAGTGGCACTGTAGGGCCATCACAGTGCCACTAGGAAAGATAGAGAGTGTGGGTGTGAGTGTTAGTGTGAGATTTGTTCCCTAGCATTGTTGTTCTTTTTCTTCCTAACAATGTTAGGGTGACAAACACTTATAAACATACTTTATCTCTCTCCTGGGTGAAACTGTGTGGTCCACTGAAATTATCTAGACCCCACAGTGTCACTTAAGAGAGAGATAGAGTATATTTGTAAGTGTTTGTAAAAATTATTTGTCATCCAAATATTACTCTTTTCTTCCTCTGTTTTCTGAATTGGTCGTCTCTGTTGAAGCCATAATTTGATTCAACTCTAGTACTCCTATTCAATGCCTTGAATTCGAGAGAGAGGCCCTCCAAAAATTCATACAAGTCCTCACAGACCCATCAGGCCAGCTCTCTTCTTGGGTTGGCAAAGATTACTGTAAATGGAAGGGCATAGGCTGCAACACATGGCCCATGACCTAAAACAAGTTTGGTTTGGTTTTATATTAAAAGACCCAAACAAAAACGATTATAGCCCAATTAAATTAATAATCCAACATTAATGTGAGTTATTATTCAACAACACTGGGAAATTGGAGGAACCAACAGTTTAACAATTCAAGGTAATTTATTAATTTCTCACAACTGACGAGCTTAGTGTTTTAGTGATTTGAATAAGCAACTAATTTGGAGTTTAAATTTGGTCAATGCTATTTGATAATGACTTGCACATTATGTGTATGTATTTTTGATTAACTGATTAATTTTTGAATTCACAGGAATCCAAGTGATTTATATTGAAATTTAGGATGTCACAAAATCAGCAAATTTTAATCTGTTTTTATTATTTTCTCTCTCCACAGGTCATTGTAGAGATTGCAAATGGTGGAGTCGCCCAAGCATAGAGTGCACTGGCAACATAAGTGCCAGGATTTCTGCTTTGAATGTGCACTGGCATTGTGCTGCTGCTGCTTTAACGGTCTAATTCCATGGTTTTGTGAGTTGTGCATCCAAAATTTAAAAATAAAAAATTATTTGTTTGCTTTCTCTTCTTAACGGTCAGTTATCGTAGTTTCATTTACCCCCCCCCTTTTTTTTTTTTTTTTTGGCTTTGTGCCCACGGGCACGGGCAATTACTAGTTCTTAGACAAAGTTCAAGTAAAGATTTTTTTCCCAATCACTAAAGGTATGTTTGGCACAGCTTTTTGCTTCTATGATTTCAATGAAAAAAAAATTGAGTTATTTCCCCAAAAAATAGAGTAGACAGTTTTTGGCGAATCGCAAATTTCTCCATTGCACTCACATTTTATTTTATTTATTTTTTTCGCAACTGAATCACAAAATCTAGCTGGCCAAATATTTTTATCTTAGCATTTGGATCGGGAGTTTGATAGTCACGTATGAACTCCAAAAGTTATTTCCAAAACACCGTCTAAAGAGTTGTTTTGGCCCACTGCTTGACCCATTCCATGTTTGCTCCAACATATTCCAGTGAATGGTGTTGTGCTTCCCAAATTTGAATACCAAATTTAGTTCCCAAAGGACTTAATAGTTGTACCACATGCTGTAGTAGTGATCGGTGGTATCATTTGTTTAACTGACAAAGCAATTGGAAACCAATGGGAAGCATAGAATTACTCTATTTCAATTAAAGTTGTTTGCTTAAATTGGTTTTGAGGATAGAGGTTGTGTTGGATTGTCCCCACATCGCCCGATACGGCTTTTTTTCTCTTTTTTTTTTTCCCATGCTTTGAAAACCTACCGAAATGGTCAATTCGGTTTTTAGCTATGATTAATTTTAAGAAAATTAACAGGTCAAATTGATCGGTTCAATCGGTCGGTTGGTTTGATCCATCGGGTTTTTTTGTTCACCCCTATCGTCAGGGCATAGCCCCATCTATGCTTTTTATAAGCCTGGGTAACCCATCCCAGCGTTTTTTTAGGGTGAGTGAGGCCCATTGGCCTTTCCATTGGTCGCATAAGTCAATACCAACCTTCGAATATAAGGAAAGGAAAAGACGAAACACATAGGAAGTTTTTTTTATTTATATTTCCTTTCCTTGTCTTTTTTTTCTTGATTTTCAACTATCATTATTATTCCGAGTATAGGTGAAAACACTAGACAATTGCACTTTCCTTGCCTCTTTCCTCAGTGAATTTTTTTCTTTACAAAATCCTTACAAGGGAAACTTCCTCAAATTACATGAAGAAAGCATTTTCTCCTCTTTTGATATCCAGTTAGAGTACTTATTCTTTGGAAGAAGAAATTCAAACAACTTTCTCCAATTCAGTTGGTACTTATTTCTTGGTTGAGTATTATAGTTCATACTATCTCAGTTCCAATCATTTAAAAGCACCACAAAATACTATGTAAAACTAGTCATTCTTGGCCGCCCCCAATCAATGTAAGAAGAAGAACATATCTAAACTTTCATGCCCACCTGATCGATATTCTTAATTTCCCCGATTCGTTTTTTTTTTTCCCCTAATCTCTCACCCAGAATCTGCATAATCTGTTGCAGCCCATGAAGGAACATATGTTCTTCAGTTGCAGAACACAATTTTATATTCTTAATTTCCCCATATTCTAGCCAATTTTATTATGCATTCAATTATTAAAGGAGATAAGCAAACCCAAAAATCAAAATCCAAAACAGTTGACAGACACACAAGAAGAAACAACATAAAAGGAGACAAGAGCTTAGACCAACAAAAATGAACCAGCATGAGTCACATGGGTACAAATAATACGTGTGGAAAAAAAGCTTGGAAGACCCATCAGTTGGAAACAAGACAGAGATGGGGTTGGCATCGTTGTTATACTGAGTATGAACCAAAGAAAAACTGCAATAATGCAGGCTGAACATGTTATGTTGCACATGCCATGAGAACGGGTATATATATATATATATGAACGGGTGTAATTAGTACTATTATGGTTATTTCACACTTGATTTTCAGAAGGTGAAGCCTGGTCAGTTGACATTAAAAAGCAAACACTTGCACAACTATCACTCTCATCATTCCAAAAAATCCCACACCCTTGTGAATCATGTGATATCAAAAAACTTACATACACACATACACCCCTCAGATGTACATATAGATAAATCCATATTACTACTACACTTATTGTTGGTGTTTATTTTGAAGCAATGGCCAGTAGTAATATGTCACTCCATCTATTCAGTGCCTTGGATTCGAGAGAAAGGCCCTCCAAAAATTCAGACAAGGCCTCACAGACCCTTCAGGCCAGCTCTCTTCTTGGGTTGGCAGAGATTGCTGTAAATGGAACGGCATAGGCTGCAACTCACGGACAGGGAACATTGTAAAGCTTGACCTCAGATACCAAAATTTGGCTGGGCAGTTAAGTCATTCTTTGCTTCACCTAAAATACTTGACTGACTTGGATTTAAGCATGAATGATTTCCAAGGAACCAAAATTCCATGTTTCTTGGGCTCATTTGAGAATTTGAGGTACCTCAATCTCTCTAGAGCCTCTTTCGGTGGAATTGTTCCACCCCATCTTGGGAATTTATCTAACTTGCATTATCTTGATCTATCTTCAAATTTCTTTCTTGGAGTTTCAGATTTAAACTGGCTTTCTGGTCTTTCTTCGTTGAAGTATCTAAATCTTGGAAGTATGAACCTTAGCAATGCAACTGATTGGTACCAAGCTATTAACATGCTTGCTTCTCTCTTACATCTCCACTTACCCTACTGTGAACTTCAAAACTTGCCTCCCTCACCACCAAATTCGAATCTAACTTCACTTTCTGTCCTTGATATCTCCAACAATAACTTTAACTCTTCAATACCTCTGGGGTTATTCAATATCAGCACACTTGTGGACATTAATCTTGTCAGTAACAAATTTAGAGGGTCTATTACTGATGTTGAATGGGGCAAACATTGCAACTTGCAGTATTTAGATCTCTCTCGTAATGACATAAGTGGCGACATAAGTGGACTCTTTGAGAGATTATTTGGATGCAGAAATAGTAGTTTGAAGGAGTTAAAATTGTCGTACAATCACATCACTGGGTATTTGCCCAATTCATTGGGACACATAAAGAATTTGAGATCCGTTATGATAAATGACAACTTGATCTCTGGTCCAATTCCAGAATCTATTGGAAGCCTGTCATTTTTAAAGGAGTTGGATCTCTCTTTTAATAAAATGAATGGGTCAATCCCTGAAAGTCTGGGAAAGCTAGTAGAGTTAACTAATTTGCAACTCTACCAGAATTCTTGGAAAGGCATAGTGTCCCAGAATCACTTTGTCGGTCTCACTAAGCTGAAAAAGCTCTCTTTATCATCTTCGGACAAACCTTTTGTTTTCGAATCGAGACACGACTGGGTTCCCCCTTTTAGCCTCAAATCCATTCAAATCAGTGACTGCACATTGGGCCCCCCAGTTTTCCTACATGGCTAAGAAACCAGAAAGAACTCTCATCTCTAGCCCTACAAAATGTCTCCATTTTGGACACTTTACCTGATTGGATTTTGAAATCCCCATACATCTTTGATCTAAATCTTTCTCACAACCAGATTCGTGGAGTACTCCCTTACTCACTACTGTTCCGATTTTTCGGTGGATTTAAGTTTCAACCGCTTTAGCGGCCCAATTCCAATTTGGCCTTTTGTACGGATTCTCCGTCTGGGAAACAACTTGCTTTCAGGGCCAATCCCTCGGGAATTCGGCCATGAAATGTTATATTTAGCCGTTCTTGACCTTTCTGGGAACTTCCTAAATGGTACCATCCCTTCAACTTTCTGTAAGATACAGGGTTTAATTAGCCTTGATCTTTCGAAAAATAATTTATCTGGAAAAATCACCAACAATTTCAAGGATATGCAGACTGAATGGAGCATAGATCTATCCAACAATAATCTCTCAGGAGATATTCCTGCATCACTTTGTTCAGATTCTTCAGAATAAGGGCCTTCTCTGTTGAAGTTAAGCAGTAACAATCTCTCGGGGGACCTCACTTTGTCGTTACAAAACTGCACAAGACTGTCCACTCTTGACATTGGAGATAACAGATTCTCAGGGAATGTACTAGAATGGGTTGGAGAAAATTTATTATTACTGTCCAAACTGCGCATGCGTACAAATAGGTTCACCGGCAACATTCCAGAGAAACTTTGTCATCTCTCTCGTCTCCATATATTGGATCTTGCGCAAAATAATTTATCAGGATCGATCCCTCCATGTCTTGGAAATATGAGTGGCTTCATTTCATTGGCTTAACAATCCTCAATCAAATCTAACATATATTCGTGAATATTACTCACCTGAGATGGATTTGGTTGTGAAGGGAAGGCAACTTCCATATACCCATTTGTTGGGGGAAAAATCGAATCCCAATATTAGGAGCAACACTTTCTAATATTGTCTAGTGTAAATTAAATAGGAACAAATATAATATCCAAGCTACAATGGATAATTTTCTTTCACCACAATCAAAGACAAATAAAATAATAATAGGGCACCCAAGCAAGAAATAAATAACACCAAGATTTATGTGGAAAAATCCTCCAATATAGAGGGAAAAAACCACAAGGCAACCCCGAATAATTCCACTATATCAAAATAAGGAATACACAATGTTCTCTCAAGTTTTTGCCCCAAAACTTGAGGTATTCAATAGATGAGAGTGAGTACAAGGGTTACCTCTTAGGCTTTACAATACCCAAAGGAATACAAGATAAAAGCTCCTTCAAAATACCTCTTGATTTTGGCACTCCAAACAAATCCTTGAAAAACTCAACCTCTCAATCTCCTTGAAGCCGCCGCACACAGTCTGGGCACACCCACCGAGAGACCTCTCTGTTTCTATGTGTTGCTACACCACACACACGAAAACACTCTCCGTATATTCTTAGGTTATGTCCCGTATATCCTTAGATTCCCAGCATCTCTTATTTTTCATTCATTAGCTAACTTGCTAGCAAAAAAGTCATAGCCATGGGCCCACATGGCCATGATGACAAAATAAAATGAACTTATAAATTAGCTTGGGCCATTAAATGGCCTTGGCCCACCAGGACTAAGAAAACATTAAGCCCACAAAAAAACTTATTCTCATGTGTATTGACCCATACACATGGTACCCAACAAATCTCTCCCTCTATACACATGAGAGGAGGGAACACCTAACTCGACCCCTCACTTGGAGTCCATTCCGGCTAGCTCTTTACAGAGCTTAAGCTTCTCTCTTGTCACGCCCTTAGTCATCATATCAGACGGATTCTTATCAGTATGAATTTTCTTCAATTTCATTTCCTGCTTTTCCATCACCTCAAGTATCCAATGGTAACGAACATCAATATGTTTTGTGCGGGAATGATATGTGGCGTTCTTGCTCAAGTCCATAGCACTCTGACTATCACAATGAACCACATACTCATCTTGCTTCAAATCCAACTCTTGGAGAAACCGTTTCATCCATAACATTTCTTTACCTGCTTCAGTAGCAGCAATATACTCAGCTTCAGTGGTAGACAAGGCAACACATTTTTGCAACTTGGACTGCCACGAGACAGCTCCCCCTGCAAAAGTAAACAAAAACCCGAAATGGACTTTCGGTCATCGATGTCCCCTGCCATATCTGAATCTGTAAACCCTTCCAAGACTGGTTTTGAACCCCCAAAACATAAACACAAACTTGAAGTGCCCTTCAAGTATCGAAGAATCCACTTGACTCCTTCCCAATGCTCTCTTCCAGGATTGGAAAGGAATCTGCTCACAACACCAACTGCATGAGCAATATCTGGCCGTGTACAAACCATTGCATACATAAGACTCCCTACTGCCGACGAGTAAGGAACACCTGCCATTTCTTCTCTTCCTTCTCGGGTAGAGGGACACAAGTTTTTACTTAGCTTAAAGTGACTCGCAAGTGGAGTGCTAACTGGCTTAGCATCTCTCATGTTGAACTTTTCAAGCACCCGTTCAACGTATTTCTCTTGTGACAACCATATCTTCTTGGCTTTCCTGTCACGAACAATTTTCATACCCAAAATCTGTCGGGCCGGGCCCAAGTCCTTCATATCAAAGGACTTGAACAACTCTCCTTTTAGCCTGCGAATCATATTAACATCTTGTCCAATAACAAGCATATCATCAACATAAAGTAAAAGCATAATAAAGTTACCATCCGAGAATTTCTGCACATAAACACACTGATCTGTAGCGGTTCTCTTGAACCCATGACCCACCATGAATGAGTCGAATTTCCTGTACCATTGTCTCGGAGCTTGCTTAAGGCCGTAGAGACTCTTCTTCAACTTGCAAACCAAGTGCTCTTTCCCCTTAACTTCAAATCCCTCTGGTTGTACTATATAAATCTCTTCCTCCAAATCACCATGAAGGAAGGCGGTCTTCACATCTAGCTGCTCAAGCTCAAGATCCATGCTAGCTACTAAACCCAAAGCCACTCGAATAGAACTCATCTTCACCACCGGTGAGAAAATCTCATCAATGTCAACACCATGCTTCTGCCCGAAGCCCTTGACCACTAAACGAGCCTTGTACTTCAGTAGCTTGTCACCATCCTTCTTCAACTTGAACACCCATTTGTTTCTCAATGCTTTTCTGCCCTTAGGAAGATCAACCAACTCATAAGTGTTGTTCTTATGCAAGGAATTCATCTCATCTTGCATAGCTTGTACCCAACTGCCTCTATCTTTGTGAGTCTGAACTTCCTGAAAACTCTCTGGCTCCCCCTCATCTGTAAGCAAAATATACTCAGAACTGGAATACCTTACTGATGGCCTGTGCTCTCTAGTCGATCTCCTGACTTGAGGTACTACAATCTCTGGTGAATGGGGCTGCTCCCCCTGCTCAACACCTTCTGTATCTGGCACATCATTATCCCCAAATTCTGGAACATCTATAACTGGCTCATATTGTACTTCTCCCCCATCTATGGCACCCTGTGATGTGGAAGGAACTGATGTGAGATCTGGAGCACTGCTCGCTCTAGGCTGTGCAGGTTTCTCAAAATCTGCCAAAGTCTGATGCTCGTGAAAAATCACATCTCTGCTTCTGATCACCTTTTTATTTTCTGGATCCCACAACCTGTACCTAAACTCTGCATCTCCATAACCAACAAAGATACATGGAGTAGCTTTGTCATCAAGCTTAGATCTCTGCTCCTTAGCAACATGTGCAAATGCCTTGCACCCAAACACCCTCAGATAAGAGTAGGAAATATCACACATCTATAGAGTTAACAAGTAGTAGATCCGGGATACCAATAAGTTTTTATAACTTGTTACTTCCGCTGCGCGTTTAAAATAGTCTTAAACCTATTTTTCCATCAAGTACTACGTTGGAAACTATTTAGCCAAGAGTATTAGTGTAATAACCTGCATTTTCATTTAATTAATCTGTACATTGCATTGTTTGCTTTTATTTTAATTTCAATTCTTATGGGTGAAATTTATTTCTCGACTGATTTCATAATTAAAATACTTTTGGGGTCAAATTGTAATTTTTACAAAAGTCAGTAATACCTGTGTGGATTTCAAAATCTGTATTTTTTAAACGGTGGAAATATTTCCTTTTGACTCAATCAGTATTTTTATGAAACCAGGAAATCACTTCTTACACTAAAATGAAATTCCTGTATTTTTGTGGTGACCACCGCGCCCCGAAAATACCAGTTTATGTTCAAAACTGTCCACGCTGTGTTGAACTTCCACAGATTTTGGAAGTGATGTAAAGCATGAAATGACATATGCTTTACTTTCTATTTATGGCAAGCAATCATTGGATAGGGCTTTGTTTGGTTAAGCTTATTTGGTGTGTGATGATCTTGTGCCAAAATCTAATTTTCCCAAACACCCTTGACCCCTACTAGCCTATTGTTGCCTCTTCAGATTATGTGGAGATGTTTATACGTGTATATCTCCATTTGTGTATAATTCACAGTTAGGCAAATTCAAAACAAAACCCATTTTGTAGAGTGTAGGAGAATTTGCTTGGTGGCCAAGTCCCCACATTTGATTTTCTATATAACTCACATACTCTCTCAATCACACACATTCTGCAGAGAGAACACGGAGAGTTTAGAGAAGAGTATTTCAGTAAATTTTTATAGAAAGAGAAGAGCTCCAAATCCTCCATAGCTTAAAGTTTCAAGGAATTCTTATATTGATTCTTTCTCAACAATCTCTCTGCTTTTAATCATAGTGAGTATTACTAACTCACTCAAATTTAATCCATTCCTTATTTACTGATTTGGGTAGTTAATTTGAAGAATCACCATTGATGTTTGTACGTTGAAGTTCATAGCTTGAAAAATGGAGAATTTCCAAACTCAATCAAAACAAGTTTTCAGAGATGATTATGAAAGATCTTACATCATATATGCTATGTTTAAAGTTTTAGAGCCCAATTCATCCATATGAGAAAGTATATAAGAAAATAAGTTTTGACATATTTTAGTTTTTCATGAAATTGAAGAGTTGTAGTTTGAATCATGCTAAATTGTTAATGGATTATTAATCCTTGTGGAAAAAGGAAGAGATCCATATATAACATGATATATATACTTACAGAATTGAAAATGGGTCAATTTGGACCCCTTAAGCTGAAACAGAGCAATTTCTGCGAGGAAGATGAAGCCTCTGCTTCATCTCGCGCCACGATCGCGCGCGCGAAGATCGCGCGAGGGATATTTCGCGCGAGCGGTCCGCGCGCGCGATCCTTGTTTTCCCAGGCAGACAGAAGAGTTTATATATATAAAATGAAATTTTGGCAGGTCGCGCGAGCGGGGGTCGCGCGAGGGACCTATCGCGCGAGCGATCCGCGCGCGCGACCTTGGCTTTCTCAGGCAGACAGAAAAGTATATATATATAATGAAAAATGGGCATATCGCGCGAGCGGCCCGCGCGAGCGACCTTTCGCGCGAGCGGCCCGCGCGCGCGAATTCTGGCAGTTTCTGTTTTGTCTGTTTTCTGTTAAGGGACTGTTTGGTTTAACTTTTATGTACTGTTAAGGTTCTGTTTGGGAAGTTAGTTAATCAGAACTCTATTTTGGTTATGTTTGAACGAATAGAACATTGTATTATGACTTGTTAATCCCCGTACGTACATTGTTTCCTTAATACAGCGTTTTACTTTGTGTTTAAGTTCATGTCATTCATATGGGGTCAGGGGTACATGCATGTGGGTGTTAGTTAGTGTGGAAAAGAGTACGAGGTTGTGGTTGAGACTGTGGTTGTGGTTGTGGTTGTGGTTGAGATTGTGGTTGTGGTTGAGATTGTGGTGAGGGTATCTTTGAAATGCGACGGTGGCAAATATGGACACTCCCTGACGCCCATGGAAGCGTTAAAGTGTGTGACGCCGAACTCGGACATTCCCTGGCACCCATGGTAGTGCTAAAGTGTGGCCTACGGACACTCCCTGATACTCGAGTCTGGATACTGCGTGAGGGGTTGCCCCGGTATTTGCATGGCGGTTAGGGTATTCAAAGTGTGAGGCATTGGACACTCCCTGGTACCCCGGACCAAAGTGTGAGGCAAACTGGACACTCCCTGGCGCCCTGTTGCTAAAGTGTGGCTATCTTAGTGTTTCAAAGATACCAGGAGTAAGATAGTGGGTTGTTGTGGCTGTCGAGAGAAAAGAGTCGGCAAGATGAGTGTGGTGCATTGTATTTATGAATGAACGGCTTTTAAATACATTCCTTGTTGTTTTATAAAATGAATTCTTTCTGCGGTTTAATGATTGACTTTGCAAAATTTAATAACGGAAAAAGGTAATTGGGTATGTTTTACATTCAAAGTTATGTTTTTAATACTCACCAGCTTCTTGAAGCTGACGACGTTGATGCGTCCTAGACATTCGTGTTCAGGCTTTTCAGGTTATGATCAAGAAGGACCTTACGACTATGCCAATTGAGAATGGCGGCTTTCGGAACGAGGAAACTGTTCATTTATTACATGTTTTTAAGTTTTAAACTGTTTGTGTTATAAGGATGACTGTAATAGACATTAAGTTATTGTTTTGTTTTCAAGGCGGTCGGTGCCTTAGTTGACCCCGTATCATAAGATGTAATAAGTTAGAAAATTTTTGTAAGCCTTGATTGCTCTGCTCTGAATATTATTGTTTAATGTTGTTCGACGTTTGGAACGGAATCGATCCTTCAAACTGTCGCGACCTACGGGTCCATAAAGGAAATTAAACGCTTTCCTTATTTATGCTACGTCGGGGCGTGACAATTAGATTGAAAGATTCCATCATCACTGTAAGTTACTAGAAATAATATAAGTAAAACCACATTTCCATGCGATGTAATGCCATGCTCCCAATTTTGATTCTAAATTTAGTTATCAAATGGCTTAACATGTGTACCACTTATTGTGGCAGTGATTGATAGTATCTTAAGTCATTGTATACGTGGCAGTAATTGATAGTACCACAAGTCATTGCATGTGGTACAACCAACAAAGTCAGTTGGAAATCAAATTTGGAATTCAAATTTGGGAAGTATATCATTATTCTTCCATAGATGGTAATCAAAATATGTTTTATGGACTTTGGTAATAAAGTCAAGAATTATTATACTATTTTGCAGCTAATGCATATAGCGTACAATCCATTCATTAGGAGTGTCATCGGTTCGGTTCGGTCAATGTGGGGTGATTTCAAACAGACCAAAGGGGTTAGGTTATGTCAGTTTTATCAATTTTTGTGTGTTCATTCGATTCGGTTCAGCTTTTCCACAACACTTGTAAAAGATATAGATTAGATTACGAATTAAGATAAGGTTTAAAGTGAAGTATGAATAACTTCTTTTTTGGTTAGCACTCTTGCAGTTGTAAAAGATATAGATTAGGTTACATATGATTTAAAAGGTATAAACTGTTATCCAAAATATATTGGTATAACACCCACATTTGTGTTATTTCTTTTGCATTTCATTGTCATGCATGATAATGTGATGTGACGTGTCTTATGACACTTGGTTGAGTGAGTTTTGACTCACGAGTTGATTTGGGTGTCTGTATTAGAGAACCCTTTGAAACTGTTGTGATTGAAGATTTGTTGTTGTGAAGTCTCTCCGAGTATGAGACGGTCACTGTGGAACACTTTAAATGTTTAGCTGAAAATAAATGTTTACCTGTGTATTGCAATATCTGTATTATTTTCTGGCTTAGAATATATTTCTGTTGTTAGATTTAGTATCCTGGTAAGAACGAATGAACACGCTATTAATTTGGTAGGCTAATTAGCAACTTCGGAAACGTCATGTAGAAATTCGCGTTTTAGCGACCAAACGAAACTTAGTCGAAAACATTTATAATTTTGAAGTTTCACTTATAAAGCTATGAATAAGCTGTATAGAAAGTTTCAGAGACTGATTAGGAGTTTGGAAAACTCGTGGGGAGGTAAGCGTAATTCCCCGAGAATGTTGCCTATATATAGATAGAGATGGACTTAGATATTTCATAAGTTAACCTAAAGTTCAAGAGGAGGCCAAAAAAGGGGGCTAGAGGGAGATTTGATTGCTTAGAGCTTTGCGACGCCAAACGACAACCTTTTGTCAGTCTGTTTTCTCCCAGATTTCATATTCGAGCTCCTCGAGGTAAGAGCTTCGTTTTGATACCTATTAGGGCCTGTTTGGCTAAGTTTTCCGAAAAGTTATTTTCTAGAATTTTTCATAAAAGTTGATAAATAGAATTCTGATCCATAGGAATTGTACTAGACGGACTTCTGCACGTTCTTTGTGCACGGGTTTTCTTTGGATCGTATTTTAAGCGCGTAAATCAGAGGTGAGTGATTCAACTATGTTTTTGGAATGGTTTCTTGACATGTATTCATGTTTTGTGTGAATAGCATGTATTAATCCATAGAGATATATTGTGTAGTTCGTATTGGGCAATTATATTGATAAGTAGGCTCAATAGCACGGTGATATGTTTTGATTACCGCGAGTATGGTGATATGTATTTGAGCATGTTAAGTTGCTTATTTGGGTCAGAAGGAGCACGTGGTCACCGTGCCATTTTGTGGAGCCGATATAGGCATTAAGGTCGCACGATTGAAGAGAAGAATCGTGGGTCTTACCCTTTCGTGTGGACTTATTGGCGAGGAGTCGCGGATTGGGAGTATGGACGGGCACGTGAGTCTCCGGCGACTAGTATGAAATGTAGAGATGTGAATGCGGACATGTTTATCATTCATGTGCATATGTTGTTTTATTCACTAAGCATTAGCTTAAACAAATCGAAATATGTGTGGTTATTCAAATAACCATTGCAGGTGTAAATGCTGGCGAGGAATTGGAGAAGTGAGTACGTGGGTTGGGAGTTCGCTTGTGAGGCAACTTGGATGTTAATCTTGTAGTTTTGGGATAATATGAATGTTGTAATAAGAATATGGTTGTTTTAACCCATGTTTAATTTGGTATGTTAGAATGGATTTTAAAACGTTGTAATAGACTGTAACATGTTGTAATCATGTTTGGTAATGTTTTAACACAGCTAGAATTACTTCAGACTGAGTTTGGTTTGAGTTTGGAGTGTGTGTTTGAACCTTGGTTGAAGTTAGAAAGCTTTTAAACTTGAATTTCTGCAGATTGGGCTGCTGCCAGGGGAGCAGTCGACTGAGCAGTCGACTGAACCCCTGAGCCTGTTAGCTACTGCTTCTTATTTTAGCAAAAGCAGTCGACTGGACCCCCCAGCAGTTGACTGGACCCTGCATCAGTTGACTGGACCTCCAGTTTCAGTCGACTGGAATTGATATTAAATCCCTGCCCACTTCCGTCGACTGAGCAGTCGACTGGGCAGTCGACTGAACCTCTGGTTTTAAAATGTGTTTTGTTTTTCCGCTGCGTGTGTTCTTCAAACCTAATTTTTTGGAAACGTTAATGAATTGGTTTAGCCTCGGTGGCGTGCCACGGACTCCGGTTCCGCTATTGTGGGATCGGGCTGTGACATTTAGTGGTATCAGAGCATAAGTTTAGAGCCTTGGGAACGTTCGACGACGAGTGGAGTATTGAGTGAATTGTCACCTGTCCTAAATTGTATCCACACATATTAGAGATGTTTGATGCATATGGTATGTTGTTATACATACATGATTATGTTATTGTCATACATGCATAGTATTTGTGCCTTCGTGAATCGGTGGAATCATACGGATGTCGAGCTGTGTGATGAGGTGAAGTTATCATGAGGTATCATAGACAGCGTGTTGTGGCAAGGGGGAAAGATAATATTTTGCTAGTGAGGAATTATGGAATTTCTAAGTGAAAAGAAAATGATTGTGATCGAATCGGTTGATGTTCTTAATGTTAGTGACGAGTGTCCTTTGGGAGATCTTAATGAGAACGAAGTCGAGTAGTAAACGTCAGAGAAGATTTCCGTATAGTTCACCAAGAGAATGAAAGTGAGTGTTCTGGTTGAGTTTTGAGACTAGAAGTACTTGATAAAAGTTATACTTCATACATGGGATGCACGTCATGATGCGAGAGAAAAGGGATGACCAGTTGGAGTTTATGACAGAAAAATAGTTCAGCGGTATGTATTGCTCATGTATGGGACCGGTGAGGAATCTCTCACCTTATCTTACGATGTTAACCTACGGTACAATCGTACGAGGTTATCTTATGATGTATCTTACGGTATATACAGTGTATATTGGGTAGTTGAAGAATCTTTCAACTTATTGTGCGGTATATGGTATGTATTGGATGGTTGAGGAATCTCTCAACCTATCTTACGGTATGTATTGGACGGTTGAGGAATCTCTCAACCTATCTTATGGTATGTATTGGAAATTGAGAAATATCTCAACGAGTTATCAATATTGTGGTTGTTGAGGAATCTCTCAGCTGAACCTGGTTTTAAATAGTCGTAGCACTATAACAAATGCAGATGCAGTGTAGGGATTTGTAACAAATGGTATTGAGTTAATCGTATAAAGGAAATTGATCAAAAAGGACAGAAGTTCAGAGGAATCAAATTGATAATTCGATAACATAAGGATAAGATGATCTTGATAGAGAAATTCAATGGAAAAGGTTGATGGAGAGTAAATGGACAAAAATGCAGAGTAATAAGGTTCCCTGATGTTTTGTCGGGGGTTGTCGGAAGAGATAGAATAAAGGGAGTAAGATTAGGAGAAGGGGAATAAAAGATAAGTGTGAATTATGGAACGTGATAAGAAACTCAGAGAAATCAAGTGGATATTTGGATATCATGGGGATGAGAGTACTTTGATAAGAAGCTTGTCGTGAAGGTGGTTATCACAAAGGGGTGAAATACAAGCGATTTCAAACCTGGATTTTTAACGTATTTTCAAAATGAAACGAAAAAAAAAAAAAAATCTTTCCTTTGAATGTTTTTAAAATATCGTTGAGTATGTAACACAAGATACTATCAGCAGGATGCTAGAGTATAACGGGTATTACGATAATGAACAAGAGCGGTTGTGGGAACGATAGACAAGTAGAGAGACTTTGGGTAAGCCAATGTAGAGAAGTGAAAATATAAATCGAGGAAATGAAGCTTTAATGAGTAAATGAACGGGGACAGTTGAGTGGAATGAAGACTTGGTAGTACGTTGAGTACGTTAACAGATATAATAGCGGGAATGTGAGGCTGATAGAGTACAGTGCTGGATGCAATGGGAAGCTATCTCAGTGTCCTGGATTCCAACAAGGTTGGAGAGTTTTGAAAATGACGAATGTCACCCTAAGAAAATTTTAAAGTGTTTAAAATGTTTTAAAATAAAACTTTCGTTGAGTAAGAAAAATTTGTTTTAAATACTTGTGAGTAGGTATTAAGTAGACCTTGTAAGACGAGTATCGTGGAAGAATATGGTATGCTTAATGCTTGGGACATAATGGTGGTTGTCAAACGAATGGGTTCTATATGAGCAGATTCTGAGTTTAGGAATTCTAAAGGAGTTGGTAGAATGTCGTGTACCTGAATTTGGCTATTTGGAAGTTATGACGTTAAAGGAGTGGTCGTGAGTATTGTTCCAAAGGGAGCTCAACTTCGATTTAAGTATTGGAGTAACCTGAGGTAATGAATGATTTGAGGCTTTGATAAATCAAGAATTTGATGAGGTCCATAAAGTGTGAAGCATTTGAAAGGTGATAGTTAGGAATCAGTTGGCATTGGTGACCAGAGTGAAAATTTACCTTGGGGTATTGTCGTGAAAGGTAAGTGAATTGAAAATCGATATAGAATTTATTGAACACAGTGAAGCTATAGTACTTTGTGGGAAGATTTAATTACCGGTTTATCCTCAGATTGTATGTGGGAATTGTATTAATGATGTGAGCAATAGGTTATTCAGGAATAATGGATTGGAAACCTGGATAGCATAAATAAAGGACTATAAAGTTAAATGGGAAATTGAGTCAGATTCAACTACGGGTATGAAACATTGAGATATTATACAAGGAATATATGTTCAGTGTAAAGGGCAGTCAGAAATTCAGTAAGAGTTGCGATACATGAGTACGCTTGGTATGAGCTTGTGTGAGGGTGGAAGTGAAACACTAGAGACTCATGGAGTCGTATAACTACGTAAATGGTGGTGGGTCTACCTAGACTGATAGACTAAAGAATAGTATACGAGTAGGGTATGGGATGAAAATGAATTACATTGCAGTTGAGATCTCTGGCAGAAAAATAATTGACTCAAGATGTGTGTATGTTATATAAATAAAATGGATCGTGAATGGTCAAGGGTTGAGACAGGAACAAGATATGTTCTGAGCATGGGAATACATGTTGATGAACTCTATGGTAGGTATATGATTGAGTAAGCCAATTTTGATTTACAATGTTATTCGTTATGATGGATATTGGGAGTAATTGTATTGAGAAGGAGATGAAGTGTTATGCGTAATTTTAAATCTATTTGTTTTAAAAGAACAACATGAAAGAAATGTGTCGACTTTAATGAAAGTTCTAAATCAAAACTGTTAGGTATGATCTTCTATTTCAATCGGCAATAGTTCGGGTGCAAACTTTAGAGAGCTAAATGATGAATATGTTTGACCTCATTGTGGGTGATTTGGGACGTTATGTAAGCTTGAAATCTGAATGGTATCTGATGAGGCACGTATGATTGGAAGTATAGTACGTGATTGGTTAAATTGAACGGAATGATAAGAACTTGGGAGTCGTTTGAAATGCGTCATAGCGCTACAAGTGGTTTGGTGATTAGCAGAGTAAGAGATTAAATCTATAGTATGTGAAACCATTGATTGAAGCATTGACTTATCGACGGGGTATATATGTGTGATAGTACTCAGCTGTGGTTCACTTTGGGATGAAGAATCGTGTATAGATGTTAACCAGTTGAGACGTAATGTCAACGACTTTTAGTCAACAAGAAAGATAGGTGAAGGGAGATGCGTTACTTCCTTCGTTTTGGTGATTGGGATATAACCTTTGGGTTTCGAAAAGCATATGTGATAAGTACGATGAAAGGATATGTGAGTGGACGTGGTGACGTCGTGACGTGATTTAGTATCAGGTTTGACTATTGAGTAAGTTCTACTTAGGTATCGATGTTCACATTTATCGAGATGCTTCGGGGTATTGCTAGGATTCTGTTTGAATCTTCTATCAGATTGAGACGGGGACTCTGAGGATTTATTTTTCCTTAAAAGCCTGAGGATTATTTTTTCCTCATGAGATTGTGACATCTCAGTGGAGTGGATTGTGTATGTGGTAAATGTTGGAAGTACTTGCGTGAAGTCTTAGTGACTTGAGAAGATAAGATGCGTAATCAGTATCCGCACCTTTTTGAGACATGAGGTACAAGTTTGGGGACAAACTTCTTTTAAGGGGGAGAGTATTATAACACCCACATTTGTGTTATTTCTTTTGCATTTCATTGTCATGCATGATAATGTGATGTGACGTGTCTTATGACACTTGGTTGAGTGAGTTTTGACTCACGAGTTGATTTGGGTGTCTGTATTAGAGAATCCTTTGAAACTGTTGTGATTGAAGATTTGTTGTTGTGAAGTCTCTCCGAGTATGAGACGGTCACTGTGGAACACTTTAAATGTTTAGCTGAAAATAAATGTTTACCTGTGTATTGCAATATCTGTATTATTTTCTGGCTTAGAATATATTTCTGTTGTTAGATTTAGTATCCTGGTAAGAACGAATGAACACGCTATTAATTTGGTAGGCTAATTAGCAACTTCGGAAACGTCATGTAGAAATTCGCGTTTTAGCGACCAAACGAAACTTAGTCGAAAACATTTATAATTTTGAAGTTTCACTTATAAAGCTATGAATAAGCTGTATAGAAAGTTTCAGAGACTGATTAGGAGTTTGGAAAACTCGTGGGGAGGTAAGCGTAATTCCCCGAGAATGTTGCCTATATATAGATAGAGATGGACTTAGATATTTCATAAGTTAACCTAAAGTTCAAGAGGAGGCCAAAAAAGGGGGCTAGAGGGAGATTTGATTGCTTAGAGCTTTGCGACGCCAAACGACAACCTTTTGTCAGTCTGTTTTCTCCCAGATTTCATATTCGAGCTCCTCGAGGTAAGAGCTTCGTTTTGATACCTATTAGGGCCTGTTTGGCTAAGTTTTCCGAAAAGTTATTTTCTAGAATTTTTCATAAAAGTTGATAAATGGAATTCTGATCCATAGGAATTGTACTAGACGGACTTCTGCACATTCTTTGTGCACGGGTTTTCTTTGGATCGTATTTTAAGCGCGTAAATCAGAGGTGAGTGATTCAACTATGTTTTTGGAATGGTTTCTTGACATGTATTCATGTTTTGTGTGAATAGCATGTATTAATCCATAGAGATATATTGTGTAGTTCGTATTGGGCAATTATATTGATAAGTAGGCTCAATAGCACGGTGATATGTTTTGATTACCGCGAGTATGGTGATATGTATTTGAGCATGTTAAGTTGCTTATTTGGGTCAGAGGGAGCACGTGGTCACCGTGCCATTTTGTGGAGCCGATATAGGCATTAAGGTCGCACGATTGAAGAGAAGTGTGACACCCGCTCCCGCGGTTTATATTTAATATTGCTTTAGCATGCATAATCATGAGTTAATGTTAAATTGATGTGTTATGTGACACTTATTGGAGTGGGATTGACCCACTAAGTTGATTATGGGTGTCCAGTTGGGAATCCAGTTTTGGCCAGAATGGTAATCCCAAGTTGGGATATGTGTTGATGGGTCCCAGTTGAGATGGGACAATAATATGTGGAACACCCTATGTGCCTAAATGTTTATTAAGGCTTAAATGATTTATTATTTGATTGTTAATAATATCATGTTATTAGATAGTGACCACTTTTGGGGTCAATTAGGGGTACCTTTGTGAGCACGAATTGAACACGTTATATAATTAGTAGGCTAATTAGCAACTTCATATAATTATATGGGACCACTTATGGGACCCATGCGAGGCATAGACAAATACCCATTTAAGTTTGGGATAGTTTTAATACAGTTTAATAAGTAACAGGGGCGTAATTGCAAATTGGCAAACTAGTGTGGGCTTCATAATAAAAACTGAAAATTCATTTAAGAAGACACGTTGGGTCTTGGGGATGAGTCATTCTCATCCTTGTTGTTTTTTTTTTATTATTTAGACTTGCAGTGGTTAGAGATATAGGAGATTTGAAACGACGGTGAATTCTCGACATCGATTGACGCGCCGAACGACGTTCAATCTTAAAACAGGCTATATATTCGGACTCCTGGGGGTGAGTCTAATCTATTGGTATTAATTTTATTGAGTTCTGTGATAGTTTTTTCGCGACCCATTTTAGGGTTTTAGCTCATAACTTGTAATTTTTATATAGGATTTGTACCTGGTTCCCAGTAGGGCTTTAATTTCACAATTAGGAGCGAAACCCAAGAGGTGAGTGATGTTAATTTTGATATTTGGATGATTTTTATGTTGAGTTCAATTGTGATGCCAAAGCATGCCTAATTAGCTTAACCTAGTTTACTTAGTTTATTATTGGGCAAAATTCATGTGGTTAAATTAGGCCCAATTTGATTGTGATTGCACGGTGTAATGATTAAATGAGCATGTTGAGTTGCCTATTTGGGTCAATGGAAATTGCTAGTTCTATACCACCATGAGGTAATCTTTGTGGTGACGACCACGGCCGCCAGAGGCCTATGGGACCGCACGTGTGAGGGCGTGGGTCATGACTAGTCACGTGGGCTTGGGGAGTGGAGCCGCGGGCTAGCCGGTAGTGGTGGGAGTGAACTAGTAATTGCCAGAGACTATAGTTATTTGTAATATGTTGAATTGAGCATGTTTATTATCCATAATCATGATTAGCATTACTCACTAAGCATATAGCTTATATATTGTAATGGTTATTGAATAACCATCGTAGGTGATCGTGGCGAGGAATCGGGGAAGTGAGCTGGGAAGTGGCTTGGCTGGCTTATGGGTTTTGGGAGAGTTGCAATATTGTTAATAACTACTTGTCCTTTTTAGTCCTAAACTTGCAATATATTTGTAATTAGTTTTAATCTGGATTGTACGAGTCATACTTTGGTTGGTTTAAGCTTATGTAATATTCCTAGTTAAACTTTACACTTTAGTTTCATGTAATATAAGGTTGGACTGTGTTAGTTGGGGTTATTTGATCATAGTGTTACTATGACTAATGTTATTAGATTGGGACGTTTGAACTTGGAGATTTATTTATTGGGTTGGTTGTAAATTGTTATATTTAGTATTTCTCTTAAAGTATTTAAAAACTCTTGCTTGGACTTTGGGAGCTCATGACTATAATTTGGTAGTGTTATTTGAGAAGTTACTAATTGTTAAAACAGGGTTATTTTGGCTGATTGCAAAGACAGGATTTTGTTTTTTTATTTTTATTATTGTGGAGCTTCTTTGGTTTAAGTTTATTTTAAATTTATTTTTGGAACTTTAATGATTAGGGTTAAGCCTTGGTGGCGTGCCACGTGTCCTAGGATCATCTGAGTGGTTCCGGGGCGTGACATTTAGTGGTATCAGAGCATTAGGCTTAGAGCCTTGGGTACGAGAGACGACGATTGAGAGTACGCATAGATGACGAGCATATAAATGCATTTCATGGATGCATATGAATAATTGTTGCTATGTTGTTATATAACATATTGGCATAGCATGCAATATATTTATGCCAATTGACTGACAGGTAAGAAAATGGATCCGAATCGAGAACATTCACCTCATTCGAGGTTGGACCAACTAGAAGATGTAGTAAGCAATTTTGTAAGGGCAGTAAGTGATCGAATGGGTGGTGATAGACCTGCAAACCCACAACCACGGACTGAACGGGGAGTCATTGAACAATTCTATAAAAGAAAACCAAGTCAATTTGATAGAGGCCCAGATCCATCACAAGCTGATCATTGGGTATTGGATATGGAACGTATCTTTCGGGCGGTGGAGTGTACAGATGGGGAGAAGATAATGTGTGCTACAGATACTTTGAAAGGTGAAGCCCAGAACTGGTGGGTAAATGTGATTGAGCAAGGGGCACCAGAGACCTGGAACAGATTTGTGAAAGTTTTCTATAAGCAGTACTTTCCAGCATCCGTCAAGACTCAGATGGGCCGAGAGTTTGCTAATCTACAACAAGGGGATATGACAGTAAATGAGTATGCAGCTAAGTACACTAGTCTACTTCGGTTTGCCCATCGAACAGTACCAAGGGAAGTGGATAGAGCACGAAAATTTGAGGAGGGGCTACGGGATAACATTAGAAGCCGAGTTGATACACACCAACTTCGAAAAGTTTCCGATGTACAAGATGTTGCTTTGATCGCAGAAAGAGATATTGATAAGTACAAGCAAAGTCAACAAAGCAAACGACCAGCCAAAGGGAAGGGTAAAGGACAAGGTTTCTTTAAGAAGCCGTTCTCGCGAGGTTCTGGTTCTAGCTCAGGATTTCAAAGGGGAAGTTCCTTATCTGGGGAGAGTCGCCCATTATGTTCAACGTGCAATCGTCAGCATTGGGGAGTATGCCACTTGACACTAGTATGCAATATCTGCAAGCAGAAGGGACATATAGCAAGAAATTGCCCACAAGCTCGAACTCAGAGTATGGGGAGTATCAATCCAGATATGAGAGGAAAATGCTTTGAATGTGGACAGCCTGGACATCAAGCAAAAGATTGCCCAACAAGACAACAGCGAGGGTCAGGTTCTATAGCTTCAACTGGGGCAAAACCAGGAACAAGTATGAACAAAGGGAAAGGACATGAGCAAAGACAAGGAAGGTATTTCCGTCTAACACCAGGGGATGCCGCAGCTACTGATTCCGTGGTGTCAGGTATATTACTCATTTGTTCACACCTGGAGCATGTTTTAATAGATTCAGGGTCAACACATTCTTTTGTTGCACATGAATTTGTTAGACACTTAGACAGCATGTTAGAACCTTTGGGGTATGATTTGTCGATATCTTTACCCTTAAGCAAATCTATGGTGACCTCATCAATATTTAAAGCATGTGACATCAGGGTAAATGATAGGGTTTTGACAGTGGATTTAATTCCGTTGGCCGTTAATTATTTTGACGTAATATTGGGTATGGATTGGTTATCCGCGAACCAAGCTACAATCAACTGTGAACATAAAATAGTTACTTTTCGACCAATGGGACAAGGGGAGTTTAGTTTTCAGGGAACTGGTGTTGTAGCACCACCATATTTGGTTTCAGCAATTCGGGTAGGCAAGTTGTTGAAACAAGGTTGTCAGGGGTTCTTATGTTCAATAATTGACACACGGGTCACGGGGACTAGAGTAGAAGATATTTCAGTTGTACGAGAGTTCCCAGATGTCTTTCCTGAAGATCTACCTGATGTACTAGTTGAGCGAGAAATTGAATTTACTATTGAAGTAGCCTCGGGGTCTCAGCCAGTATCGAAAACACCGTATAGAATGGCACCGGTGGAGTTGAAAGAATTGAAGATTCAGTTGCAAGATCTTCTAGATAAGGGATTCATTCGACCTAGTGTATCGCCGTAGGGTGCACCAGTCTTGTTTGTCAAGAAGAAAGATGGGACTATGAGGATGTGTATCGATTATCGAACTCAACAAGTTAACTATCAAGAACAAATATCCGTTGCCTAGAATTGATGACTTGTTTGATCAACTTCAAGGAGCCCAGGTCTTTTCTAAGATTGACTTGCGATCGGGTTACCATCAATTAAAAGTCAAGGAAGAGGATGTGGAGAAGACAGCATTCAGGACCCGTTATGATCATTATGAATTCCTTGTTATGCCTTTTGGAGTTACAAACGCACCGGCAGCATTTATGGATTTGATGAATCGAGTGTTCAAAGATTATTTGGATGAGTTTGTAATTGTCTTCATAGATGATATCCTAATATATTCCAAGAGTATGGAAGACCACGAGAGGCATCTACGGTTAGTCCTACAACGACTCCGTGAAAAGAAGTTGTTTTGGAAGTTAAAGAAGTGTGAATTTTGGTTAACTGAGATAGCATTCTTGGGGCACGTAATATCAAAAGAAGGGGTATCAGTGGATCCACAAAAGATTGAAGCTGTAGCTAATTGGAAGTCGCCAACCAGTGTGCCAGAAGTAAGAAGCTTTTTGGGATTAGCTGGATATTACCGAAGGTTTGTGGAAAATTTTTCAAGGATTGCAATGCCAAAGACACAACTTACGCGAAAAGATGTTCCTTTTGTTTGGAGTCCAGAATGTGAAGAAAGTTTTGTTGAATTGAAGACTCGTTTGATGACAGCACCAATATTGACCATTCCTTCAGGTACTGCAGGGTTTGTGATATACATCGATGCTTCATACCGAGGTTTGGGTTGTGTTTTGATGCAAAACAACAAAGTGATTGCCTATGCCTCACGACAATTAAGGCCACACGAAGTGAATTATCCGACTCATGATCTTGAGTTAGTGGCGGTTATCTTTGCTTTGAAGATTTGGAGGCATTATCTCTACGGGGAAAAATGTGAAATTTACACAGATCATAAGAGTCTAAAATATTTGTTTACACAGCGGGATTTGAATATGAGGCAGAGGAGATGGTTAGAGCTGATGAAGGATTATGACCTGACAATCCAATATAATCCAGGGAAAGCTAATGTGGTGGCCGATGCACTGAGTCGAAAGTCTACAACCAATTTGGCTTATACTTTGACTTCACAAGAACAGTTAATTCGAGAAATGGAGCAGCTAAAGTTAGAAGTTATTCCAGAAACCAGAGGTGCTTTAATGTCAGCTATTATTGCACACCCGACCCTTATTGATGAAATCCGAGCTAAACAGCTTCAAGATCCAACATTGAAGAGGATACATGATGAAATACCTGAGGGTAAGCAGCCAGAATTTATCTTTGAGAATGATATGTTGAAATTCAGAAACCGGGTTTGTGTACCCAATATCGATGGTATCAAGGAAGTAATTTTGGAAGAGGCACACAATACAAGGTACTCAATCCATCCGGGTAGTAATAAGATGTATCGTGACTTGCGGGAAATCTATTGGTGGTCAGGAATGAAACGTGAAGTGGCAGAGCATGTCGCAAAGTGTGTGGCTTATCAAAGGGTAAAAGTAGAACATCAGAAACCAGCGGGAAAATTGGAACCATTACCTATACCAGAGTGGAAATGGAAAAATATCACAATGGACTTCGTGGGAGGTTTACCAAGATCTAGAAAGTCAAATGACAGTGTATGGGTAATCGTTGATCGATTGACCAAGTCAGCACATTTTCTACCAATTAAGACCAATGATCCAAAGAAGTTAGCTGAATTGTATGTCCAAGAAATTGTGAGACTTCATGGAGTTCCAGTATCTATAGTCTCAGATCGAGATAGTGCATTTACATCAAGATTTTGGCAAGGAATGCAGAGAGCGATGGGTACAAGATTGAGTTTCAGTACAGCTTTTCATCCTCAAACCGATGGCCAATCAGAACGTGTAATTCAAATACTAGAAGATATGCTTCGACTTTGTGTTTTGGATTTTAAAGGTGATTGGGAAGAGCACTTGCCATTAGCTGAATTTGCTTATAATAATAGTTATCAATTCAGTATTGGGATGACACCTTTTGAGGCTTTATATGGGCGTAAGTGTCGTTCTCCACTTTGTTGGACTGAGGTTGGTGAAAGAAGATTGATAGGGCCTGAGATTGTTCAGCAAACTACAGAAAAGATAAAGACAATACAACAACGACTTCAAACAGCTCAAAGTAGATATAAAAGCTATGCGGATTTGAAAAGAAGACCGATGGAGTTTGAAGTTGGGGATTTTGTATTCTTGAAAGTATCACCTTCAAAGGGTATTACGAGGTTTGGGAAACGTGGGAAGCTGAATCCAAGGTATGTTGGACCATTTGAGATCATTGGAAGAGTTGGACCAGTAGTCTATCGGTTGGAATTGCCACCAGAATTAGCTAATGTGCATAATGTATTTCATATATCAATGTTAAGAAGATGTTTATCAGATCCAAAGAAAGTAATTATTCCAGAGCCGTTGGAAGTCAGGGAAGACTTGACATATATCGAGCATCCAGTCAAGATTCTGGACAGAAAAGAACAAATTCTGAGGACAAAGACTATTTCTTTGGTTATGGTGCTATGGCGGAATCATTCCGTCGAGGAAGCCACGTGGGAAAGAGAAGATGAAATGAAAGAGAAATATCCATTCTTATTCGAAACTTGAGGTACTACGAGTTTGGGGACAAACTCCTTTTTTAGGAGGGGAGAGATGTGACACCCGCTCCCGCGGTTTATATTTAATATTGCTTTAGCATGCATAATCATGAGTTAATGTTAAATTGATGTGTTATGTGACACTTATTGGAGTAGGATTGACCCACTAAGTTGATTATGGGTGTCCAGTTGGGAATCCAGTTTTGGCCAGAATGGTAATCCCAAGTTGGGATATGTGTTGATGGGTCCCAGTTGAGATGGGACAATAATATGTGGAACACCCTATGTGCCTAAATGTTTATTAAGGCTTAAATGATTTATTATTTGATTGTTAATAATATCATGTTATTAGATAGTGACCACTTTTGGGGTCAATTAGGGGTACCTTTGTGAGCACGAATTGAACACGTTATATAATTAGTAGGCTAATTAGCAACTTCATATAATTATATGGGACCACTTATGGGACCCATGCGAGGCATAGACAAATACCCATTTAAGTTTGGGATAGTTTTAATACAGTTTAATAAGTAACAGGGGCGTAATTGCAAATTGGCAAACTAGTGTGGGCTTCATAATAAAAACTGAAAATTCATTTAAGAAGACACGTTGGGTCTTGGGGATGAGTCATTCTCATCCTTGTTGTTTTTTTTTTTTTTATTTAGACTTGCAGTGGTTAGAGATATAGGAGATTTGAAACGACGGTGAATTCTCGACATCGATTGACGCGCCGAACGACGTTCAATCTTAAAACAGGCTATATATTCGGACTCCTGGGGGTGAGTCTAATCTATTGGTATTAATTTTATTGAGTTCTGTGATAGTTTTTTCGCGACCCATTTTAGGGTTTTAGCTCATAACTTGTAATTTTTATATAGGATTTGTACCTGGTTCCCAGTAGGGCTTTAATTTCACAATTAGGAGCGAAACCCAAGAGGTGAGTGATGTTAATTTTGATATTTGGATGATTTTTATGTTGAGTTCAATTGTGATGCCAAAGCATGCCTAATTAGCTTAACCTAGTTTACTTAGTTTATTATTGGGCAAAATTCATGTGGTTAAATTAGGCCCAATTTGATTGTGATTGCACGGTGTAATGATTAAATGAGCATGTTGAGTTGCCTATTTGGGTCAATGGAAATTGCTAGTTCTATACCACCATGAGGTAATCTTTGTGGTGACGACCACGGCCGCCAGAGGCCTATGGGACCGCACGTGTGAGGGCGTGGGTCATGACTAGTCACGTGGGCTTGGGGAGTGGAGCCGCGGGCTAGCCGGTAGTGGTGGGAGTGAACTAGTAATTGCCAGAGACTATAGTTATTTGTAATATGTTGAATTGAGCATGTTTATTATCCATAATCATGATTAGCATTACTCACTAAGCATATAGCTTATATATTGTAATGGTTATTGAATAACCATCGTAGGTGATCGTGGCGAGGAATCGGGGAAGTGAGCTGGGAAGTGGCTTGGCTGGCTTATGGGTTTTGGGAGAGTTGCAATATTGTTAATAACTACTTGTCCTTTTTAGTCCTAAACTTGCAATATATTTGTAATTAGTTTTAATCTGGATTGTACGAGTCATACTTTGGTTGGTTTAAGCTTATGTAATATTCCTAGTTAAACTTTACACTTTAGTTTCCTGTAATATAAGGTTGGACTGTGTTAGTTGGGGTTATTTGATCATAGTGTTACTATGACTAATGTTATTAGATTGGGACGTTTGAACTTGGAGATTTATTTATTGGGTTGGTTGTAAATTGTTATATTTAGTATTTCTCTTAAAGTATTTAAAAACTCTTGCTTGGACTTTGGGAGCTCATGACTATAATTTGGTAGTGTTATTTGAGAAGTTACTAATTGTTAAAACAGGGTTATTTTGGCTGATTGCAAAGACAGGATTTTGTTTTTTTATTTTTATTATTGTGGAGCTTCTTTGGTTTAAGTTTATTTTAAATTTATTTTTGGAACTTTAATGATTAGGGTTAAGCCTTGGTGGCGTGCCACGTGTCCTAGGATCATCTGAGTGGTTCCGGGGCGTGACAAGAAGAATCGTGGGTCTTACCCTTTCGCGTGGACTTATTGGCGAGGAGTCGCGGATTGGGAATATGGACGGGCACGTGAGTCTCCGGCGACTAGTATGAAATGTAGAGATGTGAATGCGGACATGTTTATCATTCATGTGCATATGTTGTTTTATTCACTAAGCATTAGCTTAAACAAATCAAAATATGTGTGGTTATTCAAATAACCATTGCAGGTGTAAATGCTGGCGAGGAATTGGAGAAGTGAGTACGTGGGTTGGGAGTTCGCTTGTGAGGCAACTTGGATGTTAATCTTGTAGTTTTGGGATAATATGAATGTTGTAATAAGAATATGGTTGTTTTAACCCATGTTTAATTTGGTATGTTAGAATGGATTTTAAAACGTTGTAATAGACTGTAACATGTTGTAATCATGTTTGGTAATGTTTTAACACAGCTAGAATTACTTCAGACTGAGTTTGGTTTGAGTTTGGAGTGTGTGTTTGAACCTTGGTTGAAGTTAGAAAGCTTTTAAACTTGAATTTCTGCAGATTGGGCTGCTGCCAGGGGAGCAGTCGACTGAGCAGTCGACTGAACCCCTGAGCCTGTTAGCTACTGCTTCTTATTTTAGCAAAAGCAGTCGACTGGACCCCCCAGCAGTTGACTGGACCCTGCATCAGTTGACTGGACCTCCAGTTTCAGTCGACTGGAATTGATATTAAATCCCTGCCCACTTCCGTCGACTGAGCAGTCGACTGGGCAGTCGACTGAACCTCTGGTTTTAAAATGTGTTTTGTTTTTCCGCTGCGTGTGTTCTTCAAACCTAATTTTTTGGGAACGTTAATGAATTGGTTTAGCCTCGGTGGCGTGCAACGGACTCCGGTTCCGCTATTGTGGGACCGGGCTGTGACAATTGGAATGCGTATATAGGTATAAATCTGAAATTAGAAATACTTACTGATTGGGGATGAAAATAAATACATAATTATAATTTGAGAAAGAATCTGAGCCCAGTGTCAACACTGATTCCTTAAGACGAATTTGATCCCTCTCGGTGCACAAGGTTGGTGAACAATCGTTTCCCAAGATAGAGCGAATTTACAATTCTGTATAAGTTGCACTCCAATATGCAGAACCCACCGAACACAAATATATGTATAACACTCGAACAGGCTTAATTCTAATATACAGATAGAGAGATAGAATAATTTTGTATATTTTAAAATGAATAAACAAGACCTATCTATATAGGTTGCAAGAGACTGTTCGTCAACAGTCACAACCCTTTGAAAGGAGACTGTTCATCAACAGTCACAAACATTCGAATAAGGGGTTGTTTGGAAAAACCCATATACAACACTAAATTCCAATTTATCATTCAATTTTCCAACAATCCCCCACATGAATGATAGATTGACTATACAACACGTAAATACAAATACAGACACACTAGTTTGAGTATTGATGAAGAAGTACTGATTCAAACTAAGTAGCCTAGTGGCCTTGAACTTGCCTTAGTGATAAACTATCGAATTTACTAGCCGGTGAGTAGACTAGATTGTCTTTGAACTCCCAGCCATTTGTGTAAACCTAGACAATAGAATACACACAGCCCTTCTTCTTACATATTTGGTTTTCGCGTTTGTGTTCATTTTGGCCTTGAACACCTCTTGGTTCCGTGAGTGTTTTAGAGAATTCGGCCTTCAAATTCTCATAGAAGTGGCCCCTTCTTACTCACGTAGGTGGTTACTATGAAGAATATCCTGCAATACCCCACTTGGCCATTTTCCAAGGTATAGAAACCATTAAAAGCGTATCTTATCCTTTTAGTCGTGACAGATAGACACTGTCTCATCTTTAAAATGGGAGGAGGAAGATATAATTCTTCTCAGTGTGCACCGAGTACTCATAATTTAGTTTTCCCATTGAACCTAGATCTTGGGATCTCCAATCAGCTAGGTTGGGTTTCCACTATGGCGACTCTTGTTTAGTGCATAGGCTTTAATCTCATCCCCCTTGATGAACTTTCCCTTTGCTCTTGCTTTAGGCCTTTTGTAAGTGAATCCACTGTGTTATCCTTTGACTTTACATAGATAATGGAGATAACTCCATTAGAGAGCGATTGTTCTATGGTCTTATGTTTTTGACTATATATCAAGACTTACCATACTATTATGTGCCTTTCCAATTGTCGATTGGCTACCACAATGCACAAATTGTTGGCCCAAGTTTTATCCAACTTGGAATATCCTCTAAGAAAAGGCGAAGCCAATCGCATTCTTCCCCAGCTTTATCTAAGGCAATGAATTCGGATTCCATTGTAGATCTTGCAATACACGTTTGTTTTGAGGATTTCCAAGATACGGCTGCACCTCCAAGTGTAAAGACGTATCCGCTTGTGGATTTTGAGTCTTTTGAATCAAATATCCAATTTGCATCACAGTATCCTTCAAGTACATGTGCATATTTTTGTTATCCAAAACTCTTAGTATAAGCCTTCTAGTGACTTTCTCCAGGATTACTGGTACATCGACTTCATTTATTCTCTATATCCGGTTGAGCACAATTCACGACATACATTAGAATATTAATTAAATATGATTATTCAAATAGAGATATTCTACTATCAATATTTTTAGTTATAGGTAAGTTGACATCTAACGGTGTTCTCATTGAACTATGATCATACTTGTCCACTAGACTAACTAGTATCACGTCTACAACACTTAATTCTTCAAGTCACACTTACTACTCAACATTTCCTTGATAGTCTATTTTTGCTACTCATGCTTAGCATGAATCTCGCATAGCAACAAATAATGACATATCTTTTCTTCGTGCTTTAGGCACAGACAAAATATCAAACCTATTTGACAATACAACATTGTCAAATTTTCTCTAACCAATTGAATTTGCCAATTCATGTGCTCATGAATCTTATTTAATTTTGCTAATCTTAAAGCCGTTAGCTTTAAGTTCTAGTGCGAACCCAAAAGTCATCTTCACTAATTTCCTAGGTTACCACACTTAATCATCTTGGGTTATTCTCAAGGCTAACTCATATATCTTTATATATTTTATGAGCATAATGTATATCACAAAATAAACGTATTGTACTCAAATTTTTCCGTACTTACAAAATATTAATAAATAAAAATTAACTCTACATATATTTTTAATATATATATAGATATCTTCCCCCACATTTGCAAGTATCGTTGACCACATACTAATACGAGCATTTTAATATTTCTCCCACATTTAGAAAATTTTCAAGATCACATAATGTAAGTTCATCTTGAACTAATACTCATGTTCATGAGCCTTTATAAATTTTCAATTATGTGCGCACATCACAAAAAAATTCCATAAAAGCACCATTAGAAAGGGGTTGAAACATAAATTTTCAAATTGATAGGGTTGAAATTATGATTAACGATAAACTTGGGACTCAACTGAAAATATTGAAAGATAATAACCAAGAAAGTAAATGACCCGTCACTTTAAGTGACACAGAGTGCTATGAAAAGCAAAACAAAATTGTGTTTTCCTCCAAAAAGGCATGAGATGATACATTTTTACCGTATATATAAGAAATATACATGCATATAAAGTATATCACTCGAAAATAATGAATGCACCATGTTAGTATATAAAGGCAACTAAAAACACGACCAGTTGCCAAGTTTTCATATTATTGAAAATTAGTAGGGTGCCACTCACTTTGTGAGTGCAAATTTTGAATTTTTTTTAAAGAAGTTTTTTTTCTTTTTTTTTTATTTTTATTTTTTTGAATCACTTTTTGGGCAGTTTTTTTTCTAGATCAGTTTTTCTTTTTTTAATTCTAAACAGCTTTTTTTTTTTTTGAATAATTACTTTGTTTTACCCCTACTATTGTATTTTGTTAGTATAAAATTTTATGGTATAATTGTAATTATGAGTAACCCTTGCTTCTCCCTTTCTATAGTAGTATAGATGTCCGAATGATCCAATTTCATGAACAGATTCAGTTTTTTTTTTTTTTTTTTTATACATATATTTTTATAAATAAATGGGTATCAGCCTATTAGGCACCGCTCAAACGTCACCACGATGTTTGTCTTTACACGTGGAATGTGTGCATTGGTTTGAAACTTCAATTGAAAGTTTTCCCCGACCGACACTGGCCCAATAGATGATGCATGGAAGGGTAAACCAAAAAACCCACCAATTGAAATGGCATTCAATTTGTAATTAGGGATGGTAACGGGTCGGAGTTGGTATGGAGTCCCCCTATACCAACTCCTACTCTATTTATTTTCCTCCTACTCCGACTCCGCCCCGTTCCGTTTAAGTAAAATACCAACTCCTACTCCACTCCTACTCCGTTTACTATCGGGTACTCCTATTATACTCCTACTCCATTTGCTAATCACCATTCCAAAATCAAATGCTCTTTTATAATTCAAACCCCACTTATATTTTGGCTTGATTTCCTAAAAATCACTCACGCAAATGATTCTAAATTTGTTAATCACAATTTACAAATTAAATATTAATACTGAAGACAAAGAGATGTATATATATGCCCTGATTTTTTTGTAAATAATTGTAACCATGAGGGTAGTTTAGTAACTTAATGATTTAATCGGGGCGGGGCGGGTTTTAAATGGTAGTATTTCATGGATACCAACTCCGCCCCGACTCCTATAGGGTTTTTGTTTTTCCATACCAAATCCACTCCTACTCCCATTATAACTCCTCCAAACCCGTTCCATTAGGAGTGGATCGGGGCGGAGGTCCAGCGGGGCGGGGAAAATTGCCATCCCTATTTGTAATGTGTATTGATAGAGAAATAAAGCAAACCACTACAATTATGAAGCATAATCGCGCATTACATAGCAGTCAATTACAAGCATGGATGTGTAGATGTTCACTACATATATTACTCTGTCTTTGTATATACAAGTGACCCAAATTAAAATTATGTCATTAAAATCGAACATAAAAGAATCAGATTCCAATTTTACTTGTCTGAATTTCTGAATCAGTATTCTTTAAACTAACAGATGCACTGTACGAACAACGGAGGCACTTTATACAAGAGTTGATTGGACTCTAGACAATATGAAAGTGCAGTATTTCCAAACTAATTTCAACGCATGAAATTAGGACCAGAAAGCAGATTTTCCAGATTACATAAATCGGAGATTCATGCAAACTAAAAATTCGACTTAAGATTGTTATCCAAAATATATTAGAATGCGTATATATGTATAAATCTGAAATTAGAAGTACTTACTGATTGGGGATGAAAATAAATACAGAATTATAATTTGAGAAAATATCCGAGTCCAGTGTCAACACTGATTCCTTAAGAAGAATTTGCTCCCTCTCGGTGCACAAGGATGATGAACAATCGTCTCCCAAGATAGAACGGATTTACAGTTCTGTATAAGTTACACTCCAATATGCAGAACCCAGCGAGCACAAATATGTGTATACCACTTGAAAAGACTTAATTCTAATATACAGAGAGAGGATAATTTTGTATATTTTAAAATGAATGAACAAGACCTATATATATATATATAGGTTGCAAGAGACTGTTCGTCAACGGTCACAACCCTTCGAAATGAGACTGTTCGTCAACAGTCACAAACATTTGAATAAAAGATTGTTTGACAAAATCCATATACAACACTAAATTCCAACTTATCATTCAATTTTCCAACATATACTTTAATTTAGTGCTATATATATATATATGTGTGTGTGTGTATAAAAAATGCAAAAAAATACGGAGGCATCACATGGAAATTGTCCGATTCCACATCATAATATCTATAATACATTGGTGTCATGACCATCAAATAGAATAATTCTGTTGTTTCTGTTTATACTTTAAAAAAAATACATTTTTGAAAATTATAATGTACTTAAGGTCGATTGATGTTTTTTGATCGGACAGTGAGACCGATGGTAAAAATTAAGGGCTAAGTGACTGGTTCAAAGTTGGTATGACCAAATGAGTTTTTAATCGAGCTGACTATAACATCCAATTCGGACTGCCTCATGAGTCTGATTCAATGGGTTACGAACACTGTGGCAATTATAGTAGACCACTCTTTGGATGTGATAAAGTTACAACAATATTATTCAACTTTGGTGGATCCCAGTGCCTTACCCAGTTAATGATTTGGCCACTATTTAATCTTTAAATAAGTATTACCACTTTGACCATTTTGTAATTATTGGTCCTTAGACAATATCAACTCAGTATGTGCCTATTTTTTGGTCGGCCTCAACCTAATTGGCAGTTACTCCATCGGGCACGTGATTGACATTATGGGTCTCATTTGTGCTATTTGGTTTCTCTCAGATCATTACATCATTTTTGAGAAGTAAATATTGGTGGGCCCCATCTCAAGTATGACCATTTTAACTTATTCGGGCTATGGTATGCAGCTATCGGGCATGGAGGGCAGTACGGGTGTCATTTGGTTTGATATGTGCCTTTTACATGATTAATGAGTTGTCAATGGTGGACCCAAGGCCAAGTCAAAATCTAATTGGCTTTGGTTGATGAGCATGTAAGATATTAACAGGTTCGGGCTCGACCAGTGACTCCAATGTTGAGGAAAGTCAAGTTGGCCCTGCATTGTTTCCATCGACCGTAGTGAATATGTTTGCTTCCAAATTGGCTTGGCATGTTTTTGTTGGCATACATTAGGTCACGTGGCCATTTAAGATCATTATTTGTTAATATGGTAATTCGGATTGCCTTGGGTCCTACACTTGGCCACAATAACTTTATTTGGCTTGAGTAATGTTTCTGTCCAATGGAAGATATATGATACAGATTGGGGCCATGTATGGGAAGTATATCATTTCCTATAAACTTTCAGTGATATTTAATATTTCTATATTGTGATAAGGTTGATTGGAACGATAATATTATGTCTTATGGTAATTTATCAGGATATCAACTATTTTGGAAAGATAATATTAATATTATCACTTATGGAATATCATATTGTATTGGGAGATAATGTTACCTTTTGGGAAGTATTTCTCTTACTCGGAGGGTAAGTTAGCCGAACCAACCCTATATTCAGACCAGATTCAAGCTGCATATATATATATACACATTTGTATATATATTATTCAAGATATGGAAGGTTTTATCAAATTGGAAGATAATCTGGTATTTTTTACCAGATTATTCTTTGAAGACTTTTTCTTTCCTTATCTTCATCAGCTTCAGCCAGGCCTATAAATCAGCAGGCCGGCCAGGCTTTCAAGGCACTCCGCGTCACTTCGACAACCCGCATTCAACCACATCCCAAAGCATTCAACATGTATTCTTAGTTTTTTTATGCAAATAAAAAGCATCATTTTTATTTTACTTAGCTTTCAATTACATCCTTGTAATTTCTCTTTTCATTAATTAAATAAAATCCGCTTTTATTTAATTTCTTTTGTGTCTTTTCATCACTTGTATGACTTGTATGCTTCAATACTGCCATAGGATTTTAGGTGAGGGTACTTTCCTACTCGCCACAGACAATCATCTGTTAGAAGTCAGATCATAAAGCCTTGAGTATCACTCACTCAAGCGATATAAGAAATTAGTTTGCACAACTCAAACCACTATTGGTTCTGGCACGCCCGCGCAAATTACAAGCAAACAGTTTCCAATTTTTTGAAACTGACAATTGCATAATAAGCTATGCTAATGACCGATGAGATTATCCATCATTGCAAGTGTACAATGTTCAAAGTATTTGAAAACCAAAGGGCAATGCTATAGTGAGCAGCTTCTCATATGAGAAAGCGGGTTTTAACAGTTAGATGAGCATCTAGCCATAAGATTTCCAGAAATCTGGAGAAGCATTTATTGCTAGATGCTCATCCAACAATTAAAACTCGCATTCTCATATGAGAAGCTTCTCACAATAAACATACCCAAAACGAAATTTGGTATTCAGAAATTTGATATTCAGAAATTTGAAAGCATGGCATTGCACAAGTTAATGACAATTTACCAAACCCGATTATGTTAATTATCTTTTCTCAATAGCTAAACCAAAAATGATTAGCGACATGTATTGATGTACTGTTATGCTTGGGACACAACTTTCATACAACTTTCACACAACCTCCAAAAAGATGTGTCTATCTCTCTCCTATGTCACTGTGAGTCCAGTGACATCACAAGAGAGAGATAGACACATCTTTTAAGAAGATTGTGTGAAATTTGTATGAAAATTGTGTCCCAAAAATTACATATTGATGTAATGTTATGTTTCCTAAATTTATTTTATCATTAATGTTATGTTTATCAAATTTATATTCCCAAATGCTTTCAATATTTGTAACACTAGGACCATCTAAATCAGCTTTCAATAAGAATTCGTATTATCCAACAGTATTTAATATGGTCCCACCATCAAATGGATTAATAAATAAATTTAGAAAGTATAATATTATTTTTATTTTATTATTATTTTTACATGATTTTGATAGTTTATATTTTTGAAAAAGTAGCTTTACTTTTTTTTTTTTTTGAGAGAGAAGAAAAAAGTAGCTTTACTTGGAAGTCAATAAATGTCAGCATTATCAAATGATCAAAATAAAATAAATAATTGTCAAATTTAGAAGAAGAGGTTTATTTATTTATTTTTTATTTCTTTTGATCATTTAAATATTAACCAGAGGAGGGAGCAATGATCGAATCTTGGTATGAACGTGACATAGAGAGCTTTTTTTTTACCAATCTAGGCTAAAGCCATAGCTCAGACATTATTAAAACCTAAATATTAAAATCTAAGTATAATGGAGTAACAAGAAATTGATAGAGTAACAAGAAATTGATCTAGAAAGAGTATTGTTATGCTTTCCAAATTTGTTTTTCCCAAAAAGTATTTTCCAATACGTGTGGCAGTGAGATTCTCCTCAATAATGGTGGGACCATTTCAACATCAACCAATTAAAATCAAGTGGGTCCACTACACATTCCCACTTTTCAGGAGAAAATTTGGGAAGCTTAGCATTACTCATCTAGAAAATATTTCTTGCAAATAATAAAATTGAGGGCCTGTTTGAGAATAATCAAAATTGGATCTGGTTTAGTCCATATCCACTTTTTATCTAGTTCTTGTGATAACCTAGTTTGGTGGATGTTTATCTATAGGAGTTCGTATTCAGTCTAATATAATTTTCAAACCAGGTTCTGTGCCAAACCAATCTATAGTTGGTTCTCCCAAGAACCAGATAAAAATTGAATTTAGAATGAACTAAGTCCTGTTTTAAGTTTTCCCAAACGGACCTAAGATTGAGAAAAAAAAATTCAAACCTAACTAGTTTCTGGGGAATACATAGGAAGTATAAATCCTGTAGGTACCAAAGCAAAGCCAAATTACATACTTACATAGCTCGTTTTTCAAAAAGTAAAAGTACTGCACAATTTATTGTTTCATTTTTTTTTAAAGGCAAGTATTTATACAGTCACTGCTATTTAGGCACGGTCAGTGGAGGCTCAGAGCTATTACTTCACTCTTGAACCATCTAGTTTCTTGGGAATTCATAGGAAGTATAAATCCTGTAGGTTCCAAAGCAAGGGCAAATTAAATAGTACTTTACATGGCTCGTTTTTGAAAAAGTTAAGGTACTTAGTTTTTCAAAAGGCAAGTAAGTATTCACATAACAAAAATGCTACACCCACAATATTTTTCACAACCTTTTCTACAACAAACATGTCCTTGATTTCGGTTAATCCCGTATGGAATCAATGTGAGGCCCTCATGAGATCCACCGAAATCAAGGGTCAGATCTATGATTGTGGAAAATGTTGTGAAAAAGACTATGGGTATAGCGTTACTCCCACAAATCACACCTATTTAGGCACATAAGTCAGAGCTATTATCTTTAGTATGAAAAGAAGATAAGAGGAGAGTCATTTTTGATTTTTCAACAAACCACTGCAGAGCTCATTTTTGTTTAGGGGGAAAAATCAAGAATGCATTGTGCCAGCTCCTGTTACATTGTCTATCTTTTGAAACCAAAAAAAAAAAAGAGGTGTAGAAGAAGCCATGGTATAATCAAGGGTCAGATCTCTAACTTGGAAGAAAAGACTATGGACTCAGGAGAGTGAAATAGCCATGGTATAATCTTCAAAATTCTTTCATCTGTCATTTTAATTTCTTTGTTCATTTTTTACCCCATGCTCCTGCTCACTTGTGCTGATCAGTGAAAGCTGAAAATGTAGTCTTCCTGAGACGGATGGATCAATGACTGATTTTCCGGTCTACAAGCAGTAAAAGTCCACGGGTGGTGGAACCACGCCGTTCGGCACTGACATAATCCACGCGATAAGGACGGACAAATTTTAATATTCTCTACCGCTTCATCAATAAGATGTAAGAGTCCATACTTGTACTTCACTTTTACGATATCCCATCTATCATATCGTGCTATGTACAAGCAGTTTTTGTGCTCATAGCACATTGGCCTTAGTGCAAACCCTGTACCATTCCACGAAATGAAGTACGCCAGTCCCTCTAGATCTTGTAGCCGTCTGAAGTTCAAATCTCCGGGCTTGAATACAGTCTCATGGACATATAAGATATCATATTGGGATTTTACAAAGAAAAGTCGGCCCCTAATAGCTAGGGAAGATATCATCTCACAATCCCGAAACAATCCCCCACTGTCATAAGTCCGAGTTTTAAAGCGTGAATTTGTGCGTCTCCAATCCGTAATTGTATGAATCTTTCCCCTCTGCCTATCTATCCAGAATAGGCCCCAACCGAACTTTATATGTGCCACCGGATCTTGTCTTGATGTCATCTTTACTGTTTTTTCGATCCAAACACAATGAGCACCATAATGCTTGAAAATTTTTACATTGTCGCCTTCACCAAAGTGCACAATGAGGGAAACATTGGTTTCTAACTCCAGTATGCCACTGAAAAATCCTATTGCCTTGGTGTTTAGTAAACAATCAATATGGGGCAAATATTTCTCATCGCCAGTCTTTATATTATAGTAACCTATCTGTGTAACATCATCCATCAGAGCTGCCAATAGCATCCACCCTGTGTCGCTAGAGTAGCCTAATATATGGCAATGTCCTAGGTCAAAATCTCTCCTTAGTGTTGACTCACCGCGTAGAGAGTACAAATGAAAGTGGGGCACAAATACTTGACTGGAAAAGAATATCGGAACATGTAATGACTGGTTTTCCTGCACAAGCTGCAACAGAATGGAAGCTTTAATTGATAACCTTGGATGTTTCTGATGATGTACGAAATGTGTTTTCAAATGAAGCATACTTTCGGTGCTCTAAACATATGTAAGAGAAGAACAATAGGACCAGTATAAGACAAGCATGCTTATATATATGTAAAACAAGGCAAAATAAAAGCAAACAGAAGGTTGTCTCTATCATATCATGTACCTTCTCCTGTCTTTCCCTTTCAATCTTGTATTGTTCGATAAGGCCCATCTTCTCCACTACCTAAAACAAGGAAAAATTCTCACCGTTTTCACGAACAATAAAAAAATAAATAAATAAAAAAATAAAAAAAATAAAAAAATCTGGCATTGGAAAATGGCTTCTTCTCATGTCTGACTCATTCTGAAAAAATAATTTCAATGAGATCCTAGGTACTAAAATTTTTGTTACTAGTTACCTCCCGCAAATTGAGTAATTTAACACCTTTCTACAAGAGGGCTAGAGGGAATTAGAAATATTTTGCACAAGGGTTCAGCGCAATTAAAAGAAAGAAATTACCTGATGGTCAAACTCAGCACGGTCCACTGCCCTTACATTACTATGCAGCACTAAATCAATTGGCTGTGTAATTTCTTTGACAGGAGGTATCACCAAACACTGATATACAAAAACAAAATGTCAAATTTAAATGACCTTTAGAGCCCAGAAAAATGCATCTAAGTCTTTCTACTAAAACCACCTAAAGTACTAGATGTTACAGAGAGGTGTTCGGGCAACAAAGGTATAGAATCCTTCAAATGGACTTTAACATATTCAGCTATTAATCATAGGAGTTAAAAATTTCCCTTGTTCAGATAAGGTAAGCTCATGGATTAGTTTTTCTGTTGTTTACCTCAGTGGTTTGTTATCAACCAATAACTTTATCTTGCAAGATAATGTGAAATTTGATTAATATATTCTTATTGGTTTCCACCAATATATGGAAAATCAACAGAAATTTTGATTTTCTACATAGTTCACGAAATTATACTTACAAAATCAAGAGGGAACAATATATACAACCAACTAATCCAAAATAATTTTTTTTCTTGGATAACGGGTTCACCTCTGGTTCATCAGTTGTCCATGGGAGACCTTGTGCAACTGATATCCGTTGCTTCTCCTCCTCTATCATCATTTGTTGTACTTTCTTTACAAAAATTTCCTCCTTGTGTCTTCCCCTTTGCTGTAGTTGAGAATCAATTTCCAGAACTTACTTAATTCCAAGTGAACATGGCAAACATATAAGCATCACATACAAAAAAAGAAGTCTGTCGTCCTAACTGGATCGGGTTTTGTGGTTTGTCCCCCATTTCAGTACAATTCTAGAACCAAATTCCATCCACCCTACACTTTCCACAAAGTATCTTCCATGCATTTTACCGAACACTTATGGGTAAACGTATTACAAAATTCAAACTCCACTTTTACACCTAATTTTTCATCTTAGCTCCCTTAATCATGTAACATAAGCAGGCTAACCATGTTCTCATACTAATTTCATTTACAAGTATCACATACTCATTCCTTTACACCACACTAGCACATTTGGCAAGATATTCAAACTTTTCATGTTTATACATTATATATCTTCACAATACTTTCAACAAAATGAATACAGGGACGTAAATAACTTATTTGCACCGTATATTCCTTACCTCCATGGTGTTTGAGCAAACCCCGTAAAATCTAAAAATGCTCTGGTCCAATTTTGAATGGACTGATAGTGATGTGTAGCTGTCAATGCGTAGGTCACTTTCCATCACTATGGCCTCAAAATCAAAACCACCAGTGCATATACATGGTGATGTTCTCCCATTTTCCACTGTTTGTGGCTTAGATAATACTATTTCTTTTGTATCTCATAATAAGCATCAATTTCAGCTCATCTTTGTGTTATGAGACACAGTCCCACAATTCCAAGGTTACTAAACTAACAATTCCAAAGTATCACCAATATGCCACAAAATCAAAATCTCCCTTATCTTTCCAAAAAGTATCAACTTCCATAGTCTCAACATACCACACACACTCTAACTGACTTTCACGATACTACACTCATGGGCAAGCTTTTAAGTATTCTAAGTTTCTTACTAACCTAGTAATTACCAATTGTATTCAATCATGTCATACGTACTACCCTTAAAATTCCTTACTTTTCGACTTTACAATAACAAGATGTTTACTCACAACAATTCATGTTTACTACTTTGCACTCATAGGGAAGACATGCTCCTTAGGCTTAGTTTGGACCCCATTTTGGTGCTTCTCCTTTCTTAAAGCACAATTTCATGTTAATTCATTTGGTAACTAGTTTATGGGCTTTGCAAAAATTGAACTTAGGGCTTTTTTGGGAGGAGCTTTTAAAAGCTCTAGAATGGAGCTTTTAAAAGCTCAAGGTTGCTTTTTGGTTTCATGTTGTCTTTTTGAAAAGTAGTGTGTCACTTGTATAAAATTATCAAATAACTGAGTAATAAATTTCATAAGCTCCTTTTAAAAAGCCACGTGGGGGCCAAACTAAGCCTTAGTTCTTCAAATACATCACTTGTGAAAAAACCCTCATAAAAATTCGTAAATCAAACTTTCTAGTAATCTCTAATACAAAATCAAATTAATCAATCACTATTTCTTTTTTATGCAAAAATCCTCAAATTTCCCAAAGCTTCCACAGAGAGAGAGAGAGAGAGAGAGAGAGAGAGAGAGAGAGAGAGAGAGAGAGAGAGAGAGAGAAAGAGAGTAAATTCAGCAAAAGAAAAGGGAGAGGCACACACACACACACACACACACACATAAGCATACAATATGCCCACAACCAAACACCCCTAAACACATAACTAAAAATTCACTCATTAAATAGACCCACTGGTAAGTTCCAAAGTTTCAGTGGACTAGTTACTGGTAGTTGCAATTAAGTGATAGGAGAGTGAAAAGTTTCCTTTCTTGTTTAATTTTTCATGATACATTTGATAATTTCGGTTAATTTTCAATCTCTAACACATATATAATTGAATTTCAAAAATCATAATACTATCATAAGCGATCAGCCGATCATGTATGCCAAGTAAAACCACTACAAGCAAATTCTTGTTCTCATGCATATAGTTGAGTGACACAAACCTCAGTTCTAAGCTTGAAGGGCTTTTGGCTGGTCACTTTCAGCTTCCTCCTCTTCCAACGACTTCCATCAGAGATCCCACATAATTCAGTGCTCTGCATCGACAAAATAAACATTATCGTCATTAAACCCATTTCAATTCCAAACCCATTTCAATTCCTACTAAAGAGCAAACAAAAAATCCATACATTTCTCGGGCTCCTCTGTCCACCACTAGAAGTCCTACTTGAGATACTTAAGCTTGAAAAAGAACAAAAAAATTAAACTAAATCAAAATCCAAATTAAAAACGCAAATTCGTGACTGACTTAGTCATTTAATCGAGTATTGTCATGAACAAACCTTCCTTGTCCGCTATCTAATGATGACAAACCCAAACTCTCTGATGTTACAATGAAATCCGATGTACCGAATGAAGAAATGATATGAGTTTCAGTAGCCTTAGGCTGTTGTAACCCTGTTAGTGCCCATCTTGTGATCTTTTTATCATCTTCCAAATCATTATCATCCGGTTGATCCGAGTTCTTCGATTTTGTCATCGAAAGAAGCCTCTTGAAAGCCTCAACTGGATGGAAAACTCTCCTCCTCTTTATACTCGAACTACCCATTTCATAAGAGGGCTCGACCTCATCTGGGTCACAAGTTTCCAATCCATTACTCACGAAACAATCGAATTTCTTGGGTTGTTCTTCATATTCATCAGCAATTTCAGGGTTTTGAAACATAAGGTTTGCGTTTTTATCTTCTTCTTCTTCTATTTCTTCAACGCCATTGTTAGCTCCATTGAAGCTCTCTGAATCAAATTGATCGTCTCTGTTAAAAGGACTCTTGAAAATGTCTTCTTGAGAGGCCCTACGATTTTGATAAGCAGCACAGAGACACTTCTGTGGATTAACACTCATAGTGAATTTACACTTGCATTGGACTTTCGAAGAGTTTGGTTTCTCTCTCTTGGAGTTATTTCTAGCCGCTTCGAACTTTCTTTCTTGAATCTTGTTCCGCGGAGAAGGTGAAAAATCGATTGGATTAGGGTTTTTCGAGGTCAATTTCTGGGATTTCGTCGCCGACTTACTTGCTGCTGAATTCGAAAACTTAACATTAGGGTTTTGATTCTCAGAAACTTTCATCATTTCTGAAATTTTTGATCGGTTCAATTGCGGGTCTTTCACAGGTATAACTAAATCCATCGGAAAGGCGCTGAAAAGGGTGAATTGATATCACCGGCAAATGAGTTTGACGAGAGGGTTTAGAGAGAGAAAGCTCGAGAGAGAGAGAGGGTTGCGCAGAGTCTGATCTGGGTCATCGTTTCTTGATTCTTGAAGCATGTTGAAGAGTAACCGGAATACATGGGAAGGAAAAATGGAGGGAAGCCTTCAGCTTAGGAGGCTCTTGTAACGGCTACTCTTTTTTGTGGGATTATTTTCAGGGCGTTGATTTGTTTGATTCAAATTTTTAAGGTTGATTTTGGACCCTTGGATTTGATTGATTAGAGAACGTGAGGTGGAGATCAGTAGTCTATACTATTTCATTATTCTCACTCACCATTTAATCTAGGCTCAAATGCACTTTGGTACCAGTTCGCTCTTATTATTTTACTTTGGGCGTGCCACAACAGTTATAACTCGATTGTGTGTGTAGACAAACGTGGATTTTTCTAATATTTTGTGCGAGTGATGCACGATTTAACTTCTATCATGTTGGGATTATTAAAACTAGTACAAAAGTACCCTAGTTATAGGCTCATTGACAGTACAGAAGCACACAAATCAAGTTATGTCACAAAGATGTAAATAAAACACCAAACAAATCAACAAGTTTAAGGCCGATCAGACTACCTTAACGAGAAGAGACATTCTGATGCTGAAAACTTGGAACTAATATTAATATATAAGAACTTGGGAACAATATGTGAACTGAACTAAGTTATACAAAACGAAATAACAAAGGAAATGTTTTGTAAAGAGTGCTGTGTTTGGTTACTTTTTTGGAGTTTTTGTTTGAGACGCGGAGTTCTTTCCTTCTGAGGATATGACTTGTATAGAGGAGAAGTACCTCTTTCTTGACGGTTTGGTAGAAAGAATTTTGGAGAACTGTGTCCAACTCTCTTCGGCCACGTTGGCTTCCTCGTAACTTTCCTCTTTTCTCATTGGTTAAAGCTTCTCTTCTATCTGTCTTGAAACTTGCATCCTCATCATCATTAGTACTGACAACTTTAGGGATGTCTTTCAAAACTTTTTAGTCTTCTCGCTGGAACCTGTGCAAGGCTTCTCGAGGAATCCTTAACAGCCCGATCAAAGAGGCAGCCCGATGATATTGGGTTGTCCGGTGACTGGGTATTCCGATGAAACTGTTTTATTCAAAACCACCATCGGGCTTAGAGCTCATTTATGCAAGGCCAGCGTCTTCGTCAAATAGTCCAATCCTGTCGTGCTGTTCGGACTTATGCACTTTTTGGGTGCATACAATTGCCCCCCAAAATGTGACATTAAATGGCCACAACATTTATTGTAACATTTTTGAATTTTGAATATGCCACGCGTCACTTCGGGGAGACGTCGGTATAAAGTTTGGAATGAAAAGGCTCTTCATTTTCTGTGTCCGCAAGTGTGGGGGAGGCTATAACTGTGTTATTTTAAAAATCTTTTTTGCCCAACTCCTTTCTTGCTTTCCCTTCTTCTTATAGACTGCCCTACTTTTTTCAAAAACTCATCTTTCATCAATCTTTTGCGAAAAATGGCTTCTTACTCCCCTAGTTCAGCCATGCAGGAAAGCGATAAGTCCTCCTCTGACCGCGTAAGCGCCCTTTTGATGACACATGCCTCCTCTTATTCCTCCTTGTTTTTCATTGATCTTAAAGCAACAGGGGCCTCCCATGCTATCGTCAGGTTAGGTCTTGCATTTCTGGGGTCCACTCCTGAAGATTTTTCTCCTTTCTTTCCTCCACTAAAAGATGACACACTTTTTGACTTAGAAAATTTCAGGCTGTACTCTTAATAGCTTATTCCGGTGAGGGGATGGCCTACGCTGGCTCTTGGCTGGACATAGTGGGTCAATAGAGTTGCTGCAAAGAAGAAAGGTGTGTGGGAGAAAGCGAGCATGTAATACCCTGCATTTCCAACTTATTTCGATGAGGGGATGTCCTACGTTGGCTCCTGGCTAGACATAGTGGGTCGACAAGTTGTAGTAAAGAAGAAAGGTGTGTGGGAGAAAGCGAGCATGTAATACCCTGCATTTCCGGATACATAGTTATATAAATAAAACCCTGTATGCTTATGTGAACCCTTGGTGTAGAACCTTTCTCAATCGATTGAACTCTTCTCAATCGATTGGTCTCATTTCTTTCTTGATCAATCGAAGCCTTCTCGAGCGATTGAACTTGTGCTTTCTCAAGCAATTGAACCTACTTCGAGCGATCGAAACATTGCTGACCTGATTCTGTGACGTGGATCCTTTCTTGAACGATTGAACTCTTTTCAATCGATCGAACCTTGACTAACCTGTTCTCGATCGATCGTACTTGCTTCAATTGATTGAAAGTGTCAGATTCTTACTTTACATGTTTGCCACCTGCCTCTCTTGTCTCCCTATACATATGTGTGTTTTGTGTATGTGTGGTGTTTGGAAAATTCAGGGAGGCTAGAGAGAGAGCATGTATGTGTGTGTGTGTGTGTGTGATATATATAACCGTGTTATATATATATATATCTCGGGTAGGAAAGAAGAAGAAGGAAGAAGGAAGGAGAAGTAGAAGACGAAGAGAGGAAGAGAGACAGAAGAAAGAGAAGGAGAGGGGGTGGAGTCACCATAGCCACCGCCACGGAGCTTCGAACATCTCCGCTGGACCATTGGAGATACGTGAGTTCATTAACTCACTCGAGGAGAGGATTCTATGATGATTTTTGTATATTTAGAATGTGTAGAGGATGACCCTATTGTACCAGTTCGTCTCTATCCAGTTTCTGGGTAGAAGACAACTCTCGAGCGATTGAACTTGGTTTAGTTGATCGGACTCGTGTAACTTCGATCGATCAAACCTAATGTTTCTTCAATCGATCGAACAGACTTCAATAGATCGAACTTACTAATTCTTCAATTGATCGAAAGAACTTCAACCGATCGAAACTTACAGAACTTTGTTAGTTCCTGTGGATTATGAGATGAAGAAATTAACTGCTATATGTTGCTATTGCTAAACTATCTAGTAGATAGAACACGCCAGCATGTTAATAACTAGATAATGAGTAGATATGATAAAGATAGAGCGTGTGGTAATTTCTGTATCTAGAGCATGAGCATTGTACTACATGTAGTCAGCATGCATGGGATAGTAATATGAAGAGATAAGAGAATATGATGAGAATCGGGAACTATGCCTCAATGTGGAATATGAGATATGTGTACTTTGGATCCATAGGATCAACGACTGACGAGTCAGGTGGACGTGGGACGGTTAGAGATCCTAGTGCGCCTCTCGCCATTGAAGACATCTAGTGATGCGTATGCACTGTTGACGTCATCCAGTGTACCGTTGACGATTACGTCCGGCCAGTTCCCTAATGAATTCTCACCGTGTAGATGACCACTAAGGGTATACACATCGTAGAAGACGTCTAATGTGCCACTTCTATCATTTACAGATAGGATGTACTGTGTAGATGACCAATAACATGTCAAGGGATCATGTGGTGTAGGACACCACCGAGTAAGCGACCAGTGTGGCCTGCTGGCTATATTATGGATACAGAATGATATTATGGTATCGACGTATGGATATAGAATGGTATTATGGTATCGACGTATGGATACATAATGGTATTATGGTATCGATGTATGAATACATAATGGTATTATGGTATCGATGTGTACATACCGAATGGTATTATGGTATCGACGCATGGATACAGAATGATATTATGGTATCGACATATGAATACAGATGAGAATAAGAATATAGATACGAGTATGAATCTGAATATGGGTATTGATAGAATATAAGATGGTTCAGTCGTGGATTCAGCGTCCCGAAGTAAAGGTAGATGCATGGGAAGGATGCATAGGTTGCATGCATGGATGTGATAATACTAGACATTGAGAGGCATGATGAGATATTGTACCATAATCTTTATCTTTGTCATATTTAATAGGTTTCTTGTTATTCCATTTATCTTTTGTTTTAAGTTTAGTTTAATGAGACCTCTGCTATGTCCGTGAGATGTCATTGTTAAGAGATCAACTGCATTTTAAGATGCTAAACAGTAATGGGTGAGGAGTGTGTTTGATGTACTCACTCATCTTTGTATTCAAAGCTGATGGCGTTTATGCCTTGGACATTCCAATGTCTAGAGCTTCGCAGGACTTGAGGATGGAAGACTGATGTTTTGTCGGACTTGGAGTTGAAGGCTTGAAGGCGAAGACGTGCCGCTCTGTAATAGCTAGTTTATATATCTGTTATACTGCTGTTATTATTGTTATAGGCTTCAGACTCTAAGTCAACTACTGTAATAGATTTAGTAGACTTTTATAATTGGTATTTGGGCATATGTTGCTTCCAAACCTTTAATATTTCTACTGTAGCCTCTGATTATGTTAATAAGATATGTTCTATGAATAGCATCCTCCCTAGCGTTGTGGTTGTTGGTTTGAGTAGATAACAATGCAGTTATTCACCAGTCACGGGCCTACGGGACCAAAAAGGAATTTATTCTCTATTTTTGCTTCTTTGGGGCATGATAGGGCATCTATGAGGCTATCATGTTGAGTAAGCACAAAATCCCCATCGACTGAGCCCTCTTTTTTGCTGCCCTAGCATTCTGGTCCTAATCCCAGAACTATTTTTTATTCAAATGGGGGCCAATGGGGACAACCATTCAATGTATCAGCCTTGTTTTGGGATTTCATTCCGATGGTGAGTAGGTCCTTCCTGGGTTTGACGAAGGCCAAGCCACTTTCATCTTTCCTGAGTCTGAAATAATAAAAGGGGATTCGATCTCCCGAAAAACCATCAATGCTTATCCTGTGGGGAATCAGGCACCGAAGTAACAGAAGAGGAACATGTGGCTTTCCTCCTGTATTGACTCAACAGGTTCATCTTCTGCTAGGCTGCCTAAGCCATCACGAAAGAACACATTCCTCTGGCTTGTGCATTGACTCAGGGGAGGCCGATGGCTCTTGCTATGCTCGTTTGGTCACACCTGTGTAGAGGAGTGAGAGACTTCATCCTCTCAGGTTTATAAAATGCAAGTGGCCCTATCTGGCTTCTCCAACCTTGGCTACACTCTTATTTCCCCGAGTTCCAACCATCAACAAACCATACGCCTGACGCTGTAATCTTTGCTTATCATTTTGCCCATATAGAGCCGAAGCCTGATTCTTTCAATACTTGTTTCTCGTTCTTCTATGAGACAAATCTTCAGCTTCCTCCTAGCTTTCTACCTTTTCCCTCTTTTACAAATCTTCCTCCCTTTCTCTGACTTCCTACTCACTCCATGGCCAATAGCTCGGGGACACAAGATTTGTATCGTCAAATCTTTTCTAGTTTCCTTGTCCCTAGGGGCATAGTTTACAGTCCCACCCTATCGAAAAATAACAACAAATGTGGGGCACAATTTTATTACCCTTAACTCCTCGCCCATTAGTTTGGGCTGATTCAGATGGTTGCGATTCCCCCATTTCTGTTCATGAATTAGGATCCTATTGCCCAAGTGCTATTGCCTAACACGGACCACAAAGATAAAGGAGGCCTCGAACTCTACTAAGAACAACTTCTCATTCCACCCTTTCACTAAATTCTCGGGCACGACCCATAAATTTGACATCTGGTGGTCTGAGAGGTCAGCACTTATCTTTGGAGACACTGTTTCAGCCATACTACAAAAGTTATCTCCTGAAGAGCGAATTTTGGCCGAAGCATCTTCTGTTGCCCTTAAACAAACAACAAATGTTGGGAAGAAAACCCTAACCTCTGCAATGGCCGTTCACATTATAGAAGTGGAAAAAGTTAAGCCCTAAATAGCAAAGAAAAAAAAAGAATGCTCGGGCTCGGAGGCTCATGTAACTACCCATTTTGTATGTATTCATAGTCATCCTTGATTTTCCTGAATACTAAAGTTTGTTCGATTAGGTGGAGGTCTCAACAAAATCCCAGGCAACACAGAGGTTGACGAGGAGCCATCCTTCTTCTAAGCCGGTTCCTCCTTGATCGGTCATAAGCAAGCCGATGTGAACACTGCGCCGTCCCCAACCCCTTCAGAGCCAACTCCTCCAGCGACCAAATGGCCGTGGCTAAAATCCAAGGTATCATCATTGGTAAAAGGAAGAAAGTCCATAGTAATCTCTTCTCATGGTAAGGAAGAAAAAGAAAAACAAAAGGAACAATGAGAGAGAGTACCAGAACTGGGGAAGGAGGATGTGATCAGGGATGAAGAACCAGAGATAGAAAAGGACTTGATAGATGATACCACAAGGTGGTCAATATGATTGTGCCCGATGTCGTTGAATCTTCAATGACCCCTGCTCCTAGTCCCCCCCTACGGATCTTATCCTTTCAATGATTCCTTCGGATACTGGCATAGTTCAAGACCACGATGATGCTCCAGTGATCAATGTGGATGTTGCCCCCCTATCGGTCAAAGTGACTATAACTGCATCGACTTATCTTATGAGCCAATCGGGTGTGGCGATCGATGCTGATCTACCTACTTCCTAGGTATCGAATATTCCCTTATGGGTTTTTGCACGGTTCTTTTGTGTTCTTTCAATTGACTCCCTCTCATTTATTCATTATCTTTGAAGGACCTTGCTGGAGCACAATCTTTCAATCCTGCTGACTTCTTCCACCGGCTGGACGTGGACGTCCTTAAAGTAAATCCATCCACACTGTCCAAGAAGCTAAGCTCGATGATCTTCAACGTGCTAGAGAGTTCTTTGATAAACTCTCCCCTAGTGCTTTGAATGCCTTTCCTCCTCCTCTTGTTTCCAGCTCTGCCATCTCTTTTCTGCAGCAAGATCTATCCCTATCAGCCGAGCAGATGTCCATTCTAAAGGAGTTAAATAAACCATTTTTTGGCTTGTCATGCTATGTTCAAAACTACTATCGACACTCGGGCTTATTTTGAGCCCAAGCTAATGGCCTACAACTAAGAGTTGAGAAGGTAGGAGCAGCTAAACAATGGTTCAAAGGAGTGACTAAGGAATGAGGTCGACTTGTTGAGAAACTTGAAAAGGTACAAGAAGGAATCGTAGACATCTGTAAAGCGCTAACTAATTATGAAGTAGAAGGGAATGAGTGCCTTCTCAGTATACATGTTGTCGATGCAACAACGGTAAAGCCTGGCCAGGACACAAAATCTCTGGCCGATAAGCTGTAACCCCTCCTTCCTAGTGCCAAGGACTAGAGCACCAACCTGCGCTGTGCTTAAAAGGATGAAAAAAGGGCAGAAGAAACTTGGGTAATTTTGAAGGAGAAGCTAGGAAAGTTTTCATCGGCCTAGTGGCCGATGCTCTTTGTATTTTATTTTGTAGCTTTTGTAATAGACACATCTTTCGAATGAAAAATTTTCGTTCTTTCAGTAATTTATGATCTGTCTTTTGTGCCATTTTTCTTCAATCTGCGTCACGCCAATCCTGAAAAATCTATTCATTTTAAAATGCATAATTGTTTATTGAGAATTATTTACGTGGTTTAATAATCGTGGATGAGGTTGACCATCGGTCAACGGTGGGTGTCAATCGAGGACACGAGGATTTGACAATCGATGAGGAATTGAAGTGATTAAATGACATTTATATGATTTAAATCCTATTTGACTTATCTGGTATTTATGAATAGTGATTATGCATGTGTAGTATATTTTTTTGTGGTTTTGATATTGTTTAAGATCATTTTAGATGTTGTAGTGATGACGTATATGACACGTTGCATAAAAGGTAGGTGATCGGCGACGAATAGCTGTCGTTTATAGTCTTACAAATACCCTTTGTTAGCCTATTTCATGTAGTTATTAGTTATTTTTTAATAAGTATTTTAAATTTTGTAGGATTTGGAGCTTTAACTTGAAAATGCACAAAAATCCAATGATTAGTGGCTTTGGAAGTCATTCTGGGCTCAAACGGTGATTCCGGTGAAAGCTGAATGCAGTAGCAACCTTGGTAAATCGCATTTTATACCTCTAGAGAAATTTCCTTGCTAAAAAGGTGGTTTACCAAGGTTGCTACTGCATTCAGCTTTCACTGGAATCACCGTTTGAGCCCAGAATGAGTTCTAAAGCCACTAATCATTGGATTTTTGTGCATTTTCAAGTAAAGCTCCAAATCCTACAAAATTTAGAATACTTATTAAAAAATAACTAATAACTACATGAAATGGGCTAACAAAGGGTACTTGTAAGACTATAAATGACAACTATTCATCGCCGATCAGTAGGTTATTTAGAAATTTCACAAAAATAGTTTTCGGAACGTACTTACGAACCTAAACGGAACTTAGACAAAAACTTTTATGATTTAGATATTTTCACTCGTAAAGTGACAACTTAGACGTTTAAGACGTTTTGGGGAATAATTAGAAGTTTAGAGAACTCGTGGGGAGTTAAACATAATTTCAAAAAGTTGTGTCTATATATAGAAAGAGATTGAGATATTTTCATTACAACTTTTCTAAACCTAAATCAAGAGAGGGGAAAAAGGAGATTTGTTTGCTTCGATCTTCAAGACGTCATACGATGAACTTCTGTTCGTCAGATTTTGTCCTCGTTTATATTTCCGGATTCCTATAGTGAAGACCTTCGTTTTGTTACTTGTTAGGCCACGTTTGGCATTAAATTTTTGAAAACCTAATTTTGGAAAATTGGGGAAACCTATGTAAAACTTGTAGGTTTTCACTTGAAATCGGATATTCGGCGTAGTTTTGGACTCTTAGTACATCTCTCGAAAAATTAGGAGCGTAGCCTAAGGTATGAATTCTTAACCTATGTTATATAGGAAATTTTGGATGTTTTAAATATCAAGAGTGACATGTGGATCCGGGAAAAATTCATGTGTTAAGATAGGTGACACGACTAAATAGTTGTGCGCTCTTGTGCAACACGCAAGTGTAGGTGATCATGCAAGTAATACTGGATAAGTCCAGGTCGATCCCACAGGGAAGGAATAGGAAGAATATCTACTAAGTTACAACCTAAAGCAAAAGAAAAGAAAATCGGAATATAAAAGTGGAGATTCTACGAATCCTACTTAATGAAATTAAACTAAATAATAAACTAAGGATATAAAGGAACATAACTAATTAAACAGATAAACTAAAGAAGTTGGAAACACATGAATCCGCATTGATCCTAACCATCTACCATGCATACTCTCTAATATTCTATGGAGTTCATTCCTCTTCAGTATTCCGTATTTTTCTAAAGATATAGAATCAATAGCCCTTTCATGACCGGGACTACATCATCATAAATGATTTAAAATACATGGAAGACGGTTTAAAACAATGGTAATTACTTGCACTCTAAATGGTGTTAGCATTCAAAGTGGTTTTCAAAAGTCATTGAAGAAAAGGCCTTAAGGCTTTAAGTTCTAGCTATTTTGACAAACTGAGCTTATTGGGACAATTTGATAACATATTTCTAAAACAGAAAGTCATGGAATACTTAAAAGAATCATCTCAGGAATTAGCAAGTTCGATCGATCGAAGCGCTCTCGATCGATCGGACAGCATCATCCTTCAATCGATCGAAATGCCTTCGATCGCTTGACTATGGCCCTGGTTCGATCGATCGAAATACCTTCGATCGATCGAGCCCAAGGTTTCTAAAGATTGCATGGCAGAGGCTTGGAATCAATGTTTCAACACATATTCCCAACGTCTAAACTACGGAAACATGATTAAACTAGTACAGAAATAGTAAAACATAGCGATCATAGTAACTAAAGTAATAAACAATGAAATAAAGAAAAGGGAAGGAAAAACCTGTAATAATCTGAAAATAACTTGAAACAAACTTGAAATAAACATCAATCTTCAATAATCTTGAGTAAAACAATGAAAAAGGAGGAAGAAAACATAAATCTAACCTAATCTACTCCTAATCTAACCCTAAAACTACCCTAAAACTGCTGTTTTCTGCGTTCTGGAGCGTCCTCCCTTCGTCTGGCGTCAAAACGACGTATATATAGGGTTCCCGCAGAGTTCACGCAACTTTTGGATGATTAAAAAGTTCGATCGATCGAGCTTAGTTCGATCGATCGAAGGTTCGATCGATTGAACTCTGCTCAATCGCTTGAACTTCTTTGATTTTGACAGCTCTGCGTACCGATGGGAGAATGGTCATAACTTTTGACTCGGACCTCGGATTGACCTCCCGTTTGCGGCCACGCGACTGTAACTCAAAGATCTAAATTTTATATCTCTGGGAAAATCTTCCAAATCTGAAGTCTTCATTGTCAAAATTGGCATTGTCTCAGCTGCTTCCGTTGTTCTATCCACCAGAATCACTTTCTATGCAATGGTTGCTTCCTATAACCTGCAAAATGGTGTAAAAACACATATTTTAGTCTCAACATCATAGAAAACACTTAATCACTGATGTGCATCTAAATCTAGGGACTTGGGGATAAAAGTATGCATAAAAGACTATGAAATACGCTATGAATATGTATTTTTCACCTCTAATCACACCCCCCAACTAGCTCGTTGCTAGTCCCTAGCAATGAAGCGAACTACAGCAGTGTTTATTATAACTCTAAGAATTGAAAACAAAAGAAAGTAAAAATCCTAAATCACTTTCGCAGGAATCGCGATTGCATTTAGCATATGCAACAAGCCTTTAAACCTCTAGGTTCCCCCTAGTGGACGAGTGTTGTCTCGTGAGGGTTTGCAGTGAATCTACCCACAAAATTCATGTTTATGGTAATGGTTCTAGTTTAAATGTTTTCAAGAAATTTTCCTCTCATTTAGCAATATAGTTAAGCTCAACAATCTCATGAAACTCTCAAGTATGCCATAGCCATGCAACACACACATTATAGTCAATCTACTATCAAAGTCATTAGAATGTTCCATACCTATCAATCTTCAAGTGTGTGTGTGAATGGACAACCAAGATACAAAACTTTAATTTCAAAGCTCGCATAACCTAAGACACTATCAAGATGTTCATTTTGACTCAACTCTCACTGGGATTACACTCTCAAGATGAAATCACACCGAATTAGGTATAATAATTATCACTCATGATATAGAAGCTATAAAGAGTAAATATAAATGGAATCCAATGCTTCTCATATCTAAATAGAAAAACGGACATTTTAGTGCACAAAGTCTCATAAAATGATACTTTTCACTAGAAGAGCGAGATACCGTGGATAACTCTCTCATTACCTTAACTTCAAATCCAATTTACTTAAAATCATCAGGACTTTGAAAAAGAGGTGTTAGATTAAGAAGAAAAAGGCTCGTGATATTCAATTGGGTCAAAGGATGTGATTGGAATGTCTACTATAACTTTTCAAACTTCCCACATCTCCAATCTCTCTCTTCTTCTTTTCTTTTATTTATTTTTTTTCACTCTTCTTTTCATTCCTTTTTTTTTTCTTTTGTACCAACCATTGGCATTTTTTTTTCTTTTTCTTCTCATGCTTTTCTTTTTTTCTTTCATTTTTTCTTTTCCAACTTTCCCTTATTCACACTAACATACTTCTTGTTAACGCAACACATCCCAATCACACCTAAATAAAGAACTGATGCTTGAACTCCTAATTTGGAGTTTGGTATAGACTTTAGGATTATGAAGACAAGGCGATTATGATAAGCTCAAGAGGTGAAGTAAAGGAATAGCATAGAGGTAGGCCAAGGCTGTATTATCCATGTATGGTCAAAAGATGGCCTAAATCATCTTCTAAGTTAATAAGATAATTCATTTCAGTAAATTCAAGAACTCTAAAGTTTGGTACATCCTGAACGTTCTCTTCTAGTGATCAGTCAAAATGAAGAAAAAAAATGAGACTTTCAACGAATTAATACGCTTTTCAAAAAGTAAGAGTAATTTTATAAAACCCTCAAAAACAAAGAATGGCACAAAAGCTCACTTGGGTTATTAGTCTCCACTACAGTCTTTCAAGACACTTAAACTATGCTTACTAATCCATTTTAGCTAAGTACAAGGTTTTCACAACGTGCTCAAAGTATTTGAAGATTAAAAAGCATAGAACATACTATAACTAAGATAGTAAAGAAACTACCATAGTATATCACATACTAATAACATACAGAAAATAACACTAATGCATCATAACTAACTACATTAACTATGAGAGAAATACAAGAACCATTTTATTATCTTTAAAAAAAAAAAAAAATTTTAAAATTTTTGCAGATTTTAATTTACTGAGTTACATGTTGCTAAGCAGGTATATGACACTAAAGTACAACAAAAAGATATGAGGCATGCAATGACTCACTCCCTCCCAACTAAAACTAGACATTGTCCTCAATGTTCTAAACTAAGCACATGGACATGTAAAGTAAAGCGAGGGAAGGAAGGATTTTACCTCGAAGCGTTAATATCCATTTTTTTCAAGCTACCTGCAAGATCATTAGTAGCAACAAGGAAACATAGATAAAACTACTCAGTAAATAAATTCGGTTAATCAAGATTTTTATCATAGATTAACAACCGAAATTTTTGAGGATCTTCCCAATAAAATAATTTAATAGTGAGAAGAATGTTGGGATCCTCATAAAAATGCAACTCCCCCCAACTAATGTCAGGCTCAAGGTCAGAGGAGATGATGCAAAACCTATGGCTTCCAAATTTTTTTGGGACAGTTATAAAAGGAATACCACACTTTTTAGGAATTATATGCAAGAAACGATCTTTGGTGTTGGTATTTCCTATAACAGCCTCTATTTTAATACTAAAAACAGGGGGAGGCCATGGTTCAATAAAAGGGCCAGGGTCGAAGTGATGTTCTAATGAAGCTTCACCACCCTCCGCTTGTCCTAGAACAGAATCTATGGAGATATAATCATAGGAATTGAATTTCTGTTCTATGCACATGGTTTTGGACTGGACTTGGATAAAGCTATCTATTTGGGCCTCAATGTCATAATCACTCAAGAAGGTCAAGCAGTCTAGAAGATTGGTAGCTTCTTGTTGAATTTTAAGATCATCTAAAGTGGGCCCAATATTTTCCAAGTCTTCTCTCAAAGAATTTTGAAAGTTAAAATTTTGTGAAGAACATGTGCTAGTATCCTTACCATCCTCTTCCACAACACATTCTGTTTGTTCACGAATGGGGTACACATAACATTCAAGCTCAGGACGAGAGCTTTGATTGATAGCAAGGATAGGTGATGGGCAACTTGGTGACACCACCTCTTCGGTCGAAAGAGGTGAGGGTTCATGAATATCACAAGAACCTAAATCAGATTTAGATTTTTCAATTATGTCCTCTCTAGGGTCACTTTCAAAGGTAGGGGTAGAGTCAACATGGGACTCTTCCTTTCCTAATTGCGTGCAATCACCTAAACTCTCGTCATCTTTTAAAACCTCATTCTCATCCTTGTAACTCTCCTCACTATATATGTCATCTATTGAGGTGCTCTGGACAAAGAGATTGTGCAGTTTTATCCAGGCAGTGAAGGAGTTGATGTTTGGGGTTGTATGTTGAGGAGAAGATGGTTCTACAACTTCATGCTCAATGGTTTGGTTTTGGAGTTCTTGTTGGGTTATCACTTTCTCAAATAGTTGTTAACCTCACTCGGTATGAACCCATCATTGTCCTCTAATTCCATTCCATTGTTGGTGTCTTGAAATTCAGGTTGTAGCGTTGAAGGACTGGTATAGTCTTCTAAAGGTTGGCTATCAAATGCTTGTTGATATCTAGCTCCTAATTTATTAATTGCACTCTCTAGCCTTTTCATTTCACTAAGCAGCAATTCTAACATACCATTATCCTCAACTTGGTTATTCTCCTCATTATAACTATATGAAGTTTCACCCCATTGTTGTTGGTAATAGTCCCCTTCCCATTGTGTTTGTGTGCAAGACTCCCCAGAAGGAAAGTCTTGGTGCATTTGGTAATCGTGGGAACTACTACTATATCCTACACTATCATTTTGGTTATATCCCCATTGCGATTGATAGAACTCTCCAGGTGGAGGTTCTTGATACTTTTGATAACATGGGGGACTAACACGATGGTTTTTCCATTGTGGTGATTGGTAGCACTCAGGTTGATAATGTGCATCATATGTGGGTGCTTGTCAACTCGGGGTATAGTTCTCATTACCTAATGTGTACCCATTCGTGGTATTTGTGTTGTATGGAGGGTAATATGGATAAGACATGTTTATCCAAAATTTTTAAACAAAAGAAATTTTTTTTTCTTGTGAGAGAAAAAGTCCAATGATTTTTTTTTTAAGTAAAAGAAGAAAAATGGAAAAACTTAGTAAAATCCTAACCTAGTTGCCTTCCCCGGCAACGGCGCCAAAAACTTGACACGACTAAATAGTTGTGCGCTCTTGTGCAACACCCAAGTGTAGGTGATCGTGCAAGTAATACTGGATAAGTCCAGGTCGATCCCACAGGGAAGGAATAGGAAGAATATCTACTAAGTTACAACCTAAAGCAAAAGAAAAGAAAATCAGAATATAAAAGTGGAGGTTCTACGAATCCTACTTAATGAAATTAAACTAAGGATATAAAGGAACATAACTAATTAAACAGATAAACTAAAGAAGTTGGAAACACGTGAATCCGCATTGATCCTAACCATCTACCATGCATACTCTCTAATGTTCTATGGAGTTCATTCCTCTTCAGTATTCCGTATTTTTCTAAAGATATAGAATCAATAGCCCTTTCATGACCGGGACTACATCATCACAAATGATTTAAAATACATGGAAGACGGTTTAAAACAATGGTAATTACTTGCACTCTAAATGGTGTTAGCATTCAAAGTGGTTTTCAAAAGTCATTGAAGAAAAGGCCTTAAGGCTTTAAGTTCTAAAAAACTGTTTTGACAAACTGAGCTTATTGGGACAATTTGATAACATATTTCTAAAACAGAAAGTCATGGAATACTTAAAAGAATCATCTCAGGAATTAGCAAGTTCGATCGATCGAAGCGCTCTCGATCGATCGGACAGCATCATCCTTCAATCGATCGAAATGCCTTCGATCGCTTGACTATGGCCCTGGTTCGATCGATCGAAATACCTTCGATCGATCGAGCCCAAGGTTTCTAAAGATTGCATGGCAGAGGCTGGGAATCAATGTTTCAACACATATTCCCAACGTCTAAACTACGGAAACATGATTAAACTAGTACAGAAATAGTAAAACATAGCGATCATAGTAACTAAAGTAATAAACAATGAAATAAAGAAAAGGGAAGGAAAAACCTGTAATAATCTGAAAATAACTTGAAACAAACTTGAAATAAACATCAATCTTCAATAATCTTGAGTAAAACAATGAAAAAGGAGGAAGAAAACATAAATCTAACCTAATCTACTCCTAATCTAACCCTAAAACTACCCTAAAACTGCTGTTTTCTGCGTTCTGGAGCGTCCTCCCTTCGTCTGGCGTCAAAACGACGTATATATAGGGTTCCCACAGAGTTCACGCAACTTTTGGATGATTAAAAAGTTCGATCGATCGAGCTTAGTTCGATCGATTGAAGGTTCGATCGATTGAACTCTGCTCAATCGCTTGAACTTCTTTGATTTTGACAGCTCTGCGTACCGATGGGAGAATGGTCATAACTTTTGACTCGGACCTCGGATTGACCTCCCGTTTGCGGCCACGCGACCGTAACTCAAAGATCTAAATTTTATATCTCTGGGAAAATCTTCCAAATCTGAAGTCTTCATTGTCAAAATTGGCATTGTCTCAGCTGCTTCCGTTGTTTTATCCACCAGAATCACTTTCTATGCAATGGTTGCTTCCTATAACCTGCAAAATGGTGCAAAAACACATATTTTAGTCTCAACATCATAAAAAACACTTAATCATTGATGTGCATCTAAATCTAGGGACTTGGGGATAAAAGTATACATAAAAGACTATGAAATACGCTATGAATATGCATTTTTCACCTCTAATCAATAGGCCTGTTAAGCATGCTCGTGAATAATTGTGAAGAACATGTTTATATGGTGATGTGAGCATGCTAAGTGATTATGTGGGTCAAAGGAGAGGTTGTACAACTTCATGTCGGGGGTAAGCTTCTCGATGTTTGAGGATTATGGTAGCGATGACTACAGTGCATGGTTTTGGAGAAGGCCCGGCCAGGGCACTTGGATGCGTGGTTAGGAGAAGGCCTTCCACAACATTGGTTTCATTACTAGATGAATGCATACCTCTCTCTCTAGAGATTATCTGATGTGTTTTGATGATATTAAAGCATGAATTACCATATATGCATTTGCTAGAATAGTACACTAAGCATATAGCTGAGTAGTGGAGATTTACTCAATTACAGGTAAGAAAAAGAAAGAAAATAAGAAATGCGAGGAGTGAGGCTGTGGGAGCACCCGAGTCTAGTCTCTCCTGTATATAGTTTTGTAGCTTTCCTTGTGTTATAAAGAATCGTAAGGGATACTATGGTTTTAATTCCAGAATGCTCGTAGTATTCGAATGTTGTAATATAAGTTTTTAAGAAGTAGGCACCATGTTCTTAACTTAGAAATCTCATAATGGATACATAATGTTGCAATAAATAGTAAATCTCTTTTTGTTATGTTTGAAACGTATCCGAACTCATGAGTAGATGGTTTGATGTTTAACTTATCGAATTCATGTTTTAGGAATGTTTTTCAATGTCTTTCATGTATTGTAGAAGTGTTGTTTTGATTTGGTTGAGTGAGACATAGGCAAAATCCATCAAGTAAGGAGGGATTCTGCCCAGGTCCCATTCGACCAGTCGAAGGGGGCAGTTTGACCGGTCGAAGTGAGTCCTGCCCCCTTACTCTTAGCTACTTTTTTTGGAAAATTTATAAAGGTTTTAATTGGTTCTTAGGATACCTTTAGGGTCCATATTAACTAATATATTGTTGTTTTGAAATATCATTAACTTTCGATTTTATACGGATTTTATGTAGTTCAATGATTTTTAAATGAACTTTACTTTGAAGAGTTTCTTTATGTTTCTTTTCCATTACGTTTACTATTAATAAATTGGATAAGCCTTGGTGGCATGCCACGTGTCCTATTTCCACCCGTAGCGGGATGGGTCATGACAATCCATCCATCAGTTTGAAATTTATTTAAAGGCCAAACCAACGGTCTGTAACTTAAAACGTGATCTTAATCAATACAGTGTTGTCGTGCATAAATTGCTGTAATTTCTGAGAATAACACGTAGACTCTTACAGTTGGCTATTTACTTCCCAAAAAATGAACTTAATGTAGTCTGCATTAAATGGGCGTGCCCCTTCAGACGCTCTGTATGTGGGAAAAACCATGTGGAGTAATTGAGGCCATACGATCGATCGGGGTAGAGGACATGTGTAGGCCTGTGTGTTTCAGGAGATGGAGAGTTTTTAGGCTACAAAACAGGGGGAGTCTCCTATGCTAAGATGTTTGCAAGTTGGATCTTTCTATACAAGGACCATCTAGGATTTTTTGACGTCCTTCACTGCAAAACTCAAACCTCTCATTCCTCTATAGTTTAAATTCCCTAAAGCTCTCTCTGAATCCATGGCTGAAGGCTTTACCTACAATCTAAATGATGAAGGAGACCGTAACTTGTTCAACATGGACTGCCATATACCAGATGATGTGGACATACATCCTTTCATTACCAGCACTGAGATACCAGTAGGCTCCATCCTCATCAGCTTCTATATACTGCTGAGAGTTGGAGTCCGATTTCCTTTTCCCACCGGTGTATCGACTTTCTTTTCAAGCTTGGGGATTCCGCTCCACATCTGCCCCCAAAACACTATCTGCCTATTTTATGGGGTGGATGCTCTCAACACCTGGCATTGGCTGGGGCTGACAGTGCAAGCGATTCTGGATTACCATTGAGTTTCCTTCGAGGGGGCAGAATTTTATGGCTAGGACATATCACCCCAACAAGGACTGAGGACAATACCCAAAAGTCCTTGTCTCAGGCAACTTCCTGCCCGAGAGATATGGGGAGATTTTTCCTCGCAACCTTTAATGATGACACCTTCTGGATCAGGATGAAGGCCCTCAAAGCAGGGAAAAAAGACTACAAGAAATAGGATGCGAGGGTGGCCATCCAAGCCTATCTGACCTCTGACTTCCTAATGGGACCGGACGGGTGAATCCCCGTTTTAATAGAGGCCTTCCAGGTTATATTTGCAGATGTCTAGGAAAATCAATTGCCCAGAATCGCCCCTGTAGCGCCATAAGGGCTGCTCGTGCTGTTGCAATATTGGAGCCTGCATAGGTTCCAGTGGCCGAGGATCCACCAACTGCTCTAGTGGCAGAGGGGCCAACAACTGTTCCTCCAACGGTCGAGCGTAGACGATCTTCTGCCCGACTTTACGAGCTCAAACTCTGCCATCCTCCTGGGGCTGTGAACTAGGAGACATGCGTTCTCTCTGATGGTTCTTCTGAAAGTGAGGAAAAATTGGCTTTTGAGGCAGATGAGGACTAGAGCCCAGCCCGAACGAGGGCTTTTGATGTTGGGGAAGGCTCCAGGGGAAGGGCCACCGAACCAGAGGATGCTCTAGAGCCATCAGATTTCAGAACCCTTCCAGAGCTCAACGATGAAAGGGACGACCTGAATCTAGCTGCTCTGTTGGTGGGAGAGGCTGCTCTTTGAAGGAAGATCTCGAACTTGGAGGTGGCTTGGGAGTTTGATTGAAGAAAGACTCGGCAATGGAAGGAAGAGGCAGCCTTTCTGGCTGGCTGCCTCAAGGAAATTGATAGACAGCCTGAGAAGCCCGAGCACAAGAGGAGGCACTCGGTGTAGTTTGACCGATGAGGATTAGCTTCATCGGTCTTTTTTTTTTTTTTTGCATGTGTCTTTCCTTTTTTTATCTTCATGTATAAATTGTCTTAATGCATGAATGAAACGAATGCCTTTCCTTTTGCTTGTATTTGTTTTGCTCATTATTGGTGATTGGATCATATTCTAAACTTGGATTTGGTCTGAATTCCAAATCTGTAGCCTCACACAGTGTAGGATAATCAGATTTCAAATACTGACCATTAATTAAATGCGGATGAACCTCACCCTCAATGTCACGTAACTGGTAAGCACCACCTCTTAATACTTTACTGACTACAAACGGTCCTTCCAAATTAACAGACCACTTGCCATACCTTCTATCTTTTTCGCCGATAGGAAGAATAACTTTCCACACAAGCTCTTCCAAACAAAAAGATTTTTCTCTTCCCCTTTAATGATAAGCTCTAGCAGCCTGATTCTTCTGTACTTTAAGACTATCCAAATCATTTAGTCTGACTTCATCCAAACCTTCCAGCTCAATAATCATAGCTTCAGTATAATCGGCTAGTTATGACTGGTTTCTCAATGCCCTCCTTGCTGATCAGACTGTAACTTCAGTTGGGACTATAGCATCTTGTCCATAAGTTAAAACAAATGGGGTCACACCTATGCTTGTCCGTTTGGACGTCCGATTAGCCCAGATTGCTTTGGATAGGAGTGAGTCCCAAGATCTAGGATTTTCCTTTATCATTACTCTAAAATCTCTTTAATAACCTTGTTGGAAGATTCGGCCTGGCCATTTGCCTGAGCGTAGTATGGGGTTGAAGTAAGAATTTTCACACCCCTACCTTCTGCAAAAGTTGTCATTTCAATTTTAGTAAAAACTGAACCTTGATCGGCTATAATTGTCTCTGGCAAACCAAATTGATGTATAATATATTGATTAATGAATTTTATTCTAGTGGTCTGGGTGATAAATCTCGCAAGTATAGCTTCTACCCGTTTAGTGAAATAATCGGTGGCCATAATGATAAAGCAATTTTTCCCAGAAGAGGCTGGATGAACCTTTCCAATTAAGTCCATTGCCCATCCTCTGAAGGGCCATGGCTGGATGATAGGTCGTAAAACTTTAGTAGGCACTCGCTGGATAGGGCCATGCCTTTGACATGCCTGACAACCTTTGGCATAGTCAATACAATCTTTCAACATGGCTGGCCAATTAAAATTATACCTTCTTATTAGCCATTTCATTTTTGTGCCAGTCGGATGGGCTCCACAAATCCCTACATGGACTTTGGCCATAACCTTCATGGTCTCCCTTTTCCTAAAAAAATTTACGATGACATTGTCCCTTATGGATTTCTTAAAAAGCACTCCGTCTAAAAGAACAAATCGGACTGTAAATATCCTAGTTTGACGACCTACTTTGACATCAGGGTGATTGAGATATCCTTAATCGGGGCTTTCCAATCCTCTTCCTAAAAAAGAATGGAGTAGGTTTCAGCAAACCAACCCTTTTTAGCCACTGAGGGAACTGATCGTTGAAGGATAGTGATGCTTTTCTCCTCAATATCCTGTATTAAGACTGATCTGACTTTAGCAAGCCTATCGGCATCCCAATTGGTTAGTCTTGGGATATGGCCAACTATTACGTCATCAAAGTCGTCAATTAAATGAGTGGCTATAGAATGGAATGGACATAATTCCCAACTTTTGACACGAAAATCACGCGATATTTGTCCGATAACTAGCTGTGAATCACCCTTAATGTGGACTGAAGATGCCCCCATTTCCTGGAGTATTTCCAGTCCGATGATCATTGCCTTATACTCGGCCTAATTGTTGGTACATTTGAAGCCTAAATTAAATTCCATTTTAGTCTTCTTGTTCTTGGGTGATATAATTATAATGCCAGCTCCAAAACCATTGGCATTTTTTTCTTTATCAAAGACCAAGGTCCAAGGGACTAGAGAAACATTTTACACCAATGAAACAAATTGAGTCAAATCCTCTAATTTTGGATCCGAGGGATGGTCATTTAGGAAGTTGGTTATACCTTGTCCCTTAATATCTAAGGCAGATTCCTTGATGCATGTAGCTAAGCATCGTCTACCATCTTTAGTAAAATCGAAGAGTTTGATGGGACCAATGTGCTCTTCATACAAAAGTGCGTAAACTGAATGTACCTTATCTTAGAATGGCCTGGTGTCTGCGCCTACTATTTCTATATCATCTCCATTCCAAAAGATCAAGAACTGGTGTAGAGTGGAAGGGATATAGTAGTTTGGGTGGATCCAGTCTCGGCCTAACCATGCATTGTACGCAGCTGAAGTCTCTACTATGAAGAAAGTTGCCATCGTAGTCTTTCTACCTATCGCTAGTTCTATAGGCAATATCCCTTTGGTTTTTGATGTTGACCTCATAAAGCTTTGTATGCTTAGCCCGATTAGGATTAGATCTACCTCAGACTTTTGCAAATTTCTTAGTATAGCTTGAGGCATGATGTTGATGGTTCTCCATTAGTTAAAATTCTATTTACCAGAACCCCCTCCACATGTCGGCTAATGTAGAATGGCCTTAGGTTTTGAGCCATCTTGTAAGTTAGCTTTTTTAAAAACCACTTTGACTGGTTTTCGCTCATCCATGTTATTTTCTTGGTGTATCTTGGGTTTCCAAATGGTGATCCTTTGCCGATCTGATTGTTGATTGGTCACCTCTACATTTTTGTTGGCTGAGAAGGGGTCCTCAGGTATTGTTGCCCCCTCGACTACATCTCTGAATTCTTTGATGAGATCGATTACTAGCGTCCCTATATCCTATTTGTTTTTATCCTCATTTATGGTCGACAGTTGATCTATCTTGGCCATAAATTCCAGAGGGAAAGTGTATACCATATTAGACGAAAAGGCTATTAGAATGGTCCCAAACTGGATAACCTCATCTATTTTTATAGTCAAATGCATTTAACTAATCCTTAAAGTCGTCATCGTCTTCTGTTATAGTCTCCAATACGTCGGCTTCATGTTTGCTAGGGACGGGCCGGCTAGTTGATGTCTTAAGTATGTTAGCCTCTTTTGGGCTATAGTGTCCTTTGTTTCCTTCGGGGCTTCTGAATGTCATTGTAATCGATCCCTTGCTACATGCTTGTGCCTATGGTGTGTCCTTTTTTGAGATTTGGAGTAGGTTCTTGGGAACTTGGGATGCTTTACCTGATGCCACCTCCCAGGTTCCACCTTTGGTGGCAAGACCATTCTAGGATAGTCCTTGGAAGAAGCAAAACTTAATGGTCACCATTTTTGATGCCTAGAGACTGGGCCACGTTGCTCCGAATGGTGATTAAAACGTGGAGGCCAGCATCCTTCTTCCACAAGTTTTAACTGATATCTCAGTTCCGACAACAGTTGTTCCATACATCTTGAGGCCGAATCGACTTCTTTAGTCTTCTTGCTTCTTTGCAGGATCCTCTGTTGTTCGTGGGTTGCCTGCAGGTCCCAAATTGTAGTTTTTAGCTAATCATTCTTATCTCTAGTCTATTCCACCACTTGCTTGCCCTCCCTTCATAAAGACTCCTGACTGGTTGACTCAGTAAGATCCAACTTCAGCCTTGGTCTAGAAAGTTTTGATATATTCGGTGTTGTCATATTGGTTGCTGCAATCTTTAGAAATGGGTCTGCATCCATTCCCATTGCTTTGTATGAGAATTTGAAGATCCCTTTTTCCACATTTTCATGTATAACATTTCAAAAAATAACGCAATTGTTAGTAGCATGTTTCCAAGAATTATACCGCTTACAGTATTCTTTTCCTTTCATGTCATTGGCCTTGGGAATTCGATGTCCACCAGTTAATTTTATAGCTTTATTAGCCAATAAGGTGTCAAAAATTAAATCTACTTTTGTTAAGTCAAAAGTACAAATTTTGCCTGGCTCGAAGGTTTGCTTCCTCGCGGCCACATTGTTATTAATGGGTTTGCTCAGTGCTGAGCAAATTACTGGCTGTCTGACCATTACTTCGTCAATATCCACTTCTCCTAAATTGAAGTCACATTCAGTGATATGGACTTCATAGTTCGGATCTTTATAATAAGTGCCTTTCGACGAATTTCTTATTTCCTGTTCGTCCATCAGGATGCTTTTGTATCAGGCTGCCCTAGAGGCTAATTCAAATAGATCTCTGAACTCCATTCTATCAAATCTTTTTTGGAGTTTGAAGTTCAGTCCTCCAGTAGCTAATATACAAATTCGCTCTCGGAGAACGATTCGGCACCTATATTTGGCTTTTCTGAATCGGCCGATATATCCTTTAACCAATTCTCCTAACAACTGATGCAATTTGGACAAATCAACCATAGAAGTTTCAATCTCCGTCCGATAGAACTGTCCATGAAACAATTCTTTCATATGTTGCCAGGTGGCAACCGAGTTGTTAGGCATATTAACATACCAAGTAAGTGCTATTCCAGTGAGTGAGTTAGGGAATAATATAATTTTAAGAGGTTCACTACCTCCCACATGGCCATATTGCACCGTAAACCAATCAATGTGTTTGAAGGTAGACTACCCACTTTCTCCAGAGAAAAGAGAAAAACTTAGTATCTTATAATTCATGGGAAATTCAACTTGATCAATGTAAGGTGGGTATGGCCGATGATACATCGACCGATAAATTCTTCTCATAAAAGGGCCATATTCCTAACAAATGACCTTAACCAGTTGATTCCTATCAATATTGGCGTACTGGGGGGCTGGCCGATTTACCATATGGGGTAGCACAACCTGTTACTCTTGGTTTGTATGTGGCTAGAATTCTTGTTTGGTTCTGTGTGCCCCTATGGTGTGTCTTTGTTGTTCAAAAGCTGGCTTTGGAAGAGTCTAACCCTAGTTTTGGGGGCATGGGGTTTGATTCCGGATTCAGTCATCATGTCCTAAACTATTGTTCATTGGTCCTGAAGGGCCGACATGTCCTGGACCTACAGAAGGTCTAAATTGACCCACAGCTGCTTTCTGGGGAGAATGCAGTACATTTCTAGATGAGGTAGATGTTTCCTTGCCCAAATTAATCCCTCCTTGCCTCCGAATAGCCGGTGCTACGTATTTGGGGGAGAGAGAGAGGGATCTTTGTCTAACTCAGAGATGGCCCCATCCTTAGCTCTGGGGCTAGGAGAGAAAGATTTGGTCGAGAGGATGGCCTCCATCATTTCAGTTAAGTTTCTTATAGACCTTCCCAATGCCAGGTTGTTTTCTTATACTTCCCTAGAAACATCAATGGCTTCTCTCCCTTGTGATGTCAGGGGTGCCAAAGTGTCAAGCAAAGGGGCAAGAGAATGCTTTAAGTACTAGGAAGGCATCCTTTCATTGAAGCTGATGATGGTCGTCTCTTGACGACCAGAAGTTTCTTCATTACCTTCTCCAGGAAATTCACCTTCCTGTCTAGTTTTTTCTCCTATTAAATATGTTCCTTTGCCAGTTTTCTTAAGGGGCATGGTCTCAGACCATGGCTTTAGACAAATGGTCCCACCAGGCATGCCAAAATTCCTCGCTCTTATTATTTTGCTTCGGGCATGCCAAAGCTGTTATAGCTCGATTGTGTGTGTGTGTGTAGGCAAATGTGGATTTTCCTAATATTATGTGGGAGTGATGCACGATCTGAATCCTATCGTGTTGGGATTGTTAAAAACTAGTAGGAAAGTACCCTTGTCATAGGTTTCTTGACACTACTAAAGCACACAAGTCAAGTTATGTCACAAAGATGTAAATAAAACACCAAACAAATCAACAAGTTTAAGGCTGATCAGACTACCTTAACGAGAAGAGACATTCTGATGATAAAAAGTTGGAACTAATAGTAATATGCAAGAACTTGAGAACAATCTGTAAACTTAACTAAGTTGTAAAAAATAAAATAACAAAGGAAATGCTTTGTAAAGAGTGTTGTGTTTGGTTGCTAATTTGGATTTTTTGTTTGAGATGCGGGGTCCTTTTCTTCTAAGGATATGGCTTGTATTTATAGAGGGTATGCACCTCCTTCTTGACAGTTTGGCTAAAGGAATTTTGGAGAACTTTGTCCAATGTTCTTCGGCCACGTTGGCAGCCTCATAACTTCCCTTCATTGGTTGCAGCTTCTCATCTATCTATCTTGGAACTTGCGTCCTCATCATGAGTAGTGATAGCTTTAGGGATGCCTTTCAAAACTTTTTAGAGACATCTGCTCACTAGAATCTATGCAAGGATTCTCGAGGAAGCCTTAACAACCCGATGACTGGATAGTCTGATGAAACTGTTTTATTCAAAAACTGCCATCGGACTTATAGCTCATTTATGCAAGGCCCGCCTCTTGGTCACATAGTCCAATCTTGTCATGCTGTTCAGACTTATGCACTTTTTGGGTGCATTCAGTACCCTAAACTTAGAGTAAAATTTCACTTTGGGCCATGTATTTTCGATTGCAACACATTGGGCCCTCAATTTACAAACATGTTTCAAACAAGGACAATCGTTAACTATGTCAAAAAGGTAAAACAAAATAGACCACATGGAGGGTCCAAAGTGAAACTTCGCTATAAGTACAGGGCCCAAAGTAAAACTTGGCTATATATGCAAGGCCTAAATTGAAAACAATTGTAATTTGAGGGCCCAAAGTGTTGCAATAAAAAATATAAGACCCAAAATAAAACTTTATAGAGAACCAAAGTATTTTCTAGCCTTTAATCTAAAGAGGAAAATTCAAGCACAAGTACAACTAGGAGTGTTTTTCCCAGCCCAAAAAAAACGGACCTCAAGTGCCCAAATTTGAGGTAGGTTCAGCTTGTCCAAGCATTCCCTAGTAGGGCCTAGGCATAGGCATTTGAGGCCCATGCCCGGCCACATAGAAGTCTGACTAAAAGCTTCCCAATAGTTAAATTTTGACCTTTTTAATTATTACAAATGTAAAAATTTACAAGCTGCTATATCCAAAGTTATTTTTATCCTATAAAAAATGGTTGTATACCCTTTTATGACAAATTTAGAGCGCTCAGTTAGACTCTACCTTAGGGCCTTTGGTCTGGCCTAGATTGTGAACTCTTAAAAATGACCTAAAGAGAAAAATGAGCCCATAGTCCAAAGTTCAAGCCCGAACAGTGTTGGGTCGGGTCGGGCAAATTGAGCCACTTAGACATCCTTAAGTATAACATATATTTTTTTCTCTCTCTCTTCTGTATTCCATTTATTTTGTCCAATGTTGTGACATTAATTTTTAGAGTAACGCTATACTTCCCTAATTTTGTAAATAGTTCTCGAACACATGTGGTGGCGGGCATACTTTAAATAATGGTGGGAACAATTCAACATCCTTCAATGAATATTAAAGAGACCCACTACCACGTTACCATTTTTCTATTGGTCACACCTACTTGTTTTGTTCTTCAACTAACCATTTCTTGAACTAGAAATATTATAGAGAATCAAGTGTTTTGTTTTTAATTGTTAAGCTTACAAAAAGTAGAAAATAGGACTCTTTAATATTCACAATGATTTTGTGACAATCATCACATAATAACAATGTTTTGTAGACAAAACATTGCTAAGTATTGGAAAAATCATAAATAAGTCCGATAAAATAAGCTATCATACTCCTTTAAACTTGAGCTATTGTACTGACCGTTCTAAAAGTTAGAAATATAATAACTCGCCAAATATGAAAAATCTACCTATAAGAATCTTTTCAACACTTTGCTTTATGGGAGAGATTCAGTCACTTTGGAGTAGGTGAAGAAGGCTTTGTACTCTAGTGAGAAGTTGGAGATAGAAGATGTAAAATCTTTGGATGATTCACAAGCATTGGTGAGTCCTGAGAAGGGCAGACCATATGGGAAGAAGAGCCGAGGCGATGGTCGAAGTGGACAAGCCAGACAACCATTGAGAGAGATAGACTGTTACTACTATGGAAAGAAGGGTCACATTGTCAAGTATTGTCAGAAAGGATAAAGGATGAAGAAGAATGTGATGGTCCTAAGAAGGTTGGGGTAGCTGTAATGGCAAGGGAATAAGATTGGGCCATGGAAGATCTTTTGTCAATCACAAGCAATGAAAAGAAAAGGATGGAGTGGGTGCTTGAATCGGTTGCGTGTTGCTTCCAGAAGGATATTGGTTTATGTCGGTGAGTGCAATGGTTTTCCCGAGGTGGTAGAGTATTGGAACAAGTTATCAAGATAAAAAATTATAAAAATAAAAAAACCGCTTTGTAAACCTATTGTTACCTCTATGTTTAAAATGGCTTCTAACAAAAAGATCAAAATCTTGGGATTCGCATTCAAGAAAGATCCGGAGGATACCCGGGGTCCGGGAGTCCCTAGCCATTGACGCATGAAAAGGTTAGTTATGGGACAAGGCCTGTTTGAGCATATACGACCCACAGGTCACTGAGGATCAGATCCAGAGAGACCTCACTATGAACAAGTTTGATTGATACCATCCTCTTCACCTCCAGCCAATAAGCCCCACTACTATAAAGCAAGTGAGTGTTGTTTGGGATTCCAATGAGGCAACAAAGGATGCTCACGGCATCCCTATTCTGACCAAGTGTGATGAGTTCAAGACTCTCCATTACTAGAAGATATACGATAATATGCAGAAACTGGCTTTTGTTTTTTATGAGAGGAATATTGTGAATGTCGATATGCTGAGAGAGATTGGTTTCATTATGTACTCGATTGGTAAGCCTCTTGATGCTTGGCTCAAGGACATGCCTACTATGGCATAACTAAAATGCTTCAGTCATTTTAGACAATATGATTCTTTTTTTTGAATTGACTTCTAATGCATTTTATGTTGAAAATTGTGCTAAATTTCTCAAAACTTGATCGCCGCTAGAGCGGGCCTTCGGGTGGAGGATGAGTAGATTAGAAACTGGAATGTTGACCATAAAGTCAACCATGTGAGTGGGGCCGTTCAACCGAGCAGCGCAATCGAACCCAAAATTTTTGGGCGGGTGACAACTTTCCTAAGTGATTAGGTTTGCACTTTTGGATAAGTTTCCATGGACGAATAAGTCTCCTAATTATATAGAATTACTTGTAGAGATAAGTTTTCTTAGTGGAAAAGTATTTCAATGTGGGAAAATCTTCTTCTACTAGGATTAGGCAATGTAGATTCCTTATATATCGGATCATCCAATTTCCACAGTAATTGTCACCCACCTCTTAGTTTCTGCTCCTAAATACCGAAGTAGGATCTTAGCATGTTCTAGGTATAATTCCTATACAAAATTTGCAGATTATGAGCTTACCCCAAAATAGGTCGCAAAAAGTTGTCATTGAACTTAACCAAATTGGTACTAATGTGGTAGACTCACGTCTAGGAGTCAGAATATGTGTTTCGTTTCAAAAACCGACGTCAAACGATGCATCAATCGGTATTGAGAGCTCCGACAAGATTTCCATTGAATTTCTTGTATTTCCTCCTACTGTGAATTTCGGTTAAGGATGAAGAAGAAGAAGTTGAGTCATTATGATAGGTGTCTTGCAACATGTAACTCAACCATTTTGTGTTTTTATTAAAGCCTCCCCTCGATTTTGTTAGTTTTGCATTTATACCTCTACTAGTTATAAAACTTATTAAAACTATCCCAAACTTAAATGGATATTTGTCTTTGTCACGTGTGAGTCCCATAAGTGGTCCCATGTAATATTATGAAGTTGTTAATTAACCTATTAATTATGCAACGTGACTAATTCACTCTTACAAAGGTATCCCTATCTGACCACAGAAGTGGTCTCTATCAATTGACATGCTAATAAAACAATATATTAATAACCACATAAGCCTTAATAAACATTTAGGAACATAATAGTTACCCCACATAACTGTCCTATCACACGGGAAACTTTTTGATCTATCCCAAACTGGGACTGCCACACTGGCCATATTTGGGTTCCCAACTAGACAACCCTAAACAACTTAGTGAGTCAAAACTCACTTAACATATATATTCTCATCATTATTAAATTGCTAACAATGTATGCTAAACGTAATTAAATTTAATTCGCGGGAGCGGGTGTTACACCTCTCCCCTCCTTAAAAAGGAGCATGTCCCCAAACTTGCAGTACCTCAACTCTCGAACAGGTATGGATATTGTTCTGGTGTTTTCTCTTCCCTTTCCCACATGGCTTCCTTAACTGAGTGATTCCGCCACAGTACTATTACTAAAGGAATAGTTTTCATTCTCAACACTTAATCTTTTTTGTTAAGGATCCTGACTGGATACTCAATATAAGTCAAATCTTCTCTGACTTTCAATGGCCTTGGCTTAATTATTTGGCTTGAATCTGACACACATCTTCGTAGCATCGATACATTAAATACATTGTGCACATTTTCTAACTCTTGTAGCAAATCTAATCAATAAGCCAGTGGTCCAAATCTTCCAGTAACTTCAAATGGTCCTACATACCTCAGATTCAATTTTCATCGTTTCCCAAATCTTACAACTCCCTTCGAAGGTGACACTTTCAAGAATCCATAATCTCCTACTTCAAATTCTATTGATCTTTTCTTTAAGTCTACATAACTCTTGTAACAATTTTATGCCGTTTGCAAACATTGTTGTTTCATCTTGATCTTTTCTGTTGTTTGTTGAACTGTCTCAGGCCCTTATAATTTTTTATCCCCTACATCAGTCCAACAAACTGGTGAATGACATTTCCATACGTACAAAGCCTCAAAAGGTGACATCCCAATACTGTATTGAAAACTATTGTTATAAGTGAATTCAACTAAGGGCAAATGTTTTTCCCAATCACATTTGAAGTCCAACTCACATAATCGAAGCATATATTCTAATATCTGAATTACATGCTATGACTATCCATCAATTTGAGGATGGAATGCTATACTAAACTCAATTTAGTACCCATAGCCCTTTGCATTCCCTGCCAAAATCATGTCAGAAACAATAGACATGCATTGGAGCTTAGTGCAATCTCACAATCTCTTGATTCTATTCACATTGGGTATACAGACTTGATTCCTAAATTTTAGCATACCATTTTTAAAAGTGAGTTCTAGTTGGTTACCCTCAGGTATACCATCACAAATCTTCTTCAAGGTTGGATCTTGGAGCTATTTATCTCGAATTTCATCAACTAACAACAGTTGTGCAATAATAGCTGACATTAAAGCATCTCTATTTTCTAGAATCACCTCTATCTCCAGTTGCTCCATTTTCCGTATTAACTTCTCATAAGTTAGTCAAGGCATAGACCAACTTATTTGTTGACTTATGGCTTAGTGCGTCAGCTACCACATTGGCCTTTCCTGGATGAGAGTGAATGTCAAATCATAGTCTTTAGTCAACTCTAACCAACTTCTCTACCTTTTATTTAGATCTCTTTGAGTGAAAAGATACTTTAAACTTTTGTGGTCTGTGCAAAATTTACAATTTTCCCCATCTAGATAGTGCTGCCAAATCTTTAAAGCAAATATCACGACTGCTAACTCTAAGTCATGTGTCGGGTAATTGATCTTATGTGGTTGTAACTGTCGTGAAGCATAGGAATTACTTTGTCTTTTTTGTATCAAGGTACACCCCAATCCCTGATGTGAAGTGTCACTATAAATAAGACCCCTTAGTACCCGAAAGAATAGTCAAGATCAGGGCCGACATCAATCGAGTCTTCAATTCTATAAAACTTCCCTCACATTCCATGCTCCACACAAGTGGTACATCTTTTTTCATCAATTGGGTCATAGGCCTTGCAATTCTTGAAAAGTCGAAAGTAACCAGCTAACCCCAAGAAGCTTCGTACTTCTGATACATTTGTCGGCAGATTCTAATTAGCTATAACTTCAACTTTCGACAGGTTCACTGACATATATTCTTTGGTATTATGTACCCCAAAAAGGTAATCTCAGTTAACCAAAATTCACAATTTTTCAGCTTTTCGAACAATTTCTTTTCTCGATGTCGCAAAATTAATCGAATATGTCTTTCATGCTCTTCTAAACTTCAAGAAAATATCAAGATATCATCTATAAAAATAATCAGAATTCATCCAGGTAATCTTTAAACACCTCATTCAACAAGTCCATGAATGCCGCAACGGTATGACTAGAAACTCGTAGTAGCCATAATGGTCCTAACTGCAGTCTTCTCCACATCTTCTTCCTTTACCTTTAGTTGATGATAGCCTGACCATAAGTTAATCTTTAAAAATACCTGTGCTCCTTGAAGTTCATCAAATAGGTCGTCAATCCTAGGCAATAGATATTTATTCTTAATATTCCACTTGTTTAGTTCTCGATAATCGATGAACATTCTCATTGTTCCATCTTACTTCTTGACAAATAAGATAGGTGTACCCCAAGACGATACACTAGGTCAATCAAGGGTTCTTGTGCTCTATGATTGATACACGTGTCATGGGAACTAAGGTTGAAGACATATCAGTGGTACGAGAGTTTTCGAATATATTTCCTAAAGACTTGCCAGATGAATTAATAGAGCGAGAAATTGAATTTACTATTGAAGTAGCCTTGGGATCTTAGCTAGTATCAAAGACACCGTTACTACAACAAAAATGGGGTTTTGCAAGGAAGCTTGGCAAGGAAAGATAAATTTTCTTGCTAAAAGTATAGTAATTGTAAGGAAATTTGATTTTGTTGCCAGAAGACTGCAAGACATACAAATTAGGCAAGGAAAATCACATTTCCTTGCTAAAAATACAGTATTTGGCAAGAAAAATACTATTTTCCTTGCCTGAAGTGAATTATTTCACAACAAAAAGTTAAATTCCTTCCTAAAAGTATGTTTTTGGCAAGGAAATTATTATTCCTTGCCTAAATTTAAGTAATATTTGTGAGAATACTTTATAGCAAGGAAATATGTTCCTTGCTAATACCCCTGTTTTTAGCAAGAAAACTTATTTTCTTGCTACAAGTATATTTTAGCAAAGAATTCTTTTTTCCTTGCCTAAAATTGGGAAACACACATTTGCAAGAAAATTCTTTCCTTGCTAATAACATTCTTCCCTCAATTTTTCCCCCTTACAGTCCGTTTGGTATGCTATAAACTAGAAAAGAATTGATTTGCAATTCTTGTTTGTGGCAAATCATGTGTTTGGTTTGACACAAATACTAGAAATGAAATGATTTCCATTTCTTGCCAATTCTTGAGAATTCAAGCTTTTAGGCCAAAGTGAAATCCGACCAAAATTGGTCGGATTTGGTGAGAATTCATTCTAAAATGGTGTTCTTCCCAAAATACCCTAACCTGATCTTCTTCGTCTTCCCTGATCTTCTTCGTCTTCTTCCTTTCACTTCATCTTCTTCTTCGTCTTCTTCCCTGATCTTCTTCGTCTTCTTCCTTTCACTTCATCTTCTTCTTCGTCGTTCTCCTTCGCGGCTTCTTCTTCTTCTTAGTCTTTCTCCTTCACAGCTTCTTCTTCTTCTTCGTCTCCGTCGTTCTTTCTGTTCGTCGTCTTCGTCTTCGTCTGTCTGGTATGTTTAGTTCTAGGGTCTGTTTGTGTAAGGTTTGTTTGGGTCTGTTAGTTTAGGGTCTGTTTGGGTCTGTTAGTTTAAGGTCTGGGGGTATTTTAGGAAATGACCACATATCTTTTCAATTCTATTCTTTTCATTTCTGTTTAAACCAAACAAGAGAATTGCAATTGCAAATCAATTCTATTCTTTTCTTTTCTATTCTTTTCTGTTCAATTCAATTCAATTCTATTTTACAATCATATCAAACGGAGTGTTAATTTTATTTTTTTGGGTCTAAAGTAATGAAATTGGGACCGCCAAAAACCCCCCCAAAAATTTCAGTCTCTCTCAATCCCACTCTTGCGAAGCCCCATTTCAGTCTCTAATCTATCAATCTCACTGCGAAAATTTCACTCTCTCAATCTCACTGCAAAAATTCTTAGTCTCTCTCAATCTCACTCTGTCGCCGCCTCTAGACGCCGACGCTGCCGCCACCGCTGCTCTATCTGGTACGCCTTCTCTCTCTCGCTCTTCTCTCTTCCTCTCTGATGTTTGTAGGTGTGCATGTTCTATGTGTGTGTTATCTCTCCCTCTCCCTCTCCCTCTCCCCCTCCCTCTCATCAGTCTCTCTCCCTCTCTCTCTATCTCACACATACACACAGTGGGCAAGATTTGTGACTGCGTGTATGTATGTATGTGTGTGTGTGTGTGTGTTCTCTGTGTATGTATTGTCGTGTCTTTCAAGTGTATGTATTGATGTGTGTGTGTGTGTAGTTTAGGGCCAATTGCTGAGAAGTGTATGCATTCATATATGTAATTTAGGGCCAATTTCATGGGTATAATTTCCTTGAACAATTTATGGCCAGATGGGGTTATTTCAAGAGGATAAACAAATAATTAAATTGTTCAAGGGTATGATTCCTTTTACCTTAGCAATGTTCTTTGTTGTTTTATGAGATTGTTCGTAAGCCCATTTTGATTACCTTAATAACTGAAAACCTCTCCTCTTGGTTGATTTAATTTGATTATCTTAGGGCTATTTTTGTTTAAGGATGCATTTATGCAGTGAGATTATGCTGATTAAGTGGTACTATCATTATTTAAGAAGCAGAGCAATATTACTCTTACTCCAAACACACACGCATAGAGAGAGGGAGGGAGGTGAGAAAATTGGAGTTGGGTTCTTGGGGTGATAGTGGTTGGAGATGATGAGAGTGGTCAATTCGAGTTCCATTGATGAGAATGATCAATGTGCGTCGATTTTGTATCAATCATAGTTGAAGTGGGTCTCAAAATTCCATCTGCGTTTACAATTGGAATCAGTAGCATAATATTCAACAAATTCCTTTTACCTTGTGCTTCTAACCCATAAAAATAAATCAAGATATCAATTCCACAAATTATGGAGGTTCGATAGTTGGGTTAGTCGGAGATACTGATGGCCTCAAATTCATTCTTTCTTGTTAATATATTGGCTCAAAAAAGAATTATTTGTGGCATATTAGCTCTCTAGTTTACCCAACTGCAACATATCTTAAATATTTGTCCCAACTCATTTTCTTTTTTTTCATAGTTTAGTCCAAACCAAATTGATTTACCAACATCCCAAACTTTACAATTACAATCAACGATCAACTCTTACTAGAATTTGTTTCGTTCATGGATTTAGCGAGGAAAAGAAAATAACAAAGGAAACTAAAAAAGGAGAATTAATTCTCTTGTAATTTTTCTTTTCCTTGTGTTTTCCTCCATATTGCAATAGTATAGAAAAATTAGCAATATTTGTAATATAAGTGCAACTTAAGAAAATATGGAGATTGAGACCCAAAAAATTTTGAATTTAGTTATCACTATATTTTCATTTCCTTCTTCTTTTTTCAGTTTCTTTACTAGAAAACACTGCCATTAGTTTGTATCTCTGGGTTTGATCAACGTTTGTGCTGACTTGTGGAGAACGTGGGATTGAGTCTCACAATAATCACTTCGTTCATAGATTACAAACTTGTATTTCCAGTTTACCCCTTGCTGGATAACTAGTTTATAGGTTTATTACACGTGGTACTTATTACACGGGGTATGATTTATTTTTCCATGAACTAAGTTTTTTAATATGGCATTTGTTTGGGCAGTTGAGGGAACCCAGTTGAAGAAGAAGTTTTCAAAGGAGAAGAAATCCTAAAAGAAAAAGGTTAGAGCTATGCTTTGCCTTTTAGGTTTTCTTTCTCTACCATAGTTTATGCTTTTTTATTTGCTGATTAAATTTCTTGTGCTCTAGATTGGTATCCAAAGCTTTATTACTTGAGAAGCTTCCATTGTGTTTCTTAACAATTATAAATATAGATTTAGATGAGAGAAATGTGAGGTTGGGATTTAATAAGAACAAAAATGTCACTGTCTGCTTGTTTTGATATGTAGCCAAAAAAAAATATTCTGTGATTGAAGATCATTTATTATTGTTGACATGTAGCTTTCCAAAACCTACAATATGAGAATTAGATTGTCTTGTTTCAGACTTTTTAAATAGTGTGGATCTCACTCTTGATATCATGGTTGTTATCATTATGACATTATCTTATATAGGACTTAGTTGCATAAGGACTCAGCTTATTTCCAATGATTTGGACTCTAAGTAAGGCTTAGTTTGGCCCCCACGTTGCTTTTTAAAAGTAGCTTATGAAATTTATTAGTAAGTTGTTTGATAATTTTGTACAAGAGACATATTATGAAACCAAAAAGCAACCTTGAACTTTTAAAAGCTCCACCCAAAAAAGCGCAAAGTTCAATTTTTGAAAAGCTCATAAAATAGCTACCAAATGAATTAACATGAAATTGTGCTTTAAAAAAGAAGAAGCACCAAAATGGGGGCCAAACTAAGCCTAATTTGACTTGAACTATTGTTATATGCCTAATTTGAACTCTCAACTCCTACCCAGTGTTGAAATGGAGTAGCCTGAAGAATGCCCTACAAGTATCATAAGTAAGGGAAAGACTATAGGCCCTCTTTTGTTCACGGAATTGATGCCTGAAGGAAAAGAAAATATGAGTAATACACTTTTTTTTGTTTAATTAATATGGAAATCTATATAATATTGGAGCTCAGTGTGGGCCCATAAAAAATATGATTAGGACACAACTTATGACTAGGATAAGAATATTGATGACTAGGATGATGACTAGATTTAGGGGTCATTTAGGATGGTTTATTCTCCCTCTTCCCCAGTCTCTCCCCCTCTTTCTCTCTTTTTGCTCCTAATCTCTCTCTCTCTCTCTCTCTCTCTCTCTCTCTCTCTCTCCAATCCCACCCCTGCCTCATCTCTCCTATAGCAGGAGGATTCACCCCTGCCTCATCTCTCCTCTAGATATGGGTAAATAGGTTCTTTTAGAGAATTTTGTAGGATGCATTTTTTTTTCAATTTTACAATTTCTCTTAAGTTTTAGAACACACTTTTATGATACATGCGGTTTTGTCTTCTGAGTTTGTCCCTTATGTTGTTTGTGGAAGATTTGAGAACCAAGCTGAGTGGTTGAAGTTTGAATCTTGAAACCTTTTCCCTTTGTCAAAAAAGTGAGTGTAGGAAGACAAAAATCCGCACAGTAAGTTGATGGTGATGTTTTTTAATAAATATATACAATTCACTCATTTTGCATTTTTGCTAGCACAATTAAATGTAAAAGTTTGTTTTCCTATTTTTTTCAAGTAGAAAAACATATTAATCCATCTTACATGTGTTTCAATGTGTTTCTCACTCAGTACTTTGTTTGCTTTACAAATTGAGTTATTGTTTTTTTCCCCCCAATTGTGTGCTTGGTTATAAGTTTAGCTTAATAGTACTTGAATGCTTACACGTGGTTGCATTATTAGTTTTTTGCCTTATGTTTGGTTCTATAGATTTACCGAGAGTTATGCCATTATGCTTATTTCAGTCTTACTTTTGCTCAAGCATTTAGGAAACTATTTGATTTAGTGTTTAGCATTTCAATTTGTTTCAAAATTTAGTGTTTAATTTTGTGTTCATTGATTCCATATAAATGTTAAAATTTCTTTATCCATAAAGGCTGTGATTTGAGTCTAACACACTAAATATGTAATTTAATGTGTCTGAAGTTTAGCATGCTTTTGGGTGTTTGCATCTTTAGTGCAATCTTATATTCTCAATCTTCTCTTTTTCTTTTCTTTTTTAGAATGGGTGTTTCAATTTAATCCCGTTGATTACTTTACTTTTCTTTTTTTTCTTTTTCTTCTTTTCTTTTCAATTATGGATAATATAGAGTTATTAATATTTTTGTCAATGTTTTTTTTTTTTATTTTAGTCAACACCTTGATTTGCTTTCCCAAAATTGTGTAGGATATAACCCTTCGGTCCCATTATAGATTCCTCAAGTCCATGTCAATTGGGGATTTGGGGGATTTACTTTCCAAAATTTCATGTGTCTACATTAAGGGTAATTGTCTAAATTTATGTTGAAATTCTTATCAACACAATCAATTATCGAAATTATGTCTCTTTAAAATTTCTTTATCCATAAAAGCTACAATTTGAGTCAACAAACTAAATATGTAATTTAGTATGGAAATTTTGTATATATACATGGAAAGTGTAAAACTCTTACAAAATTTGACAATAAGGGTCTGTTTGATAAAACTGAAAACTAAGTGTTGATTTTAAATACTAAAAATTTTAAGTGATTGAATTTTCAATAACGAAAACAATGTTTGAAGTACTGAAAGAGACCACATTTAGTGATTATTTTTAGTAGAATTTTTTCACTTAAAGTTTTCAGTGGTTTTTTGGCTGCTTTTTCAATTAAGTGGTACATTATCAAACACACTGAAAACAAATAAGTGTTGAAAGTTTTTATTTTCACCACTTAATTGGATTATCAAACACACCGTAAATGACATTAAATAAAAAAAAAGTTTGAATGTTCGAAGAATAGTTAGGCCAAGCCACTCATCCAATAGTTAAGTAATGATACACATACATTTTTGTACACACTTTTCTACATCACACAACCATGATCATTGATTATAGTGGATCCTATGTAGATTCCACGTGAGTCCCACGGGAGAGCAACTGAAATCAATATTAATGGCCAGGATTGTATGATATAGAAAAGTGTGTACAAAAGTGTGTGTGTCACTATTGCCAATAGTTTATTAAAGTAATATTGCTAATCTAATTGTGGTGGCTTCAGTCCATAGTTTAGGAATTAATGTAATTAATATCCTATTAAATCCAAGTTCCCAACTTATTCACACATGCAAGAATGGAAGAAAGTTAATTATGCTATCCTATATTCAATTAAGCATGGCCGAATCAATTACATAGATAGGAATTGATCTCGATCAATTCTCCTTTTGACACACACACTCTCTCTCTCCCTCCTTCCCTGATTTCACTTTTTCTCTTTCTCCTTACATATGATTGGAGTGTCACACTACCTAAGAATATAAAGATTATTATCATTTCAGTCTTCAATTATAGAGCCGATGCATTATAAAATATAAACATGTGGACATTAAATTCAGTTATCATGTTTTGGAATTGTGCTTTTATATTTTTCAACTTAGTTTGGGCCTAAAACTGTTGTCCTGATAATATTAGTTGCCAAATTTTGTGTTTTTATCCTTTTTTTTTTTTATATGGGGGGAGGGGGATGAGGTTCGAACCCCGAACCCATGCATTGGAGGGGACTTATATATACCAAGCTCTGCCACTTGAGCTATGCCAACCTATGCCTTCTAAGAATGTTCTAAACATACTGAAAATGTAATGTTGTACTTCCCAAATTTGAATATGTTATGATTCTCATTAAAAAAAAGGAAAAGAAAAAAAAACACAAAATTATTTCTTTTGATAGTGCCCTCGGGCATGGGTAATTTCTAGTTGTCAATGAAAATTAGAAGCGGAAGAAAATAAGACGAAAAGTAAGTGAACATTTATGACTTTTGTGACTCACTTCACTTCCTTTTATCTTGAGTTCCTACTATATTTTTAAAAAATTTAGATCCTAATAGAGGAAAAATATAGGGAAATAATTTTCTTTCCTTTCCCTTTTTGCTCTCTAGTTCACTTGAAACACGGAATATGTCATGGAACATACTCGGGGTATCATGAACGGTGTCCTTAGCGCGGACGATGCAACAATGAGGTGTGTCCTATCGCAGACGATTCAAATGGGGTGTCCTATCACGGACGATGCAAGGGTATGTCCTTAGCATAGATGATGCAATAATAGGGTGTCCTATCGCGGACGATGCAAGGGTGCCTCATCGAGGGCTTTGCGACATATTTGTGGGTAGCTCTTCGTGCGAGCTCGGTGGAGACAAAAGGTCTCTAGAGCCACTTAAGGTGAACTGGACCTAAAATAAGCAGTGATGAGCTAGTTACGGTGAACATCACAAGCGTTTGGGACTTGGACTGGGATTGCGACTGCGACTGTGGGGTGCCTCATTGAGGGCTTTGTAGCATCTCCATGCATAGGTCTTCAAAGGTCTCCAAAGCCACTTAAGGCAAACTTGACCTAGAAGATGCTGTGATGAGCCAGTTATGGCGAACATCATGAGTGTTTACCACTGCGACTGCTGGTGTCTCATCGAGGGCTTTGTGACATCTCTGTGAGTAGCTCTTCGTGTGAGCTAAACAAGGAGGGTAACTCAGCTGGGAACTCAAATTCATGGAGCCAACTAAAGCAAACCATGGGATACTATACAACGCGATGTAACTATGCTAGGGAAAGGGTACTTGTAAAGTTCATTCCAAATGAACCATAAGGACCATACTTGATTCAAAGTTCAATCAACTAGACTAGTGCAACAATGTGAGAAATTCTTGCGATACGATGCAAGGTAATGCAAATGGGATTTAATATTCTACTAGGGAACAAATACGATACTACTCTGCTGGAAAGCAGGTACTTCTAGAGCCATCCAAGCTAACCAGGATCACCCCACATGACTCACGACTTCACTCGATTCGACTAGTATGATAGTGCAAAAGGAAATGTCGTGCAACTGAGATTCAATGTTCATTCGATTTGACTAGTGCAACAATTTAGGAGATTTTTGCGACACTATTTTGCTGGGAGAAATTACTCCTGGTGCCCTCGAAGCTCACCATGCTTAAATCAAAACTTACTTGAATGGATGAATGCAATAATGCGGGGCTTCTAGCAATTAATGTCATGCAATGCTAAATGAGATTAAATGCTCTACTAGGGATTCAGGTGCATGCAAATGACATTCTACGAATGTTGCCAAGCACTCAACATCATGAAAAGTTTATCAAAATGCATCAAAAGATCAAATCGGCGCCAAAATTGGATCTGGGGATCAAACGGGGCATTAGAGGGGCATAAATGCACAATTCTAGGAAAATTGGGTAGCGTGCCATGGTGGAACTGGGAGAGTGCCGCACGGGACTCTAAGAGAGCCACCATGTCTTTCAGCCTCTATTTTAGGCATTTTGTTCCTCATTTGCTACCCACTTCAAAATTTGCTCATTTCTTCTCCAAAGTTGTTCCTTTTTCTCCATTTTTTCTCTATTCTCAACATCTAAATCCAAGTTCTTGCATCCTCACATTAGTTTTTCAAAATCAAAATCTCATTTAAACTCTTGAAAATCAAACATTCACTCATTCAAAAACACTTCCAAATCATCAAATCACAAGTTTTTCATTCAAATTCAACAATGTCTTCCACTTCTTCTTCTAGTTCATATTTTAATATTAAGAGTGGGGGTCCTCTTCCTCTTAATCTCTGAGAAGGGAGACACTCTTACAAGCCTTCCTCCAACAACTTCCCTCATGAACAATTAATAAGGGATCCTCACCAATATCTATCCTTCAATGCTAGGGAAGGAGATGTATTTTCAAAACTTTTCTTTAAAAATCTTATTTTCTTCTTTCCAAATGCAATATATTACCAAATTTAAGCTCAATAATGAATTCATTCATGCTCTAACATGTTTTTCTTGTAGTTGATTCCATCCCATGGGTAAGAATCAAAAGCCACAATTTTCAAAACAAGGATTCTGAAATTATGCACACAAGGTGTTCGTAGAAATGCTCAACTCATGAATTTCTTTTTTCTTGTCATTCTAGGTAAAAAAAAAGTGACTTTAAAAGGACACGGGTGCCGCACTCATGGCTACGAATGGTAGGAGAAACTTTCAAAAGCTGCAAAAATCCAGGTGCGAGCTACCGGCTTCGACGAGTTTGTGAAACTCTTGGTGAACAGCCCCAACGGCTTGGTGCACCTACATAGTCTAGCAAAAAGATGGTGGGACTCTACTAACACCTTCTATATTCCTTTTGGGGAGATGTCTATGACCCCGAATGACTTCTCTATGATCACCGGGCTACGAGTAAGGGGAGAACCAATTATCACAAACCCTACATTAAAGACTTCTAAACAAAGGGTGATCAATCTCTTGGGCCTATACCCACCTAAAGTGGTGAGCGGTGCGGTTCCTTACGCGTGGTTTCTTGAGACCTTCCAAGGGTACAACCAATTCAGTACTGACCAAATTACCCAAGCTTTTGTCATGTATGTTCTAGGTTGTTCCCTTTTCAGCACCAAAGCAGACCGGATCCATCTATCTATCTTAGGGAGCTTGCCTAACGTTGACCGGATTCATATATATGATTAGGGTGGTGCAAACACTCGATTAATATAATCAGGATAAGGCTTTTGATAATGTGTTCTTGGTAAAGCCTTAAAAGCTGCCCCAAATTGTTCTCTTAATTGATATTGCAATTGTTCTCTTACTATTTCAACTACTTCATCCTCATTTAGACCTAACCGTGGACTCGGCTGGACATTAGGATGAAACAAGTAATGTACCTCATTACCAGTAGGTTGATAACCTTGTCCCCTACCAAAGAATCCAGATTGATTTCTTTGACCTCTAACAATGAATTCAGGTTGATGGAACTGCCCCCAGGCTGAGAACTAGGTTGATAAGGTTGCTCCCCAGGCTGAGAACCAGGTTGATAGTGTTGCCCCCCAGCCTGAGAACTAGGTTAAAAGTCAACAAAACCAGACTCACCACCAATTAAAATGGTTAATCTCTAGCAAAACCAAAGTGACCACTAACGTAAGTAGACTGATCTCCAGCAAACCCATACTGACCACCAAAGTAAGCAGGCTGATCCCTAGCAAACCCAGGTTGATGACTTGAATTGGCAACAGGATTGTAAGTGCCGAAAATTGGTGTATTGGGTACATTTATAAAGACTGGTCCTTTTTTCGCACTTATGGCCTATTCTAAAATTTTACTTGACCATAATCCATTTATCGAGTCTCTTTTTGATTGGACCATTTCTTCTTGTGCATTGGACTTTAGTGAGGATGATGGACCCAATTTCTCCACCACAAGATCCATTTGGCGATCAATACTCCTCATAATTTGATCACCAATCTTTTGCATCAAATCTGTAATAGGCCACATGATGGCGGTTACTTGTTGAGAATTGGCTTGCAAGAAATCATGCAAAGCACTATCAACATATAATGCATCGGAGACATATAATCTGTAGGAACTTGCAGATCTGGATTATTGTCACTTCCAACCATCTTTATTGGCTGAAAATCTTCCACATTGTGGCTTTCTTCAATGTTCTTGAAATTGTTACCGCTTTGAACATATTCATTGGAACCTTCGATTCCCTTAAAAATTTTATTGCTTACTTCTTTTTTCTTCGATTGACTTCAAGTTTTCATCATATCTTTTGAATGTGAGTGAGATTCTGACTTTTGGTCCCACCGGGCATGCCAAAAATCATGTGGAAGAAAATGTTCTAATACACGAGCGTGCCAAGAAAATGTATTGTTTGCCAACAAACGTCCTCTAAGTATGGATAAATTGATCAGGCAATTTGGAAAGTAGAGAAACAACACTTTCCTTTGGATTCTCGGTGCTTTGACAGAATCAAAGACTCAAATATGTAACAAAAATCTCAACAAACAAGTAAATGCCCAAAAGACAATATTTATCATTAAGCACAAGAACGGTAACAAGAGATTGGAGTGGTAATCGTGCCTCCAATTATAGAAACAAGAAGGGGAACACATGCCATCTTACATTTTGGAGTGGTAAAGCTCATCTCAAAATTACAACATGAAGAAGAAGGGGATAATGCGCCTTCTCTTACGGATGTAGAAGGACTAAATCTAACATCTACTCCTAAAACAGGAAAGGAAAATAAAAGATAAAGATGCTTATGGCACGTAGTTTGTTTGATAATTGATGATGCCTTCTTCTTCATTCTCTCTTGTATTTATAGGCAACATGGTGAATTTAATTAACAGCATAACTGCCACTACATTTCAGGCTGATCATGCCACTTTAGGCTAATGACGTGGCTGATGAACATGATGTGGTCATTTAGAGATAATAACCTCTTATATAACTACTCATGATGTGGTAGTTCATAGGTGGTCATTTTCCACTAAGCCATTTAAATAATGGCCATGTGTTAATATAACCCACTACCTTGTAACCTCCATTCTCCACTAAATAGCAGTTTTTCTACTTTTTTATAACTGTTTTAACACATGTGGTAGATTTTGTATGCACGTGTGGCAAACATGGGCCCTTAGCAGTTATTACCATCATCCTTACTTATTCCAGTGAATAACCGCCATCATCCTGAGTTCAAACCTATCATTCTTGCCAACTACAAAAATAAACACATGGCATGTTCTCGTCTTGTGACCATATCCTCTGTGGGCCAATACCATGGAATTTATTTTATAGTGCAAACACTAAGTATAGTCAAAAATAAGATTTTCGATTCAAAATTTTAAAAGTCCATCGAATAGTTCATCTAGATCCCCAAATATCAAACATGATTTTTAAGAATTTTGAAAAGGAATGGAACTTAGTAAAAATAATGTCCCAATGTCATACACTGTGCGAAAATTGAAAATTTTGCCTTCGGAGGGAAAGTTGACTTTTTATCTACAAGGAATTTTTATTTGAAAGTATTTTTATTGAATCCAAATGGGGGGTATTTCGTTAATTACATTAATGACTTAAGTATTTCTTAAATGGCATGGTTGTCATTAACATGCAGTGAAGGCACAAGTGTACTAAGCAGTTAATAAAATTACAATAAGAGTAACTAGTCATTCTGTCTCATAGCAGCATGACCGGTCCTGGTCTATTGGCGGGACCGGTCATGGTCGGGACCAATCCTGATAGTTATGTGGGATCGGTCATGGTTGGGACCGGTCCTGGTCATGTTTCGCGATCGGTCATGGTCGTCGTCTTCACCAATTTTCTCCCCTATTTTGAATTTAAGGCTGATTTTTACCCTTTTTGGAATCCGAATGGAAACATGACTTGTAATATATGGTTTTCTCCATTTTTCCACAAGGATTATGAATATGTGATCAGATTTAACCAATTCAAAACATAGCTCTTGGATTTTACAAACAATCGAGAGGTGACGAAACTTAGATTATAATATACATCGTGATACGAGAGAATGTTACTACAGTGTACACAAAGAGTTTGAGAGTAAGCATTACACAATCTCCAAGATCATTTTTTGTAAAAAAAAAAAAAAAGAGAATAGATCCTCGACCTCATATGAGAATGGAAATAAACTTGAGCATTTTCTGCATCGGTGGATGAAGAATCGCGAACATAAGAATTTCTGGTTGACCATGTTCCTAGAAAAAAGATACTTTCGAGAAACGACGAGCACGACTGAAGTGGCTATACATACAAATCCATTTACAGATCACTGCCCTTTCTTTTTTTTTATTCGGATAGAATTTTTGTTGGCTTCGTTGGAAGGCTCGCATAGTTTGTTACATCATCTCCAAAAGGATAAGTTGCGTTAGAATCGAAAAAGTTTTGTGGAGTTCATAATTGCATAATAATTAGGCTCTAAGATTTTAACCAGAGCTTCTATGAACTGAAATCTTTCATTAATATCTATCAAAATGAATTTTGGTTGAGTTTTACAAAATCACCATTTTTACACCATGGAAATACAAAAACGAATTCCATATATACAATCACACAATCAATCAATTTAAATTGAAATCAAGCACGAAATTGCATTGCAAGTGAGTTAATAATACTCACTGAGATAAGATATTAAGAGTTGGTTGAGAAAGAACTTCAAATTAAGAAACCCACTTGCAAGCTTTAGCTATGGAGTTGAAAAGCTTTCTCTCTCTACAAAAATTTCTGTAAATCTCTCTGAACTCTCTTTTTTCTCTCTGAATTTCAGTTTGTAAGAATTCTCTAGATTGTGAGAAGGAGTGTATGAGTTATGAAGAAAATCAAAATGAATAATCTTGGAGCCCAAGAACCATCCTCTACACTCAACCAACTAAATTTGTTTTTCAAATAACTAATAATACATAATATACGCAGCTCATATATGTATATAATATGTGTGAAATGGTAGACGAGTCATATAGGGTACTAGGGGTCTGAAGTTGTTTGGGAATTTTGCTTAAGGCACTAGTATAACACACTTAAAATAGGCATTGCCAAACAAGGCATAACTAATCATTGCTTAAATTAAATGCAAGTAAAGCAAGTGCCAATTCTTATTGACGGTGAATCCCAATCAGTGGGAGTCCATCGCGGCGCAAACAGTTTTCATTCGCAAACTGGTATTTTTGCAACGCGGTGGTCACAACAAAAGTACAAAAAATTTATATAATCGAAGGAAATAATTTTTTGGTTGTATAAAAATACAGTTTGAATTAAAAGTAAACATTTTTACCGTTTTGAAAATACAGTTTTCAAACCAACACAAGTATTCCTAAAATTTATAAAAATTATAGTTTGACCCCAACAGAAGTATTTCTATTAAAATAAACAAGTAGAAATGCATTTAGCAATTAAATGAAATACAGGTTGTTACATCCTTCCCCCCTTAAATAGGATTTTGCCCCTGAAATCTAGATTAACTAGTTATGAAACAGTTTCGAATACTTCTTACTCATCTCAGCTTCCACTTCCCACGAGGCCTCATTCTCGTCATGGTGATTGCACTGAACCTTCACCAGCGGGATATCCTTATTGCTCAATTTCTTGATACCTTGATCCAGAATTTTTACAAGCCTCTCCTTATAGGAAACGTAATGACTCGACTCAATATCATCAAAACTAATCACATGAGAGGGATCTCACATGTATTTTCTCAGCATGCTAACATGGAATACATTGTGAACCCCAAACATCTTTGGTGGCAGTGCAAGTTGAAAAGCCACTTTTCCCACACGATCCAAAATCTCGAATGGTCCGATGTAACACGGGGCTAACTTCCCTCTCTTGAGACCAAATCGCACCACTCCTCGGGTTGATGAAACCTTAAGAAGTACGTGGTCTCCAACACTGAATTCCATATCCTTTCGACATTGATCAGCATAAATTTTGTACCTGCTTTGCGCGGTTCTCACCCTTTCCTTCACCAGAGAAATCTTCTCATTGGTTTCTCTAACCAAATCTATCCTAACAATTCTGTGTCTCCGACCTCTGCCCAACACAAAGGAGAATGACATGGTCATCCGTACAATGCTTCGAATGGAGACATCTCAATACTTGCATGATAGCTACTGTTATAGGCAAATTCAACCAAAGGCAAGCGTGTCTCCCAAGATTCCTCAAAATTAACACAAACCCTAAGCATATCCTCCATGATCAGATTAACACGCTCGGTTTACCCATATGTCTGAGGGTGAAAAGCAATACTCATCTTAAGCGAGGTTCCCATAACTTCTTGCAAACTTTTCCAAAATCTAAAAGTAAAACATGCATCGCGGTCTGACACAATCAACACATGTGCACTGTGAAGTTGTACAACTTGTTGTATGTACATCCGGCTCATCTTTTCAATCGGGTATGTCATACTATAAGCAATGAAGTGAGCGGACTTAGTTAATCAGTCCATAATTACCCAAATAGCGTTATGATTCTACTGTGACCGGGGAATCCCACTACAAAATCTATGGTGATATGTTCCCATTTCCAACCTAGAACATGTAGTAGCTATAACAATCCCAAGGGCCTCTTATGTTCGGCTTTGACTTGTTGACTTGTCAAACATTTGGATACGAATTCAGCCACGTCCTTCTTCATACCTTTCCACTAGAAATTTTTCTTCGAATCCTTATACATTTTTGTTCCTCTCGGGTGAACTATAAACCTTGACTTATGTGATTCTTCTAGAATATCCTTCCTTAAATCTCCACAATCTAGTACACATAATCTGTATCCTCCATCAATCCCTACTTTCCATTTTGTCGGATCTTTCTGTGACATCTTAACAAACCATGTCTGAAATTTCTCTTCTTTTGGTGCTATTATGATGGGGCAAATAAGGGTAGGCTGTAGGATAAGACATCTAAAAAGTTGCTCTTCTCCTTCCTCAGCACTTTGCACATCAAACTCAGCTAATGTCTATAATGTCTTCCATTCTCTAACCATTAAAGAGACAATTGTTCCATGAGTTTGCCTACTCAAAGCATTAGCAACTACATTAGCTTTACTAGGGTGGTAATCTAACGTGAAGTCATAATCTTTAATCAGCTCAATCCATCTGCGTTGCCTCATGTTTAATTGTGTCTGCGTAAACAAGTACTTAAGGCTCTTGTGATCTGAAAATAAATCAAACTTCTCGCCATAGAGATAATGTCTCTAAATCTTGAGTACAAATACAACTCCTGCCAACTCCAAATCATGGGTAGGATAAGTCAACTCATTCGACTTCAGTTGTCTCGATCCATAGGAGATAACTCTACCATCTTGCACCAGTACACACCCCAATCCTTGGTATGATGCATCACTAAAGATAATGAACTTCTCATTAGGCTTAGGTATAGCTAGTACCGGCGTTCTGGCAAGTCTCTCTTTTAACTCTAGAAAGTCGTGCTCATGCTTTTCTGTCTACTCAAATTTCTAAGCTTTCGTAGTCAGTCCTGTCAATGGTGCTGCTATCTTAGATAATCCCTCAACAAACCTCTGTAATAACCCGCGAGTCCAAGGAAACTCCTAACCTCTGTAGGGTTGGTCAGTCTAACCTAGTTTGACATAACATCTATCTTAGATGAATCCACAGAGATTCCTTGAGATGACACCTTGTGTCCCAAAAATTTTACTTCTTGCAACCAGAATTCATACTTACTAAATTTGACATGCAAGCGGTGATCCTTGAGCATTTGCATTGTAATCCGTAGATGTTGTTCGTGCTCTTCCTCTGATATAGAATAGATCAAAATATCATCTATGAAGACGAAACTGATCCAAATAAGGCTTGAACACTCTATTCATCAGATCCATAAACACTGTCGAGGCATTCATCATTCTAAACGGCATTACCAAAAACTCATAGTGACCATATCTGGTTCTGAAGGCAATTTTAGGTATGTCTTCTTTTTGTACCCTTAACTAATGATATCCTGATTGTAGATCTATCTTGGAAAATGTTGCAGCTCCCTGTAGTTGATCAAATAAATCATCGATCCAGGGTAAGGGATACTTATTCTTGATAGTCGCTCGGTTCAACTCTCGGTAGTCTACACATAGCTGAAGTGTTCTATCGTTCTTCTTCATGGATAATACTGGTGCTCTCCAAGGTGATGTACTTGGATACACAAAACCCAAATTCTCAAGTTCCTAAACCTATTCCTTTAATTTTGACAGTTTAGCAGGGGCCATTCTGTAGGGAACTTTAGTTATTAGTGCACTGCCTCGTATAAGTTCAATACAGAACTCTATACCCTTCTCAGGCGGTAAACTAGAAATATCTTGAAATACTTCCTCAAAGCCCTTAACTATAGGTATAGATGACACTGTCATTTCTGTACTGATGACTTTGATGTTCGCTAAGAATTTGGTGAGGAATATATTTCCCAAAGGTTTATACTGGAAATCAAAGGATTGATTCCCATTGTCAAAGAATGTAATTCTCTTCCTAGCACAATCCAACTTTGCTTGATTCTGAGTGAGCCAATCTATACCTAGGATTATATCAAACTCCTTCATCGATAGAACAATCAACCGTGATGGGATCTCACGGTCTCCTAGTCGTAGGGGACAATCCTTGCATACATGTCTTAGCTTGACTATGGCTCCTAATGGTGAGGTAGCCTTCAAAGCATTCTCTAAATTATGGGGTAGAATACCCAATCTCTGAATGGTCCTAACATATATGAATGAAAGTGCAGCACCCGTGTCAAATAAAACTTTAACATGGGAGTTAAACAAAGTTAATGTACCTTCCACCGCTTTTTTTGGGCTCTGCTTCTTCGTAGTTTCCCTCTACATAGACAGTTTCATCATATCTAGCAGCATTAGGGATAATAGCATTCAAGTGAGTTTGACCTGCTGCCCATAAGTTACTCATTTAGGAGCACTGTAGTACTTGCTAATGTGAACAGGTTCACCATAATTATAGCAGACTATATCTTGACGTTTGTTGCGCTTAGGTACCTTGGAATCTCGAGACAAGTGACTAGAGTTGCCATACTTAAAGCATTTCCCAACACTACCTCCCTCTCCTACTCGGGGCTGAGTCGGATAGGTATTAGCTTGGGGTTTCTTGCTTCCATCAAAATTCCTCTTTGTCCTTCTGCATGATACATCGGTGGCTTATTTCCAAAATTACCTCTCTGAGGCGGTCGAAAGTCAAATTGTTTGCGGTTCACATGAGCATCTTCTTCCAGATCAGTGGCCAAGCTAACTTGTCCTTCAAATGACTTATCCATGTGACCGAGAGTCAGGCAACGAATTTGCGGTGTCAGTCCTTGATTATACTTACGTATTTCTTCTCTTCTGTATCAACCATATGAGAAGCAAACGGAGACAGCCTTTCAAACTACGTAGTGTATTCGTGTACAGATTTATTCCCCTGAGTCAATCTATAAATTCCTTCTCCCTTCTATGCCTCTCAGTAGATGGGAAGTACTTTTCTAAAAATCTCTCCTTAAACATAGTCCAAGTCATTCCCACAGCAGTTTCATTCCCAATGATGGATTTTACCGAGTCCCACCAATCAGCGGCAAAATCGGTCAGTTGAAAGGTAGCTAACCTTTTCTTTTCCAACTCATTACACTAAACTGCTTTGAACACTCGGTCCATCTATCTCAACCACTATTCAACCTTCTAGGGTTCTGCAGTTCCCGCAAGCTGTTCGAGCCTCAATTTACAGAACCTCTCCAACAATTTGTCTCCTATTTAGCGATCACGCCAATTTTCATTAGGGTTTCCAATCCTTTCAAGGTGTCTGACAAATGCCTCAAACATTCCAATGGGGTCGGCAGCCAAAGGTGCCTCCTCGATTAAATTCCTATTCCTTCTTGGTCTTCCCGCCATTCATACATATCATAACGATTAAAGGATGAGAATCACAAATAATTACGATAATACAAATTAGTTTAGGTAACAACAACATCAAAAATAGTGTTTCCATATATATAACTTCTCGTCAAGTCGATATAAAAGTATGATCAGTCCAATGCCTACCCTATTCATATGGGTTAGGACGTACATCATCCGTGCATGAGTTAATGACAAAAATGCGATCATTGTCCTATGCTCAGATGCATGTAATTACAATTTGAAAAAAAGAAAGATAGGGTTATGAGTCAATATCGCTAGTATGTATAGAATTACGTCTAGATCATCAATCATCTTTATAAGTGGCTATCAGCAAGTCTAGAGAGTCAACGGGACAAAACTGCTAGACCTGGAATGGCTCTACTTCATAAAAGCTACTGCTCTACGAGGCTGGTGATGGAGCATGCTCTAAAACATCCACCTCAACCAACATCTCCTCAGGCAGGTCCAGCATAAGTGCCATCTTTTCCTCAAGGTCGATAGTGAAGTAATCTAATCCCATGCTAACCTCCTCCTCCTCCTCCTCCTCCTCCTCCTCCTCCTCCTCCTCCTCCTTCTCATCATCATCATCATCATCCATGAAAAAAGGAGCCAACATGATAACTCTGCCATCAATACCCTCATCAATGGGAACTACCGGATCCTCCGCTGGAATTATCGGTGGGGGTATCTCTAGGTGTGCAAGGTGAGCGTGCACAATCTGAACCTCTAAATGGAGATAAAAAGCATGACTATTATCCAATCGCACTATCTAAAATAAAACCAATCGCTGAGCCTCTACAAAATATAAAAGCTCCAGATGAACTTGGGGTAAATCCACCAGTCCCACCACATGGACCTGGTGCTACAAATCCAACTCTATAGTCACTGCTGCCAGCTACTTGATCGCTGTGTGGTATAACCCAACAAAGGCTGGAACCACTGCCCCTGGCATAACATAGTGTCCTCCGTACATATCTGGCACAAATAGTGGCAGAATTGGATTAATACCTGATAAATGGCGCTAACTTATGTCAAGACTAATCTTAAAAGAGATAATCTTAAGCATTTAGGATACGGGTTTGTCCTCCTGTCGTATCATCAGGTGTGCAAAGCTAAAGCTGGCAGAATGTGGAATCGGGTCTATACTTGTAAACCCTAACCTGGCTAAACTGTTCTAATAATAACCTGGCTTGGATACCACTAAATCTTGTCATGCCCTGATATAGCATAAATAGGGAAGGCATTTAATTTACTTTATGGACCCGTAGGTCGGGACAGTTTTAAGGATCAATTCCGTCCCAAACATCAAATAGTATAATAGTTTAAATCAGCAATCAAGACTTATAAAAAACATAATAACTATTATAGCACGTAGTCATCTAAAGGCAGAACTCGCCTTGTAACAATATTAATATCTATTACATCACTCCTTATTACAAGCTCATTTCATCAAATAAAGCAGCCTTTAAATTGTTTCTCTTCATAAGTAGTTGTTCTCAATTAGCATAGTAATATTGCCCAGCCTGGTCATAATCTGAAAAGCCTAGACACGAATGTCCAGGGTGCATCAACACTGTCAGCTTCAAGAAGCTGGTGAGTATTAAAAATATATGCTCGTAATGTAAAACATACTTCATTACCATTTCCGATTCACAGGTTCATTATTCAACATGTTAGCGATACATGAATAAATTCGTATTTAAATCAAACAGAAGGACAATATAATAATATTCAATTAATTTAATATATGACAGTGCATGAAACGATGCAGCCCACTCATCTCACTGACTCTTTTACCTCGACTACAACACCCAACACAAATAGTTCCCCTGAACTACAGGCCCACGACCGTATGGTTTAGAATGTTTGTCGATATTCCTACCCTATTTTAATTAGCCTGGACACGATCGAACTGGTCTGGCATATCTGAATTGACCTGGGCTCAGTTCCTCCTAATTAACCTGCTGTATCCTAATCAACCTGGGATAATTAAGGCTATAACACATTACTAATTGGCCTGCCTTATCCGAGTCGATCTGGGCTCAATCCTTCCTAATTAACCTACCGTATTCGAATCGACCTGGGATAATTGGGGTCGTAATCCACATAACACATTCTCTCGACTCTTCTCAACTCACCAACACATACCATGCATGACAACTCAACTCCTTTAAAACATGTCGCTCGACTATGAAAATGTGCAACCTATGCTCTTTCTCGTTATATAACAGGATCCGAGTAGTGTGTGACTTATTCTTTCTTTACATATTTTCTTATAAAGATATTAGAGCGATTCTTACTTAAATCTTTCTTTTTACATTTTCTTCACAGAAGGTATTAGAACTAATTAAAATATGATTATTACGAATTAAAACAACTTGGTAAAGAAAAGTCAACTGTTGACCTTAGATGACCAAAATGGCTAAATATAGTAAAAAATAAGATTTCCAATTCAAGAGTTTAAAAGTCCCGCAAATAGTTCGTCTAGGTCCCCATATATCAAATATGATTCTGAATTTTAAAAAGGAAGGGAACTTAGTAAAAGTAATGTTCCAATGTCATACACTGTGCAAAAATTATAAATTTTGCCTTCGGAGGAAAAGTTGACTTTTTATCTACAAGGAATTTATTTTGAAAGTATTTTTATTGAATCCAAATGGGGGGTATTTCGTTAATTACATTAATGACTTAATTAAATCATTTCTCATTTTACTTAAATGGCATGGTTAGAATTAATGTGCAGTGAAGGCACAACTGTACTAAGTAGTTAATAAAATTATAGTAAGAGTAACCAGGCATTCTGTGTCAGAGGGGCGCGACCGATCCTGGTCATTCTCTTCACCAGTTTTCTTCCCTGTTTCGAATTTAAGGCTAATTTTTACCCATTTTGGAATCATAATAGAAACATGACTTATAATATATGGTTCTCTCTGTTTTTACGCAAGGATTATGAATATGTGATCGAATTTAACCAATTCAAAATGTAGCTCTCAGATTTTACGAAAATCAAGAGGTGACGAAACTTAGATTATAACCTACGTCACAATACGAGATAATTAGGCTTTGAGATTTTAACTAGAGCTCTTTCATTAATATCTCTCAAAATGAATTTTGGTTGAGTTTTACGAAATCACCATTTTTACACCATGGAAATATAAAAATGAATTCTAGATATACAATCACATAATCAATCAATTTAAACTAAAATCAAGCATGAATTTGCATTACAAGTGAGTTAATAATACTCAAAGTTTGTTGAGAAAGAACTTCAAATTAAGAAACCCACTTGCAAGCTTTAGTTATGGAGTTAAGAAGTTCTTTTTCTACAAAAATTTCTGTAAATCTCTCTAAATTTTAGTTTGTAAGAATTCTCCAGATTGTGAAAGGGAGTGTGTGAGTTATAAAGAATATCAAAATGAACAATGTTAGTGTCACGCCCCGGAGTAGCAAAAATTATAGGGAAATAAAACTTTCCTTTCTAGATCCGTGAGCCATGACTAGTTACATAAGATTGACCTGTCTGTGCAAACATTCTAACATGGATTGATTAGAGTAAGAAGTTTCAAAGCGTCTAACAGTATTCATGGGGGAACTTTAAGTGTGTTGCTACTTAGGCTTTTACATTAGTTCCAAATGAAAACCACAAAACATAAGTTTAGACTATTGACGCCACTTAAATTATTACATCAAACAAAAGATAGTTTCTAAAGCATAAGGGAAATATTAATGCAATAGTAGGTCAGGAGCTTCTTTCTAGCTGGCATACCTATGTCTTTCATCAGCATACTCTTCTGAAAAGTCTTCCTCAGGATAACTTTCCTGGTAGTCCCCTTCTTGAGGATTGAGATACTCCTCTTCATAGTTACCTTGATGATTTTCTTCATTATAACCTAGATGCAATATGTCCAGGGTAGAGGGAAGAGCTGTTAGCTTTAAAGGTAAGTGAGATCGTCTAACCGATCACTCCTAATACAAGTAATAGTGTACAAGTACGACAAATATATTGAACTAAACATTTGATAAGCATATGATATGATAGTGTGAGTGAAATAGTGATGACACTATGTAGTATCGATATTATTGACTTTACTCAGATGCCATTACTGACTCATGTAACTTATTAGATTACCAGTGTAACACCATTAGCTTAGAGTAGAATGATTACGTTGCTACCGTCGCCTAGCATGGCCCTATAGCAGTTTTGGTTTTAAAAGAGTGTAATCACTTTACTCTTAGGTCCTCGTGACCTTGCCCAGAGAATAGAATAGTTACAACGCTATCGTCGCCTAGCAGGGCCCTATAGCATTATAAAAGGTAACTATTGTATTCAAAGTTCAGATGGATATTTTGCTATCATCACCTAGCAGGGCCTCTATAGCGTATAAGCCATCAACTCATGTTTAACTTTAATGATTTCAATGGGTACTTTTGCTATCGTCGCCTAGAAGGGCCTCTATAGCATTTTATCATTGTTCCCACTTATTCGACTGTACCACTCGGACCTCCGCGGTCCACTCAACATGTATGACAATAACCTTGAGTTAATCTCCTCGATTAACCATGAAAACGTCAATATTGACATCATGACTTGACTATGTCTATATGAGTGTTCATGTGATTGCATAATATGTACGTAATAAGCACGAGTCATAACAACAGTCATCAATCAGATACAGAGTATAGTTGTCTAAACATGCATTCATCATATAGACAATTAATCTTAACGTGCACATATATAATACTCATCAGATATGTCCACACAGGACACACTGGATATTCTCATAATACACATAGAATAATTCTATGATATACCAAGTGAGTTAGGACGACTCACCTCTATGCGGGTGTGTAAAAACAAACGTAGCTTCGGTCCCTACAATGCATATAAATTCATAGAATGACGGTTAATATACGTACTAGAATTAAGGGCATATTGGTAACTATGCCAAATGGGTTCCTAAACCTCAACATGATGATCTGGACATCATTCCAAGTCTGACGCCATTGACTAAACTCAAATCGGAGTCCGTCATATAAAAGGCTGAGTTTTCTATTCCACTATAGTTCCTAAAGACAAGCTGTATTTGACACGAATGTTTTTTTGTGTGCGCTTGTGTGCTATACCCAAGTGTAGGTAGACGTGCAAGTAGTAACTGGTAAGACCAGGTCGATCCCACAGGGAAGGATAAGAATTAAATTACTTAGATTAGACTCTAAAAGAGAAGAAAATCCAATATTTTAAGAGAAGTGTAGAACACAAAGTTCTACAGTTAACAACTACTAAACTAATGATGAACTATTTAACTAAAGCAAGATTCGAAAATGGTTTTTCTTAATAAAAGAAAGTGTTGGGATCACGCGAATCCACTATGACTCAACCATCTACCATGCAAATGCAATTAAGCTCAACGGAGGGCAACCTCTACAGTATCCCGTACTTCTCTAAGGATATGGAATCAATAGTCCTTTCATAACCGGGACTATATCATCACAATTAAGTTTGAAATACACAAAGGTGGTTTAATTCAATAGTTAAGACTCTCACCTACAATGGTGTTAGCATTGAGGGTGGTTTGCAAAATATATTGAAAGAAAATGCCTTAAGACTTAATGTTTAAAGACTGTTTTGACAAACTGAGCATTTGGGGACAGTTTGATAACGAAACAGTAAAACAGAAAGTCTTGGAATACTGTATTAGATGTCCTCAAGAATCTGAGGTCTCGATCGATCGACGCTCTTTCGATCGATCGAACTTCTTCATCTCTCGATCGATCGAAATATCTTCGATCGCTCGACTATGTCTCTGGTCCGATCGATCGAACTACGTTTGATCGATCTAACACAGGAATAAAAATACTGCATGGCAGAGGTCTGAAATCACGGTTTCATCGCGATTTCCCAACCCCGGACTACTCAGACATGATCTGGAAAGTCTCAGATGTATTTTTAACGTAAAAGTTCATTAAAGTCATGTTTGGTTGCGAGTTTTTCATGAAAACTATGAAAATCGATGATTTTAACTTATCTAGCATGGGATACTACAATATTGACAATTATACTACGAATAAATAAGTGCAGACTGTAAACAAAACAAAACAAAATAACCTGGACCGAAGAAACCTGATTAAACTGAAAAAAATTCCAAGCTAACAATGTTGAATCTCGATTAAACCTACAAAAACACAAGGAAACTCTCTACTCTCTATGAAAACTGATGAAACAAAAAGTGTGCGTCCCCTTGGGACGTAAACAAAACGATTATATATAGCCTCGACCTAATGCTAGGGTTCAAAACCCGTTTCTGCTACGTGCGCGTAAAATTTGATAAAAGGCATGTTCGATCGATCGAACAACTCTCGATCGATCGAACATCCAGAAATTTCGATCGCTTGAACTCCACTCAATCGATCGAAACGTCGATCGCTCGAACCTTGTTCGATCGCTCGAACATTGTATTTCAGCTTTGAGTTGTCTTCATCAGGACTAAGCACTTCCTTTTATCAATATTCTTCAATCTTGTACACAGCAGCAGTAACCTGCACAAATAATCATTAACACAATACCACTTATCATAGTTTAATCAATTTGTGTAGAAATTAGTATTGTAATTCAAACTGTAGATAAACAGGGGAATTGTAGACTTTTCTAGTGTATTTTCCTCATTTAGCGCGGTTGTATTTTACAAATACCCTCGCTTGTCACAACCCCCAACTAGCGATTTGCTAGTCCCTAGCAATAAAGCGAAAATAAAACAAGCTTACTAAAACTACAATGACTAAAGTAATAAAAATAAGACTAAAGCAACTAATCTAGTACAATGAAAGAAACTTCCTAACTCACTATCGCAGGAATCGCGGTTGCATTTAGCAAATGCAACAAGCCGTTAAACCCCCAGGTTTCCCTAGTGGACGAGTGGTGTCTCGTGAGGGTTTGCAGTGAATCTACCCACAAAATTCTAAATTTTTTTTTTCTTTTTTTTTTAACCTGCAACATCTCCTTGCATATTTTCTTTTCATACAATCACTTCCACAACTGCTCCCTTCTCATCACATACCTCAACAATTTTTAGTCACATTAGATGTGCAATCGGGTTTATAACGGTTAAAGTATACGATGAGGGGTTTTAGGCTCTCATATTGGCAATATTCAATCATTGTGGGGTTAGAAGGTTCTTGGATGTTGATACAGGTATATGAAAAAGGTAAAGAATGAATAACGAAGGCTTAAATCATTTTCTTAACTTCTTAGTTTTAGCACTTCAATGTTCATTGAGTTTTAATTGGTAAATCCTGAACGTTCTTCTCTAATAAACAGCCTAAATGAAGAACTTTTGAGACTATTCAACGAATTTCAAGAATATTCAAGAAAAACAATTCGAATTAATGTGACAATTCCCTCAGAATTGAAGATTAGGTTCAAAAGCTCACTAAGGGTTGTTAGTTTCCACTAGTTATTCCTTGAAGCATAAAAGTCATATTAACTCTATTTTCAGTTTTTCTGCATAACTCTTAACATGTGCAAATGATTTGGATACTAGAATGGTTAACAAATGCATTCCTCTTAGTGAAGCTAGAAAAACACGTGAACTTAAGTCATAATGGGATGAGATGAATATGAATATGTCATTGCTTGATAACAGCTAAATAGGAGAGAAAAATTCAAAAATGTTCTACCAATTTATTTCCAAAACTTGGTTATTTCAAAATTTTCAAAATTTTCAATTTGGAATTTTAATTATAATGGAGATTTGCAATAGATGGAGTGATACAGTTTGCTAAATATAGATATGCACAGGTGATGGCCTATCTACATCCTACCCCCCACTGAAAATCGCGATGACCTCAGAAGTTGATTTTCAAATAGATAGATAGAGTGATATCACCTGATAAAGCAACGTAAAAACTGCGCACCTAACAATCTGTAAAGAAGCAGACAATCTCCAAGCGGACAGGATCAAAAGAAAAAATAAACAGAAATACAAAGCACAAGATCCATATATAATAACATAACCAATCACTGAAAAGATATAACAAAGAAACAAAAAAAAAAAAAAAAAAACAATGATAAGAAAATACAGCCAAACCAAACCACAGTAACCTAGCAGTGTCCAAAAATACCCAACAAAAAACATAACCAACAACAATATCCCAAACCAATCCCATAAAATCCAAAATCTACTACAACTACACCAAATGACTACCCATCATCGGGAACATCAGACAAAATCTCTATCAATAAATCAGGAGCATCCATAACTCCACTCTCAACACCGGTAGTGGCGGTAGCCGGATCGCTCGTCGTGGCAACTGTAGTAGTGACTGATGTGTCGGCCATGGCAGGAGCAAGTGGAAGTGATGTCTCCGAAGTAGTGGGTGTGGCGGATGTCGATGGTGCCAAAGGATCAACCGGTAGATCAGGAGCAGAGGGACCGGTAGTTGCAGAGGAAGATGGGCCAGTAGTGGGTGGTGGAGGTGCAGATGGTGTGGAAGATGGGGGTATAATAGGGTCAAACCCTAGCTGCACCAGCAGAGTAGTAAGCATCGATGATATATGATCAACCTTGCCCTCGAGTCTCATCCGGGCTACCCTCTCCTCCAAAAGTAAATCGTTAATAGTCGGAGGGGCTGCAGATGAAGACTCTCCCTGAGCTGGAGCCTGAGATCTCTGTCTCAGCTCAAAACGTGCTACCTCCTGAACGGGATCGTCCTCCTCGTCTGAATCATGCTCCTCAGCCTCAGTGGGCGTCCCAGAAGTAGCTCCCTCGGTGTCCGTGCCTCCACGTCTCCTCTTCACCCGCATTGGTGCCTTACCCTTGACTTTTCTCTTCTTCTGAGCATCAGAACGGCGGTCCGCTGTCTCACCAAATCGACTCGAGGCCTGAAGAATGGAATCTGTGGCCAACAGGACTAGTCCGACCCGCTCAATAACCCTATGAATAGGCCAAGCGCCCTTCAGATGGCGCTTGGCAGCAATGTACCGCGTGGGCTGAACGAAAAAGTCGATATAAAGGCGAGACAAACAGACACGCTGTCCTGTCCCAATGGAGTACAGAGCACGGGCATACCACAGTGCGAATTTCTCGTGGTAGGACGTCATCAGATATAGTTGGCCAATGCCAGGTGGAGGAGGTGGTAACTCTCAGTCAGAAACTTGTCCTCGATATTTGACTCGCCGTTCCAGAACTGAACAGCATCCCTTGTAAGCTCACGGATAATGGTGGTGGATGGGATCTCTGGGGCTCCTGGTAATGAGGGATAGAAACAGTCAGGGACCTCAGGAACCCCCAGAGCTGCAGAGATTGTGGCAGGACTGAAAATGATCTCGTGCCCGCGAAAGAATGATCGGTATGTAAACGGGGCCGCGGGATCCTTGATCATGGACGAGTACGCTTTACGAACCCAGTGGATATTGATCTTCTTTGTCTGGATCAACATGTCGTACCACAATGGCATGGCTCTGATCCGTGCTAGGAACCATGGAGCGGCAAGCCATACGGACTCCAATGGCCGCTCAAGCATCACCTTGCGCGTCTGAAAAGAGCGACTAAACCAAACACGCTCTTCGGTACTCTGAAACCCATGATCGGGTATGGGGTCCGGTATAGTGAGATCCAGAGGTTTGGATTTATGGTAGCCCATGATAGGATTCATCGTAAAGCCCTGAAAATAGAAGAAACACAGAATAGAAATCAAAACAAGAAAGGAAAGAAAAGAAACTGAAACTGCTTGTGCTCGAGCGATCGAAAAATGTTCGATCGATTGAGAAAAGGCAGAGTTCGATCGCTCGAGATTCTGTCGATCGATTTAGAAAGGGCTGGGTTCGAGCGATCGAACCCAGCTCGATCGATCGAGCACAGCAAAAATGCGGTGACTACTTTCGAGAACAGAAAGAGCCCACACACACACACAAAACAGTAAGAAAACTAAGACTACGAGTTAAACAATCAATGGGGATTACCCCATTCACAAATCAAAAGAGTAAAACTACGAGGGGTAATGTGGGGCCTCACCTCGAGAGACGCGCAAGGGGACGGTTGCCCGCAGTGCTACTAACGACCAGAGGAATTCAAAGCTTCGTGAATCACAAGATATCGATACGAAAGGCCAAAACTCGTGGGATGCTTCTCTGTTCTCGAGCGATTGAGTGGGATGAGAGAGAAAATGAAATTTTATAAAACTTCAGGACGACGCCTCGTTTTAACACCAGTCTCGATCGATCGAGAGAGGTCGATCGATCAAACTGTCAATCGATCGAGGTCTCTTTAAGCGCTCGAATATCTGATAAGTTCGATCGATCGAGATGCGTTCGATCGATCGAACACCCAAAATTTTTTAGAACCCTGAATTAAGAAATTTAGCACCCCCAACAAGCCAACAATGTTCTGGACAAACAGAATAGAATAAAAGCAGTTCAAAACCAGGACATGTAAACCAAAACTCCTCCTCATAATAGAAAATTGCAATTTGATATAAATAAATCCTTTTAATAGCATCCATATTGCAACAATATTCTCCCAAATGGTATTTAAAACCTTATTTAACTAAAGAAAACCAAAAATAAAACTAAAACCAAGAAAATTCTGTCAAGGATTACATTCCAATTGATAAACGAAAGATGAAATGAATGGAAACAACTGAAATGCAGCACTATTCTTCGAGCATAAAGATTTCCTCTTCCACAATCGCTTCATAATCCGCCGAATTTTTAAAAGTGGAGTCCAAATGGGATGATTCCCTTTCCCAGAACAATCGGAAAGCAGCAAGGATATCATCGAGCAAGTCTGGCATCTCAAAAGAATGGAAAGCCCATGCAAGAGGTGATCCGAATGAAGACACGGATAAAGGAGTGTAATTGCGCAACGGACTATCCTCTTGCGGCGGGGTGTGTGGCGGCCTTATGTAGGGCCCAAAACCATGAACCAGTTGATGTGGAAGGAATACCGGAATACCATTGAAAAACATAGTGACAATCCTGGACAATAAAAAAAACAAAAGACAACAAACCGATATTAAGATAACGAAAAAACAAGGAACAACGATTAAACACGAAAAGAAAAACAAAGAACAGAAATACAGTACAAAGAAAGGTGACTAAGTTCCAACCTCACTATTGGCATAGATTCCCAAAATACACTAGCTGGTAAGGGGCATTGGAGCCTGAATAGCAGAAAGCTTAGGTGCACATAGCGGTATGGGACCAACTTGGGAACAAGGAAGTCGTCAACAAAAACAAAAACGGCATTGTGACGTTCTGGGACGACATCCTGGAGGTCATGATCTTCCCATGGCTCCCACATATCATCATTTTCCCATTGTGCCATGAGTGCATCATCCACCATTCTCCCCATGTACAGGTCTTCTTCCTCATCCACATCATCGTCATCCTGAAATCCCATATTTTCATATGGATTGATGTCAAGGAGGGCCGGTGGGTATGGAATGTACCCTTGAGCAGCGTCAATGAGAGAGTGAGCTTCAGGGTCTTGATGAAGCAAGGGGCAGGGTGTGAGTTCACCCTCAGTCCAAGTGCCACAATGACATTCTGAATCAGCCCATGAACGATGGAATGAACATCATCACCTCGCATCTATGCACCTGCAATAGAGTGGTTTAAGGTATAACAGATTAGAACTAGATCACAAACACAAAAGAACGAACAAAGACTTAAAAACAAAAGAGAAAAACTAAAAAGCAGGGAAAGATAAGGAAAACAACAACAACATGGAACTCCACTTTGGATTTTAAGTGGGAGAATAGTTGGGCTCATCTAGCTGGATGTGCTCAACTTCAGTTTGGAAGTTCTCCAAGAACGGTTTCAATCTTTGGCCGTTGACCTTGAAACAATCATCGTTCTTTGGATTGACGAGCTCAACCGCCCCGTGTGGAAAGACAGTTTTTACAATGAACGGGCCTGTCCAACAGGAACGGAGCTTTCCTGGGAAAAGGTGGAGGCGAGAGTCATACAGCAAAAATTTCTGCCCCGGCTCAAATGATTTACGAAAGATTGTACGATCGTGGCGAGCCTTCAACCTCTCCTTATGCAACCTTGCAGAGTCATACGCTTCTCGTCGTATTTCCTCTAGTTCTGCAAGTTGGAGCTTGCGTAACTGACCTCCCTCTTGGATATCAAAGTTTAGTGAGCGTGTCGCCCAGTAAGCTTTATGTTCAATTTCAACAGGAAGGTGGCAAGCTTTCCCGTAAACCAATCTATATGGGGACATACCTAGATTCGTCTTGTAAGCAGTACGGTACGCCCATAAAGCGTCGGTCAGCTTGTATGCCCAATCTTTTTGGTTGGAGCTAACCGTCTTTTCGAGAATATGCTTGATTTCTCGGTTAGCTAATTCCGCTTGCCCATTCGACTGTGGATGATAGGCAAGAGCGATTTTATGGTGGACTCCGTATTTCTTGAGAAGTGACTCCAAAGGCTTGTTGCAGAAATGCTTGCCTTGGTCACTTAGTAAAGCTTTTGGAGTTCCAAAACGAGACAAGATATGCTCTCTTAGAAAGGACAAGACCGTTCTATGGTTATTACGTCTCGTTGGTATCGCTTCAACCCATTTTGACACATACTCTACAGCAAGGAGTATGTATTCACAGTTATTAGACTTAGGAAATGGGCCCATAAAATCTATGCCCCAATAATCAAATATCTCAATTGTGATGATAGGGGTTAAAGGCCTAGAATTCCTTTTAGAAATAGTTCCAAGCTTTTGACAGCGTTGGCATGTCTTGCAAAAGGAATATGCATCTTTGAAAACTGTGGGCCAGTAAAAACCGCTTTGTAGAACTTTTTGCGCGGTCTTCTGTGCCGCGAAGTGGCCACCGCATGCCTCAGAATGGCATGGTGCTAAAATTACGGTTATATCCTCATTGGGGACGCAGCGCCTGATAACCTGATCAGCACAATACTTGAAAAGATATAGGTCATCAAAGAAGAAATGACGCGGGAATGAGAGGAACCGTTTTCTGTCTTGGTTTGACGAATGATTCGGTGTTTCTCCCGTGATAAGATAATTCACAATATCAGCATACCAAGGCAGAACACTTACTGCCAGTAGTTGTTCGTCCGAAAACTCATCCTTAATGGATTGGGATTCAGTATTGTCGACAAAAGTCAACCGTGACAAATGGTCCGCAACCACATTCTCTACTCCTTTCTTGTCTTTGATTGTTAAATCAAACTCCTGGAGTAAGAGTATCCAGCGGATGAGTCGTTGTTTAGCGTCTTTCTTGGACAATAGATACTTGAGGGCCGAGTGATCTGTAAAACAGACGATTGGTGACCCTATCAGATAAGACCTAAACTTGTTCAAGGCGAATACTACAGCCAGCAGCTCCTTTTCAGTAGTTGTATAATTCATTTGAGCTTCATTCAAAGTTCAGCTGGCAAAGTATATCACATATGGCTTCTTGTCCTTTCTCTGGTCTAGGACCGCGCCAATGGCGTAATCACTAGCATCGCACATTAATTCGAAAGGCAGACTCCAATCAGGTGCCTGTATTATAGGTGCGGAGGTGAGAAGCTCTTTTAGGTCCTCGAAGGACTTTTGGCAACTCTCTGACCACTCGAATGGTGCATCTTTGACAAGAAGTTGACAAAGGGGTCGAGAGATTGCACTGAAGTTTTGGATAAACCGACGATAAAATCCCGTATGCCCCAAGAATGAACGGATGTCTCTCACTGTACGGGGGACAGGTAGATTTGAGATTATGTCAATTTTGGCCTTATCCACTTGGATTCCTTCATCGGAGATTATATGGCCGAGGACTATTCCCTTGGTCACCATAAAGTGACACTTTTCCCAATTCAAGACTAGGTGTTTGTCCTCACATCGCATTAATACCTGCTCGAGATTGCTGAGGCAATCTTCAAAGCTATGGCCAAACACTGAAAAATCATCCATGAAGAGAAAAGGTGAGGGGGGTTTGGTTGTGTGCAATAGGTGCATCACCAAAATACGTGCATGTATAAGTTGTGTGTGTCCAAGGGTAGATCATCAGGGTGGGGTTCATATGGTTCCTAGATACATTGTGCGTCCCACTCACGGGCTAAGCACCTTGAGATGTGAGCTGAAGTTCTAGTTCAATGCAAATACAGTGATATGAAAGTACGGACTAGGTATAGCCTAAGTGTGAGTCTGTCTATGAATCCTAGATGAAATTTAGGACGTCAAGGTTACAACTGTTCTAATTGGTTCTAATTTAGAATCATCGTCGTCATTGCTAAGACGTTGACTATAGGATCTTATAAGGATCCTAACTAGGGTCACCCTAATGGGCCTTTTGTAACCGTATTCTGGGGTGACGTCACTATTCTAAATTCCTACGTGGAATTTCTGGGGGAAATTTCTGGGTACTACATCTCTACCCACCTTATTTGAGGATTTCGTCCTCGAAATCTAGAGTTTTCTAGATCTTAAAATGTACAAAGTCTTATTCATAAGGTTAGTCGTTCTATACCAACTCAGGCGCTCTTATCAATCTAAATGGTCTATCAGACCATAAGTTGTTGTCAATTGTTCAGGGGTCTGATTTCCTGGAAATACCTCAGCTCCTCCTCATAATTTCTCTCGAGTGTCCCAATCATCTTGTAATACTATCCCCATATAAGATTCAAATTTTCTGGCAGTGGGCATGGTACCTTCAATCTTCCATTCTATTCAGTGCTGGGGTTGATTAACTAATCTGCAAGCTATCTTTGTGGTAGTGGAACATTGTTCTGAACTTCTTGTTCGGGGCAATCTTTGCGTACATGACCAGTCTTTCCACCACTAAAACACTGTACCTGCTGCCCTGTGAGTCGTTTCAGTGTTGTGCATTCTTTGGACTGGTGTCCAGGTGTTCCGCAGTTGTAGCAGATGTCACGTTGCTTTGCGTGTGTCTGAACGGATGTCTGACTAACTTTTCTGTCACTGATTCACTATCTCGTGTTGTGATTTCGGGTGTGTTCAGAGTTTCCTCTGATGATTACAGACTACATTCAAGCGGTTGCCCGTGACACTTGATTGCCTCTTCGACTTCCTCCTGGGTTGGTTGCCTGGAACCAGTTATCTTTTCCTCCTTGTTGGTGGCTTTCTAGTTTCTTGCTGTTCAGAGCAATGTTCTTCAGTAATGTGGCTAATTCGACCATTTCTTCGAATGGTTGGTCGAGGTATACTGCTGCTGTCTTTTGAATGTCTGGATTAAGTCCTTCGTAATATTGCAGTGTCTTATTTCGCTGAGTATCTACCATGTAGGGAGCAAATCGCGATAGTCTCTCAAATTTTGCCGTGTATTCTTGTACTGTCATGTTGCCTTGAACTAGCTCTATGAATTCCTTTTTCTTCTTGTTTCTTTCAGTTCTTGGGAAGTACTTTGGTAGGAATTTCGTTTTAAATGCTTCCCATGTCATTCTCCTAGCAACATCTTTGCCCACTATAGCTTCGACAGATTCCCACCAGTCGGCTGTCGAATAAGTCAATTGGAAAAGGGCAATGCTAGGGGCACTAACAACTTCCACTAACACTTACTAACACACTCTATCTCTCTCCTAGTGGTACTGCAGGGTCCACTGCGGAGTCCACAGTGCCACTAGGAGAGATAGAGTGTATTAGTAAGTGTTAGTGGAAGTTGTTAGTGTCCCAAATATTACTCATTGGAAAACAGTCAAGCGTCTTTTCTCAGTCTCGTTGCATTCAAGGGCTTGAAACATTCATTCCATATCACGAAGCCACTGTTCAGCTTCCCATGCTTCTGTCATTCCAGTGAAAGTTCCTGGTTTAAGTGCACGGAATCTCTCAAGCAGTTTATCTCCTGTCTGACGAGCATTTCCGCTGTTAATGACGCGGTCTACATGGTCACTTGCTTACTCCACACATCAGACAAGGGCTCCTATCAATCCTGTTGGATCCACTGCTGGAGGTATCACATTTGTTGGTCTGTTGGGTGAATTCTGAGTATTCCGTTTTGTCTTAACCATGGTGTACGCTAGCAAGGGTTATACCTACAAGTTGACACCTATTTGGTCAATACCTTATCTTATCTCATTTGATCACATGACAAGTAACAGTAACAGTTCATTGAGTCAACAGAGATTCCTAACATATAACAGTTTTCATAACTACTACTAGGATCAAGGGTAAGGCATTCCTATCCTTGGTCTTTCTAGACTCTAGGCTGAGCTGACTGTTCCAGATATATCTCAGGAAGTTTGTCAGTGCTTAAACATTTATCGACCAATGGTTAATCCTATATTCTTATTAGTAATAAACGTATAAGAGGTAAGATTAGCAATTAGTAAGAATTTGTCTCATCCATATAATTATGTTTTAAGTTAAGTCGCAAGTAGACTATTACTGATCAGAAAATAAAAGGTACAGCAAAAGTACGAATACTAATTCTACCCATTTGGAATACATCAAAAGAAGTGGAATAAAAACATAAGATGAACTAGCTACGGATCCATCCTCCATCTCTCTCAACATCAGAGTTCGAGGTCACCTCTCCTAAGTCACTGGATGGTGGAAAGTCAATCGAAGGGATACCTATAAATGCATCCCAGGCTGGCTCCAGGGGCCAATCAGGGTCCTCTATCATCTCAGGCTCTGCTAGTGGGTCTTCATTTGGATCATTATCTGAGTCATCATCAGAACCTGCAGGGGTAACAAAGTGTACTATGTCCTCTTATGGCTCGTCCTGGTCATGTATCGCAAGGTTTCCAAGGGCATGAGGAATCTCCTCCATCTTAGCAGACAGCAAGCCCGGTGCTATCACTCTATGATATGCTAACTCTGGAACAGGTCTCTCACGGAAGAAGCAACGTGTCCACTTCCTTATACTCTGGCGAACTCTATGCCTGATGGTGTTGCTAACATGACCAAATCCTCGAGGGGCAAATTGTCTCTCCAAGGTGACCCTGTACTGTCCCTCTGCAGCATCGTACTCTATCTGGTGCTCCATGCTAGCCTGTCCAACACAGAAAACTAACCTAGTACTGATGCTAATTAATGAAATATCTTAAAGTTTCATAGTGACAAGGGGGTACCTTTCTTAATTCTTTCTAAACCTTGAGTTACTGCCAATTGTTCCAAGTCTGACTCCCTGAACCTACATTAGTTCCTAATTCTATATTTTACACTGGTGATTTCTATGGCTCAACTCATCGCGGGGATTTATTAGTCATTCTTATAGACTAAGAGTATACAAGTTTAAATAAATTGCTAATTATAAGCAAGCAGTACATCCATGTGATAATACATAAGTCGGGTTAAAGATAATCTCTATAGATAGATTTAAACATAGTGCAACATAGTTACAAAAACATTTACATTAGAGAGTGCGTACGCTAAGTACATAGTAGGGAATAGTGCCAACAACAGATACATGAAAGGCGTACACGTTACTACTACTATGTGTTACATGCCTGAGTACAGCTATATACACAAAAGATGGACTAATCCTATTACAAAATCCTTCAATCATCCTGATCCTCGACCTTTGACTTTCCTTTCTCAGCTATGTCTTTCTTGGGTGGTTTCTTGCCCACATTCTTAGTTGGGTCAACATTGACTGCGAAATCAGCATCCTCCACAGAAATGGTCTCCTTTGCCAGAACTTTTCCATCATCATCCTCATCCCTATCAATCCCCATAACTGGCTCAACAGTCAAGGGTGTATCAGCTATAGACTCCTCTGGTACCGGGGGTGGCATAGCAAGAGATGGTCCTACGGGTCCTAGTGGAGGCGTCAGCTTAACTCAAAAAGTCATGACTCGGAGGGTATAGCTGTCATGAGTTATCTTGGCTGCTTCCTGATGAACAAGTCTAAGGGTGTTTTCTCGGTAATGTGCCTCTCTTTGCAGGATCTCTGGGTCATCAATTCCTAACACGTGTACGTCATGCCACATATTATCCTCCAAATGTCATTGGGCACTCTGTTGAATCCTTTGTCGGTACAACACTGGATCCGCAGGCTCTATACGATCTGGGTAAACCCAATGTCCTCCAAACTCGTCTTGGACATAGAAGGGTTCCATCCTAACCTGTCCAATATAAACTATCATAGGGTTAGTATCTTTATAAGTGGGGAAAAGATCTAATGGTTTATAACTTAAAGTGTATAGGACAAACGGTAAATGCCTAAACCTAGGCTCTGATACCGCTAAAAACCCTGTCACGCCCCGGAGTAAGCCAAAAATAGGGAAAATAAAAATTTTCCTTTATAGGTCCGTAGACACGTGACTAGTTTGTTAATCGTCCTGTCCTTCTAACTCCGCACCATGAAACCATAGGGGAAATATTAGAGCATAAGCATGATCTAAACTTATCAGAGTATAAATATAACAACGGAAATTAAACAAGGGTTATAATAACTTCAATCCTAATACAAGAGGCCCTACTAAACAATTTACATAATCTTCAAACTTGAGAAACTATCTATCAGATCTTGGGAAAGGCTTTATTCTCCTTGGCTCCACAGTACTGCATCCTGAACTCTTCTATCTATCTCCAAACCTGTAATACTCTGGGCATACGAATGCCCAGGGCGTAACATGTCGTCAGCCTTGGAACAAGGCCGAGTGAAAGTCTTAATCGCACAATAATCAATAATTACAGAACATCTCTCAATTCATGTCATAGTTTAGTACTTTAAGGTATGGTTAATCTCTTATCAAAAGACGCATTCTCACCACGGGCATAGCAGAGGTCTCAACCAGACAGGTAAATAGATAAGCATAACATCATAGAATACATTCTCCTTATTATATCCTCGTGCGTGCAAATGCATGACCAATGCGACTCACTCCCAACTCTTACTTTTAAAAACAGATACTTTTCAAAACCATTTCATTTTAAAACCAAAACTTTCCAAAACCAAATCATTTGAACCAAACCCTTTTTACTCATCAATTCAATCTCATCATTCACTTTCTCTTTCTCATCCACTGGACAACACGCGGTATATCAAGGATGATAACATGCTATAACAGCCGATTCATACTTATTCCCTTGATAGGCCGTCGGACGTCTTCACGGCACACACTATCTGTAAATAATGGAACTGGTACATGGGACTTCTTCAACCATGTGTATACTCTCACTGGTCGTCTACACGGCTGAGAAGTATATTAGAACACTAGCCGGACGTCTTCAACGATACATGGGACATCTTCAACCACGTATGCGAATCACCGGACGTCTTCAACGGCGAGAGGCGCGCTAGGAACCCTAACCATTCATGTCCACCCAGCTCATCACCGTTGATCCATCGGATCTAGCAATCACATTCACATATCTCATCTCATTCACATTCTCATCAAACCCCTCTCTTTCTCATACAATGCATGCTAACACATGTCATGAAATGTAAGTGAGTTCACTACCGATACTCATATGCAAAACCACTTTCATTTCTCTTAATTATTAACATAGCATGCATTATCTAATCCGGTTAACAATCATCGTTAAATGCTCACGTATGCGATAGCACTACCATAACATACTTTGTATAGTCTTACAATTATTGGAAATACACGTGACATCATAAATCAGCATATCACTTATACAAAATATCATACAAGTAGCTTTTAAACATCTTATATTAATCTTATTAGGATTAGAGTGAGGTAAGGAAAATTCACCTCGAGTCACCGATCTTCGGAAAGCAGATAACCGTCAAGTTCTACAACAATAAATGGAATAAACAGTAATAATGTATGAGTACAATTATAGGGGCAAAATGGTAATTTTACCAAATGAAGTCATAAACCTCAAGGTAGTGATCTACGTGTCATTCTAAGTCCAACGCCATTGGCTAGACTCAAACCGGAGTCCGTCGCGTTTTACGAGGTAAAAGGTAGGGCTTACTTATACTAATGTGAGCCCTAAAAGACAAGCTGTATTTTCGACCGAGTCGAAAAGTCACCAAACTTTAAGGGAATGTTCTAGACATTATTCTAAGACTCTGGGAAACCGCGTAATTTTCGGAGTCCTAGATTATTTATTATGAATTATTAAAGATAATATATACCAGAAAATACCCGAAACGGGATTTAAATACATAATTATAATTATACAAAGAAATCAGTACTTGGAAATATTTTTATTAAATACTAGATATTAAAATACACTACCAGTATTTATCTCATAATTTTCGGAGCTCGTTTGGTATTTTTAATAATTAATATACTCATAAAATAGCTCCATATTAAGTATTAAAAATATTGGACTATAATATTATAGCTTTATAACTTACATTATGTAATAAAATAGTCCCAGGGTCATTACCCTAATTTTCTAGAATTTATAACTACTTATAGGTATTTATTAACTATTTAAAACTAATATATATTATTTATATTAGCCATATAAATAATAAATAATAAATATATATATATAATATAATAATGATATATAGAATATTAAAAATAATACTCTATAATATAAAACCTTAATGATATTAATTATAAACTATTCACAATTATTAAAACAATTTAAATCATTTTAAACTAATTAAACTAATAATACTAATAATAATAATATTATTATTAATATTCTCAGACCTGATGGGTCAACCCGAACCGACCCGAGCCCTTACGGGTTACCCGTATATAATCACAACAAAACCCAAACGCGTGACCCGATACCGATGGGTCAAACCCGACCCAACCGAATCCTAAACGGACTACCCACTAACACACTTACGCAAACCCATGCGAAAAACCCATTCGGGTTGGACTAACCCGAATCCGAAACCCAAACTCACTCACAACCTAATCCTATCCGCTAACCCGGACCGCACCCGAGACCAATTACCCTCACGAACAGACCCTAACCAATTACCCAAACCGAACCCGAGCTGAATCCATTTACACTAACAAACTAACCCAACCCGATAACCCAAACTCTGACCCAAACCGGACCATACCCTAACCCAATCACAGACACAACACGACCCAACCCAAAACCCAAAACCTGACCCGAAGCCAGCCCGACGTCGTGCTACTTAAAAGAACCACGGGTTATTTAAAACTCGACCCTACCCAGATCCTTACCCAATCCTACTCGCACACTGACCCACCCTAAACTAAACCCGACCCGGCCCAAACCCGGGTGTTATAACCTGAAACCCCAAACGGTTTCTTCATCTTCTCCGGCGAGACAGGGCCGCCGGAGAATCGGGGTTAGCCGGAAAACTTCTCTCTCTTCATATCTCCCTCATCTCTCCATCAAAATCCATGAAACCAACGGGAGATTGACCGGAAATTCCTCCTCTACAACATACTAGGGGCTGAACACCTAGATATCTCATTTAGGGTTCCTACTAGCCGATTATCGTTTTGACCAAAAAAAAGAATAATGGCCTGTATGGCCATTCAAACTTGCACCGAATCAAAACCTGCTATAATGGGGTTCTTGTGGGTTCACTAGGGTCTGTTTGGTATGATCAAAATGGGTTTTGATCATACTTGAGAAATCAAGCACTCAAATGGGGCTTACATGGTCGCCGGAGCTCATGCAGAGCCTTAGGCTCTGTTTGGCTTGCATGCAAGGGTCTAGGGGGGTTCCTACAAGACATGCAAGTGTCCAAAAATCAAAAGGGGTGTTATATTACCTCAGATGGTCTAGATCTTCTTCCTCTCTTCTCTGATCAACTCTCTCTCTCCTCTGCACCGTTCTTCCTCTTCTCTGCGTGCATGTGTGTGTGTGTGTACAGTGAGAGGTAGGGAGAGCACAGTGAAAGAGTGTAGTGTGTATGCTGGGAAGAGATGGACAGAGATGGTGGTGATAGTGTACACAATGTAGGGGGTGTGTGTATAGACCGAGGGTGAGGGAGATTGTGTTCTCTCAAGCTCTCTCTCGGGTCTCTCTCCCTCTCTATATACAATCTATAATGGACAGATTAGGGGGGGCTGGGGATGAGAGTAATAAGGGTGAGGGGGTGTGTATATATAGAGAAAAGGTGAGGGGGTTTGGTTGTGTGCAATAGATGCATCACCAAAATACGTGCATGTATAAGTTGTGTGTGTCCAAGGGTAGATCATCAGGGTGGGGTTCATATGGTTCCTAGATACATTGTGGGTCCCACTCACGGGCTAAGCACCTTGAGATGTGAGCCGAAGTTCTAGTTCAATGCAAATACAGTGATATGAGAGTACGGGCTAGGTATAGCCTAAGTGTGAGTCTGTCTATGAATCCTAGATGAAATTTAGGACGTCAAGGTTACAACTGTTCTAATTGGTTATAAGTTAGAATCATCGTCGTCATTGCTAAGACGTTGACTATAGGATCTTATAAGGATCCTAACTAGGGTCACCCTAATGGGCCTTCTGTAACCGTATTCTGGGGTGACGTCACTATTCTAAATTCCTACGTGGAATTTTTGGGGGAAATTTCTGGGTGCTACAATATGTACACAGATTCTGCGTATCTATTTGAAAGGAGATGGAGAAGACATAAGGGAGATTGATTATCCTTGGGAGGGGGAAAAAAGGTCCAGTGGTGGGTAGTTGAGGTGATTAACTGGCGGTTTAGGGGGGTTGTTTAGGTGAGGGAGTTTACACATTGGTTTAAGGTAAGTGTGGTAGTACAATTGCCATATTAGGTAATATTCTCCTTTCAATAAATGTTTGATCTTATCCTAAGCATAAGTCTGCATGTCATACAGTCTAGATTTTACACAGATTTTACGGGTTAACATGATAAGTCAGTCCAGTGTTGTAACTTACAGTCTAAGTTGAAATAAATAAATATGTATTATTCAGATAGACATCAAAAAATATGAACTAAAATACGGGGCTCATTTTAACTAGAAATTTTAGGGACAATACACTTGGAGCCCAAGAACCATCCTCTACACTCAACAAACTAAATTTGTTTTTCAAATAACTAATAATACATAATATACACAGTTCATATACGTATAAAATATGTGTGAAATGGTGTAGGAGTCAAATAGAGTACTAGGGGTCAAATGAAGTTGTTTGGGAATTTAGCTTAAGGCACTAGTATAACACACATAAAATAGGCATTGCCAAACAAGGCCTAACCAATCATTGATTAAATTAATTGCAAGTCAAGCAAGTGTCAAGTTAGATTGACGGGGAATCCCAATCTATGGGAGTCCATCGCAGCGCGGACAGTTTCATTCGTAAACTGGTATTTTCGCGGCGTGATGGTCACCACAAAAGTACAAAAAATTATATAATCGAATGAAATAATTTTCCGATTATATAAAAATACAGTTTGAATTAAAGTAAACATTTTCACCGTTTTGAAAATACAGTTTTCAAACTAACACAGGTATTCCTGAAATTTATAAAAATTACAGTTTGACCCCAACAGAAGTATTTCTATTAAAATAAATAAGTAGAAATACATTTAACAAGTAAATGAAAATACAGGTTGTTACACATTGAAATTGTAATAACTTTGTTTTAAATATTAAAATTGTAATGATTATTGTTATTATCTTCCCTGTTGCTTGATTATACTCTTTTTAATATTATTGTTTTAAGCTAAGTACAGGACATTGGATCCCTTACCTGTCTTGACCTACGGGTCTAAAAAGGAAATGAAATCTTTTCCCTATTTTCATACGTCGGGGCGTGACAGAATTTTTGGTATCCGAGCCGTGGTTTATACTTAGGCCTAAACCTAGACATTTTTCCTATGGTATCAAAGCCCTGATTTATACTTAGCCCTACGCCTATACATTTAGCATTATTACTAAGCTATCAAAACATATGAAGTGTGGATAAATTAAATTAAAAATAATAATAATAACGAACATAAACGGAAAATGGTTGAATGCAACAAAGCTAAATTGTGAACTACCATAATTTGTTGTATGAACTGTGCACAATATAAGGCAATTACGTACAAACTTGTACAATAAAGTTGAGAATGTTGGTTAAAAGTAATAACTTAGTACTTTTAGCATCATAACACATGATATATATTGAAAAAACTAATCATAATCAATTTAACATGACTAACATAAATTGAGATCATTTCGCATTACTGCTTTAATAATCATTTTTTTTCTTTTCATGGTGTTTTTTCCCCCTAATTTTTCCTTGGTGTTTTCACTTCTATTTATTTGAGCATTTTTCCCCTTTTTTATTTTATTTTCTTCCCACTTCAGATTTTGACGAATAATTAATGCCAAACAAGCCTTAGGGTATATAAATGGGAGATGATAAATAAGTAATGCCAAACAATTCTTAAGACATGAAGAGGAGGAAAAAAAGAGAAGAGGGTGTTTTGGCTAAAAATCAAATTGACCGGGTGTGCCAGGGGGTTTGTACGAAGACCCAAACATGTGACCAAAACGATCCCTAATAGTTGCTTGAGAGGGATCAAGAGATTGTTATAAAGTAGGGATGATTTTTCCCTTAAGGTTCTATTACTCTGATACGAGCAAATTTGGCGGAGTGATAAAATGGGTGAAGCACATTGAATCAAATCAAATGAGTAATGAAAAAGAAACAAAAGCTTTTGGAAGACACATTCATTGAACAAACTATAGTACTAAATAGTGCAACTAAATACAGCGGCTAGAAAGGAAAAATTAGAAAAACAAAGCAACGACAAGTGACCAGTGGCTTAAATGGACTCAAATACATGGAATGCAATTTGAAAAGGAATAAGTAAGCAGTGGACTGCTAAGCCATAGGAGATTGTAGTGTTGTGTAGCCCTTGTCTTCTTGGTCTTCACTTGAGCTTTTTAGATGTATGAACCAACCACATGCTTGTATACCACCCACTATCTCTCAACCATCAGCCACTACAAGAAGTTACAAATTATTTGGCAATAACCACCCAACCATTTTCTATTTTCTTGCCACTTCTAATAACCACTACTGATCGGGAGAGAACAAATCCCAATTATACGCCTTAATTCATATTTGTTAGTCCTTTTTATACTGTTTTTGTATAATTTTACTTTGTTTTCCACTTTCTGTCAGGTTTTAGAAGAAAGCAATGATTTTCGGTTAAATGGGGTGAAAAAGTAGGAAGAAAGAAGCTGAAAAAGCCACTGCGCACGAGCGGCCCGCTCGCGCGAGAATCCAGCCCATCGCTCGCGCGGCCCGCTCGCGCGACCTCCCATTTTACGCACTTGCACGGTCAGCTCGTGCGATCCATACAAAAAAACATAAAATGCGTATTTTGAAGAGCTGAAGACCCCTACGTGGACGAAATTGTCCAATTACGTCCAGAATGCAATTTTCAGCAGTTTTTAGTGAGATTAGGTTTAGGAAAGCCCTCCTAATCTCTCTATAACTATATAGATCTCATTCTAAATAAAAGAAGGGGTTACACATTCATTCATACACTACTTGGAAGGCAAGAGGAAGGAGAAGAGCAAGCTTGAAGGTCTCTAATGGCTACCATCAACTCAATCTTCATACTTTCATCCACCATGTGCAATTAAACTCCTAATCTAGGGTTTCAATGAAACCCTAGCTATGTAAAGAGGGAATTCTATGCTTTCTTATTTTAAGATTTTATGTATTGGATAGTGATTGTATGTTGGTGGATTATTTATAATCAATTTTTAATGATAATAATCAAAAGTATTTTGGATATTTTCTTGTCTTAGATTTTTCCTTATGCTTATTGAACTCAATAGTCCTTGATTTATGTGATTGATAGGAGTATTTACATACAATAGTGCTTATGTGATTGTGATGTTTACATCTTTTATAATCCATGCTTAGGAAAGATGAGTTATGCTACACCCTAGTTATAGGTAGATAATTCATGTGAACCATAGATGGATTATGCTTAGATTAAACTAACGATACCCTCTTGTTGATACTATTGGGCTTGTAGCTACAACAGATCGTGACTATCCAAACATAGAACTTAGAATATGAAATCTAGACCCCCGATGCATAGTTAGTGGTGGATTTGTAATCCTAGATCTCATCTACTCATATTTAAATCAATCTTCAATTTGGCATACTAGTTTACTTAGATTTAATTTTAGAATTTATTTCCATAATTCCATAGTTTAATTTCATAGTTTAATTCCATAGTTTAATTCTGTAGTAATAATCAAATCATCAATCAATCAAACTTCCGTTTTTCTTATAACAAAGAAGATTAGATTTCATTAATTAAAGGATAAAATTAACAATCTCTATGGGTTCGACCTTTACTTCCACACTGCAAATCTTTTGAAAGTAAAGCATAAATAAGCATACTTTTATATCTTGATTTTGACGAGATCAATTTTTGGCACCGTTGCCGGAGATTGAAATTTTTATGCCATTAATTTTTAGAATCGCAATTTACTTAGTTAGTAAAAATTAGCTTAGATTTTATTTTATTTGTTTCTGATTTAATTTTTGAGTCGCTAAAATTATCCTTGTTTTTGCAGATTTCAAATCATCAATTCTAGCAAGATCAAGTGGAGCAGCTGTGCACGTCAACGGAGCATACACGGACTTGAAAAAAAAAATAATTTGTAATCAGTTTAAAATTACCAAGTAAATCTATTGTTTAAATTTTGCATCAAACCACTGTAAGTCAGGGCGCTGAGACGCATTACTTGCATTAGGGTAGGTGTGGAGTGAGCACTGTATTAGCTAGGAAACCCGGGGTGCTGGGCTTTGACGCGAATCACTACATAAGGATAATTTCATGCATTATATTAGTCCTGTGTGATTGCTTGCTTGATTATTAGCGTAGTTTATTTTTGTTTTAATTGAGTCAGCCTTTAGTTTATGTTTGGTACCCGCTCAAGTAAACCTAAATTGAACCCTCTTAATCTTAAACTTGAACGCACCCTTAGAGTCCTTAGGTCATCAACACAAGCTTCTAGAGCTCGGTTGATGTTAGACGATGAATCCACACCGAAACCGTTGTCTTTGTTCGAGTCGGAAATTCGAAGTACTCTTAAATGTTTAAGGAAAACTAGAACGATAAAAATTGAACCTATTCCAATGGCTAATTTTGGACATAACAGGAATAATGGAAATAATCAGAATAATGGGGATAATCTTAACGTACCCCCACCTCCACCTTTAAAGGATTACTTTACTCCTACCGCATACACGCCACCATCATGTATAGAATTACCGGAAGTGACTGCAGCCCATTTTGAAATCAAATCGTCAACTATTGCACTCCTTCCGTCATTTCACGGTTGTGTTAAGGAAGACCCTTATAATCATCTAGGCAAATTTCAGGGTATCTGTGCTACTTTAAAAATTCAGAACTTAACAGATGATGAGTTAAGACTACGTCTTTTCCCGTTTTGACTTGAAGACAAAGCTAAGTATTGGCTCCAAGGATTGGAGCCAAATTCAATAAGAACATGGGATGAATTGCATACTGCTTTCCTACAGAAATTTTTCCCCATCACTAGAACAAATCAAATTAGGAAATCTATAACTAATTTCACAATGTAAGATGGCAAAACCCTTTATGATACGTGGAAACAGTTTAAAGAACTCTTACGTTCTTGCCCTCATCATCAGATACCCAAATGGCAACTTGTGCAAGTCTTCTACGAGGGACTAATTCCCACCGTTCATAACATCGTCGATGCTATTTGTGCGGGGACGTTTTTCCACAAGAGTGCCAATGAAGCTAGGAAGATATTCGAAATATTAAGCAAAAACTCTACACACTAAGCTGTATTTATACGCTTCGAGGGACCTCCTAACACAACCAAAAAGAGAGGCTAAAGTTGAGTCTAACCATTCATATGAAATTCAAGAATTAAATAGGAAAATGGACCAACTCATGATGATGGGCCACATGCAAGGCACACCTCCTCCTGTGAAAGCGTGCCAATTATGCTCAGATTCCTCTCATTCGACATTAGCATGTCCGTCCACGTCACAGTTTCCAGAATTTGTAGAACAACATATAAATGATGTGCAACAATTCCAAAGACCCAATTATAACCCCGTGTGTTATAAACCGGACTCGACATGGGGACATCACCCGAGCCTTTTATGGAAATCTAATAGTGAAGGTCCGTATTCAAAACCAGCGACGACGAATTTCCCAAATGCACTCAGGCCTCAACAAAATCAATACCAACAACCTCCCTTCCGTGCTAATCCTCCTAGGGATAAAACTTTTGAAGAAAGTGTATTGGCGTTGTTAAAACACCTAGAGGCCCAATCGCAATCACAGTCGCAACTTGCTAACTGTCATACGCAATCGATAGCTAAATTAGAATCCCAAATGGGATAACTTGCTAGTACCTTAAACCGTCGTAATGAGGGAAAGTTACCAATTCAACCGGTCCAAAACCTTAAAGGATAATATAAAGTAAGTTCGGCAAGTAACCAAGTAAATGCGGTGTCGACTAGAGCGACTGAACGTCCGGAGGAGATTATACCTCCTCCTGTACCTCAAAAAGATAAGGGTAAAGGAATAAGTAAGGAACAAGATGGAGATAACGATAAAGTTTTGAAGGGCCCTATTCCTTCGGTACCTAATATGTCTACAGCGACAAATCCATCAAATTATGTACCTAGAATGCTGTTCCCTCCAAGCGTGGATGTCCCATCTCACTTCTCGAAGAAGGGAACATGCCCAGAGGATATTCTTGAGACATTTAAAGAGGTAAATACTAACATTCCACTACTCGACGCTATTAAGCAAATACCTCCATACACTAAATTCTTAAAAGACCTATGTACCCAAAAGAGGAAATCCAGAAACCATTTATCTAAGAAAGTCGTTTAATAGAAAAGGTTAGCTCAATGTTTCAACACAACACTCTAAAATACAAGGACTCGGGTACCCTAATTATCACTTGTCACATCGGTGACAAATATATCCACCGAGCTCTACTTGATTTAGGAGCGAGTGTAAATCTATTGCCTTATTCGGTATACGAACATTTGGGCTTAGGGGAATTAAAACTGACCGCGGCTACTTTATAGCTAGCTGATAGGTCAATTAAAGTTCCATGAGGGGTAGTAGAAGACATGTTGGTAAAAGTCGATAGATGCTACTATCCGGTCGATTTCATCATGCTAGACACCGAACTAGTCTTAGATGCTAGTAAACACGTCCCAGTCATTCTAGGACGCCCTTTCCTAGCCACGGCTAACTCTATTATTAACTATAGGACTGAAGTAATGGATATAACTTTTGGTAACATGACCATACATCTTAACGTCTTTAATGCATCCAATCAACCATATAGAGATGATGAAGAGGCAGACTGTTATGCCGTAGACTTAATTGACGAATTAGTTGAGGAGGCAGCGCCTTTTATGTTGACTAAGGAAGCTTTGGAAGCATGTCTATCTCATTTCAATTTTAATGATTTCAACATTGACACAAATATTGAAGATGTGAACAATTTATTGGAATCAGTAAACACGACTAGTGTGTTTCCATGGATGCTTAAAATAGAGGCCCTGCCACCTCTTGCACATAAACAAGCCTTACCATCCATCTAGTATCCCCCGACACTTGAACTAAAACCGTTGTCGGATTCTCTAAAATATGCATTCCTCGAACCTAATACTACACTTCCAATTATAATTGCATCAAATTTAACTAAGATTCAAGAATTACAACTGATGCAGGTCCTAGGCAATCATAAGAAAGCGATTGGATGGACGGTCGCTGATTTAAAAGGAATTAATCCATCAGTTTGAATGCATAGAATAAATTTAGAAGAAAACGCAAAACCATCTAGAGAAATGCAATGATGTCTTAATCCGAATATGAAAGAGGTGGTTATGAAAGAAGTTATAAAACTCTTAGACATAGGTATTATCTATCCGATCTCCGATAGTAATTGGGTCAGCCCCAGTCAGGTTGTCCTAAAGAAATCTTGTATTACGATCGTACCAAACGAAAAAGGAGTCCTTATACCCACCTGTCAAACCACTGGTTGGCGGGTATGCATTGACTATAGAAAACTTAATACGATGACTCATAAGGATCATTTCCCTCTCCCATCATTAATCAAATCTTAGAACATTTGTCCGGTCAGAGTTACTAGTGTTTTTTAGATGGATACTCTGGGCATAACCAGGTGCCTGTCTATCCCGATGATCAAGAAAAGACAACGTTCACATGTCCCTTTGGTACTTTTACCTATCGCCGTATGCTATTTGGCTTATGTAATTCACCGGCCACCTTTCAACGGTGTATGATGGAAATTTTCTCAGACATGGTTGAGAAATTCCTGGAGGTATTTATGGACGATTTATCAGTTTTCGGACCTACATTTGATGAATGTCTTCAAAACCTTACGAAAGTCCTCGCCCGTTGCGAGGAAGCAAATTTGGTTTTGAGTTGGGAGAAGAGACATTTTATGGTTCAAGAAGGAATAGTCTTGGGTCACGTTGTATCCAAGAGAGGTATAGAGGTTGATAAAGCAAAAATTGAGTTAATTGACAAACTTCCACCGCCATTGTCCATTCGTCAAATCCGTTCTTTCCTAGGTCATCCGGGGTTCTACAGAAGGTTCATCAAAGATTTTAGTAAAATTTCACAATCCTTGTGCAACCTACTTGCCAAGGATGTTCCTTTTGTCTTTGACAACGAATGTCTGAAGGCTTTTGAAACATTGCAAACTTTACTGTCCACGGCTCCGGTAATCCAATCCCCTGATTGGTCACTACCGTTTGAATTGATGTGCAACGCTTCTGACTATGCCATTGGAGCTGTTTTGGGACAAAAAGTTAACAAAATCCCTCACGTCATCTATTATGCGAGTAAAACACTAAATGACATGCAGTTAAATTACACGACAACTGAAAAAGAATTATTAGCAGTCGTGTTTGCCCTTGACAAATTTCGATCATATTTATTAGGGTCAAAGGTTATTGTCATTTATTGAATAAGAAAGAAGAAAACCTAGATTAATCCAATGGATTTTACTCCTTCAGGAGTTTAATTATGAAATACGCGATAAAAAGGGTTCTGAAAATATTGTAGCTGACCACCTGTCATGAATTCTTGTTGAAACTACCGATATCACAACTTTAAAAGATTCAGTTCTGGACGAGCAATTATTGGCGTCATCGGCCTTAAATTGTCTGTGGTTCAATGACATCATAAATTTCTTATCTACGGGATATATCCCAAATACGTGGTCTCGTTTAGACAAGGATCTGTTCTTTTATCAAATTAAACATTATTATTGGGATGACCCACTATTATTTAAGCATTGTTTTGATCAAATTATACGCCGTTGTGTTCCAGAGAGTGAGTTCAATTCTATTTTAAACTTCTATCACTCTCTAGAATGCGGAGGTCACTTTGGAGGCCGTCGTACTGTCGCTAAAGTCCTCCAAAGCGGATTATATTGGCCAACCCTGTTTAAAGACGCACATGAATTTTGTCAAAACTGCGTCTGTTGTCAACAAACAGGTAACATGTCATGTCGCGATGCGATGCCCTTAACCTCAATTTATTATTGAAATATTTGATGTGTGGGGCATCGACTTTATGGGTCTGTTTCCGTCGTCCATTGGGTTTGAGTACATTTTAGTCGCGGTCGACTATGTTTCTAAGTAGGTGGAGGCAGTTGCGATAAAAACAAATGACCACAAAGTCGTGGTTTAATTTATAAAAGATAGCATATTTTGTCGTTTCGGTACACCACGAGCGATTATAAGCAACGGAGGGAAACATTTTTGTAATCGTCACTTTGAGGCACTCGTCCAAAAATATTCTATCACACATAAGGTAGGAACCGCATACCATCTGCAAACCCAAGGCCAAGTTGAAGTTTCAAATAGAGAGGTAAGAAGTATACTGGAAAAAACGGTGCGTCCAGATTGCAAAGATTGGTCGTTGTGACTTACCGATGCGCTTTGGGCATATCGAACAGCCTATAAAACTCCTATTGGAATGTCTCCATACCGATTAGTCTTTGGAAAAGCGTGCCACCTACCGGTGGAACTGGAACATAAATCATACTGGGACGTCAAATCACTTATCAAGATATAAATGCGGCAGGATGTCATCAGAAACTTCAAATACAAGAACTAGAGGAACTAAGACGCGAGGCTTATGAGAATTCAAAAATCTATAAAGAACGTTCTAAAGCGTTTCACGACAAGATGATCATAAGAAAAAATTTTGAGGTCGGACAACGCGTCTGGTTGTTTAATTCAAAATTAAGGTTATTTCCAGGTAAGTTACATTCCCGTTGGGATGGTCCGTTTATAATAACGTAAGTGTTCCCGCATGGAGCGATTGAAATCCAAGATATAAACAGCGAAACACCTTTTAAGGTAAATGGGCAACGGCTTAGGCCGTACCGGTCTGACGAGACAGATGAAAAAGAGAGAGAATCAATAGATTTGGTAGATCCAATCTATTTCGACTAAGCACGAGCATCAGTCGAGCTAACGACGTAAAACATAGCGCTTCTTGGGAGGCAACCCATGCTTTTATTAGAATTTTCTTTAGTTTTGTTCACTTTTTAGGAATTTTTCTGCCAATATCTGAATTTTAAATGCCCAAAAGAAAATAAAAAAAAATCAATTATTGCAAACCCTATACAAGAAAACAGAAGAGAAAATTGAGAAATTACCATCTCGCACGCGCGGCCCGCTCGCGCGAAAGCTGACTTACGCTGTCCGCTCGCGCGAAAAGGCCCCTTAGACAAATTTTTTCTGAAAATTTTTTATAACAAGGTTCTGCTCAATCTTACGCTTAAAATCGCGCCCGCGACAACCTCACTGGAGTGGACCGCTCGCGCGATTGTGGGCCTTAGAAATTTTTTTCACATTTTATTGAGATGAAGACACTGCTTCAACTCGTGCCTTGATTCACGCGTGCGAGGACCTCGCTGGAGCGGCCCGCTTGCTCGGATTTGTCACTTGGAAAAATTTTTATGAACACAAAACAATGCCTCAGCGTTTCCTCGTGGAGGTATCCGCGCAAGCGGAGCTTGCTCGCGCGAGGAGTCCTTTCCTTTAAATACAGGGTTGTGCCCTAATTTTCTTTTCAGATCTCTCTCTCTCTCCTCTCTTCATACTCTCTCTCAGCAATTCTCTCTCTCTCTCCTTCTCCCTTTACCACCACTAACTACCATAGACCACCACCGTCACCACGAGAAGCCACCGCCGCTGCGCCACCCGTCACCACAAGCCGCAGCTAAACACGCGGATCAAGGCCAAAAACACCCCCCTCTTTCCCTTGAGTTTCCAATCTCAGGTACCCATATACCCTCATACATATATATACAAACATACATAGATACATACATATAACTATATGTATATATATTAATATCTACGCACATTCACAGATTTATATATACTCATATATGTATAGGGTTTGTGATTTGGGTGGGGTCCTGTGCACATACATTTATATATATACAGGCATATATATATGTATACGATATACACTATGTTAGGGTGTGATTTTATTACTTGAAGATTTACAGTCTAATTTGTATAGTCACTCATAAACCCTAACTTCTGACGTAAACAACAGTGATTCTGATTTAGGGTTCTAAATTAGGGCTTTATATCTATATATGTACATATTTATATATAGATCCACACACACATTGACATATTGATTCACATCTACTTCATACCCAATTCATACACAGATTTCGATAATACACTGCTTAGATTTTAGGGTTATCATGTGGGGGTTTTGTCTACACACTTGCTCCTAACCCTAGACCCTAACCTCTATATGCACACAGATCAAGGCATGTAGACTCATACACTCACAGTTAGGGTTAATTAACCTCAATTAGGGCTATAGTAATTTCACCTATACACTACGCATGTGATCTTGATCTGCTCTTGCAATCATGTCCATTTTGACGTGCTCCTAGACACACACAAATACTTCTCAGACTAAAAACAAGACCTTGACACACTGTTAGGCATACATGGATTACTCATAATGATTATATTAAAGGTTTCTAATCTGAGGGTTTTCGTCTGTCCACGCACACTTGCCAAAATATGGGCATATCTCGACACATACATAACACCAATATTTACATAATGAGTTATGACTTGCATGGAGTGTTGCTTACTACGAAACTGGTGTCCCTAATTAAAACCCTGGTATTAGGGGTCAATTCTGACATGAATTGGTCTAAAAATCGATTCCTATCTAAATTGACACTTGATCATAGTGTTTCAACCACGTTTTCCAGTTCGACTAGTAACTTTAGTTACCACTTGATAGGCAACTACACGTCTGATTCATGAGCGATATAAATCACAAGTGGAGACCAGCACTTTGAGTGTTCAAATTAGGACTTTCATGTAATAACAATATGTATAACCTGAATTCAATAGTTATGCAACTATGCTTCTATTAAACCGAATATAAAACGTATGCTATGTTAGAACTTTGTCTTTCAACTCAGTTTAATTCTAGCACTTACGTCCCTATCTAAAGATTTATATACAATGAACACGCGGCAAGTAACCCGAGACTTGCCGCAATGTTTGTGCCCTTGTCGGGACAGTGGGTGGGAAGGGATCGGCTCTTCCCACAGTTGCTAGGTGTTCCCCCGTGAATCCCATTTTATTTTTAACTATTGAATTATATATTGATTGTGTCACTTACCAGGATTTTGCTTTATAGGTGACCCATTTCCCGACTCTTTTCCCTTTTTCTATTTTCTGGGCATACTCTATTTTTAAAGCCTACATTTTAAAAATTTTTCTAAAAACTTCTTCCACACTTTCTTAAACAATGACCAAATGACTAGTTAAGTCAGCCTCATCCTTCCAACCACCCCACAAGAAATTAAAGGACAAAGGAAAACAAACACCACCTCCCCCTCCACCTGACGACCCAAACCCTAATGAGTTAGGACCTAAATACGCCAACTGCGGCCTCAACTATGAGGCCGCTATTGATGCTGACTACTTCGCATCGGATAAAGATACCAAGTGGGGCCACAACAACCTCACCGCCCGCAAGTTGGCCCTACAACTCTATTTCAAAAACCCCAACCTCATTAGTTACCCATATCACGTCTGCCTGTTTTACCCAAATCTAAGATATCATAAACAATCCCTTAGACAACATGCCTATCTGTCCACAACCATAAATGGTTGAGACATCTCTCTTAACCCAGACAACATCTCTGACATTCTCCAAATCCCCTCCAATTCTTACCAAGTACCTAAATTAAATGTCCTCAATAAAGCCTACTCCTTTATCCATATTATCCAGGACATGTGTGGCGACCGATCTGGGTCGGGGAAATCTATACGATGATCTCATGTGCCCCTCCAGATATGGTTTGTCGACCATGTGCTCAAAAGAAACCTGTACCCCCTCGATCACGAACAAGAATGGACCAAAGAAATCCACCATGCTCTCTATGCTGTCTATCGCAGAGACTGGTTTCACCCAGGTCTCGTGAGTATAGAGGGCATGCGTCTCGCCATCCAGGTTATTGACCATTCAATCGACTCCAAACTCCTATTGCCTTATCCTCGCACCATCACGGTCATTCTCCGGGCCAAAGCCTTCCCTATCCTAGCCGATATATGGACGTATCCCAGAGTTTGCTTCTACTGATTGGAAGCTGAGCCTAGATCATCTTGATTTAGAGGTAAGGAGGGCCTGCGAGCAGGCCCAGGCACGTTGACAGTAGGCAGTACAGCGTCCTCCTCCCCCGGAGGATACCCCGTACTTATGGACTTCTGGGGATATATGTGTATTCTGTGGAGAGACCCTGCGGCTCCAGTCCTATATGCGCTCATATTTCCAGCTGGCCTATCTAGACCAGTTGGACGACATATTAACTCAGGGCGAGGCTGCTTACCAGTCCACTTTTTCGAGATCGATACAGCAGGTGGTCGAGGAGCAGGGTGAGGTGTAGGGCAAGGAGGAGCAGGCTGGAGACCATGGGGATGGAGGAGGAGACGTGAGCGATGGAGATGGTGATGGTGATGGGAATACAGACCAGGGGAGTACAGGTTTGGAGTTGGTGCTACTGGAGGGCGGGGATGATTAGACTGATTTTAGAGGGGGTGATAGACTTTATTTTTCATTTTTCTTGTATTTGGATGGGTGGGTGGATTCAGACTTTTGCAGACATTGGGTTGTATATTATTTATTTCTTTGCATTTGTACTTCATTTTCTTTTTCTGGTTATTATTATGATTGTGATGTACCCGGCTTCGACCGGTTAGTTTATTTTCTATCTTTCTTTTCATTTTTGCTATTTGGGTTTGTATTTAATTTTAGTTCTGCATTTATTTTTTTTCTTTTTCTTTTATGGATTGTTCTATTCCTACTGATTCTGGTTAGTCACAACATTAACGTCGCTATTAATTAGTTATGCTTCCACTTTCATGCATGGCTATATAATGTTTTCATCTATTCATTTAGGCAATTATCATTGACTTAATAATGCACAGCAATTCCAGCTCCCATTGCACTATAACAAGAATCTCTTAGGTTCAGGTTTGGGGGTAGTTATGTCGAAATTTTCTATTTAATTCAAAACTAAATTGCCTAGGTTTAAAATTAAATTCATTAATGCCATACACTCAAGCACCTAGCGACGTTAATTCTATTTCTTCTAATAACTCCAACTAATTAAGTTCAGTTGTGGCTTCTTTTTGGTTTTAGGTTTATAGTTTTCAAATATCCGTATAGTTACCTCGACCCTCATATCTCATTTTCATCCTCGTATTATGGACCATCCTATTTCCCCTCCTACTTTACCTGGTAGGTCTTCGAGTGTGTCGAGTCATCATTCAGCCTCTAGTTCTTCTACTTCTGACACTGTACCAAGTCCTAGGGTAGCCAAGTCTTACGGACTAGTCGGTCATCCCGGCTGGTGCCATCGTCATCCTCGTATCCCCATTCATATCCGTTCTGATTCTTCGAACGAGGATGACCTTTTCAGCGATGACCCTACTATCATTGATGGCCCTTATGGCACTCCACCCACCACTTCTGAGTCATCTTCTTCATCTGATTCAGCCGAGTCCTCGTCCGATGATGATGAGTCCGATGACAATGACGGTGTTATTTCAGGTCTCGTTGCCATTTTATTGATTGCCCCTATATCGCCTGATGTACCTACACCTGAGGTTACCTATCCCTATAGGGATCTCCCTAATTATGGGTCAGATGTTGTTCAACAACGTTCGGGTCACCCTGATTGGTCACCTGAGGATATTCCCTCGATCTTTGCGCCTTATTATAGTCCTGAGGATGATGCAGTTGATTTGGGGTCCGGGTATCGTTGATGAGACTGAGGTGGATGTGGTTCCGGAGATTACTGTTGAGGATGGTTATGATGAGATAGGACCGCCCTTCGATCCTGTTACGCATCCGGAGTGGGAGCTGGTTGACTGGTACTTCTGTTTTGGTGTGTTACCTCCTTCAGACATGTTTTACGGTGTAGATGTCCTGGTTATCTTTTATGAGGATTACATCCATGTCATTGTCATGTTCCCACCTGCATAGGGACATGCGGTGATTTGGTTTGGGGGAGTATCTGGATATTCTTTTCATTTTAGTTGTAGTCGTTTATTTTAGTTGTAGTCATTTATTTTGTTTAGTTTATTTTTGAATTCAATTTTTTGTTTAGTCGTTATTTCCTTTACTTGCGTTTATTTGTTCTTTTCATTTGTTGTATATATAAAAATATCAAATAATGAATAATTGGGAAAGACATTCTATTCTTGTAGTTTTAGTAATAAATAAAGTACGTTCTTCATTTCTTAAAGAGTTTTCTTAATATTGTTCAATGTTGCGTTACTTCTTGTTGTAATTAGATTTCATTGAAATTTTGAGAATATGAGAGTATGTAATCCGATGTCTACCGAAGCTATGAAGGTATGTTTTGAAACTATATATCCTTAGAATCATTGTTTTATATCTTATACTTGCATATCTTTTTGCACGGCACGTAGTCATGTGGATACATGTTGATGATGAATTATAATATAATTTGGATTTCTAGATAGTAATATTGTGGAGATTAAACCCGGTGAGCTTTCGAGCCTTTCGTCCTTTTTGAGGGTTTTTCAAATACTTTTATCGAATCTCATTGACATAGCGCATTATTTCGTTGATTAGTCTCAATTTTATTTATTTTGATTGAAAGTCGAGTTAGTATTGTAATTACCATGTTTAAAAATATCTATTTCCTTTGATATCATAACATTGAAGAATTATGTGACTCTAGAAAGTAATATTAGACCATCTGTTTTAATAAACCTTTTTGACCTTTGGCCTACCTAATACGAATATTTTATATCCCTTGTTAACCCTTTTTGAGCCTTTTATTAAGCCTTTCATTTGTTCACCTATTGTCCTACCCACTCCGATATGGAGTTCGCTATTAAAGAAAAATATTACCTAACCCACGTTCAAGAGTAGTTAAAGAATAGTTTTACATAAAGAAATTGGGCTAATACGACTCATGTAAAAGGGAGTATTGAGTAGAAAAGGTATAAAACAATATGAATATAAAAAAAATAAATAAATAAATAAAAAGATGTTGAAATAAGGATTGAAAAAAAAAGAGAGATGAATCCCTTGAAAAAAAAGAAAAAAGAAATATGAAAAATAATAATAAAGAGTCGTCGTAGTAAAGCCTTGCATTATAAATATTACAGCTATTTCTATTTCCTCAAGGACGTTTTGAATTCCTTTTGTCTTTTTTTCTTAACTATAACCCTTGACCAATATTACAACCCTTGTAAAGTCCTAATTGATTCTAGGGGAGCATGATTTGAATTGCGAATCGGTAGAAGAAGGAAATAAAAGCATGGTAGTAGTAATATTTACTTGACGATCGATATTTATTCATGAGACTATTTTTCAGTCGTGTCATACGTTGTTCCGTGTCATACGTTGTTCCGTGTCATATGCGAGATTTATTTGCTTTGTATAGAATTACCCTCCTCGCATATATTCGAGTAATTTCACCTATTTTCGAGTGATTTCATTTTAGAGTGTAATTAACAACGTGAGATTTGTAGTCGAAGCATCACTAGATAGTTATCCAATTTATATTCCAAGTTCATCATCATCGTGTATCCACTTGATTACTCTTCTCTCACATGCGAGTCTTCGATATTTTTTCTTGATTCTGTTGATATATGTTTTCGAACTATTTTTATGATATAGGGAGACGAATGAATATTTTACTCTTGATACTTCAAAGTTTTATTTGAATTTAGTTCATCAAGGAGGGCTGTTGACATTGAAATTATAAAATCTTAAATTTTCAAATAAAATTTTTCTTTTACAAGTTAATAAAGATGGTTGTGGGTGACTTGTTGACGAGAACCCTCACGAGACTTCACTCGTCCGACTAGGGACACCTAGCGGTTTAAAAGGCTTGTTGCACAAGCTAAGTGCAACCGTCATCCATACGAAAATGGATTAGGAAGTTTATTAGTAGTAGTTTCATTTTTCTTTTCTTTTTGTTCGAGGACTAGCAAAATGTAGGTTTGGGGGTGTGATCAGGAGAGAAAAATCCCAATTATACGCCTTAATTCACATTTGTTAGTCATTTTTATCATGTTTCTGTGTAATTTTACTTTGTTTTCCACTATTGGTCAAGTTTTAGAAGAAAGCAATGATTTCCAGTTAAATGGAGTGAAAAAGTAGGAAGAAAGAAGTAGAAAAAGCCACTGCGCGCGAACGGCACGCTCACGCGACCTACCATTTTACGCGCTCGCGCGATCCGTACGAAAAAATATAAAACGCGTATTTTGAAGAACTGAAGGCCCCTAGGTGGACGAAATTGTTCAATTACGTCCAGAATGCAATTTTCAACAATTTTAGTGAGATTGGGTTTAGGAAAGCCCTCCTAATCTCTCTATAACTATATATATCTCATTTTAAATAAAAGAAGGGGTTACACATTCATTTATACACTACTTGGAAGGCAAGAGGAAGGAGAAGAGCAAGCTTGAATGCCTCTAATGGCTACAATCAACTCAATCTTCATGTATTCATCCACCATGTGCAACTAAACTCCTAATCTAGGGTTTCAACGAAACCCTAGCTATGTAAAGGGGGAATTCTATGCTTTCTTATTTTAAGATTTTATGTATTGGAGAGTTATTGTATGTTGGTGGATTATTTATAATCAATTTTTAATGATAATAATCAAGAGTATTTTGGATATATTCTTGTCTTAGATTTTTCCTTATGCTTATTGAACTCAATAGTCCTTGATTTCGGTGATTGATAGGAGTATTTACATACAATAGTGCTTATGTGATTGTGATGTTTACATCTTTTTATAATCCATGCTTAGGAGAGATGAGTTATGCTACACCCTAGTTATAGGTAGATAATTTATGTGAACCATAGATGGATTATGCTTAGATTAAACTAACGATACCTTCTTGTTGATACTATTGGGTTTGTAGCTACAATAGATCGTGACTATCCAAACATAGAACTTAGAATAGGAAATCTAGACCCCCGATGCATAGTTAGTGGTGGATTTGTAATCCTAGATCTCATCTACTCATATTTAAATCAATCTTCAATTTGGCATACTAGTTTACTTAGATTTAATTTTATAATTCCATAGTTTAATTCCATAGTCTAATTCCGTAGTAATAATCAAATCAGCAATCAATCAAACTTCTGTTTTTTCTTATAACTAAATAGATTAGATTTCATTAAGGATAAAAATTAACAATCTCTGTGGGTTCGACTTTTACTTCTAAACTGCAAATCTTTTTAAAGCAAAACATAAATAAGCATACTTTTATATCTTGATTTTGATGAGACCAACTACTCACTAGTAAAACTCCCACTAGTGTGGTTAATCTCCCACTTGCATAAAATGGAATAGGTCATGACAAAAATTATTTCATATTTAGGGTGTAAACAATGCCCCCCTGGTTCTTTGAAAGTAAAATGAAATGTAATTTTTGAAGAACCAAGTATACAATTGACCGATTTTTGTGCTCATTATCGGCCTCATGGACCGATTTTTGTGGCCAGTGCTAAGTGAGAGACAGATGACATTGGCCTCGAGCAGACCGATGAACCAGCATGTAGTATTGTGGATTTGAAATTTTTGGTCTAGTACTGCATTAGCCTCAAGTTAGGCCGCAATTTTTTGAAGCTTAGAAGACCACCTTTTTGGGTGCAACATCGGTCTTACATCATAGCCCGATAGCCTTGCAGACCGATTTTAATTGTGAGCACGTGTACGGGCAGTTATCTGATGAGTAACACACTTTGTGACATGGCTTGAAAGTTGGAACAACTATTGCCCACTGCTCCTGCCATGTACAGATCGACCAAAAAAAAAACAAATATTCAATCGGGCAGTTGTATACATTCACAACTCGGTCTATTGCAAGGCCATCTCCCATGAGAATTTACACCACTTGGACCCACCACTATCAGCCATATGATATTGATGCCTAACAACTAGCTTTTACTCATCGGGCTCACCTCATTTGGAATGTAAATTGGAACCCTGGTGCCTTTGATCTTGCTAATTTACTTAGATGGGCCCCACTTACTAAGCATGACCCAAAAACTAGCCAATGGTCCAATACTTTTCTTTTCTCATCGGCTTGGTAGCCCGATTAACTCAAGACCGAAATTAGTATTGAATTTGGTCAATATTCTCTCTCTCTCTCTCTCTCTCTCTCTCTCTCTCTCTCTCTCTCTCTCTCTCTCTATATATATATATATATATATATCTATCTATCTATCTCTCTCTCTCTCTCTCTAATAATACTATAATTAAAATAGCCACCAAATTATATACCTAATTTGATGGGATCCATAAAGCCAAAGCGGAAGTAAATTTACAAAACTCAAGTAAATAATTGGCTTTGTGTATAAATTATTTTTGGCAATAATGCCGAAAAATTGAACAACTCATGAATGGTAACCTTTTCCAAAGGTGGTTGTTCAAAATTAATAAACTCAATGGCCAAAATAAAATATTCGACCTATGTGAAACTTGCCCCCCAACCGCCTTCTCGTCGTCACCAACACTAGCGGGAGGAGCATTAGCCAAAATAGAAATTATTGGCCTATCATAAACAATTATTTTTTCGCCGCCTTGCCCCACATTCGATTTAAAATGCCTTAAACTGAAATGGGCAAAGTGACCAATCTCTTGGTTTGTAGAGGCATCATCGACCACTATTTAAAAGGCTCCTGAAGATTATGTATTTCATTGGTGCAATCTTGTAGAAGTTGTTTATACATATCTTCAGATGAGAAATTTCAACCAGTGTCGGTATCTTTAGCAGAAAGAGAGAGTTTCGGCTTGTCGTCTAAACTTGCAATTTTGTCGTCTTCTCCAAGTGGCCAATTCAAAAAATCGTTCAATGACATAAAGCCACAATCTTGCACCCCGGGAGGTGGATCATCAACTCCACTTGAGGATTTAACGAGTAAAATTTTGTTATTGAAATATAGACTATCGGCCTCTAGACGGTCAATCTCACCTTCTAGATAACCGAATTTATTGTTAAATCGACGATTCTCAGAATCAAAATGCCAATTAAGTTCCTCTTTATTCCAAGGCTGAAAACACATACATTGCAATAAATCATTGCAAATGTCGAATTTCTCATTGTCAAGATGATAAATATCATCTAGAAGTTGGTCACTTGCCTCTTCTCATAGACGAATTTGATCATCGTAGAAGTGTAACTATGCTTCACGAAACATCACTCGGCAGTCCCACCGGGCATGCCAAATTATTTTGGCTAAAAGTCAAATTGACCGGGCGTGCCAGGGGCTTTGTACGAAGACACAAACGTGTGACCAAAACGATTCCTATTAGTTGATTGAGAGGGATCAAGCGATTGTTGCAAATAGGGATGATTCTTCCCTTAAAGTTCTATTACTCTGATACGAGCAAATTTGGTGGAGTGATGAAATGGGTGAAGCACATTGAATCAATTCAAACGAGTAATGAAAAAGAACCAAAAGCTTTTGGAACACATATTCATTGGAAAACTTGTAGAACTAAACAGTGCAACTAAATACAGTGGCTAGAAAGGAAAATTTAGAAAAACAAAGCAAAGACATGTGACCGGTGGCTTGAATGGACTCAAATACATGGAATGCAACTTGAAAAGGAATAAGGGAGCAGTGGAGTACTACTAAGCCGTAGGGGCATGTGGCGTTGTGTAGCCCTTGTCTTCTTGGTCTTCACTTGAGCTTTATAGATGTATGAACCAACCACATGGTTGTAAACCACCCACTATCTCTCAACCATCAGCCACTAAAAGAAGTTACAAATTATTTGGCATAAACCACCTAACCATTTTTTATTTTCTTGTCACTTCTAATTACCACTACTTACTAGTAAAACTCCCACTAGTGTGGTTAATCTCCCACTTGCATAAAGTTAAACCGGTCATGACAAAAATAATTTCTTATTTAGGGTGTAAGCAATGCCCCCCTGGTTCTTTGAAAATGAAATGAAATGCAATTTTTAAAAAACCATGTATACAATTGACAGATTTTTGTGGTCATTATCGGCCTCATGGACCAATTTTTGTGGCCAGTGCTAAGTGAGAGATAGATGACATCGGCCTTGAGCAGACCGATGGACCAATATGTAGTACTGTGGATTTTAAATTGTTGGTCTAGTACTGCATTAGCCTCAAGTCAGGCCGCAATTTTTTGAAACTTAGAAGACTGCCTTTTTGGGTGCAACATCGGTCTAACATCATAAACCGATAACCTTGCAGACCGATTTTAACTGTGAGCACGTGTACGGATAGTCATCTGATGAGTAACACACTTTGTGACATGGCTTGAAAGTCGGAACAACTGTTGCCCACTGCTCCTGCCATGTACAGATCGGCCAAAAAAAAATGACAAATATTCAATTGGGCAGTTGTATACATTCACAACTCGGTCTATTGCAAGGCCATTTCCCATGAGAAATTACACCACTTGGACCCACCACTATCAGCCATATGGTAATGATGCCTAATACTTAGCTTTTACTCCTCGGGCTCACCTCATTCGGAATGTAAATTGGAACCCTAGCGCCTTTGATCTTGCTAATTTACTTAGATGGGCCCACTTACTAACCATGACCCAAAAACTAGCCAATGGTCCAATAGTTTTCTTTTCCCATCGGCTTGGTAGCCCGATTAACTCAAGACCGAAATTAGCATTGAATTTGGTCAATATTCTCTCTCTCTCTCTCTCTCTCTCTCTCTCTCTCTCTCTCTCTCTCTCTCTCTCTCTCTCTCTCTCTCTTTTAATAATACTATAATTGAAATAGCCACCAAATTAGATACCTAATTTGATGGGATCCACAAAGCCAAAGCTGAATTAAATTTACAAAAATCAAGTAAATAATTGGCTTTGTGTCTAAATTATTTTTGGCAATAATGCCAAGAAATTGAACAACTCATGAATGGTAACCTTTATCAAAGGTGGTTGTTCAAAATTAATAAATTGAATGGCCGAAATAAAATTACTCAACCTATGTGAAACTTTCCCCCCAACCGCCTTCTCGCCGTCACCAACACTAGCAGGAGGAGCATAAGCCAAAATAGAAATTATCGGCATATCATTAACAATTATTTTTTCGCCGCCTTGCCCCCCAACCAATTTGAAATGCCTGAAATCGAGATGGTCAAACTGACCAATCTCTTGGTTTCTAGAGGCTTCATCGACCACTATTGGCAGTTTAAGAGGCTCCTCAAAATTACGTATTGCCTTGGTGCAATCTTGTAGAAGTTGTTTATGCATATCTTCAGATGAGAAATTTCCACCCGTGTCGGTATCCTTAGCCGAAAGAGAGATTTTTTGGCTCGTTGTCTGACTTGCAATTTTGTCTTCTTCTCCTAGTGGCAATTCAAAAAATTGTTCAAGGTTTAAAGCCATAGTCTTGCCCCCCGGGATGTGGATCGTCAACTCCACTTGAGGCATTGACGAGTAAAATTTCGTTATTGCAATACTGATTACCGGCTTTAAGATGGTTAACCTCACCGTCAAGATAACCAATTTTATCGTTAAATCGGCGATTCTCATAATCAAAACGCCGATTAAGTTCCTCTTTATTCCAAGGCTGCAAATGCATGCATTGCAATAAATCATTGCAAATATCATATTTATCATAGTCAAGACGATAAATGTCATCAAGAAGTTGGTCAATTGCCTCTTCTCACAGACGAATTTGATTGTCGTAGAAGTGTAATAATGCTTCACGAAACATCACTAGGAAGTCAAACTGGGCCTGCCAAATTGTTTTAGCTAAAATCAAATTGACAGGGCGTGTCAAGGGCTTTGTACGAAGACGCAAACGTGTGACCAAAATGATCCCTAATAGTTGTTTGAGAGGGATCAAGCTATTGTTGGAAAGTAGGGATGATTCTTCCCTTAAGGTTCTATTACTCTGATACGAGCAAATTTGGTGGAGTGATGAAATAATTGAAGCACATTGAATCAAATCAAACGAGTAATGAAAAAGAACCAAAAGCTTTTGGAACACATATTCATTGAGCAAACTGTAGTACTAAACATTGTAGCTAAATACAGCGGCTAGAAAGGAAAAATTAGAAAAGCAAAGCAAAGAAAAGTGACTAGTGGCTAGAATGGACTCAAATACATGGAATGCAATTTGAAAAGGAATAAGTGAACAGTGGACTGCTAAGCTGCAGGGGCTTGTGGCGCTGTGTAGCCCTTGTCGTCTTGGTCTTCACTTGAGCTTTATAGATGTATGAACCAACCACATGCTTGTAAACCACCCACTATCTCTAAACCATCAGCCACTACAAGAAGTTACAAATTATTTGGCAATAACCACCCACCCATTTTCTATTATCTTGCCACTTCTAATAACCACTACACACTGGTAAAACTCCCACTAGTGTGGTTAATCTCCCACTTGCATAAAATTTAACCGGTCATGACAAAAATAATTCCATATTTAGGGTGTAAACAATGCCCCCTGGTTCTTTGAAAATGAAATGAAATGTAATTTTTGAAGAACCATGCATACAATTGACCGATTTTTGTGGTCATTATCGACCTCATGGTCCAATTTTTGTGGCTAGTGCTAAGTGAGAGACAGAAGACATCGGCCTTGAGCAGTCCGAAGGACCAACATGTAGTATTGTGGATTTTAAATTTTCGGTCTAGTACTGCATTAGCATTGAGTCAGGCCATAATTTTTCGAAGCTTAGAAGACCGCCTTTCTGGGTGCAACATCGGTCTTACAACATAGCACGATAGCCTTGCAGACCGATTTTAATTATGAGCACGTGTACGGGCAGTCATCTGATGAGTAACACATTTTGTGACATGGCTTGAAAGTTGGAACAACTGTTGCCCCCTAGACCTGCCATGTACAGATCGGCCAAAAAAAAAAAACAAATATTCAATCGGGCAGTTATATACATTCACAACTCGGTCTATTGTAAGGCCATTTCCCAGGAAAATGTAAACCACTTCGACCCACCACTATCAACCATATGATATTGATGCCTAACAACTAGCTTCTACTCCTCGGGCTCACCTCATTTGGAATGTAAATTGGAACACTAGCGCCTTTGATCTAGCTAATTTACTTATATGTGCCAGACTTTCTACCCGTGACCCAAAAACTAGCCAATGGTCCAATACTTTTCTTTTCTCATCGACTTGGTAACCCGATTAACTCAAGACCGAAATTAGTATTGAATTTGGTCAATATTCTCTCTCTCTCTCTCTCTCTCTCTCTCTCTCTCTCTCTCTCTATCTATCTATCTATTTTATAATAATACTCTAATTAAAATAGCCACCAAATTAGATGCCTAATTTGATGGGATCCACAAAGCCAAAGCGGAAGTAAATTTACAAAAATCAAGTAAATAATTGGCTTTGTGTACAAATTATTTTTGGCAATAATGCCAAAAAAAATTGAACAACTCATAAATGGCAACCTTTCTCAAAGGTGGTTGTTCAAAATTAATAAATTCAATGGCCGAAATAAAATTGCTCAACCTATCTGAAACTTTCCCCCAACCGCCTTCTCGCCGTCACCAACACTAGCAGGAGGAGCATAAGCCAAAATAGAAATTATCGGCATATCATTAACAATTTTTTTTTCGCCGCCTTGCCCCCCAACCAATTTGAAATGCCTAAAATCGAGATGGTCAAACTGACCAATCTCTTGGTTTGTAGAGGCTTCATCGACCACTATTGGCAGTTTAAGAGGCTCCTCAAAATTAAGTATTGCCTTGGTGCAATCTAGTAGAAGTTGTTTATGCATATCTTCAGATGAGAAATTTCCACCCGTGTCGGTATCCTTAGCCGAAAGAGACATTTTTTGGCTCGTTGTCTGACTTGCAATTTTGTCTTCTTCTCCTAGTGGCAATCCAAAAAATTGTTCAAGGTTTAAAGCCATAGTCTTGCCCCACGGGATGTGGATCGTCAACTCCACTTGAGGCTTTGACGAGTAAAATTTCGTTATTGCAATATTGATTACCGGCTTTAAGATGGTTAATATCACCGTCAAGATAACCAATTTTATCGTTAAATCGGCGATTCTCATAATCAAAACGCCGATTAAGTTCCTCTTTATTCCAAGGCTGCAAATGCATGCATTGCAATAAATCATTGCAAATATCATATTTATCATAGTCAAGACGATAAATGTCATCAAGAAGTTGGTCAATTGCCTCTTCTCACAGACGAATTTGATTGTGATAGAAGTGTAACAATGCTTCACGAAACATCACTAGGCAGTCACACTGGGCCTGCCAAATTGTTTTGGCTAAAATCAAATTGACAGGGCGTGTCAGGGGCTTTGTACGAAGACCCAAACGTGTGACCAAAATGATCCCTAATAGTTGTTTGAGAGGGATCAAGCTATTGTTGGAAAGTAGGGATGATTCTTCCCTTAAGGTTCTATTACTCTGATACGAGCAATTTGGTGGAGTGATGAAATGGGTGAAGCACATTGAATCAAATCAAACGAGTAATGAAAAAGAACCAAAAGCTTTTGGAACACATATTCATTGAGCAAACTGTAGTACTAAACATTGCAGCTAAATACAGCGGCTAGAAAGGAAAATTAGAAAAACAAAGCAAAGAAAAGTGACCAGTGGCTTGAATGGACTCAAATACATGGAATGCAATTTGAAAAGGAATAAGTGAACAGTGGACTGCTAAGCTGCAGGGGCTTGTGGCGCTGTGTAGCCCTTGTCTTCTTGGTCTTCACTTGAGCTTTATAGATGTATGAACCAACCACATGCTTGTAAACCACCCACTATCTCTAAACCATCAGCCACTACAAGAAGTTACAAATTATTTGGCAATAACCACCCACCCATTTTCTATTATCTTGCCACTTCTAATAACCACTACACACTGGTAAAACTCCCACTAGTGTGGTTAATCTCCCACTTGCATAAAATTTAACAGGTCATGACAAAAATAATTCCATATTTAGGGTGTAAACAATGCCCCCTGGTTCTTTGAAAATGAAATGAAATGTAATTTTTGAAGAACCATGCATACAATTGCCGATTTTTGTGGTCATTATCGACCTCATGGTCCAATTTTTGTGGCTAGTGCTAAGTGAGAGACAGATGACATCGGCCTTGAGCAGACCGAAGGACCAACATGTAGTATTGTGGATTTTAAATTTTCGATCTAGTACTGCATTAGCATTGAGTCAGGCCATAATTTTTCGAAGCTTAGAAGACCGCCTTTTTGGGTGCAACATCGGTCTTACAACATAGCCCGATAGCCTTGCAGACCGATTTTAATTATGAGCACGTGTACGGGCAGTCATCTGATGAGTAACACATTTTGTGACATGGCTTGAATGTTGGAACAACTGTTGCCCCCTACTCCTGCCATGTACAGATCGGCCAAAAAAAAACAAATATTCAATCGGGCAGTTATATACATTCACAACTCGGTCTATTGTAAGGCCATTTCCCAGGAAAATGTACACCACTTCGACCCACCACTATCAGCCATATGATATTGATGCCTAACAACTAGCTTCTACTCCTCGGGCTCACCTCATTTGGAATGTAAATTGGAACACTAGCGCCATTGATCTAGCTAATTTACTTATAGGTGCCCCACTTTCTAACCTTGACCCAAAAACTAGCCAATGGTCCAATCCTTTTCTTTTCTCATCGGCTTGGTAACCCGATTAACTCAAGACCGAAATTAGTATTGAATTTGGTCAATATTCTCTCTCTCTCTCTCTCTTTCTATCTATCTATTTTATAATAATACTCTAATTAAAATAGCCACCAAATTAGATGCCTAATTTGATGGGATCCACAAAGCCAAAGCGGAAGTAAATTTACAAAAATCAAGTAAATAATTATCTTTGTGTACAAATTATTTTTGGCAATAATGCCAAAAAAAATTGAACAACTCATAAATTGCAACCTTTCTCAAAGGTGGTTGTTCAAAATTAATAAATTCAATGGCCGAAATAAAATTACTCAACCTATGTGAAACTTTCCCCCCAACCGCCTTCTCGCCGTCACCAACACTAGCAGGAGGAGCATAAGCCAAAATAGAAATTATCGGCATATCATTAACAATTTTTTTTTCGCCGCCTTGGCCCCCAACCAATTTGAAATGCCTGAAATCGAGATGGTTAAACTGACCAATCTCTTGGTTTGTAGAGGCTTCATCGACCACTATTGGCAGTTTAAGAGGCTCCTCAAAATTAAGTATTGCCTTGGTGCAATCTTGTAGAAGTTGTTTATGCATATCTTCAGATGAGAAATTTCCACCCGTGTCGGTATCCTTAGCCGAAAGAGACATTTTTTGGCTTGTTGTCTGACTTGCAATTTTGTCTTCTTCTCCTAGTGGCAATCCAAAAAATTGTTCAAGGTTTAAAGCCATAGTCTTGCCCCCCGGGATGTGGATCGTCAACTCCACTTGAGGCTTTGACGAGTAAAATTTCGTTATTGCAATACTGATTACCGGCTTTAAGATGGTTAATCTCACCGTCAAGATAACCAATTTTATCGTTAAATCGGCGATTCTCATAATCAAAATGCCGATTAAGTTCCTCTTTATTCCAAGGCTGCAAATGCATGCATTGCAATAAATCATTGCAAATATCATATTTATCATAGTCAAGACGATAAATGTCATCAAGAAGTTGGTCAATTGCCTCTTCTCACAGACGAATTTGATTGTCGTAGAAGTGTAACAATGCTTCACGAAACATCACTAGGCAGTCACACTGGGCCTGCCAAATTGTTTTGGCTAAAATCAAATTGACAGGGCGTGTCAGGGGCTTTGTACGAAGACCCAAACGTGTGACCAAAATGATCCCTAATAGTTGTTTGAGAGGGATCAAGCTATTGTTGGAAAGTAGGGATGATTCTTCCCTTAAGGTTCTATTACTCTGATACGAGCAAATTTGGTGGAGTGATGAAATGGGTGAAGCACATTGAATCAAATCAAACGAGTAATGAAAAAGAACCAAAAGCTTTTGGAACACATATTCATTGAGCAAACTGTAGTACTAAACATTGCAGCTAAATACAGCGGCTAGAAAGGAAAATTAGAAAAACAAAGCAAAGAAAAGTGACCAGTGGCTTGAATGGACTCAAATACATGGAATGCAATTTGAAAAGGAATAAGTGAACAGTGGACTGCTAAGTTGCAGGGGCTTGTGGCGCTGTGTAGCCCTTGTCTTCTTGGTCTTCACTTGAGCTTTATAGATGTATGAACCAACCACATGCTTGTAAACCACCCACTATCTCTAAACCATCAGCCACTACAAGAAGTTACAAATTATTTGGCAATAACCACCCACCCATTTTCTATTATCTTGCCACTTCTAATAACCACTACACACTGGTAAAACTCCCACTAGTGTGGTTAATCTCCCACTTGAATAAAATTTAACCGATCATGACAAAAATAATTCCATGTTTAGGGTGTAAACAATGCCCCCTGGTTCTTTGAAAATGAAATGAAATGTAATTTTTGAAGAACCATGCATACAATTGACCGATTTTTGTGGTCATTATCGACCTCATGGTCCAATTTTTGTGGCTAGTGCTAAGTGAGAGACAGATGACATCGGCCTTGAGCAGACCGAAGGACCAACATGTAGTATTGTGGATTTTAAATTTTCGGTCTAGTACTGCATTAGCATTGAGTCAGGCCATAATTTTTCGAAGCTTAGAAGACCGCCTTTTTGCGTGCAACATCGGTCTTACAACATAGCCCGATAGCCTTGCAGACCGATTTGAATTATGAGCACGTGTACGGGCAGTCATCTGATGAGTAACACATTTTGTGACATGGCTTGAAAGTTGGAACAACTGTTGCCCCCTACTCCTGCTATGTACAGATCGGCCAAAAAAAAAACAAATATTCAATCGGGCAGTTATATACATTCACAACTCGGTCTATTGTAAGGCCATTTCCCAGGAAAATGTACACCACTTCTACCCACCACTATCAGCCATATGATATTGATGCCTAACAACTAGCTTCTACTCCTCAGGCTCACCTCATTTGGAATGTAAATTGGAACACTAGCGCCTTTGATCTAGCTAATTTACTTATATGTGCCCCACTTTCTAACCTTGACCCAAAAACTAGCCAATGGTCCAATACTTTTCTTTTCTCATCGGCTTGGTAACCCGATTAACGCAAGACCGAAATTAGTATTGAATTTGATCAATACTCTCTCTCTCTCTCTCTCTCTCTCTCTCTCTCTCTCTCTCTCTCTCTCTCTATTTTATAATAATAGTCTAATTAAAATAGCCACCAAATTAGATGCCTAATTTGATGGGATCCACAAAGCCAAAGCGGAAGTAAATTTACAAGAATCAAGTAAATAATTGGCTTTGTGTACAAATTATTTTTGGCAATAATGCCAAAAAAAATTGAACAACTCATAAATGGTAACCTTTCTCAAAGGTGGTTGTTCAAAATTAATAAATTCAATGGCCGAAATAAAATTACTCAACCTATGTGAAACTTTCCCCCCTACCGCCTTCTCGCCGTCACCAACACTAGCAGGAGGAGCATAAGCCAAAATAGAAATTATCGGCATATCATTAACAATTTTTTTTTCGCCGCCTTGCCCCCCAACCAATTTGAAATGCCTGAAATTGAGATGGTCAAACTGACCAATCTCTTGGTTTGTAGAGGCTTCATCGACCACTATTGGCAGTTTAAGAGGCTCCTCAAAATTAAGTATTGCCTTGGTGCAATCTTGTAGAAGTTGTTTATGCATATCTTCAGATGAAAAATTTCCACCCATGTCGGTATCCTTAGCCGAAAGAGAGATTTTTTGGCTCGTTGTCTGACTTTCAATTTTGTCTTCTTCTCCTAGTGGCAATCCAAAAAATTGTTCAAGGTTTAAAGCCATAGTCTTGCCCCCCGGGATGTGGATCGTCAACTCCACTTGAGGCTTTGACGAGTAAAATTTCGTTATTGCAATACTGATTACCGTCTTTAAGATGGTTAATCTCACCGTCAAGATAACCAATTTTATCGTTAAATCGGCGATTCTCGTAATCAAAACGCCGATTAAGTTCATCTTTATTCCAAGGCTGCAAATGCATGCATTGCAATAAATCATTGCAAATATCATATTTATCATAGTCAAGACGATAAATGTCATCAAGAAGTTGGTCAATTGCCTCTTCTCACAGACGAATTTGATTGTCGTAGAAGTGTAACAATGCTTCACGAAACATCACTAGGCAGTCACACTGGGCCTGCAAAATTGTTTTTGATAAATTCAAATTGACAGGGCATGTCAGGGGCTTTGTACGAAGACCCAAATGTGTGACCAAAATGATCCCTAATAGTTGTTTGAGAGGGATCAAGCTATTGTTGGAAAGTAGGGATGATTCTTCCCTTAAGATTCTATTACTCTGATACGAGCAAATTTGGTGGAGTGATGAAATGGGTGAAGCATTGAATCAAATCAAACGAGTAATGAAAAAGAACCAAAAGCTTTTGGAACACATATTCATTGAGCAAACTGTAGTACTAAACATTGCAGCTAAATACAGCGGCTAGAAAGGAAAAATTAGAAAAACAAAGCAAAGAAAAGTGACCAGTGGCTTGAATGGACTCAAATACATGGAATGCAATTTGAAAAGGAATCAGTGAACAGTGGACTGCTAAGTTGCAGGGGCTTGTGGCGCTGTGTAGCCCTTGTCTTCTTGGTCTTCACTTGAGCTTTATAGATGTATGAACCAACCACATGCTTGTAAACCAACCACTATCTCTAAACCATCAGCCACTACAAGAAGTTACAAATTATTTGGCAATAACCACCCACCCATTTTCTATTATCTTGCCACTTCTAATAACCACTACACACTGGTAAAACTCCCACTAGTGTGGTTAATCTCCCACTTGCATAAAATTTAACCGATCATGACAAAAATAATTCCATGTTTAGGGTGTAAACAATGCCCCCTGGTTCTTTGAAAATGAAATGAAATGTAATTTTTGAAGAACCATGCATACAATTGACCGATTTTTGTGGTCATTATCGACCTCATGGTCCAATTTTTGTGGCTAGTGCTAAGTGAGAGACAGATGACATCGGCCTTGAGCAGACCGAAGGACCAACATGTAGTATTGTGGATTTTAAGTTTTCGGTCTAGTACTGCATTAGCATTGAGTCAGGCAATAATTTTTCGAAGCTTAGAAGACCGCCTTTTTGGGTGCAACATCAGTCTTACAACATAGCCCGATAGCCTTGTAGACCGATTTTAATTATGAGCACGTGTACGGGCAGTCATCTGATGAGTAACACATTTTGTGACATGGCTTGAAAGTTGGAACAACTGTTGCCCCCTACTCCTGCCATGTACAGATCGGCCAAAAAAAAAACAAATATTCAATCGGGCAGTTATATACATTCACAACTCGGTCTATTGTAAGGCCATTTCCCAGGAAAATGTACACCACTTCGACCCACCACTATCAGCTATATGATATTGATGCCTAACAACTAGCTTCTACTCCTCGGGCTCACCTCATTTGGAATGTAAATTGGAACACTAGCGCCTTTGATCTAGCTAATTTACATATATGTGCCCCACTTTCTAACCTTGACCCAAAAACTAGCCAATGGTCCAATACTTTTCTTTTCTCATCGGCTTGGTAACCCGATTAACTCAAGACCGAAATTAGTATTGAATTTGGTCAACATTCTCTCTCTCTCTCTCTCTCTCTCTCTCTCTCTCTCTCTCTCTCTCTCTCTCTCTCTCTATCTATCGATTTTATAATAATACTCTAATTAAAATAGCCACCAAATTAGATGCCTAATTTGATGGGATCCACAAAGCCAAAGCGGAAGTAAATTTACAAAAATCAAGTAAATAATTGCCTTTGTGTATAAATTATTTTTGGCAGTAATGCCAAAAAAATTGAACAACTCATGAATGGGAACCTTTCTCAAATGAGGTTGTTCAAATTTAGTAAATTCAATGGCCGAAATAAAATTACTCGGCCTATGTGAAACCTGCCCCCCAACCGCCTACTAGTCGTCACCAACACTAGCGGGAGGAGCATTAGCCGAAATAGAAATTATCAACCTATCATTAACAATTATTTTTTTGCCGCCTTGCCCCCCAACCGATTTAAAATGCCTTAAACCGAAATGCTCTTGGTTTGTAGAGGCATCATCGACCACTGTTTAAGAGGCTCCTCAAGATTATGTATTGTCTTGGTGCAATCTTGTAGAAGTTGTTTATACATATCGTCAGATGAGAAATTTCCACCAGTGTCGGTTTCCTTAGCCAAAAGAGAGATTTTTGGCTCATCGTCTAAACTTGCAATTTTGTCGTCTTCTCCTAGTGGCCAATCCAAAAAATCGTTCAAGGACATAAAGCCACAGTCTTACCCTCCGGGAGGTGGATCATCAACTCCACTTGAGGATTTAACGAGTAAAATTTCGTTATTGAAGTACCGATTATCAGCCTCAAGACGGTCAATCTCACCTTCAAGATAACCGATTTTATTGTTAAATCGGCTATTCTCAGAATCAAAACGCCGATTAAGTTCCTCTTTATTCCAAGGCTGCAAACGCATACATTGCAATAAATCATTGCAAATGTCACATTTCTCATAGTCAAGACAATAAATATCGTCTAGATGTTGGTCAATTGCCTCTTCTCGCTGACGAATTTGATCGTCGTAGAAGTGTAACTATGCTTCACGAAACATCACTCGGCAGTCCCACCGGGCATGCCAAATTGTTTTGGCTAAAAAACAAATTGATCGGCCGTGCCAGGGGCTTTGTACGAAGACCCAAACATGTGACCAAAATGATTCCTAATAATTGTTTGAGAGGGATCAAGCGATTGTTGGAAAGTAGGGATGATTCTTCCCTTAAGGTTCTATTACTCTGATACAAGCAAATTTGGTGGATTGATGAAATGGGTAAAGCACATTGAATCAAATCAAACGAGTAATGAAAAAGAACCAAAAGCTTTTGGATAATATATTCATTGAAAAAACTGTAGTACTAAACAGTGCAGCTAAATACCGTGGCTAGAAAGGAAAAATTAGAAAAACAAAGCAAAGACAAGTGACCAGTAGCGTGAATGGACTCAAATACATGGAATGCAATTTGAAAAGGAATAAGTGAGTAGTGGACTGCTAAGCAGCAGGGGCTTATGGTGTTGTGTAGCCCTTGTCAACTTGGTCTTCACTTGTGCTTTATATATGTATGAACCAACCACATGATTGTAAACCACCCACTATCTCTCAACCATCAGCCACTACTAGAAGGTACAAATTATTTGGCAATAACCACCCAACCATTTTCTATTTTCTTGCCACTTCTAATAATCACTACTCACTAGTATAACTCCCACTAGTGTGGTTAATCTCCCACTTTCATAAAATTAAACCGGTCAAGACAAAAATAATTTCATATTTAGGGTGTAAACAATGCCACTCTGGTTCTTTGAAAATGAAATGAAATGTAATTTTTGAAGAACCATGAATACAATTAACCGATTTTTGTGGTCATTATTGGCCTCATGGACCGATTTTTGTGGCCAGTGCTTAGTGAGAGACAGATGACATCAGCCTTGAGCAGACCGATGGACTAACATGTAGTATTATGGATTTTAAATTTTTGGTCTAGTACTGCATCAGTCTCAAGTCAAGCCGCAATTTTTTTAAGCTTAGAAGAACGCCTTTTGGGTGCAACATCGGTCTTACATCATAGCCGATAGCCTTGCAGATCGATTTTAATTGTAAGCATGTGTACGGCAGTCATCTGATGAGTAACACAAATTGTGACATGGCTTGAAAGTTAGAACAACTGTTGCCCACTACTCCTGCCATGTACAGACCGACCAAAAAAAAATATTCAATCAGGCAGTTGTATACATTCAGAACTCAGTCTATTGCAAGGCCATTTCCCATTAGAATTTACACAACTTGGACCCACCACTATCAGCCATATGATATTGATGCCTAGCAACTAGCTTTTACTCCTCGGACTCACCTCATTTGGAATGTAAATTGGAACTCTGGCACCTTTGATCTTGCTAATTTACTTAGATAGGCCCCAATTACTAACCATAACCCAAAAACTAGCCAATGATCCAATACTTTTCTTTTCTCATCGGCTTGGTAGCCTGATAAACTCAAGACCGAAATTAGTATTGAATTTGGTCAATATTCTCTCTCTCTCTCTCCCTCTCTCTCTCTCTCTCTCTCTCTCTCTCTCTTATAATAATATTGTAATTGAAATAGCCACCAAATTAGATACCTAATTTGATGAGATCCACAAAGCCAAAGTGGAAATAAATTTACAAAAATCAAGCAAATAATTGGCTTTGTGTATAAATTATTTTTGGCAATAATGCCAAAAAAATTGAACAACTCATGAATGGTAACCTTTATCAAAGGTTGTCATTCAAAATTAATAAATTCAATGGCCGAAATAAAATTACTTGGCCTATGTGAAATTTTTCCCCTAACCGCCTTCTCGTCGTTACCAATGCTAGAGGGAGGAGCATTAGCTGAAATAGAAATTATCGGCCTATCATTAACAATTATTTTTTCGCCGCCTTGCCCCCAACGGATTTAAAATATCTTAAACCAAGATGGTCAAAGTGACCACCAATCTCTTGGTTTATAGAGGCATCATCGACCACTATTGGCAGTTTAAAAGGCTCATCAAGATTATATATTGCCTTGGTGCAATCTTGTAGAAGTCTTTTATACATATCTTCAAATGAGAAATTTCCACCGGTGTCGGTATCATTAGCCGAAAGAGAGATTTTCGGCTCGTCATCTAAACTTGCAATTTTGTCGTCTTCTTCTAGTGGCCATCCAAAAAATCATTCAATGACATAAAGCCACAGTCTTGCTATTGGAAAAATAGATTTAAATCAAAATTTTAAATGCGCAGCGGAAAGATTATGTTTCAAGAATTCGTTGGTAGCCCAGGATCTACTACTCGTCAATTCCATAGATGCGTACTAACTAAAGGGGACAAGAATTATACCTCAAGTCTTGAACCTAATTCTGATATTCTTTTTCCTTGGTGATACAGCAGCCTCCACTAGGTTGTCTTCGCCCTAATGACTCCTGCTGATGTCTACCGGAAAGACTAGAGATGGTGGGATCTCTAATAGAGAGGAAAAAGAAGGTTTGGGGCTTTAAAACAGTTTATGCAGTTTTTGCTTTATAAAAATGATGAACTCTTTTTCCAGAACGCAGCTGCCCTATTTTTAGATTCCCAGAACCGACCTAACCTTCAATCGATCAAAGGACTTCAATCGATCGAACATTCGATCGATCAAACCATGCTTGAGCGATCAAACCTGCCATGACTTCAATCGATCGAACTAGCTTCAATCGATCGAACCTGTCTTAACAGCTTCCTCAAGTGTCTTTCCAATTATCCTGGTGGAGTTAAGAGTGGGACCTCCTAGGCTCTTTATTGTTGGCTCAGATCAGTTGATTAATTCCCATGACCAAACTCTTTGATCAGCAAATTGATCGACTGATCAGTTAACGCTTACTCCACTATAAAATGATAACTAAACTCCAACGCAAAAAAACATATCCGAAGCGATAACTAGACTTGTATGTTGTACTAATGTCCCTGTACCGTCAGCATTTGCAATCATATTTAGGTAGTCAGATAAATGGTCATTGTCAACCTGAATCATGATTACTTCTTGAGCTCCTTCAGTCCCATTCACCTTTCATGATTACCAAACATGTTGATAACTCTTATCAACAAGACTGCAGTACTCAGTAATCAACTTGGTGACATACTCAAGGGAATGTTTACTCTTAATCAGAGGGTAGATTCTATCTTGATAATATATGTTCACAACCCTATGAACATAACATACCCAAGATACCCAGGTGTTGATCTTTTATAGACCTCACTGATTGGTAAGTCAAAGCAGCCATATCCACAGTCTGTGTTCATAATCGTCTCAAGATTGAGAACACATACCTTATACAAGTTATGAGTTCCTATTGACTTTTGACAGCCTTAAGTGTCAATAGGAAAGCTCAGGTCCGTCAATGCACTACAAGCACTAGAACATTAACTAAGAGTTACACACTAGTGATTGAGATTCATCACTCCATCCAATGGTAGTCAATCATGCTACAATGTATACCTGATGAGATATCCAGTCTCATCATCCACTGTGACAAGTTCTAAGTATCAAAGGATAGTAATTCGTATCTCACTTGTATATACCTCATACACACACGAATTACTTACTATGATACTTAAGGATTAACAATCATCTCATGAAAGAAACATACATAATGAAATGCAAAGCTGATATCCATATATTAAAATGCTAACGTCTAATACATAAATCAATGGTTTGAGGGGACAAATGCAACAAAATCCCACTTGCACTCACAACCATACACGATTCCATCTGAGACCTAGACTATCTAGATGACGATCAAAGACCTTCTATAGCAAGGCCTTTGTAAACGGATCCGCAAGATTATCAGTTGTGACAATCTTGGTGACAGTCACATCTCCACATTGAATAATATCTCGGATTAGATGATATTTCCTCTCTACGTGTTTTCCCTTTCCGTGGTTCCTTGGCTCCTTGGACTGAGCCACTACCCCACTATTATCATAATAGAATGTAATAGGTGACAGTGACACTGGTACCAACTTGAGCTCCATAAGGAACTTCTTAAGCCAAACAGCTTCCTTTGCAACTTCACAAGCAGCCACATACTCAGCTTCTGTAGTTGAGTCTGTAATGCATTTCTACTTAATGCGCCTCCAACTAACAGCACCACCTCCCAAGGTAAAGAGATGACCGAAAGTCAACTTCCTCAAATCATTATCTGACATAAAGTCCAAGTCAGTGTATCCCACTGGAATTAACTCACTACCGTTGTACATAAGCATATAATCTTCAGTCCTTCTTAAGTACTTGAGAATGTGCTTAACAACTGTCCAGTGCTCTGGACCTGGATTCGATTGATACCTATTGACCATGCCTACGGCATAGCAGATATCTGGTCTAGTGCATAACATCGCATACATGAGACTTCCCACCACCGAGGCGTAGGGAATTCTTGACATGCGATTCCTCTCCTCCTATGTCTTAAGACACTGGTCCTTGGAGAACGCTAAACCATGCCTGAAAGGTAACAAACCTTTCTTCGAATTATCCATTGAAAATCTAGTTAGCACTCTCTCGATATAACCAGCTTGAGTTAATCCCATTATCTTTCGCTTATGATCCCGAAAGAGTTTATCCTAAGAATATAGCTTGCCTCTCCTAGATCCTTCATATCAAAAGTACTAGCTAGCCAAACCTTGACTATTGACAATGCTACTACATCATTTCTAATGAGTAGAATGTCGTCAATGTAAAGTACAAGAAAAGCCACCACTATCCCTTCATACTTCTTGTATACACAAGGTTCATCCTGATTCTGTATGAAACCAAACGGCTTGACCGCTTGGTCAAATTGGATGTTCTAACTCCTAGATGTCTGCTTAAGCCCATAAATGGACTTTTGAAACTTGCATACCAAGTTACCTTTCCGACCAGCTATGAACCCTTCTGGTTGTTGCATATAGATGTCCTCCTCAAGATTGCCATTCAAGAATGCAGTCTTGATGTCCATCTGCCAGATCTCATAATCTAGGCATGCAATAATGGATAAGAGTATCCTGATGAACTTGAGCATGGCTACAGGAGAGAAGGTTTCCTTATAGTCAATGCCCTTCCTTTGAGTATAACCTTTCGCTACAAGCCTAGCCTTAATGGTCTCAACCTTTCCATCATATCCTCTTTTCCTCATATAGACCCACTTATAGCCAATGGGTTTAATATTGGCTAGAAATTCTACAAGATCCCAAACCTGATTGGAATCTACAGATTTTAATTCAGCATTCATAGCTTTAACCCAATGAGCTGAATCAATATCAGCCATTGCCTTTTCGTATGTAGCAGGATCTGATTCAGATTCTATGGAGACAACTTCAAAAACTTCTCCTAAGAACATGTATCTATCAGGCTGGCTGATAATCCTCCCACTACGACAAGGTACCGGTGCGAAATTGGGTGAAGAAGTGGTATCTTCTTGATTTACATCATTATCAACTGTGGATTGGATTGAGGGCTCTCCTTCTATCTCTATCAGATCTATCCTTCCATTAGGTTTATGGTTCATGATATAATCATCCTCCAAGAAAACAGAATTCGTACTGACGAACACCTTCTGCTCTCTTGGATCATAAAAATACCATCCATATTTGGTACCCCACAAAGTAACATACTTCTGATCTAGAATCCAAGTTCCTCATCTTTCTTTTCAGCACATGTGCCAGACACCCCCATATTCGGAGATGTTGCAAAGAAGTCTTGCGCCCAATCCACATCTCTCATGGTGTCCTGGGAACAGATTTGCTTGGTACTAGATTTAGTATGTAAGCATAACCCCAAAAGAATAATGGAAACTCAAAATAACTCATCATCGACATAGTCATGTCTAAAAGAGTCCAATTCCTTCTCTCTGCTACACCATTCTACTGAGGCGTACCAGGTGCAGTCAACTGTGATAGAATCCCATTCTGTACAAGGTGATCAATAAACTCATTAGAGAGGTACTCGCCATCTCGATTAGATTAAATGACCTTGATATGTGTGCCTAATTGCTTCTCCACTTCAGCCCTAACTCTTTGAACTTTTCAAAGGCTTTAGACTTATGTTGCATTAGGTACACATATCCATTCCTTGAGTGGTCATCAATAAATGTTATAAAATACTCATAACCACCCCTTGCTCTAATGTTTATTGGTCCACACACATCAGTATGAACTAATTTCGACAATGCATTGGTCCTATTGCCCTTTGCGGGAAAGGGCCTTTTGGTCATCTTACCCTCTAAACAAGACTCGCAGACTTCCATTGGTTCAAGAACCAAATCGCCTAAGACCCCTTCTTTGACTAGTCTGCCAATCCTATTTAGATTGATAAGCCCAAGCCTCATATGCCAAAGCCTTGTTGGATTAGTGGAAGGTCCCTTTCTTTTAGATGGTACAGTTACCACTGAGTTATTAAGTTCCATGCAAGAGTCTTTAGAAATATTGGGAGTAAGAGTCTTTAGAAATATTGGGAGTAATCACATACAATCCATTTGATTTAACACCAGAACATATAAAAGAACTATTTCTTTTAATCACAACTTCAGTTCCAAAATGAAAAGAATAACCATTATTCGATAGATTAGAAACTGAAATTAAATTACGTCTCATTGAAAGGACGTAAAGTACATCTGATAAAATCAAAATTTTATTGTCAATTCTAAAACTATGACTCCTAAGCCGCAGATACGGTTACGCTAGAACCTAGAGTAAGTACGATTTTCCCATCACTACACCTCCTGGTTGATCTGAACCCCTGCAATGAATTACAGATATGGTTAGTCACACCAGAATCAATGCACCAAGTGTTTGAAGTATCCATTATAAAACTTATTTCAATCACATGTGATTTAATCATACCTTGAACTCTTGTAGCTAAGAATTCTGGATAGTTCCTCTTCCAGTGGCCCTTGTCGCCGGATTGGAAACACTTTCCTTTGCCTTGGCCACCCACCTTCCCTTTTGCCCTTACCTTTTCTCTTAGATTTTGCAATCTTAGGGACCGGTCCAACACTTGAACCACCAGTGCCAGCCTTCTTCTTCCCTTTCTTTCCTTTCGGTGTAGATTGAGAAGAGGAAGCGCTTTTTTCAACGTTCAAAACGTTGACCCCAGGCTTGATCACCCATTCCGCTGTGAGTAAAGAACTCATTAATTCGCTCATTGAGAAATTCATTTGATTCATATTATAATTGAGTTTAAATTGAGCAAATAAAGGTGACAGCGAGTTGAGGATCAAATCAACTTGGGTCTGTGCATCGATGCTGGCACCTTGGGTCTCCAGCTCGTTTAAATAACCAATCATTTTTAAGACATGTTCCTTGACTGGAGTCCCTTCCAACATCTTTGTACTCATTATCTTCTGCATGGCTACCTGTCTGGCAGGCCTGCCATGTTCCCCAAACATCTTTTTCAAGGATGTGATAATGTCACTGGCAGAATCATTCGATTGGAATTGGTGTTGTAACACACCAGCCATTGAGGCCAGAATGTAGCAACGAGCCATTCCATTCGACTTCTTCCATTTGTCAAACTCGCGTCTGGCAGCTGCCAAAGCATTTGCCACGGGTTCTTCAGGGCTTGGGGTGGTGAGGACATATATGTGATCCTCCGCAATTAATACGATGTCAAGGTTTTGTTTCCATTCAGTGTAATTGTTTCCAGTTAATTTGTTTTGAGTGAGTATGGTGGCAAGTGGACTAAATGCAGATCCAGACATTATGATTACTGAAAATCAAACAAAATAAATGTGGATATCAGAATTTGACAGTTTGAAATAAAAGAATTCTTAAAACTCTTCTCTTAAAACAAAGTCACCAGAATATCGAAACGAAAGAATGAAGCCTCCGTGTGGTGGTCAATGTTCCATCCTTCTATTATTCATGACTTGTCCGCTATACAACTCTTGCAAAACAAGTTATGACTCCTGAACCTATTTGATCACTAAGTTTTTTAATAATGCCTCGTGTGGGATCCCTTATCCATAGCTTAGCTAGTGTGTACCATTAACTAGGATCCAATCACAACTGTCTCAAGTAGCGCCTCCGTGTGGTGGTCACCCTCTAACACGTCTGATTGATCCTATCTATAGAAAGTTCACATCTAGTAACCAATGAGTAGTGTACCCACCCTATAGAATGATCACCCCTGGCGAGGTGACACAGAATGCACTACTCATCTTACAATGAACCGTTAATGGAAGATCGTGGGTGTTATTAATAAGACCCTCTCCCACTAGATTTAGAAAATAAGGATTTTGCTTTTTAGGAAAAATTGTTTCTACACATTTCCCATAAACATCCAATGATTACTAATGCGTTGCAAACGGTTTTTGAATTTTATTTTAGAAAACTTGTTTTACGTGTATGCAAGTAGCAACAACATAATTAAATGCCAATCACAAATCAAGCACATAAAACAAAAAAACTAAAATTGAAAATAAAGGCATTCATATGCCTCTATCTCCCATGGCTCTATCTCCATAGAACCTCCTTCTTGGTTTGATCGCCTCCAGCTCCATCTTCATGGACAATGACTCATTGCTCCATCTTCATGGATGTTCTAATTCTATTACATTGGTCCTATGCCTCTTTCGAAGCTTACAATTTATCTAGAAATAAAAATAGCAACAATAAAATAAAAGGCTAGGGAAACTGGTGCAACTTTCCTTTTCGTAGGATTGAAGTCACAACGCCCTTTACACGTGCCTTAAAACCAAACCAGAATTTAATATAGCATGCACCAATCTCGAACAATTATATACAAAATTTAAATAGATCTTGGTGCCCTGGGAGATAGTGGACTAACTTGCTACAAAAGGGCTAGTCGTACGCATATCCGCATATATATATAACAGATATATATATATTACTATTGGAACCCCTAATTGATTCACACAGTATATAAACTCTTTACATACTGAATTAGAACTTGAAACAGCATCTAACTTCTCTATCACACTTCGATCGATTAAACATTATTCAATCGCTTAAACTTTCTGTTTCACAAAATGATTTGAAATTTTTTTAGAATAATTTAAAATAAAGTATACAATTTTAAAATACCCTTAAAACTGTGAATAAAACATCTAGACATAAAGTCTGTCTCGATCGATCAAACGTCATTCAATCGATCGAACAAAACAAAAGTTCGATCGATTAAAAATCTTCGATCGCTTGAGAACAGCAGATGTTCGATCGATCGAGACTACATCGATCGATCGAATCCATCATGCATCCTATGCCATCACAGATTTGTATTCTGCTACGAAAACACTGCAGAAACAGATCTGTGACGATGTAGTTTCAAAAATAGTTCTAAAATTAACATGTAAATCAAAACTAGTGTTCCAAAACACATCTATAGATCCAAACGAGCGTGGCTCTGATACCAATTGTTGGAAAAACAAGTTTAAATCAAAATTTTAAACGCGCAGTGGAAAGATTATGTTTCAAGAACTTGTTGGTAGCCTAGGATCTACTACTCATCAATTCCATAGATGTATACTAACTAGAGGGGACAAGAATTATACCTCAGGCCTTGAACCCAATTCTGATATTCTTTTTCCTTGGTGATGCAGCAGCTTCCGTAGGTTGTCTTCAACCTTATGTCTCCTGCGGATGCCTACCGGAAAGACTAGAGATGGTGGGATCTTTAATAGAGAAGAAAAAGAAGGTTTGGGGATCTAAAACAGTTTATGCAATTTCTGCTTTATAAAAACGACGATCTCTTTTTCCAGAATGCAGCTGCCCTATTTATAGATTCCCAGAACCGACCTAACCTTCAATAGATCGAAGGACTTCGATCGATCAAACCATGCTCGAGTGATGAACTTGCCATGACTTCAATCGATCGAACTAGCTTCAATCGATCGAACCTGTCTTGAGAGCTTCCTCAAGTGTCTTTCCAAGTATCCTGGCGGAGCTAAGAGTGGGACCTCCTAGGTTCTTTATTGTTGGCTCAGATCAGTTGATTAATTCCCATGACCAAACTCTTTGATCAGCAAATTGATCGACTGATCAGTTAATGCTTACTCCACTATAAAACGATAACTGAACTCCAACGCAAAAGAACATATCCGAAGCGATAACTAGACTTGTATGTTGTACTAATGTCCCTGTACCGTCAGCATTTGCAATCATATTTAGGTAGTCAGATAAATGGTCATTGTCAACCTGAATCATGATTACTTTTTGAGTTCCTTTAGTCCCATTCACCTTTCATGATTACCAAACATGTTGATAATTCTTATCAACAAGACTGCAGTACTCAGTAATCAACTTGGTGACATACTCAAGGGAATGTTTACTCTTAATCAGAGGTAGAATCTATCTTGATAATATATGTTCACAACCCTATGAACATAACATACCCAAGATACCCAGGTGTTGATCTTTTATAGACCTCACTGATTGGAAAGTCAAAGTAGCCATATCCAGAGTTTGTGTTCATAATCATCTCAAGATTGAGAATATGTACCTTATACAAGTTATGAGTTCCTGTTGACTGTTAACAGCCTTAAGTGTTAATAGGAAAGCTCAAGTCCGTCAATGCACTACAACCACTAGCACAATAACTAAGAGTTACACTCTAGTGATTGAGATTCATTACTCCATCTAATTGTAGTCAATCATGCTACAATGTATGCCTGATGAGATATCTAGTCTTATCATCCACTGTGACAAGTTCTAAGTATCAAAGGATAGTAATTCATATCTCACTTGTATGTATCTCATACACACACAAATTACTTACTATGATACTTAAGGATTGACAATCAACTCATGAAAGAAACATACATAATGAAATGCAAAGCTGATATCCATATATTAAAATGCTAACGTCTAATACATAAAGCAATGGTTTGAGGACACAAACCCAACACTTGCCCCCGGGAAGTGGATCGTCAACTCCACTTGAGGATTTAACGAGTAAAATTTCGTTATTTAAATGTCGATTATCGACCTCAAGACAGTCAATCTCACCTTCAAGATAACCGATTTTATTGTTAAATCAGTGATTCTCAGAATCAAAATGCTGATTAAGTTCCTCTTTATTCCAAGGCTGCAAACGCATACATTGCAATAAATTGGAACCCTAGCGCCTTTGATCTTGCTAATTTACTTAGATGGGCCCACTTACTAACCATGACCCAAAAACTAGCCAATGGTCCAATAGTTTTCTTTTCCCATTGACTTGGTAGCCCGATTAACTCAAGACCGAAATTAGCATTGAATTTGGTCAATATTCTCTCTCTCTCTCTCTCTCTCTCTCTCTCTCTCTCTCTCTCTCTCTCTCTCTCTCTCTCTCTCTCTCTCTCTCTCTCTTTTATAATAATACTGCAATTGAAATAGCCAACAAATTAGATACTTAATTTGATGGGATCCACAAAGCCAAAGTGAAAGTAAATTTACAAAAATCAAGTAAATAATTGGCTTTGTGTACAAATTATTTTTGGCAATAATGCCAAAAAAAATTGAACAACTCATAAATGGTAACCTTTCTCAAAGGTGGTTGTTCAAAATTAATAATTCAATGGCCGAAATAAAATTACTCGGCCTATGTGATACTTTCCCCCTAACCACCTTCTCGTCATCACCAACACTAGCGGGAGGAGCATTACCCGAAATAGAAATTATCGGCCTATCATTAACAATTATTTTTTCGCCGCCTTGCCCCCTAACCGATTAAAAATGCCTTAAACTGAAATGGTCAAAGTGACCAATCTCTTGGTTTGTAGAGGCATCATCGACCACTATTGGTAGTTTAAGAGGCTCCTCAAGATTATGTATTGCCTTGGTGCAATCTTGTACAAGTTGTTTATACATATCTTCAGATGAGAAATTTCCACCAGTGTCGGTATCCTTAGCCGAAAGAGAGATTTTCGGCTCGTCGTCTATACTTGCAATTTTGTCGTCTTCTCCTAATGGCCAATCCAAAAAATCTTTCAAGGACATAAAGCCACAGTCTTGCCCCTCGGGAGGTGGATCGTCAACTCTACTTGAGGCTTTAACGAGTAAAATTTCGTTATTGAAATACTGATTATCGGCCTCAAGACGGTCAATCTCACCTTCAAGATAACCGATTTTATTGTTAAAGCGGCGATTCTCATAATCAAAACGCCGATTAAGTTCCTCTTTATTCCAAGGCTGCAAACGCATGCATTGCAATAAATCGTTGCAAATGTCGCATTTCTCATAGTCAAGACGATAAATATCGTCTAGAAGTTGGTCAATTGCCTCTTCTCGCAAGCGAATTTGATCGTCATAGAAGTGTAACTATGCTTCATGAAACATCACTCGGCAGTCCCACCGGGAATGCCAAATTGTTTTGGCTAAAAATCAAATTGACCGGCTGTGCCAGGGGCTTTGTACGAAGACCCAAACGTGTGACCAAAACGATCACTAATAGTTGTTTGAGAGGGATCAAGCGATTGTTGGAAAGTAGGGATAATTCTTCCCTTAAGGTTCTATTACTCTGATACGAGCAAATTTGGTGGAGTGATGAAATGGGTGAAGCACATTGAATCAAATCAAACAAGTAATGAAAAAGAACCAAAAACTTTTGCAACACACATTCAGTGAACAAACTGTAGTACTAAACAGTGCAACTAAATACAGCGACTAGAAAGGAAAAATTAGAAAAACAAAACAAAGACAAGTGACCAGTGGCTTGAAAGGACTCAAATACATGGAATGCAATTTGAAAAGGAATAAGTGAGCAGTGGACTGCTAAGCCGTAGGGGCTTGTGGCGTTGTGTAGCCCTTGTCTTCTTGGTCTTCACTTGAGCTTTATAGATGTATGAACAACCACATGCTTATAAACCACCCACTATTTCTCAACCATCAGCTACTACAAGAAGTTACAAATTATTTGGCAATAACCACCCAACCATTTTCTATTTTTTTTTTTGCCACTTCTAATAACCACCACTCACTAGTAAAACTCCCACTAGTGTGGTTAATCTCCCACCTGCATAAAATTAAATCTATCATGACAAAAACAATTTCATATTTAGGATGTAAACAGAGGGAGAGATAAAAAACAAATGAGCCTTGTCAAACAAACTCTAAGGGTGAGTTTGATAAAACTGAAAATTAAGTGCTGAATTTAAGTGCTGAAAAATTTAAGTAATTTGTATTGACAAAATAAAAATAGATTGCATTCAGTAATTATTTTCAACAAAAAACTTTCACTTAACGTTTTTAGTGGATTTTTGGTTACTTTTTCAATTAGGTGATATATTATCAAATGCACTGAAAAAATTTAATGCTGAACGTTTTCATTTTCATCACTTAATTGAGTTATCAAACACACCCTAAGTATTAATGCCAAAAAAGGAAAAAGGAAAAAAATAAATAAATAAATAAATAAATAAAGAGTCCAATCCAACCTAGGATTGGGAAACCCAGATGGGCATATAAAAAAGCCCAAATTTGATGAAGTCGTCACGTATATAAATAGTGAATGTGGGATCGTATGTTGTTTATTGAAGAGCGTGCACGAGCGAGAGAGAGAGAGAGAGAGAGAGAGAGAGAGAGAAAAAAGAATATTAGGGTTAGGGTTAGTTGATAGTCTTGAAGGATGGACGACGAAGGCGTAGTGATTGCAAAGCTGATTGACTACGAAAGCGAGGAAGAAGATGTTGGGATGACGATTGAGGAATCGGAGGAAGAAGATGTTGGGATGAGGATTGAGGAATCGGAGGAATTGGAGGAATTGAGAATAAGGAGATTGGAGGAGGATTACTCTGATGATCTCAACGTCATGTCTCTCTCCAAATCCTGCTCCAATAAGGCCTACGGCAACCCATTGTTACCCCCAACTCGAGCTTGGTTTCGCACCGGCCTTCCTATCTCACTCCGCCTCCACTGTTGCCACTTTCTCCTTCCCAAGGGCACTCTCCTTGATTTCTTTGTACGTACATCCTTCTCTCCCCCCCTCTCTCTATACCTGTATATATATATGTCTGTATTTATATCTCCAAACACACATCTGAGCCTGTTTGTCTGAGCTTATGCTTATGCGATTTTATCGTTATTGGTAGAACAATTTAAAAGTAGAATTGCTTACTATGATTTGGGTGTTTTGGTTATTATGTTGTGCAACTGATCAAACATAGAAAGAATCGTTATTAGTAGAACCCAAATTTTCCCATACCCATTTCAGCAACCAAATGCCTCCGAACTGCATTTGGCACCCAGATTTGCTATTTTGCCCCCAAAATCACAGAGACAATTAGACACAATCATCCCCACAAAGGCAAAACACTTGCACATACACCCCCAATCACAAAATTTAGAACATTTCCTTTCCTTTCCTGAATATATATTATATCAGTGTACCCTTATTTGAATGCAGGCGGCCATATTAATTCTGTTGTGTAATGTGTAACCACATTCTTGTTTTTCCCAAATATTTGGCTCCTTCTATTGTGTAAAACCTTGAATTCTGTTTCTCCTTTTTTGTGCATTGTGGATGCAAATTTGCCTCCCCTGGGGAAGAAATGAGCGGAAATTGGATATAACTTCATAGCTCTTGCTTAGAAATTGACAATATTGGAGGGACCATAGTAGTATATACTAGTAGTTATATAGGTTTGTAATTGATAGCTTCCTAGTGTTTTTTGAAATGAGTAGCACAACTTCTTTTTGGTGTATTCTATTCTGGTTAATTCGATTAGTTTCCATTTTCAAATTTGTGTTTTTTGAAATGAGTAGCACAACTTCGTTTCGGTGTATTCAGGTTATTTAGATTAGTTTCCATTTTCAAATTCGTTTTAGAGCGATCCAAATGTAACTTTACTGCCTTGGGGGTCACAAGTATCTGATTTACCCAGTTCATGGGGAGAGGCGGCTTACCATAGGTCTTGGGGTTTACTCTACAGGTTCGGGTCATTTTGCCCTGCCTTGGAGGGGTTCTGTCATCATTAGAAAGAAAAAAAATCTCAAACCATTGAGAATATGACTCTGAGTTAGAAGATGAAGCTAGCATTTGCTTCTTGGTTACTCCAATCTAAAAGGACTTTAATCAAGAGAAGAGGTACCGAAGAAGACTTGAGCAAACTTGAGAATCACATGAAGAGGGTAAATGACCAAAACTAAGAGATTTAGGTAATTTGTCAAGAACTAAATGACTAAATGAGCCTCCCACTACAAATTGACCGATAGAAGTCTGAGTTACGAGATCAGAGTCATGCAGTCTTCGACTCTTCTTATAAGTATATAAGACCTCAACAACCTCGGGTGAAAGGAAGAACTATCATAGTTTGCTATATATTAGTTTAAATCAATCTGATGACTCTGATCATTCCCATCCTACCAGCCCTTGAAAGCTATTAATGAAAGTCCTGTAACATAGGAGGCTATGAAGCACGGACACTTCTAAGAAGTTAATGTCTCAGTCCGACACACGGAAACGAAACTTCGCGGGCACTTTTCCTGCCATGTCAACATGCAGGTTTTTTTAGGATTTAAGGTGTCGACGTGCCCGTGCCGTGTCTTGTCTGTGTCGTCGTATCCGTGTCTGTGCTTCAGCCTATAATGAGCATTTGGAATTGGCTTATGAATATGTTTCTACGTCATGCACTGACAGCTATCTTAACTTTGGATGCCGGGGAAAAGGAGCGCCTTCAATTCAATTTGACTGAAATCTGGGGATCAGGGGAGGGATCACTTGATTGGCTGCTCTATTGACTCCTAATGAACTTGTGTACATCGTTAAATCAGTTTCATTTTCTTTCATATTTCTTTTCTCTTTTTTCCTTCTATTGTTGATGATAAGTAGTGAATGTAATGCAAACCCCCACCCACCCACCCACCCAATCACACACACCCCAAAAAAAAAAAAAAAAAAAAAAAAATGGAACGGTTCCTATAATTTCTTGGTATTATGTATCAACCAATTATTTATTTTCAGATACTTGAGGGAAGAGTCTTTTACTTCACATGCATGGAGTGCTGTGCTAGAGTGACAATGGAGCAAGATCCTGAGAATTTGCAGCATTATACTGTCAAATCTGGTGCTACCATTGAGCTTGGGAATGTGGAGGACGAACAGGGTCAACTGAATGAAAAGCCTACACTGCTGTCGTGGGGGAGGCGGCAAACTTTTCCTCATCCTCTCCGCTAGTTAGTATTGTGATAGTAACATGTTCTCTTTTGATCTGCATCTGGTGACTTCATTTTTGACTGTGTTTCTTTGAAAATTTGAACTCTTGATATGGTTTAGTTTTGGTGTTTGTTCAGAAACATGCTCTCATCCATCCCTTAATATTTGACTAGAGATGATATGGGTTTATTGGTTTTATATTGAATTTGTCATCTTCATGGTATTTATCTTCTCTACACAACCCCCTAAATCCTAGTCCAATTATTTTTTTGTCTCCAACTCTAAACTTTATTTTTCGAAAATCATTTGCAAATGAGATCAATATGAAGCCATATTATTCAAGAGAGCAAAAATTAATTATTCAGTACATATTGTTAAGACTTGTTTATATCTCTGAGTAGAGCTAAAATTAATGATTCAATACATGTTAATGACTTGTATATCAGACTTAGAGTTTGGTAGCGATGCTATTTTTGAATTCGAATGCTTTCATCATTAGAGGAGAAAGAAAAGGTACAAGGAAAGGGAAGGAAAATATAAAGTCTTCCTGATCAAGGATGTTATAGCTAATAAGATTGGATAGGTAATGTGAAGCTACAGATTGTGGACTTTTTCCGAGGAGTGTTTCGGTAATTTGACCCGTGTTGCATGTATGCTGATTTCAGGGAGGCTATGGTAGTGTAATTTGTATGAGTAATGCTAAGGGTATGACTCATTACTCCATTTGTATCTTCTCTTTTAGTCTTTTGAGTTTTGACTATCAGAAATATCAATAGCTCCACATTACCACTTCTGGTTAGACTACCATTAGCCAATGGATAATGACGAGTTCATCTAAAAATCCAAAATGCCCCAAAAGTACCCTCTTTAAAACCACCAACCCCCCCTCCCCCCCCCCCAAAAAAAAAGTATCCTCTTTCTATGTTTCCCTTTCATGATTTCATCTGCAGTTGCACTCTCTACTATAAAAAATCTCTCTCTCTCTCTCTCTCTCTCTCTCTCTCTCTCTCTCTCTCTCTATATATATATATATATATATATACTAGGTATTGCCCGTGCCCGAGGGCACTACCAGGGGACAAAAGAAAAGAAAGGGGTTCTTAAGTCTAAAATAAGCAATTAAAACTGCACGAGTGTACAAAAAATTGAAAAAGTGTACTTCGTTATTTCCACATTAGACCTTATTAGGCTGTCATGACATAATAATCTAAATAATAATTTTACATCTACTACATCTAGGCAAAGAAAAGTGAAACACGTCACTTTTCGAAATATATATACATACACATACAAATTATACAATAGAATTGCTCCAAAAGAAGTCTTAAGCTTTGTTATGTTGAATAAACATGAAGGTAAGTTGGTAACACATTAACACCATTATCATACACTACTTTGAGTTTCTGGGTCACCTGAAGAATATGAAAAAAAAACCAAAGTTAAAATCAAAGAGAACTCAATGGCGAAATAGATTGAGCACAAATCAATTAAATCAATCTCCATGAAGAATAATTTCTTCCAAATTAACAACCACCAATTGACATATTTGCCAATAAAAATAGAAAATTCAAAGAACTTCCCTTATCATTGGCTTCTTAGGGTTCTCTCTCTAGGGTGTATAATATGTGACATCTTATAAAGGTGGGAAAAAAGACAATAAGTGAGTATTAGGGGACTTGATTAGAAATTACTACATCCTAATAATTAGAAATTTTATTCCACAAAAAAAAAAAAAAAAAAGAAAGAAAGAAAGAAAGAAGAAAGAATAGAAATGGGTCGTGGAAGTAGTAACAACACCATCACACTATACTTCTAAAATCTGAGACCAAGGCAAAAAGAAAATGCTAAGTACACCAGTTTGGGACACCTAAATAGTTTACTTATCGATGTGTCAATAGCGATTTGAAATGAAATCAAACTTGAAGTTCTTTCATTTTCTAATAAAAGAAGTACACATCAATAGGTAAACAACTTAGGTATCCCAAACTGGTGTACCTAACATTACTCAAGCCATAGTATCAGAAAGTGATAGTTGGCAGAGGCTAAACCAATGAAAAACAATCTCACCAACCAAATACGGGTAATTGAAGCAAATTATACATTTATAAGCAACTCAGTTTCTTCTCAAAATTAATTCTACGTGCAAGCAATCGAAATCAATCAAGTAATAAATGGATTAATTTGCGAAAATAATATAAGGGAATGTAATAAATGAGATTTTGACCATTAATCCACTTTAATAACCCTAAAATTGGCGGTGGGGCAATTTGGAAAGATAAAACCCCCAAAATCTCAATTTGGATAGGATACATCTATAAGAAAATTACTGAAATTATAACACACATATTAGATACAATCAGTTACATTTTGAATTATAGAAGTCAGGAAAGGTAAATTGGGATTTTTGGCATAGATTAAGTTGATTAGAGAAGAAAGGAAATTACTAAATTGGGAGTAAATTGGGATTTTTACTCCCCTTTGGTTGACATGAAGAAAGAAATCCTACATGGAGAACTGAAAATATATTAAGAAGAAACAACTAATTCTTCTTCCAAATCTAAGCCATTTTCCATGATTACAATTGTTGACATTTATATTTTTTAAAAAAGAGGGAAAAAGAAAAAACCAACCCTACCTATTTCTCCCCCAAATCTTAGCCACTGTTTTCTTTTACAGTCATATCATGAATTCGATAATAGTTTTTTTTTTTTCAAAAAAGAAAAATTACTGCCTATTATCTTGCCAAATCATAGCCGGGTTTCTATACTTAAATCCTACCAAAATGTTCTCACCAACTATGATTTGTCCCCCATTCAAATTACTTATCATTAAAATAAACGTAAAAAAATATGTTGCAAACGGGTTACGAACCTAAAAATAAAAGAAAATCAAGCGAGAACGGAAAAAAAAAAGGGCACACAGAGAAAATGAAAAAGAGAAAGAATAGAACATAAAATTAAAAAAAAAAAAAAAAAATCAAGCAAGAATCCAAAAAATAAAGGTTAAAAAGTAGAAAAACAACAATCAAGCAAGAACAAATGCAAACATAATGTAAAGTTTTGAAATATGGTGCCTGGTGGAACATATATCTATCAATACCAAATGATGCAAAGCAATTAGAAGGTACATAAAAAACCCTCGCTAGCAATTAGAATAAATCTGTGAGCATGAAAAGCTGTGATTTAAAAAAAAAAAAAAAAAAACCTCCCTAGCAAATGCACGGGAATAGAAGGATCATGAAAACATATCAAACCCCCAAATAAACAATTGAAAATCATCATTCTTTCGTAGGTTAAAAACAAAATGCTTTGTTTTTTTTTAAAACATGCATAAAAATGACCTGGAAAAAAAAAATTGTGACTAAATGCTTTCAAAGTGCTGAGTAGAAGCACTTTTTTCCCAGAAAAATGCTTTGGGAATTTATTTTTCAGAATAAATGGAAAGAGAAATAAAAAGTATTCTCAATACCTGAGTATTTTTTTCGGATTTTCCCGATCTCAATACATGAGTATTTTTTTTCCGTTCTTCTTTTTCTTTTTTCCGGTCTACTTCTTTTTTCCGTTCTTCTTTTTCTTTTTTCCAGTCTTCTTCTTTTTTACCGTCCATTTTTCGGATCAAGTAATTCGATCGGAAAAAAAAAAAAAAAGAGACATGGGGGTGGGTTGGGGTGGCGTGGGGAGGAGGAGGATTCTTCTTCAGATCGGGAGGGTTGGGGCGGTTGGGGTGGAGGAGGAGGAGGAGGGTGAGGGTGGATGAGGAGAGAGAGAAGATCGGATCGGGAGGGTTGGGGCGTTTGGGGTGGAGGAGGAGGAGGGTGAGGGTGGATGAGGAGAGAGAGAAGATCGGGAGGGAGGTTGAGCCGAGAGGTGAGGAGTGGAGAGGCAAGAGAGGGAGAAGAAGAGGAAGAAATGGGTGGTAGTGTTTGGTGGGGAACCAGAGAGGGGGGGGGGAGGTGAGGAGTGGAGAGGCAAGAGAGGGAGAAGAAGAGGAAGAAATGGGTGGTAGTGTTTGGTGGGGAACCAGAGAGGGAGGGGGGGGGGGGGGGGGGAAGAGAGAGAGAGAGAGAGAGAGAGAGAGAGAGAGAGAGAGAGAGAGAGAGAGGCGGCAGTGGTTTGGGTATAGAATTAGAGAAGGTTTGTGCCTTTAGGGGAAAAAAATGCTACACACATTTAGCAAATCCCAGTCGGCATCCTAGTCATATTTTATGTCCTAGTCATATTTTTCCTTCCTACAATATAATATAGATATATATATATATATATATCAATTTCGGGAATTGCTATTCGCACTCTATGGATAAATCAATACACTCTATGAAATGCATTGATTGTATAGTACAACATGTGTGTCTAGTAGTATCATGGAGTGCATTAGTTCGTTGCAATAAGGTTAATTACATTTAACGAGCTTTTTTGTGCGTTCTTCTTCTTCTTCTCTCTCTCTCTCTCTCTCTCTCTCTCTCTCTCTCTCTCTCTCTCTCTCTCTCTCTCTCTCTCTCTCACACACACACACACACACACACACACACATATGTCTGTTCCCTAGTTTCTTCTCTCCTCTTCCCTGTTTTTTTTTTTTTGTTAAATGGGGGCTAGGGTTTAATATATGGGTATATATGTTTCACACACAACACTTATATATAAAACACATGTAAATCCTGTTTTTTGTCTAAGGGCCTCTGTTTGCTTGTAGTTATGCGCGGGCGTGCCAGAACCAAAAGTGGTTCGGTGTGTGCAAACTAATTTCCTATACGCTTGAGTCAGTGATACTCAAGGCTTTTAGATCTGACTTCTGAACTAAACAATTGTGTGCGGCGAGTAGGAAAGTACCCTCACCAGAAATCCCTTGGCAGTACTGAAGCGCACAAGCCAAATAGTGTATGGGTTTACCAAGTAAACAATCACAAACGATTAATAAAATACAGATTTTATTAAATGTTTGGAAAATACAACCAAAGAACAGATTTAGAACAGACTGATTGTTCGTGAAAATGAAAATAGTAAAAGAAAAATAACAAAAGGGAGTAGACCTAATTGCTATGAATGCAGAAAGAACATAAATGTTGAATGCTTTTGAATGCTGTTGAATGCTTTATTGAATGCTATTTTCGAGATTGACGCGGAGTCCTTTGCTTGAGGGGCCTGCCTCTATATTTATAGCGGCCATGATTGAATCTGATTAGGAAAGGATTCCTTAGCTTGCGCCTTAAGCTATGTAATTGATTGGTTAATTAGCAGAAACCTTCCTTATCTCAACTTCTTGCCTTATCACTATCTTGATTGAAACAATCCTACCATCTCAAGGATCATCTCGCTTAAATCCAGCTATTGGTGATAAGATTCTTTCCCAAACGGACTCGGATTTCCCCCAGATCTGGAGTGACGTCACAAATGGCAGCTGTCACCAGAACCGCCTTACCTCTACTCCTATCGGCCTCATAACTGTAACTAAAACTCATCGGACTCATGTAATGTCTTTATGTCCGATAACATCTCTCCAGGCGCTCACGTCCGATCGGGCTCACTTCTTCACACTTTTATCACTTTCAATACATATGGTGTCCGATAGTACGTTCATGTTCTCTATCTCCTCATCGGGCTCCCGTTCTGACAAATGCCCAATGAAGTCCCTTATGCCCGGCGTCTCAATCGGTCTCCCACGTATATCCTTGCTCCATTGCTTCCACCATTGATGCCCGATAGACCACTGCGGGTATGATGCTTCCAATCGGGCTCCATCCCATGGAACATCCAGGTTGCCTTCTAGTGACGCTTCCCCTAAGCCCGATGTCATCATCTACTCCGGACCAACCGGTGTCTGAAATGCCCATGCCCGACTATCTCTAGGCCCATATCCTCATATCAATCGGGCTAGAAAACCTTTGGCGGTTTTTAGGTGCAAACAATTGCCCCCCAAAATGTCATATCAAACATCCCGCCTTGATTGATGTGACATTTTGAAATTTAAACTAGCCACGCGTCAAGCACGCAGCTACTTGTCAGTTTATGGAGAATCCCACCAGTCACTCCACATTTAATGCGCCATGATTACGGCGTCGTGATATTTAAATATCACCCAACTCTCGAAACTCCCCACAACGGCACAACCTATTGGCATTCTCTCTTCTATTCCTTAAGCATAACACAGAGCTTCTCTCTCTAAAACCTCCATCTTCTCCGGCGACCCATTTCTCTCATAAATGGCTCCTAAGACTGCTCCGGCCACCACAAAAGGCAAGAAGACTTTCGGAGATGCTCCTCCACCACAAAACCGATGCAAGGAGGTTAGGGCTTTGGCCAAAGCTCACGCCGCTGATATATCCACCGAATACCTCACCCCCTACAGTTCCTCCAACGGTTCTCCCGTCGCACCAGGCTTAGGCACGGCGTTTCTTGGCCACCCTCCGGCGGCTTTTCTGTCTCTCTTTTCTCCCGTAGGAAACGAAGAATTTCTGCAAGTCCCTGCACATTGGGGCAAGGTCCAGACTGCTAACCAGCCAATTCGAGGATGGCCGACACCCGCCGCTGATTGGGACAAGTGGCTAACTAGGGTTTCGGCCTCTAAGGCCGCTATCTGGAAGCAAACGGGCATCTACGATGCAATCATGCTCAGCCGGTCTCGAATTGAGATAGACCGGCCTCTTCTTCTGTCTGCTTTACTCTTCTGGTCCTCGTCTTGCAACGGCTTTCTTTTCCGTTGCGGACCAATGGCTCCCACCGTCAAAGACATTAGTTATCTGCTCGGCCTTCATCCCCACGGCCCAGAAATCATTCCCGGTCTTGACGTTGGAACGGCCAGCTTTGCCTATCCACAACAAGAAATTGTCAGGGACGGGGCCGTTTCTCATAGGCCGATCACAGCCTTTGGAGGTTTCCTTGCTGCCTGTATTGGGGCAGATGACACGGCGGTGTCCGATGCCGAACACATTGCCTTCCTCATCTATTGGCTCAATAAATATCTCTTCTGTTCGGCCTCCCAAGCCATCACCAAAGAATACACAACCTTAGCCTTAGCTCTCGCATCGGGGAAACCCTTAGCCATGGCTACGCTAGTTTGGGCACATTTGGTCCGAGGCATAACAGACTTTGTGCACTCGGGCTTCGGAGCTGGTGGAAGCCCGATGTGGGTGCTCCAATTGTGGCTGTATTCCTACTTTCCTGAATTCCAACCCACCATCAGCCAATTGGCCGATGTGCCTATCTCCGCCGTTCAGTTTATGAACGCAGCTCCCTCTTCACACTCGTTCGAAGAGTGTTTCACTTTCTTTTACCAAGGTTGCTCCCCTCGGGCTACCAACCTCTATACCCCATTCTTTTCTCTTCAATTTTCCTCATTCCTTCAGCTCTCTAATAACCCTTCCAACTGGGGTTCGGGCACCCAGTCTACTTACAACGAAATCTTCTCTAGCTACTTAGTAGCTAGAGATATTATCTTCAGCCCGAGCATCCCCTCAGCCAACAATAAATGCGGGGCTGAATACTACTTTGCTCCTCTTTACGCCCGCCAATTCGGGCTTACACAACTCGTGCCCGTTCCCCCTGGTATCACCGTCAATGTTGACTGGGTTGAACGTGGCCTGATTGTTAATGACGGGCAGGTGAAGAAAATAAAAGAGAGGTCCGACCGGTTGAAAGCTGCGTTCAACTTCACACCCTTCTCTGCCCGGCCAACGGTATCAGATGAATTCACCCAATGGTGGACTGAACGGACACGATTTATCTTTCCACGCACAGCTGCTGAGGCCCTGGTGCCTTTTATGGCTTCATCAGCCATTGAGGCCGATGTACCTATGCCAGCAGCAGCTCCAGTCCGGCGCAAACAAGTTGCCAAAAGGCCGGCCCGTAAACCAACTCCGGGCAAGGGTCCGCCTCAAAAGAAACAAAAGACAACACCGGCCTCCATCCAGGTTTGCTCTTCCCTTTGCTTTAGTGATTGAGCCCGAATTCTTTTTATTCACTATTAATCATTTTATTCTGTCTTTGCAGCTTGCTGACGAAGACTCGGGAGAGGATCCACTTCCAAACCTTGCTCAGACTCTTCCCCCAACTCTCCCTACATCACCGGCCTCTGCAACGGCTTTTCTGGAGCGAGTGGCCGTTCGGGTGATGCCACTTCACATCGTGCCTCCTCTAACTCCTTCAAGCGGAGACGAGGACCTTGCTGCCTCCATCCAAGCTCCGGAGCAAGTCGTCCTCTCTTCCAGTACTGAGGATGTGGCCGATGCTGGAGCTACCGTTGAAGCTGCTGCGGACGAGGTGGACCAGCCCGTCCCTTCGGACACTGAAGCCGGGCAAGGGGAGCCTACCGCGGCCATGAGTCCTCCTGTTCCCATACTGGCAGGATCAGTAGTGGCTGAGGTTGGTCCTCCTGAAACATCTGCCACAGAGGCCGGAACTGAGATCCCGCAGCCAACGGTGGCTTTGACAAGTCCTGAGCCGGAGATCGGTCTCCCTTCTTCTCCACAGCCAACACCTTCTCAACCAAGCGAGACCGATATTCGCGCAGCGATCTCGGCCTCCCTTAGTCCTCACACCCAGGTATTGCACCATATCGCAAAGTACCTTCTTTCTTGAACTTGTATCATTTTTCAAACTCATTTTTTGACCGTATTTCTATTGAACAGGTCGGCCCCACAGATCCAGTGCCCAACATCCCTTTCGACGATTTTTTCTCGGGCTTGGACCTAGGAGCTTTTGACCTTGGCCCCCTCGAGCCCGAAGCAGTCTCACCTTCCATCCTTCAACAAGCCAAGGACCTGCTCTTCGGGCTTGCTAACCAAGAACTCTCCAATCTTCCTGCTGCGGCTGACGTTGACACCGCTTTGAACACCCTCATGGCCGATCACTCTCTTTCAGTCGGGCAGCTATCATTACTCGTGGAGATCAAAGAAAGACTTCCTAGCGTCCGTCTTATGGATAGAACGGCCTCAAAGATTCAAGCGGATGCGGAACTTCATTTAGGATCCCGTCAGAAAGCATTGAAGTTCTTGGAAGGGGCCAGAGCCAAGTTTGAAGCGGGAAAGGCCTCCCGTGCTCAGGTTCTAGCCAGGGGTACTTGGCTGCAGAACCGAATTGCTGTACTGAAAACTCAACTCGCCCAATGTGAGGCCGAGGTTGTTACCAACACCGCCTCCATTGGAAAAATTGATGAGGCCTTATCATTACTTGGTGGCGATGCCCAGAAGTGCAGCGATCAACTACAAACCAGCGTCCCCTTATCTCGGGCTTGGGCCCAAAAGCTAGAAAGGGCCAAGAAGGACCGGTCTGGAGCCGTCAAGACCTAGGAAGACTTGAAGGCTAAGCTTAGGAACTTTGAGTCGGCCTAGAGGCCAACCCCTCTTTTGTACTTATTTTTTACATTCATATATATATTTGTAAGTAAGCTGTGCTCAGCCTTATCAATACAAACAACATTTTTGTTACTCGGGCTCAGGGTCGTAATTAATGAGCTGGTCGTATTCTAACCCTGGATTTGGTGTATAGTTCAAATCAATAGTTTCCCACAGAGTAGGGTAATAAGACTTCAAGTATTGACCATTTATTAATCTAGGATGAATACCTCCATCCATATCCCGCAGTCTGTAAGCACCACCATTCTTGACTTGATGTATAATGAACGGACCCTCCCAATTGACCGACCATTTACCGTACCGATTATCCTTGTCCCCGATAGGTAACACGGCCTTCCATACCAAGTCTTCTGTACTAAAGGACTTCGCCTTTACCCTCTTGTTATATGCTCGGGCGGCCCGCTGCTTCTGCACTTTCAACGAGTCTAAGGCCATGAGCCTCGTTTCATCAAGTCCTTCCAACTCAGCTATCATAGCCTCTGTGTAATCTGCAGGCTCAAGTTGGTTCTGTAAAGCTCTCCTGGCCGACCGGACAGTGACTTCCATTGGTAACATAGCGTCGTGCCCGTAAGTTAACATGAATGGTGTTACTCCGGTGCTGGACCTCTTAGACGTCCGATAGGCCCACAGTGCCTCAGACAACAACTTGTCCCATTCCCTAGGATTCTCATCGATCATCTTCTCAATGATCCCCTTAAGGATCTTGTTGGTTGACTCGGCCTGACCGTTGGCTTGTGCATAATAGGGCGTAGAATTAAGAATTTTGATTCCCCTACTTTCTGCAAAGGCCGAGGTCTCTGTCCCTGTAAACACTGATCCTTGGTCGGCCGTGATAGTCTCTGGTAGGCCGAACCTATGGATAATGTGTTCTTCAATGAATTTTATAACAGTGGCTTGTGTCACCGTTCTACAAGGTATGGCCTCGGCCCACTTAGTGAAGTAGTCCGTTGCCACTATTATGAAACAATGCTGGCCTGATGATGGCGGCAAGACTTTGCCAATTAAATCCATAGCCCATCCTCTGAACGGCCATGGTTTGATTATTGGTTGGAGCTCCTTAGCCGGTACATGCTGAATCGGACCATGCTTCTGACACGCTTGGCATCCCTTTGCATAGCTGATACAATCCTTCAGCATGCCTGGCCAATAATAGTTATATCTTCTCAGCAACCATTTCATTTTTGTACCGGCCTGATGAGCTCCACAGATCCCTTCATGCACTTCGGCCATCACCTGCATGGCCTGTTTCTTGCCTAAACACCTCAAAATCACGTCGTCACCGATGGGCTTTTTAAACAATTCTCCATCGAGTATCACAAATCGGACCGCGAACAGTCTAACTTTTCGGTCTACCCTGACATTTGGGTGATTCAGGTACTCGATGATAGGCCTTCTCCAGTCGTCCTCCTCCATCAAGACTGAATTGGTAGCAGCGTACCAATCTCTTCTCGCAACGGAAGGCAGGGACCGGACATGAACCGTGATAACTTGGTCCTCCAAAACCTTTGTAGAAGATGAGGCCGATCCTGTCTTAGCCAGCTTATCGGCCTCGGTATTCGTAGACCTAGGGATATAACTCACGCTAATATCATCAAACTCGTCCATGAGCTGCGTGGCGACAGAGTGAAACGGGCATAATTCCCAACTTTTTATCTGGAACTCTCCTGATATCTGCCCGATCACCAGCCCTGAGTCTTCCTTTATGTGTATGGAGAATGCCCCCAACTCAAGGAGTATCTCTAGTCCGATAATTAATGCTTCGTATTCGGTCTGGTTGTTTGTGCACTTGAAATCGAGCCGAAATGACATTTTTGTTTTCTTATACTTGGGTGATACAATGACCACACCTGCCCCAGCACCCTCTGCACTTTTGGACCCATCAAAGATCAATGTCCATGGGACCAAGGAAGTGTTTAATACTTTAGGTGCTGGTAGCAACTCTCCCAGATCAGTTGGATCTGGGTGATCAGCCAAGAAATTGGCTATGGCCTGGCCTTTAACCGATTGCTGTGATCGGTATTGGATGGCAAATTCCATCAGGGCCAAGGTCCATTTTCCAATTCGGCCTCTCATGATAGGCCTTGACAACATATATTTTATCACATCGGTTTGACATATAACATAAGTAGAAACGGGCAACATATACGTTCTTAACTTCTGTGATGAAAAATACAATGCCAAGCATAATTTCTCAATCGGCGCATAGCGCTGCTCGATTGGAGTTAATATTCTGCTTAAGTAATAAACGGCCTGCTCATTTCCCTGCTCATTATCCTGAGCTAACATACTTCCTATAGAGCAGTCAGAGGCTGATATATACAATTTAAGATACCTACCCTTCTTGGGTGGCATTAAAACTGGGGAGGTTGACAAATATTGCTTAATTCCCTCAAAGGCCAGTTGATGGCTGTCTTCCCACTTGAATTCTTGATCGGTCTTTATCTTCAATAGTGGGGTCCATACTTGGGTCTTTCCTGCACAGTTAGAGATGAATCTTCTCAGGAAATTAATCTGTCCGAGCAGCCTTTGAAGCTCTTTCTTATTGGCTGGTGGCTTTGCTGCCTGTATTGCCCGAGCCTTATTCTTGTCCACCTCTATCCCTCTTTGATGCACCAGAAATCCTAAGAAGTTCCATGCCGAGACACCGAAAGCACATTTGAGAGGGTTCATTTTTAGTTTGTGAGCCCGCATTCTTTCAAATGCCTTTTCTAAGTCTCTCAAGTGATCGGCGTTGTCGCTCGATTTTACCACCACATCATCAATGTAGACCTCCATGAAATGCCCGATCATATCATGGAAAATTGAATTCATCGCCCTCTGATATGTGGCTCCAGCGTTCTTTAGTCCGAATGGCATGACAACCCATTCAAAGGTTCCAATTGCCCCCGGGCACCGGAAAGCTGTCTTCGGGACGTCTTGCTCAGCAATGTAAATCTGGTTGTACCCTGAGTGCCCGTCCATAAAGGACAAAATTTTATGTTTGGCGGCCGAATCAATCAATTGATCAGCCATGGGCATAGGGTACTCGTCTTTTGGGGTAGCTAAGTTTAGATTTCTGAAATCAATACAGACTCTCAGCTTACCATTTTTCTTTACCACTGGGACTACATTCGATACCCATTCCACGTACCTGGCTGTCCGAATGAAGCCAGCTCCTAAAAGTCTCTCAATTTCTTCCTTTACCTTCATCGTGACTTCGGGTGACATGCGCCGTGGGAGCTGTTTAAATGGCCTAAAACCCGATTTAATTGGCAAACGGTGCTCCACCAATTCTCTGGATAGTCTGGGCATTTCATCGTAATCCCAAGCAAAGCAATCCTTGTATTTATGTAAGAGAGCAATGATATCTGCTTGGAACCGCGGTTCAAGCACCTGACTCACATATGTGGGTTTGTGTTCTCCTTTATTACCCAGGTTGATCTCCAATAGTGGATCCTGCACGTCGGCCTTCAAGTCATCAAGCTTGGCTGTGGCCGTTTCGAGTTCATCCATCTGAATCTCTTCCTCTATTGGCGTTTCTTCTTCATAGATACAATCGGCCAGATTAATTATTCCGTCCACTGGGCCGATCTCTAATCTTCTATCGGCCAGATATGCGCACCATCTGGCCATGCTGGCCTTGATGGCCAGCTGTCTTTTAACTTCAATTGGTCGTAGATCCATCGAAGTATTCTTGTTCATTAATCTCTACCGGCCTTGATTCTTCTGTCCGACTAAGATTGTGATATCCAAACTTTAAGTTTGGTAGAACGTCTTTACGGAATGTGGCTGCATTTGGTCTACCAAGCTTGCCACATCCTAGTAATTTGATGGGTCCAATATCATCCTCGTATAATACTGCATCGGCCGTCTGCACCCGGGCAACGAATGGCTTTGTATCGGCCCCGACCACTTCCACCTCGTCATCTCTCCAAAAGATCAACAATTGATGGAGAGTGGAAAGGATGCAGTAATTGGGATGGATCCAATCACGGCCAAGCAACGCGTTGTACGCGGCCGATGTCTCAACGATGAAAAAAGCTGTCATGGCCGTTTGGGTTCCAACAGTCAGCTCAAGAGGCAAGATGCCCTTTGTCTTAGACGGTGTGCCCGTGAAGCTCTGAACATTCATCTCGGTCGGAATCAGTTCCGACTCAGATTTTTGAAGAATCCTCAGCATTATTTGGGGCATGATGTTGATTGTAGATCCCCCATCAATCAATATTCTATTCACGGGGATACCCTCAATGTGACCTTTTACGTACAATGGCTTCAGGTGCTGAGACATTTGATAGGTAGGTTTCTCGAAAACCACCTTGACTGGCCCTGCTGGTTTCAGCCCCTCTTCGGTTTGGATCCCTTTCGGCCTCAAGATGGTTATCCTAGGCCGATCGGTTTGTATATCAGTAGCGTCCACGTTCTTGCTCGTAGCCTCTACCACCTTGGGTCTGACGGTCTCTCCACCACCCCAACACAAACTTTCTATTACCGCCGACTCCTTGGTCTGGCCTTCTATTACGTCACCTTCAATGGCCGCTGGCTGATCCGGTTTGGCCATGAATGACATGGGAAGAGTAAACACCATATTTGAGGATAGATTTTTTGGGATTGTTCCGAATTGAATTAGTGTATCATCCTCATCTTAATAATCATCGGCCTCCTCCATTGGGAAAATTGATGGCTCACCCTTTTCTTGTTCAAAAAGTTTCTTTAAGCGCTCTGTGGCATGCATTGCCCCTTTGCCCGCTTTCTTGTCGAAAACGGGCTCATCTTCTTCCATGGCCGTTATCTGTTTGCCGGCCCTATGCCGCGGGGACCTTGGGGAACCCTGGACGTGACCCTTCGACTGCTGCCTTTCTCTCTCGGCCTGTCTCAGCCTCTGATACCTCCTCTTCTGAGACTTGCTGTATTGAGGCACCGCTGGAAATTTTGGATGCTCAGCTCTATACCACCTCCCATCACTCACTCTTGGTGGGATTATCATTCGGGAATGAATGTCCGATGCTGCAACCCTTTGCGAGGCACTCATAGTTGGTCGTGATCGATATTCCCTTCCTTCCATACGACTCGAGCTAGGCATACCGTTTGCTGGCGGCGGCTTCGGCTTCCACTCGGGCTTTACGCGTCCCTGTTTGGGCAAGGACAGCCTCTCATGCACGGATCTTCTCGGGCTGCACTCTCGCCGTTCCTCAACTCTAGGCCTCTTGCTTGGGCTAGAGGCCCCTTTCTTGATATCGGCCTTACACCTCGGACACAGGCCTTGGTCTATCAGTTCTAGTTGGTGTCGCAAATCTGCGATCAAATTATCTGTGGTTGACCGGGCTACCTCGACCTCTTCCTTTTGTTCTGCTTCCTTGCGTTCCTGGTATGTCCTCTGAAGCTCGTGAATAGTCACCTTCGGCCTCTCAGTTCCTGAAACGGCAATTTGCTTACCTTCCCTTTGCTTCGGGACCTTCTCGCTGTCGGTCAAATCTATCTTGACCCTTGGCCGTGTCAGCTTAGTCAGATCGGGCACTACCATATTGGTTCCAGTGATCTGTGGGAACGGATTTGCATCAACTCCCATAGCTTTGTCCGAAAATTTGAACACTCCTTTCTCCACGTTCTCCTGTATCACATTACGAAAAACAACGCAGTTATTAGTGGAGTGTTTCCAAGAATTATGCCACTTACAATATTCTTTATTTTTTATATCATCGGCCTTTGGGATCCGATGACCTTCACCTAGCCTAATCACTTTTTCAGCCAAAAGGGCGTCAAAAATCTGATCGGCCATTGTTATATCAAATGTGTAATTTTTTCCTGCCTCGAACGTCATTTTTTTAGCAGCGGCGTTATTATTGACAGGCTTGTTCAAGGCATTACACACAATAGGCCGCTTAGAGATTAGTTCGGCCATGTCGATTTCTGCTTCGAGGTCACAATCTGCTAGATGGACCTCGTATTTGGGATCTTTGTAATATGTTCCTTTAGAAGAACTCTTTTTTTCCTGTTCATCAAGTAGGATACGCTCGTTACGGGCGGCCCTTGAAGCCAGCTCGAATAAATCACGGAAATCGGTCCCTTCGAACTTTTTGCGAAGCTCGAAAGACATTCCGCCCATAGCCATCTTTGCGTATTCTTCCTCGGGCAATATTGTCTTACATCTATACTTAGCCTTCCTAAATCGGGCTATATAAGTTTCAACGGTCTCCCCCACTTGTTGGAGCATCCTAGACAGATCTGCCAACGATATCTCGGGCTCAGTCCTATAAAACTGCCCATGAAACAATTCCTCCATCGCTGGCCAGTTCCTTACTGAGTTGGCCGGGAGATTGACATACCACAAAAACGCTATGCCCGTGAGCGAATTTGGGAACAACCTTAGTTTTAATGGGTCACTATTACCTGCATGGCCGCATTGCACAATGAATCGGCCTATGTGCTCTACCGTGGTATGCTCACTTTCCCCCGAAAATAGGGTAAAGTTCAGAACTTTATATCCTGGTGGGAAATTAACTTGGTCAATCTCAAGCGGGTAAGGCCGTCGGTATGTCGGCCTCTCCATCCTTCTCATGAACGGGCCATACTCTTCGTGTATGGCCGCCACCAACTCCTCCCTGTTAATGGGCTGCGCAGCGGGTCTCCCATTCACCAAAGGGGGTGGTGGTTGCTGTTGGTTGTTATTGGCCTGACGAAGCCAAAAATCATCATTATTTCTTTGCCCCTCAGCGGCGTATCCTGGGGGCACTTGTTGGCCGTTTACCTCTGGGTTACGGCCATTCGTTGCAATCACTTCAGGCTGAGCCCCTGTTACCGGGGTTACTTGGGGAGGTGGCAACTGTTGATTATTATTGATCTGGTGGGTCCAAAACCCACCATTGTTTCTTTGCCCCCCAGCAGCGCGGACTGGCGGTGGAGTACGGTCGAGCTGGGTTTCAATACGGCCTCCTGTCTGGACAAAGCTTGGTGTCGCCGATCCACTGGGATCGGTGATCACCACGCCACTGGCCGTTTCGCTATGTAATTCGGGCTTCTTGCCCGAACTGTTATTCTCCCTTAGGCTTGGACAGACATAGAGTGAGTCCTTTGGTTTGTCGGACTCAAGCGGCGTGCCCGAGCCCGATCCCGAGCCTGCTCCCAAGCCTGAGCCTGATCCCGAGGCCTTTTGGTTGTTATTGGCCTCGAGAACGGCGCAAAGCTGTTGTATCTGAGTAGCCAGGGCGTCCAGCTTCACGTGGGTTACCCTAGTCTCCATGACCAACTCAGACTGTTCTCGGCGTATATCGGCAGTTTGCCTAACCACATTGTTGAGACCTGCCATTGATCCTATCAAGGTATTATAGTCCTGCCTCAAAGGATCAACGGTGGCTCTCATGGTTTCCGAGATTGCTTCGATAGTAACGCCACCATCATCCGGAGAATGACCAGTGCTTTCCTCTACAGATGGATCAACGGCAGACTCTTCTTGGCCGTTTTTGCCGATCTGCTTATCCCTCTTTGGCGGCATGACTTGACACTATGGGTCCCACCGGGCGTGCCAAAATGTTTGCTTGTAGTTATGCGCGGGCGTGCCAGAACCAAAAGTGGTTCGGTGTGTGCAAACTAATTTCCTATACGCTTGAGTCAGTGATACTCAAGGCTTTTAGATCTGACTTCTAAACTAAACAATTGTGTGCGGCGAGTAGGAAAGTACCCTCACCAGAAATCCCTTGGCAGTACTGAAGCGCACAAGCCAAATAGTGTATGGGTTTACCAAGTAAACAATCACAAACGATTAATAAAATACAGATTTTATTAAATGTTTGGAAAATACAACCAAAGAACAGATTTAGAACAGACTGATTGTTCGTGAAAATGAAAATAGTAAAAGAAAAATAACAAAAGGGAGTAGACCTAATTGCTATGAATGCAGAAAGAACATAAAAGTTGAATGCTTTTGAATGCTGTTGAATGCTTTGTTGAATGCTATTTTCGAGATTGACGCGGAGTCCTTTGCTTGAGGGGCCTGCCTCTATATTTATAGCGGCCATGATTGAATCTGATTAGGAAAGGATTCCTTAGCTTGCGCCTTAAGCTATGTAATTGATTGGTTAATTAGCAGAAACCTTCCTTATCTCAACTTCTTGCCTTATCACTATCTTGATTGAAACAATCCTACCATCTCAAGGATCATCTCGCTTAAATCCAGCTATTGGTGATAAGATTCTTTCCCAAACGGACTCGGATTTCCCCCAGATCTGGAGTGACGTCACAAATGGCAGCTGTCACCAGAACCGCCTTACCTCTACTCCTATCGGCCTCATAACTGTAACTAAAACTCATCGGACTCATGTAATGTCTTTATGTCCGATAACATCTCTCCAGGCGCTCACGTCCGATCGGGCTCACTTCTTCACACTTTTATCACTTTCAATACATATGGTGTCCGATAGTACGTTCATGTTCTCTATCTCCTCATCGGGCTCCCGTTCTGACAAATGCCCAATGAAGTCCCTTATGCCCGGCGTCTCAATCGGTCTCCCACGTATATCCTTGCTCCATTGCTTCCACCATTGATGCCCGATAGACCACTGCGGGTATGATGCTTCCAATCGGGCTCCATCCCATGGAACATCCAGGTTGCCTTCTAGTGACGCTTCCCCTAAGCCCGATGTCATCATCTACTCCGGACCAACCGGTGTCTGAAATGCCCATGCCCGACTATCTCTAGGCCCATATCCTCATATCAATCGGGCTAGAAAACCTTTGGCGGTTTTTAGGTGCAAACAGCCTCACAAAAAGGCTTTATATGGGCCCAAAAATGCATTCTAAAGTGACAAATGATTAGCCCAATGGGTATCCATGACCCCAGACACTAAATTTCTATGTCAAGCACACTACTTAACATACCAACTACCCGTACACGTTACTTCAAAATTTTTATTAGGTGTCACTAAGATACATATACACAGGTAATGTCTAACACTTGAAAATAATAAAATAAAAATTACTAAAAGCACTTAGAAAATTAGGGTTGTTACAGTGTATGATAGAGATTGTGACATAGAATTTTTCTGAACCACATAAAAGTAAGAGAGCTAAGCTCTCAAAAGACTTTGGACCCGATTTTTATATATTTACTTTAGAAGGAGATCCTTCTTGTTTAAAGGATGCTCTTACCTCTTCAGAAGCTAATTTTTTTAGAGAAGCCATTTAGAATGAGATGGACTCTATTTTGTCTGACCATACTTGGGAATTTATTGATTTACTACCAGGGTGTTAAACCATAGGAAGTAAATGGGTCCATAAAAAGAATCTTAAACCCGATGGTTCTATTGAAAAATATAAAGCTAGATTAGTAGCGAAGGGGTTTAAAACAAATGAAAATATAGATTTTTTTGATACATATTCCCCTGTTACTCATATTACCTCTATCAGAGTTTTATTAGGTGTAGCTGCTATTTATGATTTATATATTCATCAAACGGATATTAAAATAGCTAACTTTCTTAAATGGAAAATTGGAGGAGGAAATTTATTTGGATCAACCTGAGGGTTTTATTGATCCGAATAATAAAAATAAAGATTGTAAACTAGATAAATCATTATATGGTTTAAAACATGCACCCAAACAGTGGCATGAAAAATTGATCAAACAATTATTTCAAATGGTTTCAAAATCATTGAAAGTGACAAATGTATTTATTATAAATACAATGATGGAATATGTGTTATGATATGTTTGTATGTGGATGATTTATTAATTTTTTGTTCTACTTTAGAGATTATGAAAGAGACCAAAAAAAATTTGTCACTTAATTTTGATATGAAAGATTTAGATGAAGCCAATGTAATTTGGGGGATAAAAATTACAAGAAATCCTACTGACATTTCTATTGATCAATCTCATTATATTAAAAAGGTTTTGAAAAAATATAATTATTTTGATTGCAAACATGTTTGTACTCCTTTTTATCCGAGTATTAAATTATTCCCTAATGAAGGTGACACTATTAATCAAAAGGAATATGCTAGTATTATTGGGAGTTTAAGATATATTACAGATTATACTAGATCTGATATTGCCTACGCAGTAAGAGTTCTATGTACGTATACTAGCAAACCTAGCATAAAAAATTGGAATGCAATTGGTAAGATAATGAGGTATTTAAAAGAGAACTATTAATTTGAGTATTCACTATAATAAATATCCCGCTGTACTTGAAGATTACAGTGATACCGATTGGAATACCATATCGGAAAACTTCAAAGCCACGAGTGGCTATATTTTTAATATTGGTAGTGGAGCGATTTCTTGGAAATCTAAGAAACAGCCTATTATAGCGCAGTCCACCATGGAGTTTGAATTGATTGCAATTGTCTTCGGCTAGCAAGGAGACTAGTTGGTTGCGTAGCATTTTATCAGATATACCTATCTGGCTTAGGCCAGTTTCAGCTACTTTGATACACTGTGACAACACTACTGTCATAGGAAAAGTACAGAACCAATATTATAATGGTAAATCACGACAAATATTGGTTCTAAGCCATAATTTTGTGAGGTCTGGTGATAATCTCACTGACCTGTTAACCAAAGCTTTGGCAAGAGAAAAGGTATGGAGTACCTTTAAGGGTAAGGGACTTAAGCCCAATAATAAATAAATAACATGTGATGGTAACCCAACATGGAGCCTGGAGATCCCAAGAACCAGGTTCTAAGGGTAAGAACAACTCACATAGTAATTGGGGGTGGATCGTGCATTTTGTTTGTCCCATACTTGTGATTAGCATAATACCCTATAGCGATTTAGAGGTTGACTTTATACTTTTTATGAGTTCTAAGGTTCTTATGGACAGGATGCCCAACTGTAAAAGCACTATTGATAGACCCACCTAGTGAATGTAGAAGTGGTGGCGCTTCCTATGCACTACAAGAAAACATGTCTTTTGTAACGAAATAAATCCATCACCAATTGCACCTTTTAGTGACGGATTTGTGCCCGACACAATCTCGGGTGTCACAAAAAGTTCGTGTTGGACCAAATTTCGTCACAAATAGTATTTGTGTCGGATTTTGTGTCGAATTTGTATACGTCACAAATAATAGCGTCATATATACTTAATATTTGTGACAGTTTATTTGTGTAAACCCGAAACCGTCACAAATAGTATTTGTGTCGGATTTGTATCTGTCACAAATAATAGTGTCATATACACTTATTATTTGCGACAGTTAATTTGTGTCGACCAGAACCAAAAACCGTCACAAATAGTATTTGTGCCGGATTTTGCTCGAAGATTCCGTCACCAATATTGTTACACATTTGAATGACAGATTATTTGTGTCGAACCAGAGAAATAATTCAGTGAGCCCGTCACGCCACGTCAGTATGCTGATGTAGTGTGACTATTTACTCATAACCACCCACTTGTCCCCTCCTTCTAGGGGGATCATGACAAGTGGTTGTCATATTTAAAATTTGAAATTTCACGAACCACTTGTCATGATCTCCCTAGTAGGAAGGGACAAGTGGGTGGTTGTGATTAAATGGTCACACCACGTCAGCATGCTGACGTGGCATAATGGGCTCACTGCATGCTGACGTGACATAACGGGCTCACTGAATAACTTCTCGTCGAACCAAAACCGTTTAACGGCATTTTATATAGTCACCAAAAAATCATTATTTTTCCATCACAATAAATTATGACAGACTAATTTTTAACGACTAGAACCGCATAAAATTTAAAAGCATATTAATTGGATAAAACGAGATACAATAAAGTATATGTTACAAAATAGTTTCATTGTTTGACATTACTAAAAATAAAAAAATAATAATGGCAAATGAAGGTTTTACAAACATAAATTGATGAGCATCATGATCCAAAACCTCTAATCTCTCTCCACAACTTGAAACAGAATACGAAAATTTCATTAAAAATAAATAATACAGCCACTTAGCAACACAAAGAGCGAAAGAAGACAAAATAAAAAATAAAAAAAACCATCAACACAAGCAAAGCGCGAAAAAAAAAAATAAGAATAATAAAATAAAAAATTCAGTTAAGGTTCCTAAAAAAAATCGGTAAAATTTTCTCTATTTCTAAGAATCTGAAAATTTTCATAAACCCGTGTAAATAAATTCATCACAACCCAAAACCAACATACAACTCCTTTTAAGTATTTTTATGATCCAGCAAATTAAATTCTAGAACAAATTTCTTATCTACTCAAGCAAGCTCTTTGAAGTGATTGGAAATCACTTAAACCAAACAAATGGCCATTAGAAAAAGGAAAAAACTACAAATACTCTTTATTCCAAACCTCATAAATCAATAAAACCATGCTAGATCAAAGCATTGCACCAAAGTTCTTGTTCCCCAAGTAAAGACATACCCATAACAGACTAGAAGAAATAGTAACGAGAAAAGATAAAAATAAATAAACAAAAATAAACAGTGACACATATCCCATAATAGTGATTAGCATGAGATTGCTTCAAGTCATAAACAGTTGAGGCAATCAAATGTGACAAGCAACAAATCAGGGAAAACTTTTTTTTAAATCACTTGCACCAATGTAGGCATTCATATCACCTTAGAACTTCAGCTCCCAAAATTTGCTCACGTGGAATCCATCCATTGGCATTCATTAGATCTAACCAATGCCCAATTATATCCAAGCAAATACGAAAATCACAATGTCTATTCACTATTACGAGGGCCCACATAGATCAATAAGTAACCAGAAGGTCGACAAACATGGTAGTTATGACCCACCACAAGAACTAAATAGATTTATGAAGTTAAAAAATTAAGGAGATCAAAGAGTCTTACCGCACAACGCTTGATTTGTTACCAAACAACTTCATCAAGTTATTATGGTTGCCCTAGCTGAAGCGACGCTTTGAATTGCAATCTAAAGCATGAATTACTAGAACTGGTGAAAAAAACTAACATAACTAGATTTTGTGCAGAACAAACATAGCGCTCTAACAGGCAATAGGATCCTAACCTCATAAAGTTGTTCCCTAATTGCAAAGGCGATTGCAGGCTGCAAAACAGAGTTTTCTCAAAATTCCAGATAGCAGTATCTCTTCAAGAACCGGTAACATGAAAAGAAAAGAAAAGAAAACCTCTAAAATGGACAAGTGGAGAATCATAGGTAAAAGCAAAGCGGGAGACAGGAATGCACAGGGAGCACACAAGCACAAGAAGATGATGAACACAATAATTCTCTAATGATTTTGAGAACCTAAGTCAGAGTGGAACTTCCATAGGTTTGGACCAAAGACTGAGTGACATTCATTTTACCCCCTCAGCAAACACAATAAAAAACTTAAATATCGATAAACTTAGCTAATATGAGATAATACGGACACTACGAACACTTGTTCAACAGAATGCAATTTCCAAGAACTTGTGACAAAGAAGAAGGAATAAAACTTGACAAAAGAAAACTCAATAAGATTGCCAAATTAGTAAAATTCTAAATAGGCACCATAGCATCAAATAACACAACCAAAGCAAAGTATGCAGATATGATACAGGAAATGGTGATAAAAATTGTACCCTTATCACCCATTTTGTGCATACTCCTTTCGTTAGCAACTTCTGTCCTGCCAGTATATGGTTTTCCATGCCAGTCAACGATTCAGCCTGGCAAATGACCAATACAACACTCTGAATTTTTAAAAGACAGAACATTATTCGATTAAAAATGGAAATAACAGCACAAATTACGAAGAAGATGAAGGACACCTGCGCGTGCATGTGTGTGTCTCTCTGTGTATAAAGTCTCGGGGTTATGCTTTTCATGCATACGAGTATTGGCAAGTTTGTAACTATTAATGACTTCAATCAATATACTGAAATTTAGAATCATGCCTCCTTGGAAGTTAAAAGAAGAACATCACTCATCCTCAATAACTCGCCAAGTGCTCTTTGCTCTTCAGTTGTTCCAGTGGAAAGACTCTGCCCACGAGGTCCATGATCAAAAAACATAGAAGTCCCTACCAAATAAAAATAAACTTTGTACAGCATGAGGCTAGTTTTAGAAAGAAACTTGAAAATCAACTAAATTTGAGTACTTTTACCTGCAAAAATCATGTCTATGCAAAGGATCCACAAAAACCCAGCATATATATGTTCCACGTGCATCACTAGAACTGTTACCATCGTCGTCTTCACTCATTTCAACCATACCAATTCCCTCAGCATGCAACACATCTTCCTCCATAGATCTCACCACCCACATGACCAATTGAATTACAGCAAAGTCCCAGTCTTGTTACTGCAATAGACATTTTGTAAGTACCACCAGCTTCATAAGTTCAAATCTTTAGGGCCAGTATGGTAACGTATTAAGTTTTCACATTTCAGTTTTCTAAATTCTAAAAATGGAAACTAGTTTTTGTGTTCTTTTTGTAAAAATGAAAAACTGAAACGAGTGAGCGACGGCTTAGCCAGTTGGTAAAAGAGCATTTCATGCCAAGTTTAACGTGGTTCGACCCCCCGCCGCCCTCCCTCTCTCGCGAGCCCCAACACTTATGTCATAGCACAAAACCACTACACCAAACGACTATTAAAAAAATAAATAAAGAAAGAAAAAAAGTTGTTTAACTAAATTATGGACAGAGAGAAAGACCACATTTGCATTACCATTACCAAATAACAAAAAAGCAAGATCCAAATAGTAAAACAATTGCCATAGGATAGAAATTGAACCAAAGACCATCATTGATTCCAAACACTACATAATTTTAACCAAAACAAAATTTCAAATCCCACAGCTTCCAATAGATCTAAAGGAGAAAATGAGAGAATCCTAAAGCTAGGGTTTAAACTTAAAATTATTACATAAATAAATAATAAATGCTTTTTATAAAAATTGAATGGACCTCACTTTTTTCTTTCATCATGTACACCCAAGTAGTACGAGAAAAATTATCTATAAATGTGACAAACCACCTATGGCCTTTGAGTGCAACAACACGAGAAGGACCCCAAATATCTGAATGTATAAGAGAAAAAGGAACAATACTTCTATAATTACTGGGATAAAAAGAAGCACGATGGTGCTTTCCAAGTTCACAGTCTTCACACCGAAAGTTGGATACATTAGATGACAAAGATGGAAATAAATGCTTTAGTAAACCAAAGGAAGGATGTCCTAGGCGTTTGTGCCAGAGCATGATATGACCAGATGTAGAGCCAGTGAGATTAGTATGATGAGCCAATTGTTGTCAGCCCTGCGGTTCCAGAAGATAAAGGCCATTCTCCTGTCTGCCACTGCCAATCGTCAGCCTCGTGATAAGGTCCTGAAACACACAACGACAAGGAAAAAAGGTGACGCTACAATTTTGATCACGGGTAATACGACCAATAGATAAGAAGTTAGTGGTAAAGCTTGGAACATCCAAAGCAGAAGATAAAGACAATGAAGGAGTGATACGGATTAAACATTTGCCTGAAACCAAAGAGACGGTTCCATTAGCAATCCTGACTTTATCCTGACCTGAACATAGTTTATAAACGAAAAAAACAGGAGATGAACATGTCATATGATCGGATGCCCCGGAGTCAATAATCCAAGGAAGACAAGTATGAAAATTAAATGCATTCACTGAAGTAGCTAAATTACCTGAATGAGCAAAAGAGGATGAGGCAGTAGTAGGTGTATCCAGACAAGTCATTAGGTAGCGATGAGTCTCCAACTCAAATATTTGGGCTGAATTGCCCTTTCTGGAATAAGTATTAGCCAGGGTCTCCTAAATGTCCTGGGCAGTCGCCATGTCCAAGAAACCCTCATGAATTTCAGAGACCATGGAGTTGATGAGCCAAGACATGATAATAGAGTTCTCAATTTCCTATTTGTCATATCCCAGATCAGTAGTAGAAGGAGCGATTACACGCCCATCAAGATGCCCCATCTTCCCGCGTGCCTTCAGATAAAGTTCTACTGTCTGTGAGCATTTCAGTAATTTTGGCCATTGAAAATAGCGGTAGTAATTTTGAGATTGGGATCCAAGGGTGTAACCACAGTTTCAACGGTGGTGGAACTTGTAGCTGTTGGCTTTTCTGAGTCGGTCATGGTTCCATGTCCCGGATGGAAAACCCACAAAAAATGAAGGAAGACGAGGGAGATGGGTACTCACAGAACGATTAGATTAACTCAATGGTCCATAAAAGAACCAAAAAACACGATACACTTAACCTCCAATCAAACCAGTAGACTTAGATTGATCTATGGTAAAGAGAGAATAGGGAAGAAAAAAAATGGGTTGCTGTTGTAATCAGGCCAGGGTGCGCTGCGATCAAGCCAAGGTAGCTTGGGTGAGAAGCCGAGAGTGTGGGGAGGCCAAAGGGAGGCGGCGTAGCTAAGGGTCCAGGGCTGGGAGCTGCGGCATAGCTAGGGTTTCAAGTCTAGGGGCTACGGCACAGTTAGGGATTGGTGTTTGGCGCAGAGGATGGTGGCGGTGGTGATAGAGAGGTGCAGATGGTGGTTAGAGTTGATGGAGGTGGTGGTGAACCATTGGCTTTGATACCATGTCAAGAATAATTTTTATGGGAAAGCTTAGTTCTCTAACAAAAGTTAGAGTCTTTTATATTAACCAAAAAATGAGAAGAAAAGAAAAATTACAAATCGGTCATTGGACTTCTAACAAAATAAAAAGGCATAACAATTAAAATTACTCTAACAATATATATATATATATACAGTCAGGCTCTAAGGAGGGCGCCCTCTTTTTATTAAAGAGAGGGCTTCTGTTTTGACCATCAGATCGTATTTAAAAACTGTAAAATGACAGCACTACCCTTAATGAAAACACGATCTGACGGTTGAAACAGAGGTCCTCTCTTTAATAAAGAGAGGGAGCCCTCTTTAGAGAATCTTTGTATATATATATATATATATTAAATCTTAGTACATCACTATACTGAATTTCACTGAGTGTGGCTAAGGGTAGATCAAAAAAAAAAAAAAACCTAATATATCACAAAGATTGTGTGTGTCCAAGGGTAGATGAAAAATATATATTATCTAGGGGTGTACAAGAAAAACCGAGATCGAAATCGACTGACAAAACCGACCAAACCGAGGGCATTCGGTCGGTTTTCAAACTTATAGTTCAAGAAGAAAACCGAACCGACCGACCGAAACACCCCAAAACCCCGACCGAACCGACCGAACCGAGACTATTGGTCGGTTTTTTTATGTGAAAAATCGAGAAAAACCGACCGAAAACCGACCGTGAACACCCCTAATATTATCACCAAGACTGTGTGTGCTGCTTTGTGTGTGTATCAAAAGGTAGATAAAAAATAAAAATAAAAATTCAATAAATTCGCTCTCATAAAAGTACTTTGTGACCACAGAATAGTATCTAATAATAAATACATTCAAAAATAGTACTCCCTCCGTCCCATAATAAGTGTCCACTTCTATTTTGCACATTGTTTAAGAAAGTTGCATTATTTTAGTTTTTTTGGTTCATTAAAAGGTCACTTTCCAATTTTGCCCTTAGATGTGATGGGTGTTTGACTTTTTGCTTGTTTTGAGGCCACAAGTAAATGCTACTTTGTCTTTATTATAAGGATAATTTTAGAAAGTAATTAAAAGCTATATGTCAATTTAGGAAAGTGGACACTTATTGTGGGACATTCAAAAATGGAAATGTGGACACTTATTATGGGACGGAGGGAGTATATGTCATCCACACAAGTAGTACTATAATTATTGTTGGTTGTTATTTCGAAGCAATGACTAGTAATATGTCACTCCGTTTTCTTGTTATTCTTTTTCTTCCTCTGTTTTTTGAATTGGTCGTCTCTGTTGAAGCCATTGGAATTGGATTCAACTCTACTACTACCACTGGCGGACCTACATACAAGTGACGGGTGGCACATGTTTCTTTGAACTTTTGAAAATTATAAAAGTACATATAATATTTTATAAATTTTATAAATAGGTCCTTTTAAAATTCACACAGGCCCCTCCTGAATTTTTAAAAATTCTAAATTTACATATAATATTTTATAGATTTTAGACACAGACTCCCCTGGACTTTTGAAAATTTTAAATTTACATATAATATATTACTCCCTCCGTCCCATTTTATGTGTCCATCTTTTCTTTTTGGGATGTCCCAAAATTGTTGTCCACTTTCCTAAATTAGTATATAAATTTTATTTAGTTTCCCCAACTACCCTTCCTTGCAATCAATACCAAAATAAAATAATAATAAAAAGTGCAATGATTATGGGCAATTGTGGAAAGTAAGTGTAGATTCTTTTTGTCCCCTTAAATAGTTGGAATCCCCAAAATGGACACATAAAATGGGACGGAGGTAGTACAAGTTTTAAAAATAGACCCCCTAAAATTATATAATTTACACCCAAAGTAGGGTGTTAAACCAATTTTATATATAATTGTGTATAAATAGACCTAAAAAAATTCGGCTCAAGAGCACTGCCCCGAACCCCTGTATAATTTAGTCCCCTAACAAAAAAATTCTGGGTCCGCCCCCGACTACTACTCCTATTCAGTGCCTTGAATTCGAGAGAGGCCCTCCAAAAATCAGACAAGGCTCAGTCACAGACCGTTCAGGCCAGCTTTCCTCTTGGGTTGGCAAAGACTGCTGTAAATGGAAGGGCGTACGCTGCAACACACGGACCCGGAACGTTGTAAAGCTTCACCTCAGATGCCAATTAGCCTTGATGCTTATTATTATAACGCATCATGTTTGGGTGGCAAGTTAAGTCATTCTTTGCTTCACCTAAAATACTTGACTTTACTTGGATCTAAGCATGAATGATTTCCAAGGAACCAAAATTCCAAGCTTCTTGGGGTCACTTGACAATTGGAGGTACCTCAATCTCTCTCAATCCTTTTTCTATGGAATGGTTCCACCCCATCTTGGGAATTTATCAAACTTGCATTATCTTGATCTCTCTCGAGATTTGTCTCCTGGATTTCATTGGGTTTCAGATTTAAACTGGCTCTCTGGTCTCTCATCATTAAAGTACCTAAATCTTGGAAGTGTGAACCTTAGCAAGGAACTGATTGGTACCAATATATTATTAGTCTTGCTTCTCTCTCGGAATTGCACTTACACAATTGTGAACTTCAAAACATCCCTCCCTCATTACCAAACTTCACTTTCTGTCCTTGATATCTCCTCTAATAAACTGAACTCTTCAAACCCTCTGGTGGTTATTCAATATCAGTACACTTAATCTTGGCAGTAACAATTTTAGAGGCTCTATTACTGATGTTGAATGGGGCAAACATTGCAACTTGCAGTATTTAGATCTTTCTGATAATGTCATAATTGGTGACATAAGTGGACTCTTTGAGGGATTATTTGGATGCAGAAATAGTAGTTTGAAGGAGTTAAAATTGTCGACCAATCACATCACTGGGTATTTGCCCAATTCATTGGGACGACGCATAAAGAATTTGAGATCCCTTCTGATAAATGACAACTTGATCTGTGGTCCAATTCCAGAATCTATTGGAAACCTGTCATTTTTACAGGAATTGGACCTTTCTTTCGATAAAATGAATGGGTCTATCCCTGAAAGTGTGGGAAAACTAGTGGAGTTAACTAAATTGCAACTCTACCAGAATTCTTGGAAGGCGTCGTGTCCCAGAATCTTTTAGAGGGTCTCACTAAGCTGGAAGAATTCTCTCTATCATCTTCGGACAAAGCTGTTGGTTTCAAAGCAAGAAACGAATGGGTTCCTCCTTTTAGCCTCAATTCTCAAATCCATTCAAATCAGTGACTGCCCATTGGGCCCCAATTTTCCTCCATGGCTAAGAACCCAGAAAGCACTCTCAATTCTAGTACTAAAAAATGTCTCCATTTCGGACACTTTACCTGATTGGATTTTGGAATCCCCACACATCTTTACACTAAATCTTTCTCACAACCAGATTCGTGGAGTACTCCCTAACTCGCTAGAGTTCCGATTGATTGTGGATTTAAGTTTCAACCGCTTTAGCTGCCCAATTCCAGTTTGGCCTCTTGTAATGATTCTCTGTCTGGGAAACAACTTGTTTTCAGGGCCAATCCCTTGGGAATTCGGCATAGCAATGTCAATAGGGCATACTAATAGATACGTTCTTGACCTTTCTGGGAACTTACTAAATGGTTCCATCCCTTCAACCTTCTGTAAGATAATCGTTGGGGTAAGCCTTGATCTTTCAAAAAATAATTTATCTGGGAAAATCCCCAATAATTTGAAGCATATGCAGACTCGACGGAACATAGATCTATCCAACAATAATCTATCTGGTGATATTCCCACATCACTTTGTTTTAAACCAGGGCTTTCTTTGTTGAAATTGAGTAGTGACAATCTCTCGGGGGACCTCTCTTTGTCCTTACAAAACTGCACGAGCCTGTCCACTCTTGACATTGGAGATAACAGATTCTCAGGGGATGTACTAGACTGGGTTGGAGAAAATTTATTATCACTGTCCGAGTTGCGCATGCGTAGAAACATGTTTACAGGCAACATTACAGAGAAACTTTGTCATCTCTCTCATCTCCATGTATTGGATCTCGCGCAAAACAATTTATCCGGATCGATCCCTCCATGTCTTGGAAATATGAGTGGCTTCAGTTCATTGGCTAACAATCATGAAACAATTCCATCTCTTTTACTTAACATTTATTCGCCAGAGATGGATTTGTTTATGAAGGGAATGCAACTTCCGTATACCCATTTCCTTGAACTAGTAAACCTCATAGACGTCTAGTACCTATACTCCATCCATTTTTTAAGGCAACCCAGAAAGAACTCTGTGGACCACCATTGTTAACCGAGTGTCACAGTAATACACCAAACTATGGAGATGCCGGAGGAGAAAGAGATGATGGAGATGAAAACGAAGATAAATTGGATACGATGTGGTTCTATCTTAGAGTGGGATTGGGATTTACTGTGGGTTTTTTGGGCTGTTTGTGGCATTTTGGTGATAAAGAAGTCCTGGAGATATGCCTATTTCCAACTTCTAGGTAATGTGAGGGATTGGATCTTGGTGTTCGTTGCAATTAATATGCTCGTGCGCGAAGGATGGTGGAGACTAATAGAAACTGAGGTCTGGGTAATTGAATGTTCAATGAAGTATTTAATTTATATCTATCTATGAACATATATATATACATATATATAAATTGTATTTTTTTTTCCCCTATCTGGCTGGCTGGTTTGCAAAAAGGGAACTGCTGGTAGAAAAGGATAAATGATCTCATAAGGTGTTCAGGTTTTATGCATTTGCTATGTTTTACAATAGAGTTCACGTCCGAACGGTGACAGCAAATTGTTTTGATGAAGGGACTAGAGTGAGAATATTTGATTATTCTAATTTTAATGAGAACTCAAAAATTTGCCGTAGAAATAAATGGAATGGGTTCATTTGCAAGCTACCGAATGTAATTTACTCATGTGGCCTTAAACTATTCCTTCACTAGTTGAGGATTCACATCAGAAATAAACTGAATGGGTGTGTGCAAATAGCTGAATGCAATTCACCATGTGGTCTTACATTCTTACTCCACTATTTAGGAGAAGAAAACAAAAAAAAAATAAAAATAAAAAATATTAATATTAAAAAAAAAGGGGGGGAAAAAAAAAAAAGAAAATTTGAAATGGCTTATATTTGAAATAAAAATCTGAGCCATTGTAAATAACTTAACTGCATTTATAGCGTGGTCTTATATACTCTTACGTCACTGGTTTTTACATTCAGTAACATCTCGATTTTCATGATTAATTGTGGGGAGCTAAAGAGTATACTACAGAAAACGTTCGGCAAGGAAAAGAAGCAAGTACAAGTCCTTTTTTGAGTGTTTTTACATTTATTGTCATTGGAGTAGATTAAAGGGTTATGGATTTCTTCTTTAATGAACTTCCTCTTTCATTAACATTTTTATCCCTCTACCCATATGGATTTACCCACATCCCATCTGTTCCTAATTGTGTTTCACATTCACCGCTAAAACAGTACTTCTGATGGTAATTGAAATCCTAAGATCTGTCCAGTTGTCTGCTCATCCTGATTGCCATCTCTGTGCTTCATTCTTTCTTAAATACCAGTCAAGATTGATAGTCACCTGGCTTATATTTGAAAATCCTATTTGGCCATGTGCTTTTTATTATTTCTCTTTCTTGAAAGTGTTCTCTATTTTTTTTTTTTTTCGTGTAATATCTCACTGTAAGCATATTACACATTGTGAAACTAAAACGGTAAAGTTTTTGAGATGGCTAATAAGAATTACACTAATTATCGATATTCGGGTGAATTATTAGATACAATTTATTCGCACGATTAATTGACTTGCACATGAAGTAGTATGCTGAAATATAACTAAAGCCCGCGTCCCTTTTTTTTCCCTCCTCTAGTCTTCCTCTTATTATTCTTCACTTTCTTCTCACATTCTTCTTTGATATCCTGGCTTTCTTTCCCTTCTTCATCAACTTCTTTTCCTCCTTCAGCATTTGGTTTACTATTTTCGCTCCTCTTCCTTTGGAGGAACTTGATGAGTCCTCCTAAGGCAACTTCTGTTTTTTCACTTTTCATGAGCTCCTCTGCTATCTCTGCTGGGGTTGCCTCCACCTCCATTATGAGCTTTTCAATTTCAGTGAACATATAGTGATTGTTTAAACCGAGGTAGTTATAAGCAAGAATTTTAAACCCACTAGGAGTGCAATATGACATGTGGATGTGCATATCCATTCGACCCGGTCTCAACAATGCAGGGTCTAGTTTGTCCTTATGGTTGGTAGTGAACACAATTATCCTCTCATCGCCACAGCTTGACCATAGCCCGTCAACAAAATTCAACAGTCCTGATAGTGTCAACTGGCAAATGACAAGAATATCAATCAATAAACAAGAGGAAATAAGTTTGTTTGTCTTATAGTAGGAGGAAGAAAATGGGTTAACGGTTAGGCAGAAGATAAAACCTAGTTTAGTGAGGCCTAAAACAATTGTTTAGCTTTTTCTTTCCATATGAAAATAAACTAAATGAATTTTTGGCAGAAGCATTGTAAGTTATGGTAAAGCTATTGGTTTGTCTCCCACGACCGTCTTCAACTAATCATGGCTTTTTATAGGCCAATTTGGCATTGGCCCAGAAGGCTTCTTCCACTTGTTCTGCACCATTAGTACGCTAAATGGAGCACACTTCTTAACGTTCCCTACTTGCTACTCTAAATTGCTTCATCTATTAAACATTTCAAAAAACTAATGTAGTCAATAATCTATATACACACCTGGCTTTCACCTGGGCTATAGTCTCCAGCTTGTCGGTCCTGCAACTCAGCACTGCAATCAATATCCTCAATCACAAGTATGGATTGGTTCTTTGTAGAGAGCAAAAGCCTTCTGAGTTCCGAATTGCGCTGGAGACTGGTGAGCTCCAAGTCATAAATGTCATATTTCAGATAGTTTGCCATGGCTGCAATCAAGCTTGACTTACCCGTGCCTGGGGGACCATACAACAAATATCCGCGTTTCCACGCCTTCCCAACCCTTTTGTAGAACTTTCTTCTCTTCACAAATCTGTCCAAGTCATCAATTAGTTCCTTCTTGAGTGTTGGATCCATTGCTAATGTGTCAAAAGTGGATGGATGGTCGAGATTGACCGATCCCCACGGTCCACCTTCGTAGTCCCCGCTGTAGCTCCCAAGTGAGTAGAGTTTCACTGCCTTGGTTTCCTCTTTTATGGTTTTTGATCTCTCTAGTACATATGGCAAGTAAGAGCTCAAAACCATTTCTTTGTTTTTTTTGTCAAAACTTAGCTGAATTGATCTACGCTCGCTCTTTTCAGAACAGAAGTACCCATCATAGTTGAAGCTTGTCTTTTGGGTCTCGGTCCAAATCATTTCCCACATGAGCTGAACTCCTTCGTAAACGTCAATAGTTTTTTCCCCTTTATTCAATGTGACAGAGAAAATTTCCTCTCGCTGTGCTTTGGAGACCTTGAGATTGTTGACCGAGGGGGTGATTTTTGTGCGCAGGTAGATTTCTGAAGCCTCGAAGATTTGATTTTGGGAGAACCCAATGTTTTCATCAATGGTGAGAGTGATTTGGGATGATAAATTTCCAATGAGGCCTCCAAGTTTGGATAAGAGTTTCTGTTGGAGTTGTTGGGGTATGAGATGGTTGGTCATGTTTTGGACTTCATTGAGGACAGTTCTGGCCAGCATTGCTGATGCTGCAAAAGTTGTATATGTTGATAGAACTGAAGTTGTTGAAGGCATGTTTGATAGAGAAAACATGGTTTGAGGACTTTGGATTTGAAATACTAGCAGAGAGAAGAAATAGATGGATTGTTTTGGTTTTTTTGGCTTTGCTTTGGATGTAGCAATTATAGGAAGGTGGCTTTTATAGAACAATATTACAGGGAAGAGCTTCCATTGGAAGTTGTTTGAAAATCAGTTGCAGTAGTATTCAGTTTCAAAACCAAAAGAATTGCAAGTAGTTGACAAGTCAAGCATGTGGACGGACAATCTTCTTCAGCAATTCTCCCAAGAATCCTCGGATGAATTAGTCACTGGATCACTCTGTTAAATATTAAACTACTACTTTAGGGAAATTAGTTGAATAAAAAATTATATTGGCATGTATAGTGTATATTTAAACTCGGGGGAAAAATAATAAGCAAAAACAAAGAATAAAGAGAATAGTGCAAAAAAAAAAAGAAGAATAATGAGAATAGTTCATTGCATTTCATGTGTTTCAAAAAATTATCCAATGATTGTGAAACTTGCGTTAGCGCCTAATTATATGTATATATATACTTTTTTTTTTTGGGGGGGGTTCTATTATATTTATATCACACCCACGCCAATTGAACCCCAACAACCTTTTGTTTTTTCTCCTTTTTATTAAATAAAGATGAATAAATGAAAAACAATTCTTTTGTTAAAGAAAGGCAAGATTGAAAGAACTCCTCCTTAAAAAAAATAAACATGTATACAAAATCTTTCCAGTAAAGTTGAACACTAGCTTCTTTCACTAATACTTTAAAATTCAATGGAAGACTGTTTTGAGTAAGGGTGAAATCGGTTCGGTTCAGTCGGTTTTAGGTGAGTTTTTTCATCGATCGAACGGTTCGGTTCGGATCGGTTTTGTCGGTTTTAGGCTTAATTTTCGGTTCGATTTTCGGTTTTGCACTACACCACTCTTATGAAAACGAACCGATCGGTTCGATTCAGTTTGTTCGGTTTTTGTTTCACCCCTAGTTTTGAGTATTTTATTTGCTTTCTCATATTAAAGCAAGGCATAGCTTTCACTGCAAGCTGTTTCATATCAAGAAGCAGCACAAGCAAGGACGTATACAGAAATCTCATTCAGTGGGTACCAATCAGGCACTGAGGCTATGCGGAGTTCGGAGGTAGCGGCCCTGAGATGATTTTTTTTTTTTTTTTTTTTTTGGGTTTACTTAACCATAATTATGTGTAGAATTGATTTTATGTCCAAAATGTTCTAATAGCACCATACAATTTTTAATAGAACTTTTTTACTTAAAATTTTTAGTAGTATTTGCCTATTTGGGCGCATTTTCAGTGAAGTTGTACATTATCAAACGAACTGAAAAAAAAAATGCAGTGCTAAAACTTTTCATTGGTAGAACTTAATTGGGTTATCAAACAAACTCTTGGGCCCGTTTGATAAATCTGAAAATTAAGCACTGGAAATTAAGTGCTGTATTTTAAGTACTGAAAATTTTAAGCGATTAAATTTGCAAAACTAAAAATAATGTTTCAAGTATTGAAATAGACCACAATATTCAGCAGTATGCATTTTCAGTAGATAGATAGATAATGGGGTTTCCTAAGCAATATTTATAAAAGGGCAAATTATACTTTAGTCCATTAAACTATACACCTATTTTCAATTGGGTCCATAAACTTTTTTTTTTTGCAATTGGGTCCTTGAATTTCAAAAACTCATTCAATCATACCCAAATTCTGACGCTGTTAGCTTAAATTATTAGAAATTGTCACGCACGTTGCGCGTAATGCTTATCTGTCACATGTTAGGTTAAGACAAACACGGCAGACTGTGAATGGCTAAAAAATGATGTGATTTTGGGTATGATTGGATGCAATTTTGGATCTAGTCGAATGTGTTTTCGAATTTGATTGAGCGCGGTTTCGGATCTGATTTAATGCAATTTTTTGCACTATTCACAATTTCATGTGTTTGTCTTAACCTAACATGTGACAGGTAAGTATTACACTCAACGTACGTGACAATTTCTAATAGTTTAAGCTAACATTGTCAGATTTTGGGTTTGATTGAATGAATTTTTGAAGTTCATGGACTCAATTACAAAAAAAAAAAATAATAAATAAAAAAGTTTATGGACCCAATTGAAAACATGTTATAGTGTAATGGACTAAAGTGTTATTTGCCCTTTATAAAACAAGGGGCTGAAAATCAAATCATTTTTTCAAAAAAAGAAATGAATAGATAGATAGATAGTGGAGTTTCCTAAGCAATATTTATAAAATAAGGGGCTAAAAACCAAATCAGTTTTCAAAAAAAGAAAACAAAAAAGGGAGTTAGGAGAGTCGAACCTAGTTCCTTTGAGTTGGAAACCAATGTAACCAACCTCAAGGGCAACAATCTCTTTCGTGAACTTGGTGTAGAAACATTTATAATATTATAAGTTCGGTGGGTGCCATAGCTACACCCCTGAGCACAAGCCCAAAGTTTGGAAATAATTGAAAACTTCCCCTGGAATTCTCAGACCATGGCCAAGTTAAGATTTGTGCCCAGTGGCCTGTTTGGCACAGCTTTTGCATAAAAATTGAGTTTGAATAGTTTTTGGCCAATCACAAATATCTCCATTTCACTCATAATTTTTTTTGCGATCGAGTCGCAAAAACCGACTTGTCAAATGGTTTTATCCTAGCTTTTGGAGTTTTATAATCAAGGATGAACTCCAAAATTTATTTCCAAGCACCCTCTAAAGAGTTGTTTTGGCCCACAGCTTGGCCCATTCATGTATGCTCCACCATCAGCATATTTCAGTGAATAGTGTATGCCACTACATGCATGTAGTACAGTTAACAAAGTATTTGAAAACCAAAATTTGGGATTCAAATTTGGGAAGCATAGAATCACTCTATTTCACTTAAACTTGTTCGCATAAATTAGTTTTCTCCTCTTTGATATTCAAAAACCCTTACTAAAGAAATTTCCTCAAAATGAAGCCATCATTTTCTCCTCTTTGATATCCAGTTAGTACTTATTCTTGGAGGAAGAACTTGCAACAACTCTCTCCAATTCAGTTAGTTCTACTATCTCAGTTCCCAGCATTTTAAATTACCACAAAAGAGTACTTAAAACAAGAAGCTACAATAACATAAGCCCCAGCTTGTTACAAAACAGTGGCTATTGAACCAACATGAAAATAAAAACGGTTCTAACAACTACAAAATTGCATTTTCTAAAATTCATCCATAACGATCCTAAAATCGGTCTTCGATTTATTTTATACTATCACACTCGAACATGTTCTTCCTTCAAGTGTATGAAACAGAACGCGACAATGAGCTCCGTTTAACTCCTTTTCCAGATTTCATGTGCCAGCTTGCCTCAAACAGTTCCAAAATTGGATCCTCACTAACTATGCCCTCCACAGTTTCGTCCTTCTCATCAGTGGCTTCAGAAATCACTTTCTTCTCTACATTTTCTTTCGTCCCCTTCTCTAGAATTTCCTTGTAACTACACTTTATAACATCTGAATTCTCGCGTAAGGCTTTGTTTCGAGATCCAACAAGGGGGTCTTCTTTTCCCATGTTCATCTCATCTTCTTCTGACAAATCAGATGCACATGATGACTTTTGAACACTCTCACTTTCAACATTTGTCGGGGATTCAACCGGATAGTTTATGTCAATCGTTATCTCTTTTTCTCTCGTGTTGTTTGATCCCCAGTAAGCCAATATGGAGATCAAGAACTTCAACCATGAAATGGCGTGAACCAAAATTCGATCAAGAAAAGGAATTTTGTGGATAATTATAGGGACTTTGTACATGGCATGATCAAATTTTGATGGTAGAGTTTCTATAGTGAGGACAAGCTCATCAATCTTGTTGAACAAATGGCTTGAGATTGGGAAAATGCTTTCGATCATGGTCTCAACGGCTAGGATATGATCATCCACAAAGGAGAGAATTGCTAACCATTGATATTGAATAGCATAGACAATTGGGGAGGCTAAAGAAGCTAAAGTTGCTATCTTTTTGGTTATTGATCCTTTTGGTCCATTGAGTTCTTGAGCTTGTGTGTATGTTTTGTGAGCAATGGCTAAGAATGAAACGCCACATGTGTGCAATGGATGGCGTCTGGACATCGTTCGGATGTTTGTTGTCAAATCCTGAGATATTGAAGTGATACACATTATGTTTTTGTAAGAAATGAAAGATGTATGTGGTGTGTGTGTGTGTGTTTTGGTGTATATATATAATATATATATAGGACTATGCATTATATAGACTAATTACTCAATGGTACTTAAAGGTTAGCAATTTGAAAAAAAAATATAAGACCCACAAGTTTTCATAGTCTGTACCTATAATCAGTCTAGTACTTTGGCTTTTACGAAGTGGTTAGATGTTATATCTAAGGTATTATAAAATTCGCTAACCTTCCCATTAATAAGTAATGCTATGCTTCCCAAATTTTAAATCTCAAATGTGGTTTTTCAAGTGGGACCACCTTCAATAATGATGGGACTACCTTAATATCCTCTAATGAAAATCAAGTGGGTTTGCCACATGTGCTGTTAATCACACTTGAGATACAAATTAGGGAAGCATATCATTGGTACCTGCCTACCTCCAATTGTTGATTTTTTAAGCCATGAAGAAAGGACAGAGTTTAGGATTGCATAATTCACAAAGTAAGTTAATGGGATCTCTTCCCTAATACTCAGTTTGGTTCATGATTTTCGCGAGATGAAAAAAAAAATTTCTTTATTTGGTTAGTAAGGAAAACAGTGAGGAAAATATAAAGGTAACAAAAAAATAGAGAAAAGTAAAAACATTTTTCTTTGTGGGTGAATTTCCTTCCTATTTTCTTGATTTACTATGACATTTCGGAAAGTTGTAATTTTCTAATGTAATTTAAGTATGGAGGAAAACACCAAAGAAATAGCTTTCCCTCTAGTTTTCGTTTTTCTTTTTCTCGCTAAATCCACAAACCAAATAGAGCCTAAAGAAAGGTGAAATTTTGTAAACAGAAAATGAATAAAGATGCGAAAACAAAGCAATAATAATAATAATAAATAAATAAAACACTACAATTAGAACAAACCCATTCATGAATTTATGAATTCAGACTTTTGAGTTAGAAATTCATACCATTGATGATAATGACGCCCCAGAATTCAAAAGCCTCACCTACACACACATAAATATGTATTAATATGTATATATGTGTATATTCAGGGGATTTAAGAGACTAGAGAGGTGGTGAAAAACCAAAATGAATTTGGGATTACTGGATCAAGTAGAAGAGATCAAAAAAGAGACCGTTAGGATTGTGACGTGAAAGAAGGAAAATTTCAAGGCTGTTATGATTGTAGACCTTATATATTATATGCTATTATCTATATGTATACGGCGTAGTTTGGTGTAAATATTGAATATCACAGTTGCATAATCTTACATGATATCACAAACCAATTAGGAGCATGCATTAATACACCAGCCCCCTATTTCTATGGTCTAACTCAGTAAAAAAACTTTCCGCCTCAACAAATTTAAAATCATGTGAGAGGAGATAAAATCCCACATGGTATCCCTGTGATACCCAATAGGGGCAATTGGTGATAAATTCATTTTATGGTAATGTTTTAGTATTAGGTCCAACAAGTAAAATGTTTTAGTCATAAGTTCTCTCTCCCTTTAATTGACTAAACTACCCTAACCACTTTGCTTAAATTGCTACACAATATGTGCGACTCCACCATGAACTTAAACGACCTCGCCGGACCTCCGACCATCTCTCTGGACCTCCGACCATCTCATTGGACCTCGCCTGACCTCCGGCGACCTCGTCGGAGCCTTATAGCAGTTTTTCCAATATTTTTTTCACACTTCAAAAATTCATAACTTTCAATCTACACATTGTTTTTAGAAGAAAATTATACTTCTTACATCTACTTGACCAGATCTACCAAACAAGTAGCATTGTTTGTATAAAACTCTGGAAAAAAATAAATCACTAAAAAATGTTTGTGAAATTTTGTCGGAGTATCAATTATGTATTATTTGGAGTATAGAAGTAGTGTGTGAGAGAATGAAGAAGTTAGATCCAGAGAGAGAGAGAGAGAGAATTAAATCACAGATCTAAACAGAGTTTCCAAACTAAAAAAGTTGTGAAATTTCACAAAAAAAAAGTTGTGAAATTTCACAACTTTGAAATTTATCAAGAAGTTTGTGTCACTCAGTGAAATTACAGTGTTCTAACAAACATTGCAAAATTTTTTTACAAATTTGAGCATAAACATCGATCTGCAAATTTGAGCATTCACATCAACAAGATCTATCAAACAAGTACCATTATTGATATCAAAATTTGGAAAAAAAATATTGAGAAATTTCACTACTTCTATTTTTTGATAAATTTTTTAAAAAAATGTGTTTTAAGAAAAAGTACACTTTTGAATACCAATTTGGTCCATTTGGATATGCCAGATTTTTAACTGATATAAAAAATATAAAACAAACTAACTCACAAATATGAGAAGGAGACTGATTAGAAACCAATAGTATGGTGTCCATGACTTGAAGTTGCTACAAATTTACTTCTTGCAAAATATTATCTTCAACTTCAACAGATTCAGATATTGGTGTGGCTTCAACTTTCAAGGCACCGAATGGACATCCTCCAACAAGGGAGAGAGAGATAGAGTAAACCAATAGCACTGTAAATCTTTATACTGTTGGAATCAAAGCCAACCACCATTCTCAACCCTAAGATGCTTACCTTTGACAAAATGGAAAACACAAGCAGCGGAATGAAGTTGTACGATGGAGGCATAGGGTCTGAATTTGACGAATTGGCTGAGATTTGGATTAGAAAAAAATATGTAGTCTGTGGGACGATAGAGGAGGAGGCGGTGGTTAGATCGGCACTCTGTCTCTCTCTCTCTCTCTCTCTCTCTCTCTCTCTCTCTCTCTCTCTCTCTCTCTCTCTCTCTCTCTCTCTCTCTCTAAATGCAAACCAGTAAGGGGACATGTGTGAAGGGTGTAATGGTCACAAATTATGGTATTATATGGGTAAAAGGATTTATGTTTATTAATGTCCACTAATAATGGACCCATCCCCAAATATTTTTTCCTTGTGTCTTATAACCAAACTAGTAATGACCTCGTGCAATGCACGGGAGAGTTAGCAAGATAAAGTATCACAGGACAAAAAAAAAAGATTTAAATTAAAAAATAGAAGAAAGATATTGCAACTGATTTAAAACAAAAAAAAAATTGTATATTTATTTATGACGTGTGTAAATGTCTCATAAAAGAGAGATATTTGTCCAACTAAAAAGTTTAAAAATATTAAAATATTATGATTTTTTGTGAAGTCAGCCAATTACATCTATTTTTCTTTTCTTTTTTCCTTCAGAAGTATGAAAAAAAAAAAAAAAGAAGCCAATATGACTACATGCTCCACATTATTGTTTTTGGAAAAAGCAATAAAGCATTTCTTTATTCTTTTCATTTTACTTTCTTTTCGTTTTACTTTTTTTCAAAAGCCAATATTGATGACATGTGTATATTTATTAATGACGTCTTATCAAATATATATATATATATATATTGATGACGTGTGTAAATGTCTCATAAAATTAGATTAAATTTTACATATTCATGCAATAAAAAAAAAAGTAAAAATAATAATAACGAACCCTTCTTCATAAACAATCTTCACCTGCTCTTGTAATCTTCTTCAAATTGATCTTCATAGCTCCTCCTTCAAAGAAAACTGAAAACTAATTAAAGTCAAATTTAAAAGATAAAAGGAAAGATAGTTATACTTGTGTACAAAATAATTTATTTTTGTATGATTTATATAGAGAGATAAGCTAAGCTTGAATCAATGCAAAATATATTTGAAGTTTGAAAAGAGTAAATGTATTATTTATTTCAAATTTCAAAAGTATCATCCATCTTTTAACGGATTTTATTAACCACCACATAAATTGCACCCCTAATATTCATAAGTCACAAACAAAAATTTGTTATGACATTCTTATAAAGAATGTTGTGACCGGTCTTATATACTCATCTAATATATATATATATATATATATATATGCATATATAAATCAAAGCATTAGACCTTTTAAAAATTGAATTGTATACATTGTAATGCAAATACACGATTATTCCATAAACAGAATATAAAAGTAAATAAACTTGCCTTTTATGTTTGCACCTCTTGTCTCATTAAGCAGTTTGCTCTTGCTACCAAAAAGAAGAAGAAAAGAAAATAGTTCATCTTCCTGCCCCTGTAAATAGAAACACAAACACTATCAAACATGAATATATCAAGCCAAGTTTGGAAGTAAAAAAAAAAAAAAAAAAGCTATAGATATATGAGATGGTAGGAGATAAAGAAAAAATAAAAACCTATCAAACATGAACATATCAAGCCAAGTGTGGAAATGAAATAGAACGCAAAACTGTAAATATATAAGATGGTTAGAGATAATGGTTGGACATGGAGGAGGTTAAAGATGAGGATTGGAGATGAAGAATATATAAATCAATGATAAATATTGGTTCACATTAAAATCTTTAAGGATAAAAATATCTATGCTATTAAATATAAAAAATTTTGTTATGCGTATATCTAGTTTTACAAAGTATAACAATATTAGAAAGACTATATGTTATCATTAATTGTAAATTTCAAATATGAAACGGTTTCAAACCTTACCAAGATTAATAGGTACATTCAAGTAATTTTTTAATAAAATTCAAAAACACCATTTGATTAGTATTAAAATAAAAATTAAAAAAAACACCACTCGATTTTTGAATAAACTTAAGCATATGTTTTTTTTTTTTAAAATAAGAAACTTAAACATATACTATATGTTATCCATTATTGTTTATCCAACTATTATATATGTATATATAATTAATTTGTATCTTATCTGATTAATATGTATATATATATATATATATATTTTGTATCTTATGTGATTAATATGCAAAAAGAAAATTATTCCTCATAGATAGAGGTAATGGGTTTAGGGGTGAATTAAGTGAGTGAGTTATGGAGGGGGGTTATCATCCAATAAAATTTGAATGGGATAAATTTGACATATTTATTGAATATTAATAAGAAAATTCTAAAATAGGAAAAGTTTATAGATGTGCCACTTGGCAAAAGTAAAATCCTTTGTTTTCATATATATATATATATATATTAGATAATTATCCTAGTTTGGTATTTAATACCAAATTTCTATACCCAATATTTGCTCCCTATTTTTGAAATTCCGTTGGGACGGTTTGAGCCATTTTTGTTGGGTTGGTCGGACCAGACTGACACGTGTGCAGTCACACTAAATTCATTCAGATTACACTAAAAACATAAAACTTTACACTAAAATTTAAAGATAAAGGTGTAAACATTTTTTATTAGAACAGATAAACCTTTCAATTTGTGATTCTAATTAGGGTCAATTACATGCAACTCCTTTGAGGAATGTTGTACTTACATGAATCTCTCTCGTAGGTTCAAAAATTATAGATGATACCTTAATTAATTGTAGGGCTGCAATTTGGGCGGGCCAACTCGAGCCCAACTCATAATTTATTCGCGCGTTGGCAACTTTTTTACATATTTTGGGCAGACTTGGCTAAAAATTTCAAGCCCGAATTCAATTTGGGTTGGACTTGAGCAGAGAGATTATGAACCCAAGTCCGACTTACACACATATATATGAGTTTATGTATTAAAATACTATGATCTATATTTGTATTACTTTTAACCATGGAATTTTAGTGGTTTGTAGTGACAAAAATACACTTTATACTATTCAATAACAAAACTAATAGATGAAAAGTTTTATCTCCAATTTGGGCTCAAGTCGGCTCAGGTTTCAGCATTAAAATATAAATTGGACTCAGGTTGGGTAGTTTGAGCTCCGACTTGGACGGACTCTACAAAACTCAAGCCGAGCTTGGACAGACCTAAAATGAAGTCCAACTGTTCCGAGTTGCAGCCGTACCTAACTGTGTTAAATTTGATCTAAAAGTACTAAAGTACTAATCTACCGTTCAAATAAAATATATTTACTACTAATAAAAGTCAATCAGTTATGAAATGAAATTTTTTACCCCCAGGTATATTCTTAAAACAAAGAAAAGAGGAAAAAAAAAACAATTTTTTTAAAAAAATTATAATTTATTTTTGAACTTTAATAAAGTTAAAGTTGCCATTTAAAAACATTTAACTATAATATTAACGGTCAAATGACCAGTGACTAACCGAAGGGAAGTGAGTATTATACAATTACAAACCTCAAGCAAAGTAAGTGTAATTTTTGAAACTACGAGATAAGTTTCGATAATTACAACACATCCCAAATTTGAGAGCATTTTTGCTCATTCGGGGTCTCCACTGAGTAATATGTGTCACATTCCACATGTCATCCAATGGAGACCTGGGTGAGCAAAAAAGCTTTCGCCAAATTTTTGTCTCCCAAATGTACTTACATTATGTGACTATGATTGTTTGCACCACAAAATAAAATTAAAAGTGGGCCCACTAAATCTAGTGAAGAATTACACGTGAAACATATACGAAGGCAGGCTGATGGAGAGAGCAGGCTGATGCAACACAATCACGCCATAATCCAGTGCACAGGCCACGTCAGTGGTAGGACGGTTATTGGCGGTTATGTTGAATTATATAAATGACACGTGTAACGCCGATGTGATGATAGATGTGGTTATGGACGAAACCCATTATTCCCAAATCATGGAGATAATGGGCAGTTTCTCAGTAGAGGGGTAACAGTTACAGCCACTATTACCTATTTAAAGTGATAGAGAAACAGAGAAGAGGGGATCCCTGAACGATTGAATTTATTATCATGTCTTTCCTTTATCTTTAATTGTCAATTTATTAGGAGCAGCTTTGTAATTAGATCTCAGTTAGAAGGCGAGATTACCACTTCTAATTGTACTGTGTTCTTTAAAGGATTTAATGGAGTTTTCTCTCTGTTACTTCTTTTGTTAGTTTCAACTCTCTTCACATTTCAAGTCTTTAATCTTTGGTTAAAGCAATCTGAACCTATTTAGAGAAATCTCGTTCCTCTTTTTCTCTACTCATCTGATTTTGTCAAATTGTTCGTATCAAGAAGACATTTGTCTGGCACACCCACACTATGCTACTTATATATATTTCCTTCCATACAATTTTTGGCACGCCTGATGGGACGCTGTGAAGAATTGAGCAGAGCAGTTCATTATGCCGCCAAAAAAGAATTTGACAAAAGATAAAGGAATCGTAGCGCTACCAGAAATGGACGCGCTGATAGCAGAAGCAAAATGTGGAAGGGGAGGTTCACGGTAATACCAGTGATCAATCTCATACTGGCAACCATGAGTCCTCCAACAACAACCTAGGGATGTTGGGACTATTGTACATGGTCCAGATCAACAAGCTCTGAAGGATTGCGCAGCAGCAATGCGTTTCAATTTGGACAGTGTGCTACATGATTGGCTGCAAGCCAATTCGCAGCAAACATCCACAATTGTGAAACCATTCACAGATATGATGCAGAAGATGGGAGATTAGATTACTAAGAGTATTGACCGACAGATGTCATATATGACGGAAAAATTTGGCCCAGCGTCTTCTGTGAAGGCTAGCGCTCAGAAGGAGCCTTTACAAGTCCCTATAAATCAGGCTCCATAACTGAATTATAGGAGTGTCAAGGTTCTTGCCCATCCTTCAACACCTAGTTTTTTGGCTCATTCTGGATCTGGTATGTTCGATAATACATCAAGTTCTAGTAACCAGCCAGGTCCAAACCAGATGGGATAGAGTGTAGGGCCTTTAGGTGGTCAATAGGTATCTAATGGTCCTAACATAAGCACTCACCATGGTTTTCAAGTAGGAAAAATGATGGTCCCAGTCCATCAGCCTAGTTACCATGACGGTACTTATACCCAGACTGCTGGTTTTTCAATTGGAGGGTCAGTAGTCCAACCCTTATTGCCCAATGCAGGTTTGCCTATCCCAGGGATTCACATGGCAAGTTCATCGCAAGCACATGCTTATCAAACTAGGGTGCACTGTCATCAGTCATGAGGGCAGGCTGGAGGGGGTTATCAGCCAGCAGAACAGACTGGGAGGCATCAGCAATCAACAATCCAGACTGGAGAGTTAACCTAGACCACCACTGGGGCAAACTGGAGGGCACCAACGACCGATATCACAAGCGGGGATTCAATTCCAGCAATCGATGATGCACAATGGAGGACCAGATGTTCCACTCCATCAGCCTGCTCTGCCAGATCGGTCGCTCAAGATCTTTGGTCCTGATGTTCAAGGTCATGTTCCTCTAGGGATAAATAGGGACGAAATGGTAGAAGTCATTAGAGAACAAGTACATGGGCAAGTTAGAGAGCAGGTCAATGACCAGTTGAGAACACAATTTGGGACAGTGTTCAGGGCCACTATCCGCCCACAATACCAGAAACCATACCTAGACTTTATTGATCGTATGTTTGAATTCCCAAGATACTTTAGGATGCCTGAATTTACTCTATTCTCTGGCAGAGATAGACATACCACATTGGAACACATTGCTCGTTTTACGGTACAATGTGGTGAGGTTTCTTATAATGATATGTTAAAATTGAGGTTATTTGCTAATTTACTTAGTGTGCCCGCTTTTACTTGGTATGCGAACCTCCCTACCGGCTCCGTCCAAACTTGGCAAGATATAAAAAGGATGTTTCATAGCCAGTTTTATTAGACGGATCCAGATGTGACCATTACTGATTTAGCTAGATTGAAACAAAATGCAAGAGAAAATGTAGAGACATTTATCACTAGGTTTAAATCTGCACGAAATAGGTGTAAGGCTATGTTGCCAGAGGAAGAATACATGCGATTAGCTGTTGATAATTTGAAATATACACTTAGAATGCAGTTTGTGGGTCAACAGTTCATGGACCTGTGCCATGTCATTGATGCCGTGGCATGATACGAGAAAGTGGTAGATGAGGAAAATCAAAAGAAAAATAGTACAAGTGGTGTGTATTACAAAGGACATCATCAGCCTGCGCACATACTAGAAATCGAGGATGAAACACAGGCTGACGAAGAAAATGAAAATGCATACGAATGTACTGCGGCTGAAATGACTGCTCAAAAGCCATTCATATGTGATGTCCTGTGTAAACCAGCTCAAGCACTAGAGAGGAATACTACCAGTCAGACTAATAAGCCTAATAAAAAGTATGACTTCGATATTTCCAGAGCTAACTTGATTTTCGACTGGTTAGTAAAAGAAAATAAAATCAAATTAACACATAATTTGCCAACAAACGATGAAGTAGAGGGGAAAACTTATTGTAAATGGCATAATAAATGGACTCATAGTACTAATAATTGTGCAACGTTTTGTGAGTCCATACAAAAGTGGATAAAAAAATGGAACCATAAAATTCCCTAATGATAAGCATGTACAACAGGTGGACAAGAATCTGTTTGTGGCTGAAGCACATGTCAATATGGTATCAGCAGATTTTACCAACATGACAAAGCCAGTCAAACAACAATGGCAGATTAAGAATGTTTCTCAAACAAGAAGAATGAAAAGCGTGGTCTCGAGGCCGAGAGCTCAGTCTAGAGGTCTCAATCCAGAAGCACCACCATTCAAGACGAGGGGCAGGAGTGTATTATCATACCACTAATCCTTAAGGGTCATACATTATGATGAGGAGGTCTTTACACGAATTAGCAAAAGCCAGCGAACAGCCAATTCTCTGTATTAGTTGCGCAGAGATATTGGCAGTTCCGCTCTGAAAACAAAATGATGCTCTTAAGGATGATGAAAGAACCCTTAAAAGGCGAAGCAGTCAGGGTAAGGTAATCCAATATCCAGGAGGTTTTCAAGCCATAATGAATAAAGATGGGCCTGATAAGGGTAAAGAGGTGGCAACATCCCAAACAAGCAAACAAAGCAAGTCAAGTCAGGAAGGGAATCATCATTCACGAAATTGAGTCAAAGGTGCAGTCAATCAAGGTCAAAAAAGAGGTTCAAAGCCCGTAACGTATACCATTACCAAACCAAGAATGGTGTAACCTCCTGTACCACAAGATGGGCGTTGGATGTATGTTCAGCATCCTAAATTCCCTCAGTATCATGGTCCACCATTTTTGATTCGAACTCAAAAGAGGCATTTGATACGAAAAAAGGCTGCCCAGAAGAAAAAACAACTGTTTATCTGTAACACTCGTTCCCGCGGGCAGTATTTAATTGTATTAGCATGCATAATTCATTTTTATTAATGATGTGATTACATATGCTAAGTGAGTATTAACTCACTAAGATGATTAGGGGTGTCCAGTTTGGAACCCAGAGATAAGTCAATATGGCAGTCCCAATTTGGGACAGTTATGAGAGGTCCCCGTGTGATGGGACAGATACGTGGGATAATTCTTATGTGATTAAATGTTTATTAAGGCATATGTAAATATTTTATTATATTATTTTAATAGTACAATAATTGCTAGAGACCACTTCTGTGGTCTGTTAGGGATACCTTGTGAGGACGAAATAGACACGTTGCATAATTAGTAGGTTAATTAGCAATATCACAAAATTATGTGGGACCACTTATGGGACCCATACGTGATATAGACAAATACACATTTAAGTTTGGGATAGTTTTAATACGTTTCATTAATTAGCAGGGGTATAAATGTAAGACTGAAAAAACCTAGGGCGACAAGTATAAAATTCCAAACATATGGCGTGCATGCCACGCAACATGTGGCCTACATGTTGCGTGACATGTGGCAAGGACTCACCAAGCCATGTCATCATCCTCAACAAAACAATGAATTGATTTACAGAAAGAATTTCGTACATAAATTCGACGAAATTGACGCCGACGTTCACGACACCGATTGACGCACTATTTGACGTTCAATTTCAAAACAGGCTACATATTTGGACTCCTGGAGGTGAGTCTAACGCAGTGGTATAAATATTATTGCATTCTGAGATAGTTTTTATGCGCCCCAATTTGGGAGTTTAGCTCATAACTTGTATTTTGTATATAGGATTTGCATCTGGAATTTACTAGGCTGTTAATTCTGCTATTAGGAGCGAAATTCTTGAGGTGAGTGTGGATATCGCAGGTTGACTTCTTACCCACAGCTTTTTCATTTAAAATTTATTTAAATTCAATTTCAAAAACAAACGAGTCGCCACTTAATTTTTAAAAGGAAAATTAAGAAACCATTTAAAAGGAAACTGATCTTTTGCGAAACCAAAAAATTAACTAGGTCCGGGGATTATGGAATGAGAGAGGAAGGAGCCCGTCAGACTAAAACACCCTCTCTCATCCTATCTTGCGATAGGCCTCTACTTAACATTCTTTTAATCGAATTTATTAATCTAAGCATGCCCTCAACTAATACATATATACCTATACATCGCAAAAGCATCTCCAAAGGGTGTAAAATTACAATTGACAAAATATCATTCAAAAACCAAGTAATTCAGATAGCAAGCGATATGATATGCAATAGAGAACAAGTGAACTTACCCGGGGTCCAGCGGCGATATTAAACGTGCAATGCATGCGGACAAAAGAAAATCCTAAAAAAGAATCTCTAATCACGTATACACATAAGGCAGAACCTAATTCTAAGGTGTCGCGCATTAAGTCGAAAAAATCAATAAAAATCAAGGAATACAATAAACTAGAGAGGGGTTGAGAAATCGTACCTTAATAGCGCTACAAAACAAAGGTTAGTGCACATGATTTACAAGAGGTAAAGTTTAGAAATAATAATCTTGAATTTCTAGCTTAATTCTATCACATGTAATTGAATTTAAAGCAAATAAGTCCTAATTACAAGTGCCAAACCATATGGGTGAATATGTACATTGACAAGGATAAACTATGAAATGCTCTTTAAGCTTTGAATTCAAACTTAACTAATCATTTATGGAAATATGGTTTAAGCCTTAAGTCATAACAAAAAAAGGTCATTTTGATCCATTGCTAACAAAGTTGGTCATATTTGTGATAAAATTCTGAAAATTACAGAGAGCAGACAACGACTTTAAAAAGGGGAAAAGCAAATTTCTCATGGTTTGATGTCGATGATTTTTGGACACAAGATGCCTCTGTGAGTCTAGTTTCCGAATCAAAAAGAAAATCAAAGTTTCAACGGTTAGATATCCGGGAATGTGGAAAACACTAGACCTCACTCAGCATTTTACAACCTTCTGTCCAGAGTTCTTGCACGATTTTCTAAAAATAGCAAAAAAATCCAAAATGCTTTGTTCTTTTTAGGGTGACTTCCTAACACATTAATCTACTTATAAAAAATTATTTTAGACCATGAACCCTTTATTAGAACCCCGATTTACTCATTTCAAAAGAGTGTTGCTGTACTGAAATTCTGGACAGATTATTGTTACTTTGCAAAACTCATGACCAAACCATTATAAACATAAAATCAACTTAAAACAAAAATTACAGTGGTGGAATATTGTTTATTGACACTTTCCCGTTGGTTTCACTTGATTTCAACAGTTAGATTTCGAACTAAAAATCTTTGATCAAAAACAGTTTGTGAACTCACTGTTTTCATTTATCAAGTTCAACTTTTATTTGTTAACCCCAACTATTATTCATGAAGTTGGGTTTAAACCAAACCACTTCTCCTACCATTTGATGGTCATTGGAGACTAAAGACTTCTAAATTTGTGGATTTCAAATGAAGTATGAATAGACTTCATGAAATCTCAAGATGATGAATCTAAACCATAGAAGTGAGTTTAGACCCAAGACACTTTCTCCTACCACTTGATGATCATTGGAGATGAAGACATGACATAACATTCATGAGTTTTCAAGGAATATAAGGAGACTCCATGAAAACTCAAGTTTAGAGGACCCAAGTCATGAGTATGGACTTGGATGCATCCACTTGTTTATGAAATAAAATGATGATCAAAGTTTGACTTCCATGTGAAGCATAAGCTTCCATGGGGTTCAAGAGATCATATTCAAAAGATTTCAAGAGAGATATTAAAGATCTCCAAGAATCTCAAGAAGAGAACATAAACAAAAGAAGTAGAAGAAAGAATTGGAAGCAAAGATTCCTAAGTTTACTTGATAAGCAAAAGAACACAACAAAAGGGCTTTAAGATTAGAATTTCAAAAGAAGGAGAGAAGTATGAAAAATCTATGGTTAGAGGATCACCTCCAAATTATCCTCAAGGTTTTCTTTTCTTGGAAGATCTTCCAAGCTCTTCTAATGCTCTCAACTCTCTCTTTTTCTCTCAAAAAATGTTGGTGAAGTGATGGATATTGTATATGGTGGGTAACTCTTGTTGTCTTCTCTTCTTTTCTCCAAGGAAGATCCCTTCTCTTTTATAGACAAAATTATCAGGTATTTTTGGTGAATTTCAGAGCAAAAAACAGGTGTAATTCTCTCATTTGGTGGTACAATACGTACTTTCTGAAATTAGGCAGACTGCTACCCAGCGCGGCAATTCAGACTCTATCGCGGCAGTCCGTGAATGCCGTCGCGGCACTGCGTGACTGTCGCGCGGCATTCATCAAATGCCGCGGCAATTAATGGGTTGCCGCGTTTTTGTCAGTCTTACTTTATCAATTTTTTGTTCTTATTCGCATACGCATACGTATTGCACTGCAAAATACAGACTTTAAAAGCGAACGGCAGTCAGAAATTATTGGCGGCACTTGGTGAATGCCGGACCGACACTCTTTGACTGCCGCGCGGCACTCAGTAAGTGCCGCGGCAGTATGCCGTGTGCCGTTTTTAGCTAAGATTCCCTTTTTTAGGTCTTCTTCCTTTTTGAAGCAAATTATTTTTGAAGATCTTTTCCAAAAGTCATGTCTTATACCTGAATTCTCCTAAATACCTGGTATTTTTCTTCTTTCTGTGAAATTTTATCGCGTTTTGGAGACTTTCTGAAGAGCTTGGAATACTTCAAATTTTTGGTCCTTGTCATCATCGGATACGGAGGTGACACTCTCCCAAATTCGACGGTCGGTCAAAATTGGAGTGTCTACAGTGAGTGACAGTAATTATAGAATCTGAATAATTCCTTATTTGAGATGATCTTTGTAATGAAAAGCATGTCTACTTGTATAAATTAGCATGTCTAGTTATTATCGGGTAAACTCATATGGTTAATAGGACCCATTAGTTTTGAGTAATTTGATAGTTCTTATATAATTTATGAATTGTACGGTGTAATGACTATATGAGCATGTTGAGTTGTTTATTTGGGTCAAAGAAGAAATTGCACTTGCCATCGAAGTGATGAGACCAGGTGCCAAAATTGGCCATGAGGTTTCACGCCTGAAAGAAAGAGGTGTGTATCTCGTTTAGTCGCGCTGACTAATGGAGTAGTCACGGGCTAACGTGAAAGGGTGGCTGGTACTTGAGTTCTCGAAGACCATAGTGATGTATAGAAAAGATGAGATTGAGCATGTCTATTATTCATGTTTATAATTATTGGCATTCACCAGCATATAGCTCATATATTGTAGTGGCTATTGAATAACCATTGTAGGTGATAAAGGCGAATCGGCGAAAGAATGAGGAAATGGAGTCAGTGAGGATTTGGCGAGCAACGTGGGTTTTGGGGAAAGGTCATGTATAGTTAACTTATAACGTTTCCTAGGAACTTGTAATAAGTTGGTTCTAGTTGGTTTTGAAGAAGGCTTGTGAATATTCACTTTTAATTCATGTTTTGACAAGTTAAGTTGTAATGTGGCTACTAGACTTTGTAACTTTCTAATAATGTAAATGGAACTTGCTTTACATTTCACCGACTTTCAATCCGAGTATAAATTTGATAACAACTAGTTGGACAACTTGTGATTGCGATAGTTGATAAGTCTATGTTTATATAGAACGGGTTTGATTGTGTTTGTGTTAATTTTGGTTTAAAACAGGGTGAGGTTGTTGCTGCAGAATTGGGTTCTGTTGCTGCAATCCAGTCGACTGGGGTCCTTGTTCAATCGACTGGAATGTGTTCGAAAATGGGATATTCTGCTTTGGAGTTGTCCAGTCGAACGGACTGAGGTTCAGTCGACCGAGCCTCTAAAACCTCAATCGACCGGATCGGTGGTTTTCAGGGATACACTCTCTGCAATTGGTGTGTCTAGTCGACCGGGGCCCTAATCAATCAACTGGATACTCTGTTTTCAAAATGTTTGTTTTAAAAAGTGTTTAAAATGGAAACTATGTTTTATAACTCTGTTTTATTGTTAATAATGGAAATTTAGGAGTATAATGGGAGCCTTGGTGGTGTGCCACGTGTCCTAGAATCGTATGTGCGGTTCTGGGGTGTGACATTTAGTGGTATCAGAGCAGTAGGCTTAGAACTTTGGGTACAAGAGACGATGACTTGAGTGAATGTGACTATGACGAGTAAATAGATGCATTACACGAATGCATATGGATAATGATGTTGTGTTAAGAAATTGAAATGTAATTGTTGCATGTCATATTAGCATAGCATGCATAGTGTTTATGCTGCATGGTACGAGATACATTTTGATATGTATAGTAATGAAGAGAAATTAGATTGGTGGAATTAGGTTATGGAAAATATTCTGGTTATGATCCAAGACGAAGAAAACTGAACCGAGGAGAAGAGTATTGGATTAGTAAGAAAAAATAATAAAATTATAAGAGTTTTATTTTGAAGAGTGAGATAAGTTTATTGTTGGGTGATTTCAGTCGTACGGGTTTGACGGTTAATGACAAGAGGGTTTCGTTAGCAATTTCTGTAAAGTAACTATGAAAAGGGTAATTATGAAGTTGAAAAGGGTATGGGGTATTATCAGTAATTGCTGAACTTTAAAGCAAGAGTTGGGTTAATTAAATCAGTATAGTTCTATGGTACTGTTATGAGGGGATTAGCTCAAGGCGGATTTCTAGGTATTAAGTATGGTATTGGGTATGGATTTTTCTTTCAAGTACTATATTTTATAGACTCGTGTATATTATGGGTGAAGACCATCTATTCTCTTTTGACCGTATTTGGAATATTTAAATATCTCTATTTTGACTGGTCTTCTATTACTAATTTGGCTCTCATTGTCAAATCTATGGTTAAGGGTATTCTGCATTTCTTTGAATATTATTGTTGTGGGGGTATTATGAATGACTGTTCTGTTATTGTGAATTATCTCTCACTTTTTATGTGGAATTTTAATTCTTGTATTCTCTTGGGTTATTTATGAAGCCAGGGATATTATGTTTTATTGTGAGCTGAGTGGGGTATTGGACTATTTTCAGCAGAGATAATATTTCTTCAATTTGATAGTAATTTATATTTCATATGAGTAGTGCTGGGAATATGGAAAGTTTTGGAGATATCTGTATTCTGTGAAGGGTTATTGGGTATTTTGAGGGATATTTGTGTATTAGATTCGAATTTCTATTCATAGAGCGAATTATTGTGTGCCTTACTAACGAGGTAACAAGCTTAACAGTGGGGGATTGCAGTTCTTAACTTCGTGGTGAAAGTTACTGGATATTATTTCTTGAGGATTGTATGATATCTAGAGAATTTGAGGATTTATGAATTTATAGAAAAGGGAGAAGCTAACGACAAAAGTGATATACGGGGGATAATATTGAGATGACGGGGTATTCGGAATCTATACATATTTATTTATGGGTTATTGAGGAATCTTTCAATACCAAGTATGGTTGTTACTAATCTATTAGGTGTTCTTATTATTATTATTATTATTATTATTATTGTTTTGATGCACGTGGAGTGTGCTAAATTACAATTAACTGTGGATTCAAGATTGTTGATTACATCAAATTGTGGTAATATATTATTATGTCAGATATCAGAAAAGGGGTTTTATCAGGGGATTATATACAGTATTTAATACAAGAGACATGAGATAGAATTAGGAAATGTATCTGAAGCAAAGAATAAGTTACGGTATTTTCTGGTATGTATGCTGCATATTTGATTAATAAGGGATATCAAATTAATGATGGGTGATATTGGAGGTGCAGTTGGTAATCCAGATACACAGAATTAGATGATAGTCATGTAGTTAAATGAAGTAGAAGCAAAATTGCAAAGATTATTTGGGAAAAGGGATTCACTTAGTTGGATATGTTGCTATGGAAAAATTCGGTGATATCAGTGAGGACAAGTATTTGATGTCGCAAGTGGAAGATTTATTTGAGTAATTGTAGCGGATAAATATTTAGGTGGTAAAGGGAAAAAAAAAAGAGAATGAGAATTTAGTAGAAGACGATAAATGGATTGTGTACGGAAGAGTTAGCCAGGTGATTAGTACATTGAAGGAGTATATAAATTTTGAATCGTAGCCATTTGATAATGCAGTCTTAGATTATTCAGAAGGTTTGGGAAATCGATTATAATCTAGTACTATAAGGGTTGGAAATAAAGAAATTAAATATAGAAAAGGAATTGAAATGAAAAGAGGTAGTGGAGGATGGTTGACGAGGTATAAGTTTGAATTGACAAGTGTTGCATTTTCAGTAATGCACATTGAGGGAGTTTCTTTCAGTTGTGGATGTTATAGGTCGTAGTAAGAAAAAAAACTATTTTCTTAAAATTCCTAAAACTATTTCACATAGTATTATAATTTATTGATAATAAAACTGTCGATGGTTATGTCAAGCACAATTTGGAAATTGATTTGGTTGGAAATTTTATAATGATGATTATCTATTTTATTTTCAAATTTTGAGAAATATTTTATGGTTATTGGAGATGAGTTTTATTTTAAATTTAATAGATTTTGATATATTCAAAGTTGTGATTCTTTGACTAAGGTTCAAAAAGAAGACAGGGCAGAAGATTTTACTATTGAGGGTTGGTTGGAATTTAATTTATATGGTGATACCGAGAATGTTATTGGAATTATAAGAGACCGTAGTTATGCAAATCCGGGAGTATAAGAGATTTTAGTAATTAAGAAGTCGGTTTGAAATGGTATTGACTTTGAATATTCTATTGAAAATTGAGGGATTTGATATACAAGAAATAAAGCGATGCGTTGGAATTTGGGTCTTGATATAACAAGAGGATTATGTATGACTTTGAAAATTGACGACAAAGATTATTTGGTATATGATTGGGGGTTCATTAGCGATTATTTGGTTGAGCTAGAATATGATATCATTGGTACAAGGGAAGCATCTAGAACTTATATTAAATACAAAAGGAGGGATCAGAAGTGTCTTATTAAATAGAAAGGAAAAAAATGAATATGCATCAGTATAAGTAATTGGGAGTCGTAGAAGGTTTGACTTGAAGTCTGTCATTATGGCGAGAAGTTAACATGGAGGTTGGTGTTTGAGTTAAAGTCAACAAAGAATTTAATAGTGCATGGAATTTTCCTAACATCGAGTATGAATGTTGAATTATTCTAGAAGGATAGGTTCGGATTTAAGGATTAGGAGGTAAGAAACGGATATCAAAACTCACAAAGTTATTAGTACTTTAATAGTAACCGTGTGGAATGAAGATATTTTGCTATGGATTTCGTGGAAATTATTAAGACCATTAAAGTCAAGGGACAGAATATAAATAGTTGGGAACAAGTGTAGACACCCCATTTTTTCGGCTATCAGATTTAGGAGATCCATAGGTTGGTGGTTCCCAATGATCGAAAAAGACTCAAAAGGACTCCTGGAAGTTGGTTATATTTCTCAAAATGCTCAAAATGACCAAAATGCCCCTGAAAGCCCAAAAACTCCCAGATTTGGTCCAAAAGTTCTGTAAACATGCTATGTCGTAAGAAAAGTAAAAAATGAGTTTTTAAGTAAAATCAGATGAAATCGTCAGCTCTCAGAGACCCCCCGGAAGTTCCCGGAAAGTCCCCGTTGACCGGTTTGACCAAGTTTGACCAAAGTTTGACCAAGTTTGACCCGAAATCGTCCAAATTCGCCGGGATCATTCTAGATCATGTGGAAAGTATTAAAATGAGTTTTAAAAGAAGATCGCACGAAAACGTCAGCTCCTGGGAGCTCCCAGAGGTTTCCAGAACTTCCCGGGAATCCCAAGTTTGACCAGTTTGACCAAAATTTAACTTTGAAAACGGAGCACCGTAATAATTTTCAAACATTTTTCATAGATACTAGAGGTCAATAGCTTTCCGACGGTATATCACACAATTTTCGGATTTAAAACGAGTTTATTATGAATTTCCGAAGGCGAAAAAGGCGATCAAATTGACTTTTATCACAAATACCGCAAAACTTTTCAAAGTGACCTATCTCCGAACTATTTTTTATGTAAAATAGACTCCATTACCTTTCCAACGGTATATCACAACCTCAATTTGGAGTTCGTATGCATTTTCTGTGAATTTCGGACGAAATAGGGCCTTTTCCCGAATACCAGAACCTCTGGGGGCCTAAACAGCATTATCTGGACGAATGAGGAGCAGTGCTGCCGAGGCACTGGCCTACTGCCGCCGCGGCACAGGCCCAGTGCCGCCGCGGCACTCTCCCCCAGAACAGTCCATTTTTGTAATTTTGATTGGGGGGTCCAATTTGATTAATTAAAAACCAAAACGATGTAGTTTAATGTTCACAGATGTTTGGGACCAATGGGAGCACTTTCTAAATCCCAAAACCACCCCCAAATTAGCCTATATTAACCCCCCATTGCTCTTCATTTTGGGGGGGCCAAGTGCAAAGTCCATAGAAGTTGTAGAGAGAAAGAGAGATAGAGATAGAGATAGATTTAGAAGAGAGAAAGGAGCTTCCTCCTACTATTTTTCTATAGAAAGTGAGTTCCAATCTTGTTTTCCTCCACCATTCTTCTATATATTTCATCATCAATACACCCAACTACCATTTTAGTGAGCATTTATGAGTTAGGAAGCTACTTCCATGTCCAAATGTCAACATCTATGAGTGAAACACCAAGCTACAAGTCCAATATCACATTGATTATCATCTATTGATTGTTATTTACTTGCTTGTTCATATTATCTTCATCTCTTCCTAACCTCATTTCTTTTTATTTTTCTTTATTTACTTACTAGTTCATCATCCTCTAAATGATGACCTGAAGTTTGAGGTGAGTGAATCCTTATGGATAGTAGCTCTTGACCTCAAAAACATGTTTGATAGATGATGATTATAAATTCAATACCTCCAAGGTATCCTTGAAGTTATGTTCAAAATAAAAATGAATCTCTCCAATAATATTGGGGGTTCTTGTTGATGAGTTTGATGTTGATATTCCAAGAGGTTATAATCTCTATTTGATGTTGAAAATATACTTTTAAAACCTCAATTTCAAAACCCCTCTCAATCCCTCTCATTTTGATTTCAAGAAAGAAAACTCAAGTTTTTTTCCCAAAATCTTCAAAACAGTGAATCAAAACAGTGAGTGATCTGAGTTCAAAGATTTCTCTAGAACTCAATACTCAATGTATGGATGCAAAACCACTTGGAAAATCTTTCTAACTCATTAGAGAACACCCATGATTTTTGGTTTGACTTGGAAATACTTGAAAATGGTCCATTTGGACCCAAACATTCTCTCCAGATATTCTGTTTTTGCTGTCACAGCAGCTTGGTCTACTTTCAACTTGTTTTACAGAAAACTTTTCCAAACGGGGTGGTCCTAACTTATTTTTCCTTTGAACTTCAGTGTCTTATGGAACTTTCGGTATTATGTGGGCCTCTAGATGTTTTGTTTTCATTTTCTAATATGTTTTGACATTTCAGTCGACAGTATGAACTCTATTTCTGAGTAACCTCCATTGTTCATATGATTTCTCTCAATCTGTAATAGTTATTAAAGATTGGCTTTTTGGGTTGTGTTCTAAACACAATAAGGGAGATCTCCATAAAAAATCATGCATTGAAAACATTCCTAACCCCTCTTTTCTATTTTTACAAGATCATGTTACTGTTCTGTCCACTATTCACAGCAAGCATACTTTTACTCCCATCCTTTGATTTGATGCTTACATGCATTCCAAATTAGCTCATGTCTTATGAAGTAGTTCATACTATATTTGTACATATCCCATGATGATTTCCTTCATGAATTCATGCATATTTTAGACTTCTAAGTCATTCTAGGAATCCATGAACACAAAGCACACTACAACCTTAGCACATTCTTGATACATACATTGCATCCATGCAAAGACTTGGGGCTTTTGTGACTCCTAATCTAAGAAGATTATAAGGAATGATCTTGATCATATGTTCATGTTTCCCTCGATCTAGTCTTCCTTTCTCATCCGTCCTGGGGATTGAGAAATCTTCTTTCCTCAAAGATTAACATGCATCATACTAGCTTGCTAAGCATATTTTGATTTCTTTGATTATTTGCTTCAAGAACAATTCATGTCCCCTTAGATTAGGAAAACTCGATTACTTGATATATGATTAGACGATTTTCCTAGGTTTATTCGTGTGACTTTTCACTTTTGCATTGCATGATACTTGGCTTAGATTTTATGAATGATATCTTATCTTTAGATCTTCCATTTCAAATTTTCTTATGTGATGTAATATACTATCATAGTATTAATTGTCGAATCATACATAGTATAAGATGATTATTTGGATGCTAATTGAGGCCAGTCGAAAGACGGGGCGAGTTGAGGGTGTTTTAGTCGCGACAAAGGCTCCTTCCTCTCTCGTACCAAAACCCCGAGCCAAGTTCTTTGGTTATGAAGGGTTGGTGCCCTTTATCCGTTTAGGTGAGTCAAAATTAGGTTTCTTGGTTCCTTAAAGACCAAGTGGTGACTCTGTATCTGTTTTCAACAGACCTATTCTCTTTCTTTGATCAAAATCAAATTTTAAACAAAAACAAAGTGGTGGAATCCCGCGTGTCCACAACAAGTTGTTTGAGTGGGCGCAATTCTCTTGAATAAAATTGTGGTTTGTTGGGATTCATTATATATGTGTGAATAGATAATGAAGTTATCTGACGTATTGATTTTGTTATGATGAATGAAGAAATATTTGGGTTATAGCCGACTGTTTGAATTTGACAAGGGGTAGTCTGAAGCTTGAGAAGATGTGTTATGAAAAGGGGCATGCTTAGTTCTAAGCATAGTTGAAAGCAAATATCTATTGTGATAAAGTTTGACAGTTGCATCGAATATCAAAATGGTGTCTTACGAGACATCGAGTATTTGAAAGTTATACAACAGTATATGGAGCAAAGTTTTATCAACTCTAATTGCTATCAAAGGTGACCAATGTGTGCAATGTATTCTATTTGTCGATATTACTGTGTTATTAATAGAAGTTGAGTTATGTACTAACATGGGTACTGTGGGAGAATTCAAGAAGATTTGAATTATATTGAGTACTCAGTTGGATTCTTGAACTAAGAAGACCAGGAATTGAGAAACAAAGCCGTTCTTTTTGTTATGGTGTTCTGAAAGCCGTGTGTAAAGAAGTATGTGGTATGTATGAGACTGTCGGTCTCTAGCTGGTTCTTGACCATACACCAAGTTTGTGGGCACATTCCTTTTAAGGAGGGGAGAGATGTAACACCCGCTTCTGCGGGCAGTATTTAATTGCATTAGCATGCATAATTCATTTTTATTAATGATGTGATTACATGTGCTAAGTGAGTATTAACTCACTAAGATGATTAGGGGTGTCCAGTTTGGAACCCAAAGATAGGCCAATGTGGCAGTCCCAATTTGGGACAGTTATGAGAGGTCCCCGTGTGATGGGACATATACGTGGGGTAATTCTTATGTGCTTAAATGTTTATTAAGGTATATGTGAATATTTTATTATATTATTTTATTAGCACAATAATTGCTAGAGACCACTTCTGTGGTCTGTTAGGGATATCTTGTGAGGGCGAATTGGACACGTTGCATAATTAGTAGGTTAATTAGCAACATCACAAAATTATGTGGGACCACTTATGGGACCCATACGTGATATAGACAAACACCCATTTAAGTTTGGGATAGTTTTAATACGTTTCATTAATTAGCAGAGGTATAAATGTAAAATTAAAGAAACCTAGGGCAGTAAGTTTAAAATTCCAAATACGTGGCGTGCATGCCACACGATACATGGCTTACATGTTGCGTGACATGTGGCAATAACTCACCAAGCCATGTCATCATCCTCAACAAAATAATGAATTGATTTACAGAAAGATTTTCGTACGGAAATTCGATGGAATCGACGCTGACGTTCACGACACCGATTGACGCACTATTTGAGTCTAATGCAGTGGTATAGTTCTGAGATATTTTTTTGCGCCCCAATTTGGGAGTTTAACTCATAACTTGTAATTTGTATATAGGATTTGCATCTGGAATTTACTAGGCTCTTTATTCTGCTATTAGGAGCAAAATCCTTGAGCTGAGTGACAGTAATTATAGAATCTGGATAATTCCTTGTTTAAGATGATCTTTGTAATGAAAAGCATGTCTACTTGTATAAATTAGCATATCTAGTTATTATTGGGCAAACTCATATGGTTAACCCATTGGTTTTGAGCAATTTGATAGTTCTTATATAATTTGTGATTTGTACAGTATAATGACTATATGAGCATGTTAAGTTGTTTATTTAGGTCAAAGGAAAACTTGTACTTGCCATCGAAGTGATGAGTCCAAGTGCCAAAATTGGCCATGAGGTTGCACGCCTGAAAAAAAGAGGTGTGGATCTCGGTTAGTCGCACTGACTAATGGAGTAGTTACGGGCTAACGTGAAAGGGTGGCCGGTACTTGCGTTCCCGAAGACCATAGTGATGTGTAAAAAAGATGAGATTGATCATGTCTATTATTCATAGTTATAATTATTGGCATTCACCAGCATATAGCTCATATATTGTAGTGGTTATTAAATGACCATTGTAGGTGATAAAGGCAAATCAGCGAAAGAATGAGAAAATGGAATCGGTGAGAATTTGGCGAGAAACGTGGGTTTTGGGGAAAGGTTGTACATGTATAGTAACTTATAACATTTCATTGGAACTTGTATGGTTCTAGTTGGTTTTGAAGAAGACTTGTGAATATTCACTTTTAATTCATGTTTTGACAAGTTAAGTTGTAATGTGGCTACTAAACTTTGTAACTTTCTAATAATGTAAATGGAACTTGCTTTACATTTCACCGACTTTCATCTGGGTTGAAATTTGATAACAACTAGTTGGACAACTTGTGATTACGATAGTTGATAAGTCTATGTTTATACGGGTCGGATTTGATTGTATTTTTGTTGATTTTGGTTTAGAACAGGTGAGGTTGTTGCTGCAGAATTAGGTTCTGCTACTACAATCCAGTCGACTGGGGTCCTTGTTCAATCGACTAGAATGTGTTCGAAAATGGGATATTCTTCTTTGGCATTGTCCAGTCGACCGGACCGAGGTTCAGTCGATCGAGCCTCTAAAACCTCAGTCGACCGGACCGGTGGTTATCAGGGATATGCTCTCTGCAATTACTGTGTCCAGTTGACCCTGGTCCCGATCAGTCGACTGGATCTCTATTTTCAAAATGTTTGTTTTAAAAAGTGTTTAAAATGGAAACTGCATTTTATAACTCTGATTTTTTGTTAATAATGGAGATTTAGGAGTATAATGGGAACCTTGGTGGTGTGCCACGTGTCCTAGAATCGTATGTGCGGTTTCGGGGCGTGACATTATCCGAAGATTTGAAGGCAAGCCTAACCAATGAGTTCGTAAAGTTGAAACAAGCCTGAAAAATCAGGATGATGACAAGAAAATAGGAGTTACTAAAGAAAAGGGGGATGATTTGTCGGAATTTGATGAGCATACTGGTTATAAAAATATGAGAAGGATAAACCGCCAGCCTTTAAATGAATATAACCTTGATCAGTCTGAATTTGGGGTTTTGGTTCAGGATGATGGAGATACTCTAAATGGTCAGATTGATGTCGAGCAATTAGTAAATCTGTTGAGCTCAGACCATTCAGAAGATGAAGATAATCTCGCTCAGTCTTAATTTAGGGTATTTATCCAGGATGGTGAAGATCCTATAAATGATCAGATTCAGACTGATGCCGAACAATCAGTAGACTTGTTAAGTTCAGATCAGCCAAAGAACATCAATACAGAACAGAATGACATGTTCCGATTAGGACGATCACTGCAATCCTTCTATGATAACATGGTTTATACAATGCCGCATGCTTTTGTAGCCCATGATCGGCAGCTTAATGATCTAGAAGGGGACGTTAGTGATGTCTCAGAGCCTATGGTATGCATCATGGAAGAAGCCCAAACACAAAAACCCGTTGCTCAAAATGTGCCAATTTCATATTCAAAGCAAAAAAATGGCCATTGTGTTTGATAAGCCAGACGCTGGAATGGCCAAACACCTGAAACCATTATATGTCAAGGTCAATTTTGGTGGTGTATCAATGTCAAAAGTGTTGGTGGACAATGGAGCTTCGGTTAACTTGCTGCCTTCACATATGCTTAAAAAGTTGCAAAAAACCAGCAATGATCTAATCGATGCCAATGTGGCCATAGTAGGGTTGTCCGGGGCATCAGTCCAACCAAGAAGAGTGCTCCCGGTTACGGTGTCCATTGGGAGTAGGACTGCCTTAATGGCATTTTTCGTAGTAAATACTACTTCTCATTATAATGCGCTGCTAGGTCGTGATTGAATCCACACAGCTTGGTGTGTGTCGTCCACCCTGCACCAATGTTTGATTTTTTGGAATGAAGAAGAAGATGAGCCAGAAATCGTTCAAGCAACCATTTCTGGTTGAATCTCATGTGGTTGAAGCAAAGTTCTATGATATGGAGATTGCACCATTATGATTCTGGGGAATTGATAAGAATGGCCATCCCAAGGGGATCGCTCCCATAGTAAGCAGAGGAAGCCATGAATATGCTAAATCAGATAACATTGTTTAATAGAAGAATACCACATGATTGAAATATATCTCGACATTATGTGTCGAATTCAGGATGATGCAAAGCTGAACGTTCAGGAATCAGCTTGATTAGCAGACTGTGTGAAGGAAGATTCTGATCGAAGCGAACCAGATCAGATTCAAGCATCTGAAATACCTCAAGCACCACCCAAGTTGGATGATGGTAAGGCCAAGGTTTAGGATCCATTAGAAGAAGTTAACTTAGGGGGACAAACGGTCCTAGGAGGATTACATTCGTAAGTCAACTTCTTCCAGCAGATTTTAAAAGTAGATTATTTGACTTGTTACGTCAATACCAAGACTGTTTCGCATGGGATTATCATAAGATGCCTGGTTTGGATAGAAGTTTGTTAGAACATCCACTTCCAGTAAAGCCAGGGTATAAGCCTTATAAGCTATCTCCAAGAAGAATGGCGAATGAAATCATTCTGAAAGTCAAAGAAGAGGTGGAACGATTGTTAAAGGTAGGATTCATCCGTACAACCAGGTATGATGAATGGCTCTCAAATATTGTTCTTGTTATATAAAAGAATGGAAAATTAAGAATATGCATAGATTTTAGAGATCTTAATAAAGCCACTCCCAAAGATGAGTATCCCATGCCTATTGCTGACGTGCTAGTTGATTCCGCATCTAGGCATGAGATCCTCAACTTTATGGATGGACACTATGGCTATAATCAAATTTTTAAAGCCAGTGATGATGTTGGAAAGATGACATTTCGATGTCCAAGGACAATTGGAACCTTTGAATGGGTCGTTATGCCATTTGGATTAAAAAATGCTAGGACAACCTACCAACGTGCCATGAATGCCATATTCCATGATATGATTGAGAAATGGATGGAAATCTATATAGATAATGTGGTGGTGAAATCAACCTTTGATGACCACATCAAGTTCTTAACAAAAAGTTTTGAAAGAATGAGATGCCATAAATTAAAAATGAACCCTTTAAAATGTGCATTTGGTGTCTCAGCGAGAAATTTTTTGGGCTTTTTAGAACATCAAAGGGGAATCGAGGTTGATAAAAATAAAGCTAGAGTCATCGTAGAAGCCAAACCACTAGTTAACGAGAAGCAATTGCAGAGATTGCTTCGCCAAATTAACTTTTTGCGCCGCTTTATCTCTAATTGTGTAGGCAAAACTAAAGTTTTTTGCCACTGTTAAAACTAAAGAATGAAGAAAAATTCGCATGGAGACAAGAACACCAGCTAGCTTTTGAGCAAATCAGGGATATCTTGCCAAGCCGCCTGTTTTATTTTCTCTTGAGCCAAAGAAACCTTTACGATTGTATGTTTGAGCCTCTAGTGATTCAATTGGAAGTTTGTTAGTTCAAATTAACAACAAAGGTGTCGAACAAAAAGTTTATTATTTGAGCCGCATACTAACTGACGTGGAACAGAGGTATACATCAATTGAAAAGTTGTGTTTGGCTTTATTCCACTCTTGTATTAAGTTGAGATATTATATGCTACCTGTAATAGTAGAACTCATGTGTAAGACTGATGTTGTTAAGTATATGCTGTCAAGACCAATTATCACTGGCAAAGTGTCTAAGTGGTCCTTAACTTTGTTAGAATTCAACTTACAATATGTCCCTCAGAATGCTATCAAAGGACAAGTCCTAACTGATTTCCTAGCTGACCATCATTGCCTTGATATAAACCCTGAATCCTGAAAGGGTTGAAATTGGGTACATATCTGTTACCCCGTGGGTATTGTGATTTGATGGATCCAGCACAAAAGAATTAGCAGGTGCAGGAATCATCCTTACATCCCCATTTGGGAAAAAGGCACAGTTTTCATTCAAATTCAATTTTAAGTGTTCTAATAATCAGGCTGAGTATAAAGCCTTGATCATAGGTCTTAAAATTCTTTTCAAGATGAAGGCCATGACTGTAAAGTTGGTTAGGGATTCTCAATTAATGATTAACCAATTGGGGGAAAATATAAAGTGTATAATACCATGTTGGAAAAGTATCATGCAGTTGCCGTAAGGTTGATAGATAGTTTTTCTGAGTTAGCAGTGCAGTATATGCCAAGGGAAGAAAATGGAGAGCCTAATGAATTGGCTCAGATGACCTCCGAACTTAAGATCCCAATGAATGTTCTTCGGAGGATGATTACAGTTGAAAAAATATCTAAGTCATCAATTGTGGAAGTGGATGACACTGTTTGTGTTATGCCCATTCAGACTGATGAGGATGATTGGAGGGAGCCAATCATTAAATTTTTGGAAAATCCCAATATGCACGCTGATATCAAGATCAGAAGGAAGGCAATGCATTATTTCTTGGCTGATGGTGAGTTGTTTAAAAAATGGGTAAACGAATCAGTGTTACAGTGTCCCAGTAAGTTAAAAACATTGAAATTGATGAAGCAAGTACATAGTGGATTGTGTGATGCTCATCAGGTTGGGACAAAAATGAGATGGTTAATAAGAAGATATAATTATTATTGGCCCACCATCTTAAAAGATTGCATTAACTTTGCTAAAGGTTGTCAGGCATGTCAGAGGCATGGGCCAATTCAACATGTGTCTACCATCAGTCTCCAGTCCATTATCAAACCATGGCCATTTCGAGCTTGGGCAATGGGCGTGATTGGTAAGATTAGTCCACATGCATCAAAGAATCATGAATACATTTTGGTGGCTACTGATTATTTTACTAATTGGGTAGAAGCTATTCCGCTTAAATCAGTCAGCCAGAATGAGGTAATTAAATGCATAAAAAAGAATATCATTCATAGGTTTAGATTACCACAAATCATTATTGCTGACCAAGATACCCCTTTTACTGGGGATGATATGTTGGAGTTCGCCTTTAAGTATGGTTTTACTATTCTTAATTCAACTCCATAATATGCTCAAGCCAATGGACAAGCAGAATCAACCAACAAAATTCTCAAACTAAACATTCAAAAAATGGTTGATAATAACCCTAGAGTTTGGCATGAGTTACTTTCAGAAGTCCTATGGGCTTATAGGACTTCAAAAAGGTCAAGCACAGGTACTACACCATTTGTACTTACTTATGGTCATGATGTCATGTTACCCATGGAATTAACAGTTAAGTCCTTAAGAATTGCTAGGCAAAATGACATGGATATAGATGAATACAATCAAGCCAAGTTAACGGAACTAGAAGACCTTGATGAGGTAAGGCTTTTGGCTTTGGACCATCTTAGGTTGCAAAAACATAGAGCTAAAAAATCTTACAACAAAAGAGTGAGAGCCAAATCCTTTTCCATTGGTGAACTAGTCATGAAGGCTATTTTACCATTAGGACTCAAGGACCATAGATTAGGCAAATGGTTTCCTAATTGGGAAGGACCCTTTAAAATTCATGAAGTATTAAAAGGAGGAGCTTACCACTTGAGGAATTTAGATGGGCAGATACACAGTAGGCTTATAAACGGCAAGTACTTATAGAAATATAAGCCTTGTATGTGGGAATCATATTTATAGCAGTTAGAGGAGGAAACTAAGAATGCCCAAGATATTCGGGTCATTCCAGATCAGTCTAAAAAATTGGATCGTGAGAGTGTCCAGACGCAGACTGATGAAGTTGAATAGGGACCAAGAAGCTTGTTAGAATATGGTGTGTTAAGAAACAAACTGATATGTAAAAATAAGCATGCCATATAGGAGCCAAACATGGCTAAATAAACAAAAAAAAAAAGTAATTTTGGCCCCACGTCCACTTAGTAAAATCCAAAACTACACAAAATCACAAAATCCCAAGAGAAATAAGAAGAAGAGATCATGGGAAAAAGGAGCCCATTGTTCATCAACCTGTGGTAGCTAGGGCAGTGGTTGCGGCTTTTTGAACAGCCAACCATGATTCTTCTTGTGCATCCAAGGCTGAAATCTCATCAGTCAATTGATCGAGTTCTTCTGGAACCTTCTCCAAGTCAGCTTGTTGGGAGGCATAATCAGCTTCTAGTTTTTCAAGGGTGGCCCGCATCTTCTTGATATCCTCCAGGAGCAAGGTAGATCCTTTTACCCCAGCCTCCGTGGTGTCAGCCAAAAGGATACACTAGTTGGTCATCTCCTCTCTCTTCTCAAAGAATTCTTTCACATCAGCAAGTTTTTGGGTTGCTTCATCCAAGGTGTTAGCAATTTTCTTGAATTGTTGCAAAAAAAGATACTGACAGTAAGGAAGAAGAAGAGCCGGCAAAATCATTAGAAAGCATGGATATGATATTTTCAATGGCTTTCTGTTGCCCCATGGCATTTCTGAAGGTTGAAGAGCACAAGGAAGCCAAAAGGTTCTTTGCTTGGAGTTGAGCCTCTGTGTTAGACAGGGTGAACTTTGTCGAGGTAGGCTGTGGAAGCAAGGAGGCTAAACCCAGCCTTTGGGCAAGGGCTTGCCTGAGATTCTGTGCCCGGAGACCGAGACCCTTAATGTTGGAAGTTAGTTGAGGGTCTGAAGAAATTTGGCTCATAGGAGTTGATGAGCCAAGTCCTGCTGCTGAGTAAGGAGGTTGAGGAAAAAGAATCTTTGAACATTGAGGGACTTTTGGATCGTCAACAGGGTCTTTCGAAGTTTCAGTGTCACTTTGACCAACAAGATAAGAAGCTTGGGCAGAAGAAGGACCTTATAAAGAATGTGGGGAGAGCTTTGTGAGTTTTGCTGTCCCTGATTTCTGGGTGGTGTCAGAGGTAGGCTGAGAACTGCTCAAGGCTGGCTTATCATGTAATTGCTTCCGAGCTCGAGCTTTAAGCTGTGCCTTTTTGGCTACCTTAGGAGTTTCTTGTTTAAGGACACGCTCAGACTCATCTTCTTCCAATTGAATAGGATGCTCAAAGGTAGTCTCCTCCACGGAGGTCTTCTTTACCATTTCTATGTAATCTGGGCGTTTAGTGTCCCTGGAGCTACGACGGATGGGAGTGGAAGCAGGAGCCTTTGGGGAAGCAACCTTTTTCTCGAATGGCACGGCGGCAGGGGGGGTTGAAGAAACCTGACCAAAAGAAAAGGGGCAATGAGGTAAACAAGATCAAATAAAATAGTAATATTATTTAGTCCTAATACCAAGTCATCAAAAGGGAAAAAGAAAATCTCAAAAAACCAAGTAGAAAGACGGACTAATGGATTCAGGGAATGCCCAAGCAACCTGATGACTGGTTACAAGGACGCCACCAAAGATGGTGGGTACCGAGGTTTCAGAATTATAACCCGCTACGGTCACTCCCACGGACTCAACTGTCTGAACCACAGGCTCCGCAATTCCAAATCCAACCAAGGGTGGAAAAGGGTAGGTCCTTTTGATCCAATTCTTGGCAGAAGCATAAAGTTGTTGCCAGTTTGGAGTCTTGCCATGTTTTTTCGAGCATTCATGAGCTTTCTTTTCCACCTATTCTATTTTTTAGTCGGATTCTGATGCAACCTGCCTCAAACATTGACTCAGAGTGCTTCAAGGGATTCCATTTTAGCTTATAAAACTCTTCAAATTTGATGATGGAATCGTAATCAGCCTTAAGGTCAAGATCCATACTTGGGCCTCTCTTTCTTTTGCCTACAGTCTAAATAAGCGAAGGATTAGCAGTGGGTGATGGCAACGGAGACAATGTGTTGAGCAATAAATCAAAATCACTAAAGCAGCGATCAAAATGTTCTATCCAAAATGTATCAAAGGAAGGAGTAGACGCAGGGGTGAAGGGAGAAAGGTTGAAATTCAAACTGATCAAGGAGAAGTCTATTAAGTTCATCCACTTGCTGAACTGATTCGTAGGTTTAAAGACTGCACGAGTCAAGAAGCTTGGGTTAGCTGACAAAAAATTGGGATAGGGGAGTGCTTGGGTTAGACCAAATTGGCGTGCATGATAGTTTGGGAAATAAGATTCCATGCCGCATTGGTTATTTCCCGAATTCTCTTTGTCACCCTGTGATAACAATCCTGAGAGACCAAATAATATGCCCATAGTTCAGGGTAACTGTGCGGCTCAAGGAAGGAAGCTTTAAACTAGGCCGATCCATATAAAGGAGGATGATAGGGTAAGAACATGCTGGGAGAAGGGGTCCTAAGAGAGAAAAAGAAGCTTAAATAATTCAAAAACCCAAAGGGGATAGAAGAATACATAGCCAAATTTTGTCCATAAACAGAGGAATCCGATATAGTTGTGCAAGAAGGGCTAACCTCAGGAAAATATAGATGGAGCCACAATTGTAGGATCTATAAAGGACTGCCCTAAGTATCCAGATTACTGCTTATCAACCTAAAACAACCCCTATAAATCTGAGCCAGAAGGAAAGGGCCCAACGCCAGGACTTGGTCGGAAGCCAAAGCTAGGGCTAGAGGAAGATCGGACTTGACTACTTTGAAGGAAGGGGGACATGTCATGTATCTGCTAACCTAGAAAGTAAGAAAGGCGAGGTATTCTACATCAGTCAAAGGACCATCATCCTTTTTGTGTTCCAAGACAAAGGATTGATAACTGGTATTTTTTTCAAAGCCAGAGAATGGGAGAAATGGAGTATCTCCTCTGAGATAATAGATCAGTGATTGGGTCACCATCCGCTATTACCCTGATTAGGGAAGCTAGGTCAAAGAGAGTAGGGGACATCATCCCACAAGGAAAATGAAAAGAGTTAGTGGAAATAGACCAAAAGGCCAAAGCAGAGGAAAGAAGGGGGGTATTCATAGGTAATGGCATGGTGGTTAATTGCATTAGGTCATGGATGTGTTGCCTACATCATTCGTCTGATTTGAAAGGAGTAACTCTGGCCACCTAAGTTATCCATTCCGACAAGGGTTTTGATGGCCAAAAATGAATATCGTTACTGTTGTTCCATCTTTTCAACGGGGGGACTAGGGTGTTCAGACAAGAAGAGACCATTACAAGGAAAGAGATTAGAAACTCGGGGAAGGACAAACTCTTGAGCTACGCTTGGACCAAGCATGGGAGAGATGAAGTCAGGTGAGGATGCCATTACCTGCAGACTGATGCCTTCAAAAGAAGAAGCACAAAATTGTTTTAGAGATTCTTTGACCCGCGATTGAGGATCAGTGGCAATCTCCTCTGTACTAGGGAATAAAGTGAACTCTAAAGGATTTTCAGCCATGGGAGATAGAAGATTGAATAAGAGATGAGATGGTCTTAGGCAAAAAAGAAGTTAGAGGCTAGAAGAACTCAAAGAAAGGTTTAAATAGCAGAGGTTTAGAAGGATATAGAAGAGTTTTTAATGGGAGTCTGTTTAAAATTGAAACTTCCCCAAAACTTGCGCTGATTATAAGTCAGAATTCCCTAAAGATCAGGAGGGAGATGGTATAACGGTACGAATAGGAAGTAAATGAGGGTCAAATCAATATCCTTTCACGAAAAGACTATCTCTATCTCTAAAGCGTCATCTTATCATTTCCTAAAAAATTGGCGATTACAGGTTTAGGAGATAAGAGGTGACTTCTTTAAGGGAAGTTATGATTTGGTGGGCCAGTGTCTAAATTAACAACAACCCATCTAGTGATGATTGCTCACACCTTTACTTGAAAGGGATATTGGGGGGCATTGTTTGCACCACAAAATAAAATTAAAAGTGGGCCCACTAAATCTAGTGAAGAATTACACGTGGAACGTATACGAAGGCAGGCTGATGGAGAGGGCAGGCTGATGGAGAGGGCTGATGCAACACAATCACGCCATAATCCAGTGCACAAGCCACGTCAGTGGTAGGACGGTTATTGGCGGTTATGTTGAATTAAATATGACACGTGTAACGCTAAAGTAATGACAGATGTGGTTATGGACGAAACCCATTATTCCCAAATCATGGAGATAATGGGCGGTTTCTCAGTAGAGGGGTAGTAGTTATAGCCATTGTTACCTATTTAAAGTGATAGAGAAACAGAGAAGAAGGGATCCCTGATCAATCAAGAATACTGAATTTATTTTCATGTCTTTCCTTTATCTTTAATTGTTAGTTTATTAGGCGTAGCTTTGTAATTAGATCTCAGTTAGAATGCAAGATTACCACTTCTAATTGTACTGTGTTCTTTAAAGGATTTAATGGAGTTTTCTCTCTGTTACTTCTTTTGTTAGTTTCAACTCTCTTCACATTTCAAGGCTTTAATCTTTGGTTAAAGCAATCTAAACCTATTTAGAGAAATCTCGTTCCTCTATTTCTCTACTCGTCTGATTTTGTCAAATTGTTCAAATCAAGAGGACATTTGTCTGGCACTCCCGCACTATAATACTTATATATTTCCTACCATACAATGCTAAAGATATTTCATACTCGAGCAACGATTTAGCATAGTTGGTAAATATATTTTCCATGTCACACTCATACCAGGGTTCGGACCTTGCACCCTCTCTCCCGGTCCTAGTAAATTTATCCTTGCACGAGACTAGGGGAGGCAATTTTTGACACAACACAAACTCGACACGAAATAAATGGGTTTAGGTTTAGCTTATTTGGGTTTGGGTCATTAAAAGGTAAACCTGTTTAACACGATTAATAAATAGGTTATGTCATGTTTTATTAGCGTCAACCCGTATGACCCGATTATGTAAATATTTACTGAGGGTAATTTGGTAATATTTTATATTACCCATTGTCAAAACCTAATAACATATATACATTTCCATCTAAAAAATAAAAATCACTCAATACTCCTAGAGTGTGTCTCCACTCAAGTCACAATTTTACCATCCAGAGATAAACATATAAGCTAGAATGTTGAAATCTACTTCCAGGATTACGCTCTACTACAATCATTGTAACTATTTCATTCTTTTCAATGTCAGTTTTTCTTATCATACATTACATATTGCATTTTTTCCCGTCATATGTTGAAAAGTAAAGGAAGGGGAAGTTTTTGCTTTCACTTTGTAATCACTACATTTTTTTAAATTCAAATCATCTGGATTACATTTAAATAATCAACATATTTGTATGAACAATTTCAGGTCAATTGAATCACTCTACACTAAACCGTCTTCAACAAGTAGACAGTAGATGGAATGTTATTCGAGTGGGTTAAATAGCTTAGACGGGTTAAATGGGTAACTCGGCCATGTATTCCGTTAATTGGATTTGAAGTTATGTTTTTGACATGTTTAAAAAACGATACAATTATGACAGGACACAATTACAACACAACCCAATAAAAACACATTTATCACACGACATGCACGGATTGCCAACCCAAAGAGTAAATATTGGATGCAATGGGTATACCATGTCACTATATATCCCCTCTCATATATTTGAACGATGTGCTGATGTGGAGATGTATCCCCCTAGAAATAAGGGGTCAGATGAATTATTTAAGCAATCTCATTGGATTGTGACATCATGTCATCAGTATACCCAATGCATCAATATTTAGTCCAACTTGAGACCACACAAAAAAGTGGTAAATTACATTTTACCCCCATGTGGTTTGCCACTGTGGTACTTTCCCCCATGTACTTTAGAACATAACACGTTACCCTATTGTGCTTAGCTTCTGTAGCACTTTACCTCCCTGTAGTTTGGAATGTAACACATAACTCCCATGTGGTTTGTCTTTGTGGCACTTTGACTCTCCTTGTAGCCAAAACAAATTGTATAAATGACCAAAATGACCTCCCCCGTAGCCAAAACAAATTGTATAAACGACCAACATGACCTCTTCTTCTTCATCACTCTAACATACATGTTAAACACACAGATGATTAAAAAAATACAGAGCAGTGAGGTCAATTGAAAATATCAGAGCAATGATTGTACTAAAGTTTTAAACTATTGAATTTTCAGTTATGAAAATAATATTTCAAAGAAGACAATGATTTTTCCTTTTTATTTTGAATTTTGAAAAGATGTTTGGTTACTTTTCCAATAAAGTAGTACATTATACATGAGTGAGACTCTTATTTCTCTCCGTAGAACTGTCTGGTTTTTTCATTGACCTCACTACTCTGATTTTTTCAATCTTTTGTGTGTGTGTTACAGGAATATTATGACGGTGAAGAAGAAGAGGTCATTTTAGTCATTTAAGCAATTTGTTTTGGTTACAGGAGAGTAAAGTGTCATAGAGGCAAACCACATGGAGACTATGTGTTGCATTCCAAACTATAAGGGGATAAAGTGTCACAAAGACAAATCACATAATAATTATAGGGGCACCCAGCCACAGCACCCTAAAATCAATACAATGCTACATAAAGTCCAAGGCCCAAATATTTAACTCAATAACCCATCCCCCAATTAAAAAGATCAAAATGACCTAATTTTCTAAGAAACTGGACATGTCTTCTCCTTCTACACAGCAGAACTGACGATAACGATATCGTTAGAGCTTTGATTCAAAATTTTAAATTTCCTGACAAAGAAGCAAATCAGAAGCGACGATTCTCCGTGAGATTTGAGGAAGAAACACTGATCAGAAACAGAAATCCTCCAGAAAAATGGCAAAGAAAAGTAAGTAGAAATTTTCGTCAAACTCTTGTTAATGTTCATAGTTTTCGATTAAATCAAAGAATGCACACACAAATTTAGTTTTAAAGCCCTAAAAATTAATTTCGAAGCAAGACTTCATGGATATGAACTTCAAAAACTGAAAATAAGGGTTTATGAAAGATAATACTGAAATTATATACTACCTGAGACACCTAGGGTTTTTGTAGAAGATACAACATCATTTCTCTTTGTATAATCACAAAATAGTATAGTAGCTTTGTTGTCTGTTGCTAATTGCTGTTGAAAAGCACATACCACTACCATTTTATTTGTGGTTTGATTTGTTATCTGTCAAAGTTGGAAAAAAAAATACAAATATTACCTATTGAGCAAAACAGATAATATTATCTGTTTATTATTTTTACACAACATACCATTGCTGTGTATGATTTGTCACACCACTTTATCTGTTGCAGATTATATGTTGCTTCATATAACCTAATTCTTGTTGAAAAACATATACCATTAATATTTTGTTGTCTGATTTGGTCTATATCAAATGAGGTGATCTCTAATTACCTGTTCATGAAAACAGATAATATTATCTGTTGTATACAACTTTTACATAACATACGATTGCTTTGCCTCTTGCACATTATTGATAACTTTATATATTCTACATTATATAATTTTTACTTTTACAATGCTAATTATCTGTACAGCTTATGTTTTCTGTAATTTGTTGACAAATTTTAGCGGATATTAATATTATCTGTTGTGAAACAGATAATATTATCTGTTTTGAACTAGATAATATTATCTATTGTGAACCAGATATCTTTATCTGATGTACATTACAGATAAATATATATGTTCTAATTAGCAACTGAAACTCTTGTACACAACAGATAACATTACCTGTTGTTCATATCATATTCTTTGTTGTGCATTACAAATTCTCTTGTCCAACAGATAATACTACATGTTGTGAATTACATATAACTTTATATGTTCTAAATAACAAATTACACCATTCTTCTGTCAACTATGCAGGTACATGGACGAGATCTGGGAATGACAACCAAGGAAAAAGAGCTTCTCGTCTAAGAAAATGACGAGGAAGAGGAAAATGATTATGAAAATGAAGAAGAACGGGGAGATGATAAAGAAGAAGAGGTAGAGCAATTTGAAGAAAGTAGTAAAGATGATGAAGAAGAAGAAGCCAAGAAGGAAGATAGTAAAGAAGATGAAGAACAAGAAGAATAAGAAGAAGAAGAAGAAAATGATTAAAAAAAAAAGACAACAAGGAAGAGGAAAATGATGAAGAAAATGAAGAAGAAGAATACGAAGATAATGAAAATAGAATATAAAAAAACATAATTATTGTAGAAAAACACTTACCATTACTATTTTGTTGGTTGATTTGCTCTATATCAAATGAGGTTGTCTCTATTTACCTGTTCCTAAAAACAGATAATATTATCTGTTGTGTACAACTTTTATATAATATATAATTGCTTTATCTCTTGCACATTATTGATAGCTTTATCTGTTCTACATTATACAATTTTCACTTTTGCAATGTTAATTATCTGTACAACTTATGTTTTCTGTAATTTGTTGACAAATTTTAGCAGATATTAATATTATCTGTTGGGTAACAAAACTCTGTTGTGAAATTGATAATATTATGAACTATGTTGTGATTGCAGTGGTTATGAACTGTGCTGTTAAGGGGGGGGTGGTGGTGGTGGTGGTGGTGGTGGTGGTAGTGGTGGTGTTGCAGTGGTGGTGGTGCTCCAATGGTGGAGGTTGTGCTGAAAAATTCTCAGTTTTTGAAAACAGATAATATTATCTGTTTGCAAAAACAGATAATATTGTGATGCTCTGGTGGTGGTCGTGGTGGTGCTGTGATGACAGTGCTTATGAACTGTCTGTTAAGGGGGAGGTGGTGATAGTGGGGTGGTGGTGGTGGTGCAGTGGTGGTGGTGCTCCAATGGAGGAGGTTGTACTAAAAAATTCTGAGTTTTTTAAAACAGATAATATTATCTGTTTGCAAAAACAGATAATATTGTGGTGCTCTGGTGGTGGTCGTGGTGATGCTGTGATGACAGTGCTTATGAACTGTCTGTTAAAGTGGAGGTGGTGATAGTGGTGGTGGTGCAGTGGTGGTGGTGCTCCAATGGAGGAGGTTGTGCTAAAAAATTCTGAGTTTTTTTTAAACAGATAATATTATCTGTTTGCAAAAACAGATAATATTGTGGTGCTCTGGTGGTGGTCGTGGTGGTGCTGTGATGGAAGTGGTTATAAACTGTGCTGTTGAGGGGGAGGTGGTGGTGGTGGTGGTCGTGGTGGTCGTGGTGCTCTGATGGTGGAGGTTGTGCTGAAAATTTCTCAGTTTTTGAAAATTTCTCCGATGGTGGTTATGAACTGTGTTGTTAAGGGGGGGAGGTGGTGGTGTTGGTGGTGGTGCTCCGATGGTAGTGATGGCGGTCATGACGATGGTGGGGGTGATGGCAGTGACAATGGTGGTGGTGGTGATGGCGATGGTGATGGTGATGGTGGTCACGTTGCAATGGTGGGGACGGTGGTAATTGCAGTCACCGGCGTCGGACGATTTCAACGACGTCGGGGGCAACGTCGTCATTAAACTAAATAAAAAAACAAAAAAGGGTTTTTGGTTGTAAACTTAAAACGCGCGTGGGCTTTACATCAAACAAGAGTTTGAGTGGGTTTTGCACAATAACGACTAATTCTAAGGGGTTTATCACCAAATTTCCCATAATTATACTAAACTACAGGGGACAAAGTGCCACGTAGCAACTACTGAACAGAGGGAAAGGTAATTTACACAAAAATAAATAAATAAATAAACAAAAAAGAAAGAATCAAACAAAGATAGGAAAAAAGAAAAAGAATATACGAAACTGTCCGGACGGACGACGGAGAGATGAATTCAGAACTCCATAGATTCCGAGTCACGACTCAGTAATCAAGGACTCTCTGTAGCTTTCACTTTCAGTGAGTCATCTTCTCTATGCCTTCTCGCATCAAAAGCACACCAACTGTAAAAACCACTATTGGCCCACGAAAAGGCATAGAATTCGATTCTCTGATCGGCGCTTTTGAACCCACAATCGCAAAAAGCTTCGATGTCTCACTATCATTTCATTGATCCCAAAACTCGGACTCACCGTCCACAGGTAATCTTCTATTTCATACCCGAATGTTCAAAAATTCTTTGCAAAACAACATCGTTTGGACTTGGAGGCACTTGATTGCATTTTTCAAAACGCCGTTTTGCTAATCGTGAAATCGAATCAATGCCAAAACCGGAACTTTCGCTCGGTAACGATCTCCGTACGGTTTGTATGTTTTTGTTGTTCTTTGTTGTTTATGGGTTTTGTTCTTCGATAAGTTTTGAAATGAAAATTCCTTTTTTTTTTTTTCTTTTGGGAGGTGTTGTTTTCTGGGGAAAACGTGAGCAAAAATATGAAATTGCTTATAATGTTTTAATTGGGTGCAACTTTTTTAATTTTTGAATTGAATTGATTCTTTTCTTCTTAAATTTGTTTTAGATTCTTTTCTTGCATTTTATGCTGGCTTTTGCTTATGATTGTTGTTTACTTGTTATAGTTTTCATTTTTGTTCTCTTCTTAGTGGGTTTGGAGAGTTTTATGGGTTTTTTTCCCCCCGCAAAGATGAGCAAATTCTGGTGATTAGAAATGGACTTGGGATTAGGTTTGTTTTTTCGCGTTCTGTTCTTTTTCTCTCCTCATGGAATTTTTTTTTTTTTTTTTTTGCATGAAATTTATTAAATTTATTGTGTTTTATGTATTTATTTTGAATAGGCAAAGCAGCATTATTTGAAAATTAGATTTTCCCCTGCTTTTAGATGAGTTTAGTAACACTTTTCGATCTTGCAACTTACAAGAATGAAGAATCAGACATTTCAAGAAGAGGATTTGAAAATAAGTATTTGTCTCGAAATGAGCGCCTGGCTTCAGTGTGTGGTAATTTCGATCATGTGTGCTATTTAGGAGATTGTTCGGTTGCACATTTAGAAATATCATCTTTGAGTGATTGATATATTTCTGTCCAACCCAGTTACAGAATTGAATATAGACAACTTAAGCTATGATTGTAGATTCAATTTATTGTTTTTTCCAGTTAAGGTTATATGTATAGGGGGTTCTTGTTTCCAAAATCCTATTACTACCTCTCGCACGTTACTATAAATCCTTGAGTTTCAAGATTTATCATACGTTTCTGGGGATTTTCTTTGCTTTTCTTTTAGTCTTTTATTCCTCCCCTAAATTCAAAACGTTTATTGTACACATGTTATGAAACATAGAATTTGGTTTTGGCAACATTAACAAATCATATGCTGTCTCAAAACTATAACTATGGGTTCGTCTTTTATTTTGTTATAAAAGGTCTATACCATTTTTATAAAGGGAATGTGCTACAGCATTTCTCTGGGATGAGGGTTTGTTTCATTATGTGTATTTTGTCTACATTGGATACTTCCACAGTATGAGAGAAATGCATTGCAGCAGGTATCCTGCTCATTTCTCAGAAATCATTGCTTTGGTTTACTATTGCATGTGAAAATATTTCTGCTGGGAATGCATTTGTTTGGATATGATTTTTCCTTTATTGAAGCAGCCTCTTTTTTTGGTGTTATTAGTAAATATTTCAGGATTTATGCTGTGCTTTTATTTACAGGCATACCTGGAGATGGACGATGCTTGTTCCGGTCTGTGGTCCATGGTACTTGTCTGAGAGCAGGACATCCACCCCCTAATGAGAGCCAAGAAAAAGAACTTGCAGATGAGCTCAGAGCTAAAGTATGAAAACATCTTACTTTGCTTTCCATGGTTTCTCAAGGAGAGTAATGCTTCATAAGATGTTATAGCTGGTTGTTTTGTGTCTGCTTATATTTCATTGTCTAGAAAATCATGTAGTGTGGAAACAATATTTTAGGGCCTGTTTGGTTGTCCTTGAATTCAATAATTGTATTCTATCGTTTGTATAGAACTTTACAAAAAAAAGATGCTGAGCTTGAATGGAATGGTTCCATTTAGAAATAGAATGCTCATCTCATAAATGATGCTTGCAATCATAAATCTTGGCATTCTAGAAAAAAGTAGAAATTGCCACATAAGAAGAAATATGGTGAAGTTTCCTATTTTTATAAATGGAGTCATTCACGGTGATGAATTTTGCTTCAAGATTCAACATGAAATCTGAATGAAACTATTCAAATTCAAGTGACAACCAATCAAGCCATTAGCTTTTTGCTTGTATCAATCACCGAGTATATTTTGTGCATGTTTTACGATTAGCCCAAAAAAAAATTAACGTGCCTACATATGTATCTGTGTGTATACAATTTTAGCTTTTGCCAATCAGCAAATGTAGTTTTGTCCACGTCTTTTTATTAGTTCCATGAACTTAAATAACTGAGATTGCTTGAAAACCAGCTGGTCAAATTTTCGGAGAAAAGGAAATTTGGGTTAGATCTTCAGTTCTTCCCTTCATTCATACTAACATACTATACCATTTTAGTCTTATGTGCCCTCTTACTTTCTCTAGCTTCACAATGGTTCAAAATGAATTATTACATCTACTTTCCTCTCCTATCTGTGTCAGTTGCCTCAACAAATTATCTTCTCATTGCAAAATTATCGATTGATTTTGACAGGTGGCAGATGAATTTATCAGGAGGCGGGCAGACACAGAATGGTGGGTAGCATTCTTTGTTTAGATTTGTATTGCACGATTTTCAAAATTCTTTTGAGACAAGTCACTTTAGGAAAACTCGTTCTCGTGAGCAAGCATGATACTGGAGATTATCCACTAAATTTGTTAATCATCTCGCTTGATATAGAGAACTTATTCAATCCTTTAATTTTCATTATATCCACTAAACCTGTTATTTGATCCAGTTATTTTATATACTTTACTGGAAATATGTACTTTGAGCCCAATTTTCTGAAGTTCAATCTTGGTAATCAATCTTCTGAAAGTAAACAGATTTATGTATGCATCTGCAGGTTCCTTGAAGGTGATTTTGACACATATGTTATAGAGATGAGGCAGCCCCACATATGGGGAGGAGAACCTGAGCTGCTCATGTCATCACATGTCCTACAGTAGGTCTTCTCTGTCCTCCTAAATTTTTTTAACTAAAGGTGGTACAACTTCACGTGTTTCTGTTAGTGTTTTGATACTATTGAACTGTTACTCTGAACGTGCTTTTTAGATAACTTCAATCTGACCATGTAAATGTATTTTGCTCTGTTCACAGGATTCCCATCACAGTTTACATGTGGGATAAGAAGTCGAATTGCCTCAAAATTATAGCAGAATATGGTCAAGAATATGCGAAGGATAACCCTGTCCGTGTTTTGTATCATGGTTATGGGCACTACGACGCATTGCAGTGCTCTTTTGGTGGCTCACAATCAAAGTCGTAAGATATCGTGGTTTCTTTTACTTGTTCTTTCGTGATGAATTGCATCAGTTAGAAATGTATGTGCATCCTTTTGGTTTTAGGCCTCAACTATTACCATTTAAAGATTCTTCATTTTTGGGTCACTGCAAGTCATTATCATATACTGATTCCAGACATGTTTTCTTCGTCTTTAATTTATATGCACCACATCGCACTAATTCAAGGAATACTATATGTAGAGTGGCGTTGTGTGCGGGCATGATGCAAGCTTACGTGGTGTTACAACTATCAAGCATGGAACTAATACTCCTAGCATTGAAATAGAACATGGATACTATATTTAAATAATAGATGTATAGCGCATAATGTCTTCCGTTTGGGTTTGTTTTGGACATAATAGATTGAACCCAGGTATAACAAGTTCTCTATTAGGTTTTGTGGCAGCAAAGTGTTAATGAAAAGTCATCATGCAATGGTCTGGACTTCAAAATTAAGAAGCGCGGATAGATTTTAATTTCATGGGACTTGCAAGTGAACATAGACCAACACTCTGGGTTGAAGCCAGTGCTTATATTGTCCACCATTTGGATCTCGAGATTCATATAGATCAATCGATCTTCACGTCCTAATCTTCACGTCCTACCAGTTCACTAAGTAGACTCACTCTACCAAGGGGCAACAAATGCTGGAACTATTCCTGCCAAAAAAAAAAGGGACTGACTTCTCATCCTAGGAGTTAGCCGGTATGATAGAGTCCCCGTCCTCGTCACCCAGGACAATGTCTTGGTCCTATCATATAGGCAACCTGGTTCCTCAGCCTCTCATTTCTGGTCTAACCGGTGCCCGGCTTGCTTTTGGAGCAGGAGAAGGTGCCAACGGCATCTAAATCTTCTGCGGTGCGAATGGAGTGCTAGTCTTCTTGTGTTCCACAGTTTCCTTTTGATGGCATTCAGTATCATGTCAACGAATCAGCTTCAGTATAGGGATTCTGCTTTCATGGCGGTGAGGCGCCCTTCCTGCGCTTACCTTTATTCCATCATCATTAATTCCCACGGAATTCCATCAACAGACGAGCAACCTGGCACTCTGTTGAGCGTCTAGAACCGGACCGGAACAGGCTACGCTAAACCTTCAAGCTTTCCGGCAGCAGTTGAATACTTAAGAGTTAAGATATCCTCTCTGCGCATGGAAAGGAAAGCTACTACTCAATAGTATATACCGAAAATCCTATGTTTGGAGTGACCTGAACACACTGCTTGAGACCCTTCTTTCATGAGACAGTTGTGATTCCACTTGAACTAATGGGCAGATGGGATATGACTTGATACTTCAGATTCATGACTTAGCCCATCTTTGTACGTGGTTATAAGACCAAACATACAAGAGAAATTGCTCCAAAACCATAACAAACTTGAATCTTCAAGGCCCAGGAAACTATGTACCTACTTTGGTACAATTGAAAGAAAGGTCTTTTTTTTTGCTTGAACCATTGAAAGAAAGGTCAAAAGGTATCATCAACACTTTCTCAGTTGCCCTTTCTTAGGTGATGCACCCATTTTAATACACTTCACCAATGTGATTGATTAAATCCAATTCAACCTCATAAAGGTGGTAGTGCTATTTTCTGTGTCTTTTACCCTCGACAACATTGCATTGATCTGGCACAAAATTCTTGCATTCTAATTCTGGTAACAATCACGTCTGTTTTGGGGGTAACTTTTACTGTGTTGTGCCTGGATTTTTCTGATTGTACTTTTCTTGATTATTCTTTTGATCATCCTGATAATGTGTTTTAGACGCGAAAGGGTAATGGAATTCTTAATTTCTTATACATCCCTGTGGATGCATTTGCAGGTACAAGAAAAGATAAAAATCCACAGCAGAATGACTGTCGCGTAACGTTATGAACCTCTTGGATTGGGCACCGAGTGAAATTACACAAGTGTCTTCTTAGAATTGTAATTACCTCGGAATATTCCTAACCTCTCTCTCTCTCTCTCTCTCTCTCTCTCTCTCTCTCTCTCTCTCTCTCTCTCTCTCTCGCCTTTTTTATTATTATTTTTTTTTTAAATCCTATAATTACGGTTTCTGGTTGTCAATCCAAAGATAAAGTTACCACTACTTTATTATTATTTTTTTTTAAATCCTATAATTACGGTTTCTGGTTGTCAATCCAGAGATAAAGTTACCACTACTCTTACTCTGCACTTTCTACCTAAAATAATTTGAAGCCCGTTATGATCTGAGATTTGTGGTTCAAATGGGAAGTCAAACTTTCAACAACTGTTTAAGGCAAACCTTTGGAATTTATTCCTCACACATTCAGAATTCAGATGAGTTCTGGCAAATGTTAAGATTAGAATTGTTTTTGTTACTCACTTCAATCTTAGTGACTTTATTGTTGAAGTGATATGAATCTTTCCTGGAACAGAGGACTTGGGGATATTCCTCTTATCAAAGAAATGTCATACTTGGAGAACATTTTTTTTCCCATTAAAATCTCTCTCGTAATTAGTACAATAAATAGGTGGACTTCTAACTTTCAACCACTAAAAGGGACTCTTGAAGAGCCATATGCTGGCTCTCATTTTCTCTCTCAAAAAAGTAAATAAATTAAGGGAAATTTAGTCAAAAGTCATCTAAAACAAACTTTTTCAACCCGTTTCATCAATAGAAAAAGCTGCATGAAATTTCTAGCAACTCATGTAAAAATTGAACTAGTGTAAAATTTTTCAAACTTTTTCAACAAGTATTTGATTTTATTAAGTTTTACAAATCATGGAATTTTGACCAAAATTAAAAACAGGTTGTCATTTAAACTCATTTAATCCAAAATGAGGAGTTTTTCACTAGAATTCAAACAAAATTGAAGAAACATTTTTCAACTAATGCTTTCTATTAATTAGATTCTTTTGAAGATTGTGCGCACAAATACAGTTCGGTACTTTTATTTGCTCCCAAATTTTATTTTAGGCTCTCCATTTCAGTTTCCAAGTCCGATTCAAATTGAAAATATAATTTGCTAGACAAAGTTAAGTAAAGAATCCTGGAAAGGAAAGCTTCTCACTTTCGGCAAGCATCCTCAGCTTCCAGACCATTGAGGAAGATAGTCTTGGACGGTTTTTTCTGCGAAACCGATGAATTGAGGTAGGAACCAATATTTTCACAAGGTTTTTGACAATCTTGGGAGTTACAAAGATGGAAACCTTGATTTATATGACATGATCAAGAGGCCAAAAGTTGTGTCTTTGAGTGTGTCTCAATCTTTACTCTTCTATTTATTAGCCAAATGGAGTTCATTAGGCTCTGAAAATACTAGGGAAACTTAGTATGAAGCCTTATGCAGAAAGTTTCATAAAAATGGATATAAAACCATTGCTAAAGAGAATGCTTCGCAGCGTGAGGAATTCCAAGTGTCGCGAGCTTAATGATTTCACCAAGTGTCGCGAGCTTAATGTTTTCACCCCCACTGTGCGGCACTGGCAACCTAGTGCCACTCGTTAGCGAGCTTCTAAACCGGGAATTAAAAGCTTTATACACATAATAAAGTTTAAAAAAAATGTAGAACATGCAATTTAAGATTGTATTGGACTCAAAAATTGGCAATCAAATAATTTACTTGGCTATACAACGTCCATACACGATACGGAAAGAGGGATACTATTCACCATCTTTCCATACTTCCCGGAGGAGTTGATATCTAACAACATTTCGACCACCCTTCCCTTTTGGAAACCAGTTGGGACTTATTGAAACTGGTGAAACCCGGGAACTGTCGATCACAATTGAAGTTATGGGTGAATCGAGCTCATCAAGTTCATCATCACTGGTATATGATTTTCTGAGCAGTGATGATCCGCTTCTCTGCAAACTTTGGGTCCCTATTTCTCCTATGATACGTGCGAGTGAAGCTGGTGGTGGTGGCGAATAGACTGTAGGGCATGCAGTGCATGGAAAGCTCGTGAAAGACTCTCCCGAAGTTTCCAGAACATCCTAAATCAACAAACAAATATGAAGAGATTAGGAGCAATGGAGCTAAACGGAAGATGTATTTAGTGAATTCAATGTATCTCGAGTATAAACGGGAGTGATCAAATGCCAAATGAACTTCACTCATCCTCAAACAGATAGGGTGTGTTTGAATGACATTTTCGGAACAGCCAAGCGGTGGGCCTACCCGGGCGGTGTGGGATAGCCAACAGATTTTAAACTTTCCTTGCTATTTCAAAAAACCAAGTTTTACTTGCGTCCACTTCTAAGTTGGAAATGCTATTTTTCAACCCAACTAAACTTAGCCTTTGTCCCAATTAACTTGGGGTTGACAGAATTGGGGTTTACAGAATCCCAAATTATTTTGGAGAGCATTTTTGCTCACCCAAAAATGGTCACCCATTGCTTTCAGGCCTCTACTAGGTGACATGTGTCCTTTCCATTCCCATTTTGCCCCTGTATCAACATAATTACTTGGAATGGGACACGTGTCACCCAGTGGAGACCAGAGTGTTGGGTGGACAAAAATGCTCTCATTATTTTGTATGTAAGGATGAATTGAGGTTTATGGAGTCGCCTGCTTCTCAACTTTTACAGCAACTAACCCTGGTTATATCATGTTTCTATGTCCGTTTCTAGTACTTTCAACCCCACTTTAATTTTTTTCCCCTCTTATGTGTGTGAAAATAATATTAGTACTGAGATGTGAACTATGGAAAGAAGTTCCAGTTCCAAACACAATTATGGTATGGTTAAAATTCTCTCAGTAAAATAAAGAGATTCTAAAGGATGAACAAACCTCAGCATCCAGGGCCTCAAAAATAGTCACTGGGACTGGGTCCGGACAAAATTCGTCTGGAATAAAATTTTCAAGAACCCTCGTGATCAACGGCACACCAAATGTAGGGCAAACCTTCAAATTGTAAGGTTTACATCAGTTAACAGAGAAAACTAGTACGTGGACCATTGCATTCTTCTAACACAAACAACAGAGAAAAAAAAAACTAGAATTACAAGAACTCGCCTCTTTTCTGGTGGACCTATCAGCAAGCATTTCAAATGGAAGCATCATGAGATCACTCAAAGCATTGAGTAGAGGGAAAGCCTTGAAGGATGTATCAAATGCTGGTCCATTTTCATTGTCAACATCATTTGTATCATCTAGTATGTCATTATCTTCAGTCCCAAACAGATCCGTAAGCCACAGAGACCAGTTCCCAACCTAGTAATCCCACAAAACAGAATAAGATCCTTCAATCATGAGCAACCAGTATTTATTTCCCTATGATTCATAAAGATCTTAAACTACTTTTGTCTCATTGTTTAGTGAGTTAATCTCAATATTTGACACCTCATGCTCAAAGTCAAAACATATTCAGTTAAAGCCTCAAAGCCATTTGATTTGCAATATTTAACTATGTCAAAAATTTCCCTTCAATATTCGTAGTTCTGTCAAACAAATGCTCTCAGAACGTAAAGATTCCATACAATTATTTGTGTTCTCGATTCTCGTGATTTTTCAATAATCATTTTCGATGTCATGATTCCATATGCTGACAATATTTGGGACAAACATCAAATTGATTCAAACTCAAGAAATTTAGCTAATAAGGAAAACAGGAAGGAAAAGAAAATACTCTAATAATAATAAAATATATATATATATATATTTGAATTTTGTGAGTCACTTCCATTCCTCTTTTCTTAAATTACAAACTAACAATAATGTTTTCAAAGTTTTTAAATTCCTTTATTGAAGCATCTGAGGTCAATCACAAGGGAAATAGTTGTCCTTCTCGCTTTCTTTTCCTTTTCCCTTTCCTTCTTTCAATCCAAAAACCAAACAGAGCCTTTAAAACAACTAGCAAGATATGTCCCCTGCTTCTGGGAAAAGTCACCAGCTTATGCACTGATGCACGTATAGCCCCCATTGAATAATAAATGCTGGCAAAAAAATATATACATATATATATACTAGATGAATTAAAAATAGGTTAGTTGTATTTGAAAGGGGGACACAAAATGATGTTATGTGACAAACTGAAAAGTGACACATATATCTTCTTGAATTTGAAAGGGGGCTGACTTTTTTATACAAAACAACAACGTGTCAAACATGTCTAACGTGGATAGTCACAGCACCAAAGCCCCATATATATGTAGCCATTTACAAATTACGATGTTTTTTTTTTTTTAGTATTAATTTATCTCCTTCTCTGTTTAGTGTCTACTGTAATCGAGAGTAATCCCATAAAACAAGGACATGACTTATGTTGGAATATATATTTATATTTATTATAGTCAAACGTATTTCATGGACTGATTAGGAATAGATTGATTGTAATTTATTATAGTTGTCTATTTCCTTTTTCTTTTCTTTCCTTTTCTTCTCTTTGTTTCCTTTTTCTGTCTTTCCTAGCTTGTATATATACATACTCTTTGTGAATGAATAAAATCATCAATTCTTCTATCTTTCTTCTTGGTATCAGAGCCACAACAAAAACACCAAACCCTAGCTCCCCACCACCAGCCGCCGCCACCCACAGCCTCTCCTAGGCTCGCCGCACCATCTCCCACCCTCAGCCCACCTCGGCGCAGCCCCCCACCACCAGCCGAGGGTCCCACAAGCCTCCCAGGGCTCCGGCGCACTTCCCAGGTCTCCACCGAGGCCCTTGTGCCTCTCCGACAGCCTCTGTGCTGTCCTCTGCCCCTCTGTGGGCCCCTCCTGCATCCCTGTGATGCATTAGAGCCTTAGTGCTCCTTCTCATCTCTCTTTTAGACCTTTATTTGGTCTCCGGTTGCCCCATCTGTGTTTCACCTGTTCTGGGCAGCCCTTCATCTTCTCGATTTTCCAAATTTTTGTTGGTTTTCTCTTGGGTTCAGACACTCCGGTATGGCTCTCGACGGAAAAGATACTGATCCTATTACTCCTGCTCGTCCAGATCTGTCTCTTTCTCAACACACCCCAGCTCAACGGGTTACTAGTGTGTTGTTGAGTGGAAGGAACTTTGCCGCATGGTCCCGTTCTTTCCGTCTCTATCTTGGAGGCAAAGGTAAGTCTGGATGGATTCTAGGCACTGTACCCAAACCAGCGCTCTCTGATCCTACATTTGCTAAGTGGGATATTGATAACTGCACCATTTTGGGGTGGTTATTTAACTCTATGGATGATCGAATTTATCATATGTTCATGTTTCATGATACTGTTTCCAGCCTATGGACCTCTCTGACTCAAATGTATGCTCATGAGTGCAATGATTCCCGTATCTTCGAACTTTATCGGGATGTTGCACAGGCTTCTCAGGCTACATTAGGTCTTTCAGTTGCTGATTATTTTGGTTACCTTCAGTCCCGTTGGGAGGAAATATTGAGCCTCTTAGTGAATTTCCGCCTGAAGCAGCTATTATTGCTCTCCGACGTCTCAATCGCCATCACACCTACCAGTTCTTGATGGGTCTAAAACCTGAGTTCGAATCTCTCCGGACTCAGATTTTAAACACATCCCCTATGCCTTCTTTATTTGAGGCTTTTGCTACTATTGATGGAGATGAGAGACGTCGTCGCTTGCTTCAACCTCCGACTGTACCTGAGCCAACTCAAGTGCCTGATCAGATGGCTCTTGCTGCCCCAACGGGCCCATTCACTCGTCCTCCTGGATCTGGTAATCGCCCTTTCTGCACTCACTGTGGTAATCTTGGTCACATTAAGGATCGCTGCTTCAAACTCCATCCTGAACTTCGTGAGAAAGGTGCCCACAACAAAGGAAAGGGTCCATCCCGTACTGCTGCTATGGTTGAGACTACTCCTACTCCGGATCTCCTTCAACTCCAGATTCAGATGGGCCACCTTCAATCTCAAATAGGGGCATTACTTCAGCAAGGTTCTCATTCTGGCACCACTCCCACTGCTACTTTGGCCTCAGGTACTCCTTCTACTGCACTTCATGTTGGGTCTAGCAACCCCTCGTGGATTCTGGATTCTGGTGCCAGTGATCATATGACTGGTAAGTTGTCCTTGTTTTCATCCTCTTTGGTTCCCATCTCCCAATTTGTGCGTATTGCCGACGGGTCCACTATCTATGTCAAAAGTAAAGGCGATGTTTGCCTCTCCTCTTATCTCTTTATCTTCTGTTCTTCATGTCCCTAGCTTTCCTTATAATCTTCTTTCAGTTAGTCGTCTTGCAAAATCTCTTAATTGTGAAATTGTGTTCTTACCAGATTGTTGTCATTTGCAGGACCGGATTTCGAAGAAGATTTTTGGCAGGAGATATGAGCGGGATGGGCTTTACTATTTTGGTGATCCACCTGGCGGAAGTTTAAGTGTGTCGTCGTCGAGTCTCCAAGCGTCTGTTTTGCCTGAGTCTTCTAAGTCTTCTAGTTTTTCTTTAGAGTCAATAAAATTGTGGCACGCCCGCTTGGGCCATGCAAACTTTCATTATCTTTGTCAACTTTTTCCATTATTAAATAAAGCCTGCCAGAAATTTAAATTCAATTGTGTGGTGTGTGAATTATCTAAGCATACTCGTTCTCATTACATACCTCACATAAATCGTGCACCGTCTGCTTTTGATATTATCCATACTGATGTGTGGGGCCCTTCCCCAATTACTGCTTTTTTTGGTTACCGTTATTATGATACATTCATTGATGATTACACTAGGTGTACATGGGTTTATTTGCTTAAGAAGAAATCAGAAGTTTTCTCCTTGTTTTCTAACTTCTTACAAATGGTTAAGACCCAATTTAGTACAGTTGTTCGTAATCTACGTTCTGATAATGGTCGTGAATACATTACTAATGAGTTTCGGGCTGAGCTTAATAAACAGGGTATTCTCCAGCAACTCACTTGTCCCTACACTCCACAACAGAATGGTGTGGCGGAACGAAAGAACCGCTCCATCATGTCTGTTGTTAGGTGTCTTCTGTGCGGAATGAATGTACCCAAATACTTCTGGCATCTGGCCGTTCTTACTGCCACGTTTCTTCTTAACCGGACTCCAAGTCGTGTTTTACATGGAAAGGCACCTCTGCAACTTCTTCAGCCCGACAAAACCCTCTTTCCTATCCTACCTCGGGTCTTTGGTTGTACATGCTTTGTTCAAGATCGCAGTCCAACTCGAACAAAATTAGATAACAAGGCTATCCGCTGCATCTTCTTAGGTTATTCACCTATGTCAAAAGGTTACCGGTGTTATGATCCGATTACTCGTCATATGTATCATTCTATGGATGTTACGTTTTTGGAGGATACTCCATTTTTTGCAGGTCCTCAGTCTGTTCCTGCTCCTTCTACTACTACTTTATCTGAAGATAGTGAGTTGCTTCCCCGTCCTGTTCCTCTGTTTGAACCATCTTCAGAGACTTCCTCCTCCCTTCCTCCGGTCATTACCACTGCTCCTACTCAGGTGTATTCTCGCCGGCCTCCTGCTCAGACTCCACTTCCAAGGTCTTCCCCGGAATCTAGTAATGCTTCTACTCCTTTACCTACTAGACATTCCACACGGCTTCGCCGTCCTCCTAATCGCTATGGTTTTTCTGTTAGTACTAATCATCCCATTGATCAGTATGTTTCTTATCAGGGACTTTCAGATTCCTATTGCTCTTTTCTTAGTCAGGTTGACTCCACATCCATCCCTCGGTCTGTCTCTGAAACTCTCCAGGATCCACAGTGGGTGGCTGCCATGACCTTGGAAATGGATGCCCTTCAACGTAATCAGACTTGGGAACTTATGCCTCTCCCCCCTGGTGAGAAAACTGTTGGGTGTAAGTGGGTCTTCACTATCAAGTATCAGGCTGATGGTACTATCGAGCGCTATAAGGCACGTCTAGTGGCCAAGGGCTTTACTCAAATCCCGGGCAAGGATTTTAGCGCTACCTTTGCTCCCGTAGCCAAATTGACATCTGTTCGGCTTATAATCTCTTTGGCTGCATCTCACAACTGGCCCCTACATCAATTGGATGTTAAAAATGCCTTTCTGAATGGGGATTTGGATGAGACTATTTATATGGATCCTCCTCCGGGTTTTTGGGCTGAGGGGGAGTATTCAGGGAAGGTATGTCGTTTTCGAAAATCTTTATACGGTCTTAAGCAATCACTCCGAGCTTGGTTCAACCGTTTTAGTGAGGTCATTTTATCTTTGGGCCTCACTCGATGCCACTCTGATCACACTTGTTTCACCCATCATCGACCTGATGGCCGGTCAGTTATTATTCTGGTATATGTTGATGATATCATTATTACAGGGGATGATGCTCCAGGCATTACCAAAGTCAAGAAGGCCCTTAGTCAATCTTTTGATGTTAAGGACTTGGGGCCTCTTCGGTACTTTCTCGGGATAGAAGTTGCCCGCTCTCGTCGAGGTATATCACTATCTCAACGAAAATATACTCTGGATCTCCTGCAAGATACAGGTATGATGGGATGTCGTCCTGCCTCTACTCCTATGGATCCCAATCATAAGCTGACTAATGAGTCTGGGGAACTTATTCCTGATGCTTCGGTATATCAGCGCCTTGTTGGCCGTCTTATTTACTTGACCAACACTCGACCCGACATTACATTTGCAGTCAGTGTTGTAAGTCAATTTATGCATGCTCCACGATCATCTCATCTTGATGCTGTTCATCAAATACTCCGGTATCTCAAGACTTGTCCGGGTCTTGGAATATTTTATTCTGCAGGTACACAGTCTGGGGTGTCCTGCTTTACTGATGCTGATTATGCTGGGTCTAAGAGTGATCGTCGGTCCACATCCGGATTCTGCACTTTCTATGGGAGTCATCTTCTCTCATGGAAAAGCAAGAAACAAGCTGTAGTTTCTCGTTCTTCCGCTGAGGCAGAATATCGGGCCATGGCACAAGGAACATGTGAGCTTCTATGGGTGCGTTCTATTCTGAAAGAGTTGGGATATCCGGTTAATGGTTCATCCACGTTGTTCTGTGACAACAAGTCTGCCCTTATGCTTGCTTCTGACTCGGTTCTCTATGAACGTACTAAGCATATTGAAGTGGATGTTCATTTCATTAGAGAGAAAGTTCGTTCTGGAATCATTGTCCCAGAATTTGTGCCCTCTTCCAATCAAGCTGCTGATATGTTTACAAAGTCTGTTGGTCCCTCTCTCCTGAAGTCGTCTTTGATCAAGCTGGGTCTCATTGATATCTTTGCTCCATCTCCAGCTTGAGGGGGAGTGTTGGAATATATATTTATATTTATTATAGTCAAACGTATTTCATGGACTGATTAGGAATAGATTGATTGTAATTTATTATAGTTGTCTATTTCCTTTTTCTTTTCTTTCCTTTTCTTCTCTTTGTTTCCTTTTTCTGTCTTTCCTAGCTTGTATATATACATACTCTTTGTGAATGAATAAAATCATCAATTCTTCTATCTTTCTTTTACTTAAAATACAGAAAAAAGTACTCGTATGGTTTAACTAATAGTATTTGATTAACTAATCGATAGTTTTATCTTCCTTTCTATATATATACTAGTCGGAGCCCTGCGCGTTGCGTAGGGAATTTAATTGTGTCGTTTTATGTGGTTAAGTGGTTGTTAAAAGTGTATAATAAGATGTTAAAACAGTTAAATAGGAAACTGTAAATGTAACTATTTAATCTAAAACTCTTCTCACGGAAGAAGTTGATAATTCTGACTATCTTATAAATGAGTAGTAAAAGTACATAATAAAGCGCCACTAAAAACATATGACACCAGTAGGATATTTCCTCTAAAAAAAAGGCCATGAATGTGTTTGTATGCCTTAATTGATATTCGAATACAATCTATAAATCCTGAATTTGAGGGAAGAAGTTGACCAAGATGTAAATATTAGTGACCAATTCATAATAGCTACTAAAATAGCCACTTTATTTGACATTTTAAATATTCCAGAACATAAATATTAGAGAAGAAGTTGACCAAAATGTGAAATTAGTGACCAATTCCTAAATAGCTACTAAAATAGTCACTTTTTAAAACTTTTTTATAGTGAATAATAAATATCCCAAAACTTGCTGACCTAAATGCAATTACACATATTACAATATATGAATCCTAAATTTGAGAGAAGAAGTTAAGCAAATTGTAAATATTAGTGACCAATTCCTAAATAACCACTAAAATAGCCACTTTTTTTAAAATTTTTATGAAGTGAATACTAAATATCCCAAAAAATATTGATCCAAATGTAATTAGACATAAATTGTTGATTGAAACCTCATTTGAGAGAAGAAGTTGACCAAATTATAAATATTAGTGATCAATTCCTAAATAGCCACCAAAATAGCCACTTTTGTTGACTTTTTTTTAAGTCAATAATAAATATCCCAAAAATTGTTGACCCAAATGTAATTAGACACAAGATTGTTGATTAAAACCTCATTATTATATTAAATAAAATTTCAAAAGCTGACTTGAATGTAATTATTTGTCCAAAATGACAGATTTACCCTCAGATAAATCAATATATCCTTACGATGTGTAGATAGATATATGGGTAATTATGGTGTTGTGAAGGGCAAAAGAGGAAGTTCATATTTTTTGACGTGCTTGTTTATTCGTTTGTATAGTATAGTAGATATATATTAAAATAACCCGAGGAATTAGTTGTTTTAAGTACTCACAGCATTCTTCAGTTGTGCACCAGCCCCAAAGCTTGATTTTCCGGCAGGAATAGGGAGAACTTTAGAATCACTGATGGGGTCAGACACAGGATCTGTTGGCATTTCGTCATCTGATTCACGAAGAATCGCATTGAACATAGCCACATCTAGTCTACTCACCAACTGCTCCATTACCTGAATATAGAAGTTGAAAAAACAGTCATCGATCTTACCTTGTTGCATCTCAACCACAGCATAACCAAGTTAACCGATATGATAAGACATCTTTTGTAAAATTAGATTTCAAAACCTTGGAGAATTAATTTCGGGGGCATGGGAACGGAATCTAGCTACATGAGAATATTACATGGAAAGTGACTTTTATATAACAATGAAGCATGGCTCAAAAGTGTGCATAAGATCCTGCACAAGGCCATCGAGTAAGACCTGTTAGCAAATAAGCCACTAAGGCAATAATTCGGCAAAGTAACATGCTGGGCTAAAGATGTTAAGAAGAAACACTGGGTGCAGTTTTGGCTCCAATTAAGTATGCACCATGCGTCTATTCATCACCAATATGAATGTGTATATAATGGCACAGTACTCGCACACAAACAGTAGCACCTAGAATTTTCTATTATTACCCGGATCTTTCTTAGTCATATTTTAAGAATTTCATAAGCTTGTACATACTTGTATGTGTATATCTGTTGAAACTGAAATCAAAACTCTGAAGTTATATCCTTGTTTCTCATGATTGGATAGAACCTTGTTGAAAACTTCAGAATCTTTAGGGACTCAACCGCTCGCACAACCCGAGTGCTCGAGCAGGACCCTGCTCAGTCCGAGCGAGAGGGCTAGCTCAAGCGCTCAAGCGACTTATGAGGCACATGACTGTCACATGCCTAAACCCCTATAAATACACCACACTCGTCTTCAATCAATGTTGATAGTCTCCTTGAGTTGTAGATTCTGTGTTAGAGAGAGAGAGAAAGAGAGAGAGAGAGAGAGAGAGAGAGAGAGAGAGAGAGAGAGAGAACTCTATTTTCTTGTGTGTGATCATCCTCACTCGCACTCACACTCACACATGCAAGCACACACACTTATTCTTTGAAGAAGAAGGAGCCCAGAGGAGCCTTTGAAGGTGCAGAAGTGGAAAGAAGAATAAGAAGACAGAGAAGGAAGAAGGAGAGAAGGATCAAGCTCCATTGAAGCAAGCTTAAAGCTCCGAACATACATACACTTCTATTTTCATCATCCAACTCATAGTGCGTATCTAAACTCACTTAGTAACTAGTTATAGGTGGTTTATGTGCTTCAAAAACAACATGCAACATGTTATAAATCGCATGCAAGAGTAGAAATGCACACCCAACAGCTGCCATGCTCGCATGTTGAATCGAAACAATCACACGCAAACAATATATGAAAAACAGAAAGATTAAAAGAGACAGAGAATTTCTACGTGGTTTGGCAATGTGCCTAAGTCTACACCGGAGAGCCAGAAGTTTCCACTATGTCAAAAACGATTAGGGTTCCCTCCCCTTGACTCTTGGACCGAGTGTAACAGACCCACTACAATATGAGCCACACCCAACATCACAGTACGCCAAGACTGTGAAGATGACATGCTTACTTGAGCACTCGAGCCTAGGAAGCAGGTCAACCCGAGCGATTTAACAGATCGAGCACTCGAGCACAAGACCTCACAAAAACTCGAGTGATCGCTCCTTGAGAGCACTCGCGTGTACCCTTGACATAAAGTTGAGTGATCCAACCATGTGAGCGCTCGAACTCACTAAACCATGAGTAGATCTTTATGTTCGGTTGTTTGCATGTGCTTTAAATGTCCATGCATGTATATGTATGCTTGATTTTTGTGTAATATTAGTTGTATGAACACAGCTTGTGGTAGATTAGTTCACTCAAAAACCAAGCTCAAAAGCTGTATTAAAACAAAGGAAAAAGCAGACTTCATGAGCTCAAGCGAAGGATATAGAAATGGCTGAAGGCGAGTGCTCTCGTCAACTCAAGCGATCACACTGACCCGAGTGCTCGCATTTATCAAGTTTCATAAGTAGCTCAATTACCTCACTTTTCTCATGAAGTTCTTATTATCCAATGTTTACATGAATTGAACATCAAGTTCCCCAAATTACATATGTCGCTATACCATGGTTACGGGGATCGTGGTACCCCTCATGGAGAACCACGATCCAGGATCTTTTGATCCAGATCGTGGTTCCTAGGGGATCCGGATCCTAAATTTCACAAACCTAACAAGAAGAAGATAAATAAAACTGAACCTGTGAAGAAGATAAATAAAATCTTAACTTTTACATTGCTTGTTGGTTTTTCTTTAAGAGCATCTGAGATATTTTCATTTGAGCTTAATTTGATCTTATTTTCCTAAACTTTTTGTATTTGAAATTGATTGTGAAGTTATGGAATGATTTAGTACTATATATCTACGTATAATTATTTACATAAGTGCTAATCGAACCAAAAGTTCGAACCGGAATGAACCACGAACCAAAGAAGTGAACCAACTAAGACTAACCCCCCCCCCCCCCCCCCCGCGGAACCGAGCTAAGTGACGTACCACGCACCTGAACACGTACCACGCACTGAGGTGAACTACGTTCCAGGTAATATTGCGCTATACCATGGAAATTTTATGTTTAAAAGGTTGTACCTCACGTGCATTATGTACTTGTACATTAACGGAAAAGTGTTCGGTATGTCAGTTCGATTGGGTGATGCATGTCGTCTAATTCGACATGTTTTCGGTGGTGGATGTCATCGTTGGGTTAGCTTTGTAACTGTGGTTGGTTATGGTGGATGACCGGTGTGGCGTGGTTATAAAGTAGATTGGCTGTAAAAGTGCGGTTATAAATTATATGGTTGTTAAAGCGCAATTAGATGTCGACTGTGGGGTGAGTGTGGAATGAGTTGAAGGAATGGTTGACTAGTGGTTAGGTTTGGAAATTCAGGTGTCATCCATCGGGATGAGTAGTGAATATACCGTTTCTTTGAAATCAATCCCTTGATCTTGTGTTCACGTATTCCGTCGTGTTCTATGAATCTTTTCAAAAGATTTTACACGCATTTAGATTAATAAACTTTTGAAATTGTTTCTTTTGTCATATAAATCATATAACTTGGTACCATTTGAGATTTTATATTCACTCAGCTTCAAAGTTGACGGCGTTTATGCCATTGGACCTTCCCTCTTCAGCCTTTCCAGATTACAGTAATGTAACAATTGGGGATCAAGCCGAGGGAGAACAATTCAATGGAGGCTACGCTACCCAGGATTACACTGGCGAAGAATATTCGGAGGGAGATTACTACGAGGAAGGTTATGTATATGCCAATTGAAGATTCCGCTTAGGGTGTAGACTTTTATCTCTCTTTTGGAACCTTGTAATATTTTGGACTATGTTTTGTCTTCTAAGGCCCAGCCCATTCAATACCTTAAAACCCAGGTGTTAAGGAAAGGAGAACTAAAGCCTTATAGACAGCACAGAGGGGCAATAAATGGGCGATGTGGAACATTCCAACACACCCCCACAGCAGCCGAACACTCGGCACGCCGGAAGACAAGCCCAACCAAGCTCTGATACCACTTGTAAGGCCCATCCCATTCAACTCATTAAAACGCAGGTGTTAAGGAGAGGGGAACTAAAGCCTTATAGACCGCACAAAGGGGCCATAGGGCAATGTGGGATATTTCAACATTTTGTAATCGGCAAGTGTTGCCAGAATATTATGGTGTTGCAAGATTTTGTAAGACCTTGTTGGGATTGGTTTTTAATTTAATGCCGAACTTAGACGCTGCCTTATATTATAATTCTTGTTATTAGAATATTGTGGACAGTAAGGTAGTCTCAACTTGTTATGCATCCACAGGTCCGGTTTTTCCCTGTTTTCGCTACCCCGAGACGTGACAAACAGAAATTTAGATAACAGCCTAATAATTTGGTGAACACAATATTCTCTCCGCTCCTTATTGTCAATTATGATAGCATAATCGTTGACTACGTTTAATCAAGGCCATATCATATATTGGTATAGTGTTTGTAAGGGTGAACTGGTGAAGGGACATTTTGGAAATGCATTTCCGTGAATTGAAATTGTATTACCCTCCTCGTTTTCGTAATGCATTCGAATACAATCTTAACTTTTTCAAAAAACCAAAAGTTGGATATGGGGTTGTGGATACGAGGACATGAGCGAGAGTTGACAACTTGACATAACACATGCTCCTCTCCTCCAATACTACAACAAATAACTCACCCTCTTATGTTTCGATCACTATATCTGCCCGTCTTACATTTTCCTTCTCTATATCTAGGATGTGTCAATATTAATACATGTACTAGGAAAAATAAAAAACAAATAAAGTCATTCACATTCCAAACACAGCACTACTTTCGCTTATCATGTTTGTATCCCAATCTCTACCTTCCTTCGATTTCTCTCTCTGCCCATACATATCTCAAGTATATTAAAATTTATATGCGTGCCACAAAAAAAGTCATTCATGTGCCAAACGCAGCATTACTTGTGTCTCGCCATACAAATACACAATGTCATAGGCATCCAAATCCGTATGCAAAATAGAATTCACCATGATTATCATCTGATGTCCAACTTAGAATTACTCATGCACCATGTGATACAACTAACCACGTACTACACAAAGGAATAATGAATAAACATACCAATCTAGCCATCACCGGCAAGCAGCCACACTCATGCCCTCCAGCTCGAATCGGGCAAAGCCTTTCACAGGCATCCTTGAAAGCCTTGTTCCAAAGTTCTACTGAAAAATTTCCTTGATCTTGATTACCCATAACAGATCTACTCCCATATGTCTTTTTCGAGCTTGACCCATTAGCCCTACCACTAGTCTTTGCAGCTGTGGACTGCATATGTGGAGTCAAAGTCTGCAGAAAACGGAAAAAAAATATCATCCACGAAGACTCATGTCCCCAATTTAATTTGCTATTAAGTATTAACAAGAATTGTAGGCTTGTTGCCAAATCGTGAATCGGTTTGCCAAAATTATGAATCGGAAATCATATCGGATCATGATTTGTGAGATCACTTTTTCCAGAAAATAAATACTAATATATATGTATATACTGTATATATTAAATAACCTGCACAATGCTTAAAATGAACAAAATAGCAATTTAACACAAGTTTCACGCAATATCAAGGCCAAAAGGATCGAAAGATTTCTGCTAAAAACTTTAAATTCGAAGCTAGAATCATATCAGTAGTATAAAACTTGAATCGACTCGTGAATCGACCAATTCTAACTACCACAACAGGTAATTAAGCAGCAGCAGCAGAGGAAGAAGAAGTAGGAAATAACCTGCCACCATATAGATTCAACAATGCGGGAAAAGATCCAAGATTCCACTTTCTCCAATGCAATGGTAAATGTTTGTGGGTACTCCCAGTCATCGAACTCTTCTGTTGAATGATTCTTCTCTGTCCCGATAGGAAAAGGTTTCTCCCCTTTCAACGAGGATTTTACACTCAAATGCGTTCCACCACCATTTCTTTCTATGTGGGTTCCATTAGAAAGTGAAGTGTCCGCAACAGTCTGGTTGAGAATTGCTCTCAACAAAATTGAATTTGATAACCAAAACGCTAGTCTAGACAAAATATACATCCTATTAGTGAAACATTGAATAAAGAAAGAACCGTACTAAGAAACTTGGGAAGGCTAAGTTCATGCAAGTTAAATATGAAAAAGCACGAAATCATCTTCAAACACCCCCAATCCAAGCGACAGAGAGAGAGAGAGAGAGAGAGAGAGAGAGAGAGAGAGAGCCAGTCTAATTCTGAAATGATAAATCATATATTAGGATTAACAGAAGAATATCACTCACAGCCTGTTTGGATTAGTTTATTTGGGACCAACAATCACTTATTCAGTTATTGAACTATTGAGAGATTAGAGTACATATGGCAAAAACAAATTTCACTAGTTTTTAAAAAATCAAATCCACTTTAAAGCTAAAAAAACAGCTTAAATCAAAGGCTGCAATTTGCTTCGTTTTCGAAAATCTATTAAGACAAAGTATCTTATTCCCACAGCAATACCAAACAGGCTCTTCTTGCACTTGGAGACTTCCCTATGTTACCAAATTAAAAACTAAGTTCCTTGGCCTATGTTTAGAATCTTTTCGTACCTTGGGACATCATTTCCACAAGCTTTAGAAACCAAAACTAATCCCGAGACAACGGCTCTCGCTGCATTTGCTTTTTTAGCTCCGGACCTTGCTTTGCAAGCATGAAGATAGAATCTAGAGAGGCGCCGAGCCGGAGCATGAACCTTATTTGTAGAACCCCCATGCTCGGCCACTATAGAATACAGGGCAGCCTCAAGAACAGCAGCTTCTCTTAACTCTTCCTCAAGAACCTCAATTCTAGACTTCCATTCAGAATCCCTGTCAACAAAGGCCTCTCTTGAATGATTTCCATGAAACTTGTCCTTAGATGAGTCAAATGGTAACATAACAGATTTAACATGCTTTAGTTTAGAATTGGTCATGGCCGTGCCTTGCGTTCCAATAGCTCTCCTGCTGAGTGTAAGAGTCTCACTCCTTAATGTACCCTGATTTCTACGGAAATCTTGTGAAACCTTAACCGATAAATTGTTTTCAGAAGGATGTATCTTCTCCTCCACGAAGTTCTCTTCTTCTCCTTTTTCTCGTTCTTCCTTTTTTTCTAGTTGGACAGTCTTGCTCCACCTCGAGGCTTGTCCAAAGTCCTCAGTATTGGAGTGCGACTCTTTGGACGTATCAGATTCAGATTTTACATTCACATGTGTATCTAATGATGCAACATTGGCAGTAGCCGGCTTTTGAGCAATTCCTTTAATTTTTCCATTCCCATCAGTAACCTCTTCATAAAAATCACGCACCAAATCTTCTTGTTTAGAGCTTCTTGCATAGTTGTCAGATTCATCATTTGTTTTTTGATAAGCCAATGAAGAGGAAGCAGATTCAGAGACACGGGTAACAGAACTTGTTGGGACTGAAACCAAAAAAGCCTGATCATTCACAGAACGCTCCAAATCAGTGGACAGTATTGTTGATGATGACCGATGTGAACTGCTATTCGGTTTTTCGAATGATTCAGCCTCCAAATTCACCGTTAATTTTGCGGGTCCCACTCCAAAAGGTAGAGAAGGCTCTACTCTACTCCTTTCTGTTCTATCCTTCACTGCTTCTGATCCGCTCTGCAATTTCATGGCAAGTGATATTAATGTATCCAAACCATACTCTATAGTTGCTTAAAGAAAATGTGGTAACTCATTACAAATAAAGTATTCGATATGTAAATTCTAATCCTCTGAAATTGTTTGGAGTTCAGTCGTGAGGTCCAAGTATCAAGTATGAATCATATTTCAAATGTTTCTTAATGTATTTCATATATCCCATGCTCCAGATAACACAAATATGCAACTGCCACAAACCATATATTCCGCATGCAACTGTAGTATGTCATATATACTGAAATTAACCTCCATTAAGGAAATCATACCATCTAATTTTTTTATCTACAAACATTTTAATATATGTATATATATATATAGTTCAACAAATTATGAAAATGTCACTGATAAATTCAGATTGTAACCAGTGAGTCAGTGAAATGGCGGGAGTCAAATCCCAAAAAGGTTTCAAATGTATTGTGAAGCATAAATAGACCACTCAAAGATATACATCACATTACTCAACTGATATTTGATTGTGTACAAATTTCAATAGATTTCAACACTAGGAGAATGTTAAATTGGAGAGGAAAACTACTTATATTTGAGAGAACTTAAAGAAATGATCTCAACACCTCTTCATTTTGGGGATAACTTGTATTAGTATCAAAAACATAAGATGAAACCGTCTTTGATGAATGTGAGGACTCATCATCATCCGTGAAAGAGGCGATCTCAGACACATCATCATTTTCTCCATTCATCAACTCCAAAACAGATTCTCCTCCATCCTTGTCCAGTGATGCGTCTTTCGATAAACTGCTTTTTGGTGATGAGTTCGAGCTCTCCTTATCAAATGGCTGCACACTAACAAACAGAACCGGCTGTGCCGTGTTCTTAGAACTCTTCTTGGAGTTGAATGGAATGCTAATCGTTAAATTCTCGTTAATAATTCCATACTCTGCAAGATTTATTATGAATGTCCCCAAGAGTTGACCTTTCGCTGGCTTGTCCTTTCGAGGCTCATACAAGTAGAATTCCAAACAGTTCTTCTGAAAACTATCATGAGCCCGTTTCTCTCTACACAAAGTTACGGAAAGAAGGAAAGAATTGTTAAATTCGATATTGCCATTCGCGACACTAGAAGAGAGGTACCCGGAACTCTGATCCCCATTTTCCCACTGAAGCAATACCGATTGAACGGATCCAAGAGTTTGAAATGGAGGCCACGGCTTGATCTCCTTTACGTGGACCTGGTAATCGACTTGGACCGAATTGGCTTTTCGGTGCTTTGATCTCAGCCCAAGAACCATGATTTGAGATGTACTCCCAATGGTCTTAGTGGGATTGTTTGATTAGAATGCTTCTGAAGTCAAAGAAAGCAAAATAAAGTTGAAACATAATGTGGAGAAAATCAAAATCAGAAGTGAAGCATTTTTACATACAATAATATGGGGAAGAAAATAAAATGAATTTCTCTAAAGTAGAACTGAATTTAGTTTTACTCTGAAAAAAAAAAAAAATAAAGGAGAGGATGAGAAAGTCTTCACCTACAAATAATTGAAGTTTAGATATGTCCCACCCCACTCATTCAGCTCATTTCTGATAAACAAAAGCAAACAAAGCCTATCCAGTGTATCCACTGATTATTCAGTATTCATAGACCATTCAGTAATATTACACACACACACACACATATATATATATAATATATACAGTCCCGATCTTAAGCGGAGACTTTTTCGTTGTTAAAAGCGAGTCCGTCCCAAACTCAGTTCGTTTGGGTCCTCTTAAAATCCTCCCCGCATATATATATTATATAACAAGTAAACTAAAGAAGAAAGATAAAGAACTAGACCTATACAGCACAATTGAACACAAAATTTGGATTTAAAAATAGCATAAGTGATGGTGATAGGTATCAAAGTAACAATTTTGAATTAAATGTCGGTCAATTATGATGAGATAAACTTAAAAATAATTGACAATTAGAAAATTCAAAGATAAAGAGAACTGTTGTAGTTAGCATCCGATCCAGATACAGACAAACAAGGAAGGCAGAGTTTAAAACAACCAAACAATGGCTCAAATCAAGATAATGCAACCAGTTCAAAATACCCAACTCAATTTATATCTATATCTATGCCTATATAAGTATATATGCATATATATATATACACACACACAAGCATAAACATAGATATAGATACAGAATGTGAACAAGCAACGAAGACATTGTTGATGGAAGAGAGGCACCCACCTCTGCTTGGGCAGTGCTTCCCTCGTTTGTATCTCTTTATTCTCTTTTTTGTTTACTGGTTCAGGTCAAAGCCATTGAAACTCTGTGAAAAGGGTGGAAAACCAGAGAGAGAGAGAGAGAGAGAGAGAGAGAGAGGGTGTGTAGTTCGTGAGAAAGATATGAGTATAATTTGTAAAGGTATTGTTCCCACACGGTTTTCTTTTTAAGTGGATCCAATCACTGTAGCCTCTGAAATTCCTTAAGTTCACATTTATAGATTAATGAATTGTAATGATTTGAACTGAACCATACCACTAAATTACCAATTTACTACTTTGAGTGACTGCTATTGTGATTTTGGTGAGGTTATTAAGGTAAATACAAGAGCAATGATATGATTTTTAAATTTATATTCAAATTTTAGTTAGACTAGAGTGCAGAATAAAAAAAAAAAGTGTAGGACTACTTAAAAACAAGTTTTTTTTATTTTATTTTATTTTTTTTTAAAAAAAGAGAATTTGTATAGTCCCAATTTAATTAAATTTTGATATGCGTTACAGCCTACAACAGCTAAGATGACAGAAAATTTAGAAATAATCATATTCGTCATCTTAATTGAATTATAAATATGGGTGTAACTTTGAGATTTGTGTAGTCTCAATTTAATTAAATTTTGATATGCATAGCCTACAAGTGAGATGAGATACAAATTTAGGAACAATCATATTCTCCATCTTAATTGAAGTATAAATTTGGTTGTAACTTTGAGATTGTACAATTTCTTCTAAGTACTTGAGTATATATATGATCTTACATTGTACTCAAACACTAGACTATTTTGGAACTTCCCAAAAAAAAAAAACCTAAGTAATTAGATCCTCATTTGTTTTAAAATAAATTGATTTTAATACTTATTTAAGTTGGGAGTTATTAAAATACATCTGCTCGAGACTAAGGGATGGTCTAGTAGTAAGGAATTTCATCTCACCTACATGAGATAGCGGTTTCGAATCTCATGGGGTGGGGGGTTTATGGGTTGAGAGAGCACTACCTTCTCTTGTGTAGTGCATAACCAAAAATATTAAGTGTAATAATACATCCGTCCAATTTTTTTTTTATGCATTGCCATGTACAACAAAGGATATTACATGTGCTCCACCTCATTAAATAATATGAATGTAAAGAGAAAATTGGGTGGATGTATCTACAAGCTCTCATTTAAGTTTTAGTTCGGATTAACTATTTTACACAAGCCAATGACAAGAAAAGATATAAATAAGACCAACAGTTTAGTCCATCTAGTAAAAAAGCGTTTTTACTGGCCTTTGAACCTTGGATTGTGACACTTGTGTTATCGTATGAGATCATTGAACTTTAAAAAAATAAATAAATAAATAAAGGAAAATAAAATAAAATAAAATAAAAGATATAAATAAGTTGGAAACCTAACATGATTTAGTGCCATTGTGTCGCTATACTCATGACTTGAGAGATGAATAATTAATTGCATTTGCGTATACAACTAATTATAATTTCAGAGAACAGGTATAACTAATTGCTTTGACACAAAGTAAAGAACCAAGTGATGCAAAGGAGAAGGTTGGAGCATCCACGTTTGAAGTTGAATGAAAGAAGTCATTAAAAGTTTAGGTAGAGGGAAACATCGATGTAGGGCGAATGCTATTATTCAACCAAGTGATTTGGTTGTATGGTACAATCAAATCACTTGATATAATACTAAGAAATGTTTGTTCTATGGGTACAAATATTTTTATTATAAGTACAAAGGTTTTTGATTATAGGTACTAAGGCACCTTATCACGGGCACAAAGCTCTCTAACCTCATGTACAGAAAATCATAGATACAAAGTTTACTTATCATGCGTACAAAAGTCCATTTCCATAAGTAAAAAGATTTCTTATCCCGGGTGAAACCATAAGTGATTTTGATTTGGTACAATATTTTGTTACCTTAGTACAAACATTTTTTATAAAAATGCAATATATTTTTTTACCTGGTACAAACATTTTTTAAAATGATACAACATTTCTTACATTAGTAATTTGATACAAATATTTGTTATAAAAGTACAAGCATTTCTTATCTTAATACAAATATTTCTTACTAATATAAATCAAGTATTTGGTTATACGACACAACCAAACCACTCGATTGTATAACAGATTGCTTTCTCGATGTTGACTGTGGATCAAGGTTGGATCCTCTTAACTTTTTCTTTTTCTTTTTGTATTTATATATATATATATATATAGATATATATTGCCTTTAATAATGGAGACCATGTATTTATTTCCCCCCTTTTTGACCATTGATAAGCTAATCATTAGTTTAAAAAAGGTTTGATTTCATGTTCAAGGCTATGAGATTTGAGATCCCGTTGAATTGAAGCATTCGTTCTATATATATCTCGTTTATATATAACCAATGGTGATATAGGATTCACAGCTCATCGTTAAAATCTTTAAATTGAAAACTTAGAGCCCGTTTGTTTGTGTTTATGCTTATGCTTATATGATTTTGATCGTGATTGATAGATCTGCTTAAAAGTATAACGGCTCATAAAATGATTTGGTATTTGGTTGAAATATTGTGCAACTAATCATCATAATGAGAATCGTGAAAAGAACCCCTCACCTGCTTAATGCAAACACATATATCTCCCTCCAAAATCACAGATCTTCCAACGCAATTTGGTCAAACACACACCCGTAAACTGCTTTTGATGTCAAGATCTGTGACCTTGACCCACAAATCGCAATGACAAATGGCATCTCAGTCCTACCTGGATTAATAATTTTGGGGAGCTTCGCCATAGCCCCTCAAATAAAACTCTCTTATAGCACATGCTACTTTTTTTTTAATCTATTAGGTCTTTTTTATGCCTAAAAATTTTTAAATTGCTATAACTTATATTCTACAAGCTTGTTTTTCATAAAATTTGATGTTTTGGAATTAGCAAAATGAGATCTATCGAACGAGATCAATATTGACCATGAAATACTGGGGGGGGGGGACAAAACAAAACAAAAAATAAAGCAATATTGAAAACTGTATTTTTTTTTTTTTTGCATAAATATAACAAAAACATATTCCTTTCGTAAAATTGGTATCATAAGTCCATAGATCTCAAAAAATTACAGAAAATTTAAAAAAATTTAATAAAAAATAAACACCCCAAAAGTTCAAGAATTGATAAAGTTATCGCCGTTAATATAAATAGATAATATTATATATCTACAGACAGATAAGTCAGACAATAGTGTCTGTTAGACAGATAAAAACTCAAAATCAGACAGCGACGTATCTTATTTCATTAAATTGTCAAGCTCATTGCGTAGATCTCAAAGAAATATATGAAATACAAAATAATAATAATAATAATAATAAATAAATAAATAAATAAATAAATAGATATAAATATAAATAAATCATCCAAAAAGGCCAAAAAAAAATAAGAAAAGTATGGTTATTAACAGAAAATAATACAAAGCGACATAATAATAGTGGCATGTGTCTAATTTCAAACGCAACATAGCTATTAAACATTAAACAGTCATAAGATAGCATTATATATTGGGTAATGCTATGTACACATAAAATGTGTACATAAAGAGTGCACATAAAGATATGTGTCATTCATTAAATGAATGGCACATGTCTTTATTAACACGATCGGAATGTATTCTCCAAAGAGTACGTCCAAGTGTAGACGTTCGTGTCGAGTAATAACCGGTAAGACCGAGTCGATTCCCAAAGGACGGAGGACAAGGACAGAAGGACCTAGACTGAATCTCTAAGGAAATAAAAGATGAATTCTTTTAGAGTGGAGGTTTTAACGATCCTACTACATTCGAGATTTAACTAAATAGAACTAAACAGAAATAAGTAAAATGATTTTTAATTTATATATAAAAAAAAAGTGTTGGGAACATGTGAATCTGCATTGCACCAACCACTACCATGATTTATCAATAACATCCCATCGGGGTTTCATCCTTTAGTATTCTTTATTTTGGAAATGATTAAGTTAAACAACCTAGACACTAAGTATGTGAATTTCACATAACTAGTGGTTCAATTACCTCGTTTATTTATAAAGGACTGAAATAAAAACTAATTAAAACTATGAACTATGAAAAACAAATCAAATATAAGATATTTGACGTGTTTGTCATGTATGTTCATTGAACTAATTAGCGAAAGGAGCTTATATTTCAAAATCAGGTTGCAATTTGAACTTAAAAAGATCAATTTGGACTTAATTTCTGAAATAAAAGTTAATGGAATACTTAAAGGATTCTGCCCAAGCCATAGGCATACCAATCGATTGCTATGAATGGCAATCGATTGGCATGGAATAACTCCCAATCGATTGGTAAATATACCAATCGATTGGCTTGGAATCTATGGTAATCTATTGGGTTCTGTGACCAATCGATTGCCATTGATTCTTACACAAATTCATGGCAGTGGCTAGAGAACAATGTTTCTTCACATTGTTCCCAACTTAGAGTCTAAGCTAGCATAGTCAAGCATGTAGCAACAAGACCAAACTGAAACATAATGTATAGATTGGATCTAAACATGGATTTGCATATAGAATTTAAAATTGCAATGGAGATTTTTAAACAAAACTATAACTAGACAGATTACAAAAATAGCAAAACTAAAATAAACAAAACCTGACTGAGTATAGAAATTGGAAAATGTTGAACTCTCAAACTTGAATTCGTGTATATCAAAATTAGAATAAGGAAATTCCTACAAAACAAGCACAGTGAGCCAACCCTTGACCCCTCTCACTCTCCTCTATTTATACAGTGATATCACGAGCTTAAGGCATCCAGGTTCACAGTGTAATGACTGGTCGTCGTCATTAACCCTGATTGCTGAGAATCTGCTCCATTAAAGAGATTTGACTTCTAGATTTTGCCAATCGATTGGCAACTGATTCCAATCGTTCTAATCGATTGGTAAGAATACAAATCGATTGGTTAAATTGTCAATCGATTGGTTTAAATCCCAGAATGGCAATCAATTGCTATCCAAGTACCAATCGATTGCTATTATGGCAATCGATTGGTACTTGGATTCCAATTTTGACTTAGTCTCTTTGTTTCTTGCGCCATGTCACAGCCCGGTCCCACAATAGCGGAACCCGAGCCCGTGGCACGCCACCGAGGCTAAACCAATTCATTAACGTTCCCAAAAATTAGTTTTGAAGAACACACGCAGCGGAAAAACAAAACACATTTTTAAAACCAGAGGTTCAGTCGACTGCTCAGTCGACGGCAGGGGGCAGGGATTTAAAAACAATTCCAGTCGACTGAAACTGGGGGTCCAGTCGACTGAGGGCGGGGTCCAGTCGACTGCTGGAGGGGTCCAGTCGACTGCTTTGCTAAAATAAGAAGCAGTAGCTAACAGACTCAGGGGTTCAGTCGACTGCTCAGTCGACTGCTCCCCTAGCAGCAGCCCAAACTGCAAAATTTCTAGTTTAAAAGCTTTCTAACTTTCACCAATGACCAACCATTCAATCCAAACTTAACCCACAGTAATTCTAGCTGTATTAAAACATTTCTAAAGCAGAATTTCAACATGTCACTAACTATTACAATGGTTTAAAATCCATTCTAACATACCAAATTAAACATGTGTTAAAACACCCAAATTCTTATTACAACATCCTATTGTCCCAAAACTACAAAGATTTACATCCAAGTTGCCTCACAAACGAACTCCCAACCCACGTACTCACTTCTCCAATTCCTCGCCAGCATTAACACCTGCAATGGTTATTTGAATAACCACACATATTTCGATTTGTTTAAGCTAATGCTTAGTGAATAAAACAACATATGTACATGAATGATAAACATGTCCGCATTCACATCTCTACATTTCATACTAGTCGCCGGAGACTCACGTGCCCGTCCATACTTCCAATCCGCGACTCCTCGCCAATAAGTCCACACGAAAGGGTAAGACCCACGATTCTTCTCTTCAATCGTGCGACCTTAATGCCTATATCGGCTCCACAAAATGGCACGGTGACCACGTGCTCCTTCTGACCCAAATAAGCAACTTAACATGCTCAAATACATATCACCATACTCGCGGTAATCAAAACATATCACCGTGCTACTGAGCCTACTTATCAATATAATTGCCCAATATGAACTACACAATATATCTCTAAGAATTAAATACATGTTATTCAAACATAACATGAATACACACCAAGAAATCATTCCAAAACATAGTTGAATCACTCACCTCCGATTTACGCTCCTATAATACGATCCAAAGAAAACCCGTGCACAAAGAACGTGCAGAAGTCCGTCTAGTACAATTCCTATGGATCAGAATTCCATTTATCAACTTTTATGAAAAATTCTAGAAAATAACTTTTCGGAAAACTTAGCCAAACAGGCCCTAATAGGTATCAAAACGAAGCTCTTACCTCGAGGAGCTCAAATACGAAATCTGGGAGAAAACAGACTGACGAAAGGTCGTCGTTTGGCGTCGCAAAGCTCTAAGCAACTAAATCTCCCTCTAGCCTCCCTTTTTGGCCTCCTTGAACTTTAGGTTAAGACTTATGAAAAATCTAAGTTCATCTCTATCAATATATAGGCAACATTCTCGGGGAATTACGTTTACCTCCCCACGAGTTTTTCAAACTCCTAATCAGTCTCTGAAACATTCTACATAGCTAATTCATAGCTTTATAAGTGAAACTTCAAAATTATAAAAGTTTTCGACTAAGTTTTGTTTGGTCGCTAAAACGCGAATTTCTACATGACGCTTCCGAAGTTGCTAATTAGCCTACCAAATTAATAGCGTGTTCATTCGTTCTCACCAGGATGCTAAATCTAACAACAGAAATAAATTCTAAAACAGAAAATAATACAGATATTGAAATACACAGGTAAACATGTATTTTCAGATAAACATTTAAAGTATTCCACAGTGACCGTCTCATACTCGGAGAGACTTCACAAACAACAAATCTTCAATCACCACAGTTTCAATGGGTTCTCTAATACAGACACCCAAATCAACTCGTGAGTCAAAACTCACTCAACCATGTGTCATAAGACACGCCACATCACATTATCATGCATGACAATGTAATGCAAATGAAATAACACAAATGTGGGTGTTATACGCCATCTCTTTTAGCCTTATTCTTCATTTCAACTTCAGAACCTGTATTTATAGGAGTAAATGTAGCAACCTGTATTTTCGCGTCCCTATTAATAAATAAAAATGTCAATTTTATTTCATTAAGGTGTATCATTTTTTTGTTGTTGTGATAATCTTTCCATAAAATAATTGGTACTAGTATTCTTAATTTGATAACTCAATGCCATTTTATTTTGCTATTGTGTATTAGCGTTAGTAGGATTATTATCTGAATAATTAACACGTGTGTGAACATTTATAAATACCATGTCTTTAATTTTGTAGTCCTTAGTAATTCTTAAGAGTGTTATATTAGTGCTTAAGACTGCACCCCTAAATTACCCTATGATTTGGGATAAGAACCATTAATAAAATGTAGTATCACATCGCTTATATTTTTATCCCTAATGATTTTATTTGGGATATTTTAATTAGCTAACTGACCAAACCGGACTAACTAGACTGAATTAACTAACATAACTAATCAAACGAACTGATTGACGGACGTCAATCAGCCGCGTAGCTTATCTCACTGCTAGTGAATTCACATGGTTTAGGATTAGTAAGGTGTGTGCTTCATTATTACCACAAAACAAACTTACATGTTGGAGATTCATCATTGCTTTTGCATGGTTCAAATTATATGTGCTATGTGTTTGCATTTTTAACCAAAAGCCTTACTTACCCACCACGTCTACTGATTGAAAAAAAAAGGGAATGATGATTAATCTCATGGGTGAGAACTTGTGAGGTGTTCTCAATTTTTACCATATGCTTTACTAACTAATTGCCTATATAAAGGCAAGTGCCATCACAAACAACATACACACATTCATACAGATACAAAACTCTTAGTAGCTCTCTCTCTCTCACTCACTTGCTCACAAGCACAGTACAATTCTAGAAGTGCTAAGTAGAGAAGGAAGAACATTACAGTAGGAGCTCCATTGCCATTATAGCTCAAAGCTTATATTACGGATATTTACGAAATCTTTCAGTCTCTTAGTCCAGCCACTACGAAGAACGGTGAGTCTTTTGAACCCACTCTTAATGTACTTTAAGTCATTACGCGCTATCTGTAGGTTTCGAAAATAAGTGAATATGTATAGATATGTATATATAGCCATGGAGGTACAAAATTAGTGGTACCAAAAAGGTTAACGAAAACTCATTCTGTAAATTAACAACGAAATATTAGGATCCCAATTAGTCCCCCCTTGAAATAGTTTGTTGATTTGTTAGTTCATTGACCCCAAAGTTGGGAGTTCAATACTTGCTACATAAAAATAAATAATAAATATATTAGTTTACTATGTAGAAAATTAGTAGTAAAAATACTCATTGACCCTATTAAATTCTATTTTATAATTAACATGTTGGGGGTCATTTCATATAGTTTTATAATTTATCAAATTATAAAACTAGAACTTGATTTTGTTAATAAATTAATTAAGTGGTTATCTAACTAGTATTTTAATTGTTTCAAAATGGTCTTTCTTGGAGAAAATGGAAGAATTATATTTTGATGTCTTGTTTTTATTAAAAATAATGACAAAGCATGTACCCTTTACTTGTATATATTTATGTCATTAAGAAGGGCCTTGTGACTAAATTTATATATTATTTTATATTCTAAAAAATTGTAATAAAAATTCTATGACACCAAAAATTACGCCGTCAGTTTCCTAAAATCAAATTAAGCTAAATTGGTTCACTTGATAATAATCACATGTTTAAAACAACCACTGTCATGTTAAAGAAAATCGTAAATGGAATGAGTCATACACATGCATAGTCGAGTTGGCATGTTGGAAAGGGGTCGTTTGGGTCGACATATATGTCTTGTGAGAAGTAAGTAAAGAAATGGTGTCTTGAGTTGTGTTACCTTAATTATTCTAGGCCGATTCGGATACGGCAGATAATTAGGAAGGATTGAGCCCAGGCCGATTCGGATACGGTAGGTCAATCAAAGTCTTGTGTCACCTTAATTATTCCAGGCCGACTCGGATACGGTAGATTAATTAGGAAGGATTGAGCCCAGGTCGATTCGGATACGGCAGGCCAATCAGGTCGTGTCCAGGCCGACTCGGATACGGTAGACCGATCTAAAAACAACGGCCTCGTGCCGGATGGTTCTGGCGAACCGAATGAGTCGAGAGGTTGTGGTCAATATAAAAGAGTCAGTAAGGTGAGGTGGTTACATTGTTCATGCACGGTCTTATATAATTGATTTAATTATTTATTTATTGTTTATATGTGACGATTAGAATAATGGATTTCCAGTACTGTAAAATACTAAATGCAAAGACAGTTAATGTACTTTTATATACATTGCTTGTATGTTCATTATGCTCACTCGGCTTTCATTAGCTGATGACTTTATTTTGTCCTGGACACCCAAAATGTCCAGGAGATGGCTATGCAGGATTATATGATTATGCCAGCTAGAGAAGTCTGCAGAGCTGCTTTTATAATTTATTAAAGCTGTAATAAAATATACGAATAATGTTTTAATTTGAATAAGGCGGCTTGTGCCTTAAGAAATACTTTTATTTGAGACAATGTAATATTAATTAAGTTTGTAATGTTGATCTATATTTTCTTCCTTACTGCTTTTTATACTCTGTTTTCTGGTACATGTTAAGCTAAGTACAGGACAGGGATCCCTCACCTGTCATGACCTACGGGTCCAAAATGGAAATGAAAAATTTTCCTTATTTTGCTACGCTGGGGCGTGACAGGATTTTTGGTATCAGAGCCTTGGTTGTATTCTTAGGCATAAGCCTAGACACAGGTTGTGATAGCAAAAGGATAGGCATAGTCGAGTGTCCTCGGTACTTAGGATCCGACATCCAGATATATTAAGATTAGTCCTGATATAAGATAGTTTGCTTTTGCCAGGTCATTATCATGGACCCATATCTTATTCCGGATGATTTTGGAGGACATGTTATTGGTCCTAATGGGATAGAGCCACTCGATTGGGAGCTGTACGTCACCTTGATACGATATCAGGCCACCGTTAGACTAGAAAACCATGTGTGGCAGGAGATTCATGTTGAGGGAGCCATAGATTTGAGGCGAGTACGGTTAGAGGCCCTTTACCATGCTTGGACAGATAGATTGATTGCTGATGAGAGGATCAGGAGGATCCTTGATCCTGAGATCTACGTACCCCTCGAGATGGATATGGTCCAGGCACATCTAGACCTTGTAGCAGCTGCAGTTATACCACCCCCAGCCATGGCTCCCGTGGCCGCTCCACCTGTCGAGCCCATAATTGATGATGATGATGATGATGAGGATGACGAGATGGATGGAGTAGTCCCCGTACTGATGGAGGGGATCATAGACGAGGAGGATGAGATAGAGGCCGAGGTTCATATCATCGAGTTACCTGAGCCACCACCTGAGCTACCTGTTGAGCTCGACGTTATTATGGAGGATGCCCCACCCTCCGTATCTGACAATGATACCATCTATCGAGCTGTTGTTCGCCCGACTCGTAGGCCCAGAGTTCGGCGTCGATGGCCCGCTGCCTTTGGTAGGCACCCTTAGGTGTTCTTATTTGGTCTGGATGTAAATATTGGACTGGTAGTCCCCTTTTTGTTATTGATGCATATATAGGTAGCACTAGGGTGCATATAGGGCAATGACTCCTGTATTTTTGTATATCGGACTGATAGTCCCAAAAATCTCACTTTTGACTAGATAGAAGCATTAACTGGACATACTTGATGTAACTGCTTACAGAGATATATATAAAGAAATATTTTTGGAATCTTGTTTTAATAATTGTACTTCTTATTATAATTGTTTAAAATTGCTAACATTTGTACTATCAGGACTTAAGATATAGTATGGCAAGAAGGAGTCCTAGAACCCACGGTTTGATCGAGGGAGTACCCCTAGCTGCCGATCCTACCGGCATGTTTGAGGCGTTTATCCGACGAATTGAACGGATAGGAGAGCTGACCGCCCAGAACAACAGAAATCGAAACGATCAAGGGAATGTATTACCACCTCGTCAGACGGGAGATAAGCGATTAGAAAGGTTCCGTGCCTTGCGACCAGAGCAATTCGCTGGCACTGCCGAACCATGGAAGGCCGAACAGTGGCTAAGGCAGATGGATCATATATTCGAGACAATGGATTGTACTGACCAGGAAAAAAAAAGGTTGGCGACATTCCAGTTGACATATGCTGCTGCGGATTGGTGGGAGGCAGTGAAAGCCACCATGGGAGAAGACGCTGTACGGGCGATGACATGGACTACATTCAGGGGAAAATTCCTGGAGAAGTATTTCCCAGCGACCGAGAGGCACAAGCGAGAAAGAGAATTCATGGACCTGGTCCAGGGAAACAAGTCAGTACAAGAGTACACAACTCAATTTGAGAGGTTATCCAGATTTGCTCCACACATGGTGGATACGGATGAAAAGAGAATCCGGAAATATAATCAAGGATTGGCTCCGCCTATTCGTCGTATGACTATTGGGCACTTGGACAAAACATTTGAATCTCTCGTGGACCTGGCCACCGAATTGGAAGAAGACATGCGATCGAGCCGCAAGCAATTTGACTTCCGCCCACCACAAAAAGGAAAATTTGGGAACAAGCAACCATATCGCAATCAGGGTCAAAAGAGGACTTTCGATGGGAACCAAAAACCTCAGCCAGCCACTTATCAGACTCGGCCACAATCAGGCGCAGGAGGGAGTACTAGTAATTGTTTCAATTGTGGCATCCCCGGTCACCTATCTCGGGATTGCAAAGCACCAAGGCGCGATAATCGTCACAATACGGTATGCTATAACTGTGGCAAGACTGGTCACGTCAGCAAGTATTGTCGTGCCCCCAAAGGAGGAAGCTATGGTCAACAGGGACTGGCCCAACTAAATGCTATCATTCCTGATGCCGCAGGTTATGAGGAAGGTAATTACGAAAAAGCTGGGTATGAGGGAACCCAATATGAAGAGCAGCCTGAGCAGCAAGTCATGGAAGGTACTTTAACACTTTATAATCATCGTGTGAAAGTCTTATTTGACACGGGTGCCACACACTCTTTTATTGCTGCCAAAATTCTTCCAAATTTGAATATAGTACCTCAGAAGTTAGACATAGCTTTGAATGCCGTCTCACCATTAGGAGCTACTGTCACACTAAAACATATATGCAAGGGTTGCCCTGTACACCTGGAGAATCGGAATCTTCCAGCTAATTTGGTTGTCCTAACAATGAAGGAATTTGATGTGATATTAGGAATCGACTGGCTCACTAAGTATCACGCTAAGTTGGATTGTGCTAAGAAGAGTATTACTTTTTCGGTACCTGGAGGTCAACTTTTTGAATTCCAGTGTAACCATATGAGTGATACATTCCTCACCAATTGTCTAGCTAACATCGAGACTGCCAGTACAGAAGTGGCTATCTCATCGATACCCATAGTCAGAGACTTCGAGGATGTTTTTCAGGATATCTCTGGGCTACCACCTAAGAGGGAGATCGATTTTTGCATTGATCTAGTGCCGAGCACTATCCCTATATCCAAAGCACCTTACAGAATGGCCCCTACAGAAATGCTGGAGCTAAAGAAACAAGTTCAAGAACTTGAGGATTTAGGATTTGTGCGCCCAAGTACATCACCCTGGGGAGCACCAGTGTTATTCGTAAAGAAGAAGGATGGATCACTTCGGTTGTGCATTGACTATAGAGAATTGAATAAAGTCACCATCAAGAACAAGTATCCTTTACCCCGAATAGATGATCTATTTGATCAATTGCAAGGAGCTACAATCTTTTCTAAGATAGATCTACGGTCGGGATACCATCAGTTACTTGTACGACCTGAGGATGTACCAAAGACAGCCTTCAGAACGAGGTACGGTCACTATGAGTTCTTGGTAATGTCGTTTGGATTAACGAATGCTCCGGCAGTGTTCATGGATCTGATGAACAGAGTGTTCAGGCCTTACTTGGATCAATTCATCATAGTCTTCATTGATGATATCTTGATATATTCAAGGACAGCAGAAGAACATGAACAACATTTGCGACTCACATTGCAGACACTTCAAAGTCATCATTTATATGCGAAGTTCAGTAAGTGTGAATTTTGGCTTCAAGAGGTGAAATTCCTAGGGCATGTGGTCTCACAACAAGGAATTGCTGTATAGATGATACTGTCACCTCTGCACTGACAACCTCAATGTTTGCTAGGCATCTAGTGAGGAACATATCACCCGAAGGGTTACATTGGAAATCGAAGAGTTGATTCCCCTTGTCCGCAAATGTGATCTTTTTCTTTGCACAATCCAACTTCGCATGATTCTTCTCGAGCCAATCCATTCCCAGGATTATATCGAACTCCTTCATCGACAGAACCACCAATCTCGCCAAAAGTTCGTGGTCTCCAAACCGAAGAGGACAATCCTTACACACATGTAATAACTTGACTGTGGTCCCTAAGGGTGAGACAGCACTCAAAGCTTCCTCTAAACGATGCGGTATGATACCCAACTTCTGAACGATCTTAACAGATATAAAAGAATGTGTAGCACCCGTGTCGAATAAAACTTTAACATGAGAGTTAAACAAAGTTAGAGTACCTTCCACTGCTCGTTGCTCGGGCGGTCCCTCCTCATTGGTACCTTCTTCATACCCTGTCTCCTCATAGCCAGCAGCCTCGGGAATGACAGCATTCAGACGGGCTTGTCCTTGTTGACCATAGTTACCTTTCCTAGGAGCCTTGCATTCTGGACTTATGTGACCTGGCATGCCACAATTATAGCACACAACTCCTGAACGATCCGTACGCCTAGGTGCTCTGCAATCTTTAGCTCGATGACCGGGAACTCCACAATTGAAGCAGTTGTTGTTTTTGGCCCCTTCTATTGCTAGAGGCTGATACTGCTGAACTGCTTGTGTCTGTTGAGGTTTCTTCCCTCCATCCCAGGTCCTTTTCTGTCCTTGAGGGTACCCTGGTTTCTGTCCGGGATAACCCTTCTGCGGAGGTCGATTTCCAAGCGGCTTCGAATTCTGACACCCATCATTCTCTAACCCCGTAGCCAATCTCACCAGAGCTTCAAATGACTGGCCCAGATGCCCCATAGTCAAATGTCTGAGAGACAGGTTGAGACCTCGGTGATACTTCTTGATTTTCCTCTGGGGTGTGTCCACCATATGTGGAGCAAAGCGAGACAGACGCTCAAATCGAGTAGTGTACTCTCAGACAGTCAGATTCCCTTGAGTCAACTCCATAAACTCTTTCTCCCTCTTGTCCTTCTCTTCTTCGGGGAAATACTTCTCGAGAAACCTTTCCTTGAACACCACCCACGGCATTCTCCTTGCAGCTTCTTCCCCTATGGTCGCCTTTTCTGCATCCCACCAATCAGCCGCTGCATAAGACAACTGAAAGATAGCCAGACGCTTCTTTTCCAGATCAGTGCACTCTATGGTCTCAAAGATACGCTCCATCTGACGTAGCCACTGTTCCGCTTGCCAGGGTTCATCAGTTCCAGCAAAATACTCAGGTCGTAGAGCGCGAAACTCCTTGAGAAGCTTGTCTCCAGTCTGGTGGGCTTGCCTCCCATTCCCATTGTAATCCCCATTCTGATTATTGTTTCTTGCGTTCTGATCACTAACCCTCTCCAACCTCCTTACAAAAGCTTCGAACATCCCGGTTGGATCTATTACTGGCGGTGCATCTTCAATAGCGGGACGATTCCTGAGATTTCTTCCAGCCATCTGATCGAGAGAACGGTACCTATCCATCAATCAACAGAATTCGGTCAACCTCTTGAGAAGAAAGAAAATTCTAAACGATAGAAAGCGACTAGACACGGACTAAAGTCGAACTATCTTATCTCAATTCTATCTTAACGGGAGATCCTATGTGTTCTGGACAATTGGTCGAGCCATAACCTGGCTCTGATACCAAAAAGCCTGTCACGCCCCGACGTAGCATAATTCAGGAAAGCATTTAATTTCCTTTATGGACTCGTAGGTCGTGACAAGTGAGTATGACCAATTGTCCCTGCAACAAATAACTTAACAACATTTCTAAAGCAAAGGATACTAACAGAACATAAGCTCCGAAATAAAAAAACTTACTAAACTATTACAGCAGTCATAGTCTTAGGCACAAAACGCCTTATTCAAAAGTCTAAACTAGTTTATTACAAAACCCAAATTTAAAAGACATAGGAAAATATAAAGCAGCCTCCTGGAAAGTCTCCTGACTCTAAGTAGCATAGTCAAAATACCCTAGCTGCTCCTGACCCTGAAAATCTGGACATACAGTCCAGGACGCATCAACGCCGTCAGCTTATGAAAGCTGGTGAGCAAAATAAACAAGTGCTCGCAATGTATATATAAGCATATAATCAACGGTGCAATTTTAACTTAACAGTAATATATTCAAGGTTCCAATTCCAACATAACCCACGGGGGAAAATAAAGAAAGCAATAAATATGTGTCCATGCATGAGCAATGTAATATCTCATCTTTCTGACTCTTTTCTCTCAACAAAACTCAACACAAACAAACTATTATCTCAGATACCAGGAATACTATCCGATCAATATCCATAACAGCACACCAAACTATCGCTTCAGATACCAGGAATAATATCCGATCAATATCTAAGCCACACTCAATACCATCATTTCGGATACTGTGGACACGCGGTTTCGGACCACTTCTCTCTCTTGTTTGAGATTGCTTTGAAATTGATTTGAATCAAGGAAAGAAAACGAAAGGTCTGTTGAAAACAGATACAGAGTCGCCACTTGGTCTTTAAGGAACCAAGAAACCTAATTTTGACTCACCCAAGCGGATAAGGGCACCGGCCCTTCATAACCAAAGGACTTGGTTCGGGGTTTTGGTACGAGAGAGGAAGGAGCCTTTGTCACGACTAAAACACCCTCAACTCGCCCCGTCTTTCGACGGGCCTCAATTAGCATCCGAATAATCATCTTATACTATGTTTGGTTCGACAAATAATACTATGATAGTATATTACATCACATAAGAAAGTTTGGAAATGGAAGATCTAAAGATAAAATATCATTCATAAGATCTAAGTCAAATACCATGCAATGTAAAGTGAAAGATCACACAAATAAACCTAGGAAAAATCGTCTAATCATGTATCAAGTAATTAAGTTTCCTTAATCTAAAGGGGACATGAATTGTTCTTGAAACAAATAAACAAAGAAATCAAAATATGCTTAGCAAGCTAGTATGATGCATGTTAATCTTTGAGAAAAGAAGATCTCTCAATCCCCGGGACGGATGAGAAAGGTTGATTAGATCCAAGGGGAAGCATGAACGTGTGATCAAGTTCATTCCTTATAATCTTCTTGGATTAAGAGTTACAAAAACCCCAAATCTTGCATGAATGTATTGTATGAACCTAAAAATGTGCAAAGGTTGTAGTGTGTTTTTGTGTTCATGGATTTCTAAAATGACTTAGAAGTCTAAAATGTGCATGAATGAATGGCTTAAATCAACATGGGATATATACAAATGTAGTATGAACTACTTCCTAAGATGTGAGCTAATTTGGAATGCATATGAGCATCAAATCAAAGAATAAAAGTTGAAATGTGCTTGCTGTGAATAGTAGACAGACTGCATATGGCACTTTGCAACATTATAATGGGAGGTCAAATGTGCCTAGAAAAATGTGAGAAAAATCTGAGATCATTCTTATTGTGTCTAGAAAATAACCCAAAAAGCCAAACATCAATAGCTATCACAGATTAAAAGAAAGAAATCAGAATGTACACATGACTCAGAAACAAAAACTGCACTGTTGACTGATTTTGTATGATTTTTCATAAATCAAAGAAAAGGTTTATGATGACCCATTATATACCAAAAGTTTCCTAAGACACCCAAGTTTTATAAAAAAAATAGAAAAGATATATGTACAGTGATGAAAATGTCCAGAATAAGTGCAAGAAGTTAGATAAACATTCTGTGAGAACAGAGGCAGATTATGAATATGAACTTCTCACATCCAAAACAAATACTTTTACATTTCAATAATTGATGAGAGAAATTAGGGACAAACTATGATGTATTAGGAAGGTTTTCCAAGTGGTTTCATCATCACAACTTGAGTATTTAATTCAAAACAAATCTTTGAATCTGAACAGCTCACTGTTTTGGATCATTCTTGAAGAAAATGGATTTGGGTTTGAAATAGAGTTTGAGTTCTTGATTGGGGGTTTTGAAATAGATGTTCAAAGCATGAACTTAAACTCTTGAGATGACCATGTGACCACTTAGAACCTCATCCAACCTTGAATCATCAAAGAACTCCCAATATTATTGGAGAGATCCATTTTTATTTTGGACATAACTTCAATACATTTCAAGAACATCTTGGAAGTATTGAGGTTATGATCATCACCTATCAAACATGTTTTTGAGGTCAAGAGCTACTATCCATAAGGATTCACTCACCCCAAACTTCATGTCATCACTTAGATGATGATGAACTAGTAAGTAAATAAAGAAAATCAAAAAGAAATGAGATAAGAAGAGATGAACATATATATAATCAAAGCAAGTAAATAGCAATCAATAGATGATAATCAATGTGATTTTGGACTTGTAGCTTGGTGTTTCACTCATAGATTTTGACACTTGGACATGGAAGTAGCTTCCTAACTCAAGAATGCTCAAGAATGGTGATTGGGGGTGTTTGGGATGTGAAGTATAAGAGAGGTAATGGAAGAACACAAGATTAGAACTCACTTTCTATAGCAAAATAGTAGGAGGAAGCTCCTTTTCTCTCTTCTAAACCTATCTCTACCTCTCTTCTTCTCTACAACTTTTCAAGCTTTTGCACTTGGCCCCCCCAAAATGAAGAGCAATGGGGGGTTTAAATAGGCCAATTTGGGGTGGTTTTGGGGTTTTAGAAGTACTCCCATTGGTCCCAAACAACTGTGAACATAAAACTATGTCGTTTTGACTTTCAATTAATCAAATTGGACCCCCAAAAAAATTACAAAAATGGACTCTGCGAGGGTTGAGTGCCGCGGCGGCACTGGGCCAGTGCCGCGGCGGCAGTGGGCCAGTGCCGCGGCGGCAGTGCTCCTCTGAAGCCCAGAAAATTACGTTTAGGCCCCCCAGAGGTTCCGGTATTCGCGAAAAGGCCCTATTTCGTCCGAAATTCACAGAAAATGCATACGAACTCCAAATTGAGGTTGTGATATACCGTTGGAAAGGTAATGGAGTCTACTCTACATAAAAAATAGTTCGAGGATAGGTCACTTTGAAAAGTTTTACGGTATTCGCGATAAAAGCCGATTTGATCGCCTTTTTCGCCTTTGGAAATTCATAATAAACTCGTTTTAAATCCAAAAATTATGTGCGATATACCGTCGGAAAGCTGTTGACCTCTAGTATCCATGAAAAATATTTGAAAATTGTCACGGTGCCCCGGTTCTAAAGTCAAATTCCGGTCAAACTGGTCAAACCTGGGACTCCCGGGAAGTTCTGGAAACCTCCGGGAGTTCCCGGGAGCTGATGTTTTCGCTCGATTTTCTTTTGGAACTTATTTTAACACTTTTCCCATGATTTAAAATGATTTTGGTGAATTCGAACGATCTCGGTCAAACTTGGTCAAACCTGGTCAAACCTTGGTCAAACCTAGTCAAACCTTGGTCAAACCGGTCAACGGGGACTTTCCGGGAGCTTCCGGGACTTCCGGGGGTCTCTGGGAGCTGACGATTTCATCCGATTTTGCTTAAAAACTCATTTTATCATTTTTCTTATGACATAGCATGTTTCCAGAACTTCGAGACCAAATCTGGGAGTTTTCGGGCTTTCAGGGGCATTTTGGTCATTCTGAGCATTCTGAGAGATAGAGCTGACTTCCGAGAGTCCTTTTAAGTCTTTTTCGATCATTGTGAACCACCAAGCTATGGGTCTCCTGAATCTGATAGCCGACAAAATGGGGTGTCTACAGTTTGCCCCTCTTTGGCATGAACTTGCGAGGCAACGTATGTCGCAAGCGAGTGCCAAAGTTTTGAAGAGACAGGACTTTTGGAGGCTATCGATTTAGGATAAAAAGCGTTGCAAAAGATGCAATGATGCTGAGGCTAGTGCTGGTCGTGCTCTGTGTGAGCTGCCTACGTATCCCAAGGGGAATCAGACCAGGACGTAGTTCAGGGCACAAAAAAACAAATCACATATGCACAACAAGACATGCGGATGCTATGCTATGAGGATGATATGCAATGCATGGATGTGATATGAATTATGTCATGAGTCCTATCATGCCTAGTGTTGTGACCCTAGCATGAATTGGTGCTATGGGGTGTACCACTCTGAGTGGACTTGTGTCGTGCCTGTATTGTGTTCTAAAATGCTTGTGGTCCTAGTACATGTGTTCAGTGTATTTGCCACTCTCAGTGGGCTTGGTGATCTATGCTTCGCTACGACTAATAGACTTGTGAGGGAGCTCGACCTGGAGGTCTTACTCAAGGAAGAGCGTGGTGCTCAAAGGAACGCTGTGGTGCTCAAAAGAACGCTTATGGTGTGTTTGCCACTCCTAGTGGGCTTTGTGATTTGTATGTGCTGCGACCGATGGGCTATGTGTCATGTTATGGCCAATTTGTTGTGTTGGGCGAAGTGACTCTCTAGACTCGTGCTCCCCCTTAATCGTGATACTATGGACCTGGTGACTCTCAAAGTCTCAACAGTGCTTCTCAAATTTCAATGAAGATCCTCGATTCTTGACGGCGCTTATGTTGTTCCTCAAATCTTCGATGGTGCTTTCTCAAGGCTTCTTGATTGTCAACGGTGTTCTTCAAATCTTAACGATGCTTCTTGACTTTTCCATGATGCTTCTCAACAAATCTGATGTTCCCCAACCCATCCGATATTCCTCAACTCTTCAACGACGCTTCTCAACAAATCTGATGTTCCTCAACTCATCCGATATTCCTCATCTCTTCAATGACGCTTCTCAACAAATCTGATGTTTCTCAACTCATCCGATATTCCTCAACTCTTCAACGACGCTTCTCAACAAATCTGATGTTCCTCAACCCATCCGATATTCCTCAACTCTTCAATGACGCTTCTCAACAAATCTGATGTTCCTCAACGACGCTCCTTAACACACCCGATGCTCCTCTTCAACAATACTCTCTTCTGATGTTCCTCGATGCTCCAATAATGCTTCCCAACTCTTCTGATGTTCCTCGACACATCTGATGCTCCTCCTCAGCAACACACTTGGACTTTGAACCTTAACCATCTTAATAGAACATCTTATCAAAACTTCTCATCAACACATCTGGACTTTGGGCCCTGAAACACCTCAACAACACGTCTCATCGACACACCTTATCAGCAATAGTCTCTTGGTGTTGGCGATACCTCCTCCGATCAGCCACCTTGAGAAATAACTATCGGTTTGTAGTTTGTAACCACTTACGAGTTTATGCCACTCGTACCTAGGACACTTCTCATGTTGCGACCTTGACTGGTGTAGTAATAATGTTTGGTACTTCTGCTTATTTCCAAAGTTTTTTTTTTGGTTATAATTGGGAATCGCCTTTAACCCACACATTTGAGACCATATGGACAAATGGACTTAACAGGAACGACAAGAAAAGTTGGGTTAGTTTGTATGAAACCTCGATCTCTGACACACTTGTGATCAGATTACTACTGACTCAAACAAAGAAGGATTGACTTGGACATGAAATTCTCAAATTGCCACGATCCAAAGTGCCTTTACCATGAATGATGTACCGCTCATCTTTTATGTTCACTCCTCATCTTGATATGTCAGCACTTTGCTAATAAATCTGGTTTTTTTTTTTTTTTTTTTTTTTTTAAATTCACCCCTACTGATCTAATCAATTTCTTTGCTTCTCCCAAGATGTGCTTTGAATTAGTGCCTTAGCTTTATAGAATAAAAGATGCTCCATTTCCATCTGTTCAAGACAATGTTTGTGACTTGAAGGCTTACCATTGGTGTATAGGAATCGGGTGGCAAACGAAGTTTGCCCCTAGTTTGAAGGGCATGAAGTGGGATCTGTAGGCAAACGAGGTAAATGACCGAAGTTTGTCCCTAGTTTAGAGGAAGGTTCATTGGAGGCTTTGGGCAAACGAGGTAGGTGACCGAAGTTTTCCCCTTGTGTGAAGGGTAGATAGTAAAAGTCAGGCAAACGAGGCGGGTAGCCGAAGTTTGCCCCTAGTGTGGAAGGCGATTTTCTGGTTTGAGGCATGGACCGTGACTTTAATCTCTCAAATGCTCATAACTTTTTGCCTAGGCACCAGTGAGGTAACCTAGCGAGCTCTTTTCTCTCTTTTGTTATTGCTCACCTTAGATTTAGCTCTAACTTTTGCCTAGGCGTCCTTTCGGATTTTCGACCTAGCGAGCCATCCTTCTTTTTTTCTTTTTTTTGAAAGTCTGCCTACATACCCCCAAGTGGGGATCAGGTCCAACGTAGTTCGGGCATGGTTGGGAAGAAGCGGGTTGATTTTTGGGTAGGTGGGGTGACCGAACCGATGCGGTTGCCTACGTATCCCCGAGTGGGAATCAGGTCGAGCGTAGTTCAAGGCAAGGCTTGAAGGAAATTGGTTTGATTATGATGGTGTTGACCGAACCGATGTGGTTGCCTACGTATCCCCGAGTGGGAATCAGGTCGAGCGTAGTTCAAGGCAAGGCTTGAAGGAAATTGGTTTGATTATGATGGTGTTGACCGAACCGATGTGGTTGCCTACGTATCCCCGAGTGGGAATCAGGTCGAGCGTAGTTCAAGGCAAGGCTTGAAGGAAATTGGTTTGATTATGATGGTGTTGACCGAACCGATGTGGTTGCCTACGTATCCCCGAGTGGGAATCAGGTCGAGCGTAGTTCAAGGCAAGGCTTGAAGGAAATTGGTTTGATTATGATGGTGTTGACCGAACCGATGTGGTTGCCTACGTATCCCCGAGTGGGAATCAGGTCGAGCGTAGTTCAAGGCAAGGCTTGAAGGAAATTGGTTTGATTATGATGGTGTTGACCGAACCGATGTGGTTGCCTACGTATCCCCGAGTGGGAATCAGGTCGAGCGTAGTTCAAGGCGAGGCTTGAAGGAAATTGGTTTGATTATGATGGTGTTGACCGAACCGATGTGGTTGCCTACGTATCCCCGAGTGGGAATCAGGTCGAGCGTAGTTCAAGGCAAGGCTTGAAGGAAATTGGTTTGATTATGATGGTGTTTTTTCAAACCAATCGTCAAAGAAGTTCAAACTTGAGCCACTTGTGGTAGCTTTGAATAAAAAAGATTCAGTTTCAATCTCCCTTTCTTTTCTTTTTCTTTTTCTTTTTCTTTTGTTTTGAGGATTGATCCTTTTTACTTTCGCCTAGCCAGTCAATTTTGCTTTTTAATGTAGTCGATCCTTGTGAGATCTTTCAATCGCAATCTCAGAATTCCAGAATGTGCATGTCAGCTCTCGAAATTTATTTGTGGTCATTCCGTGCCTTTTGAAATGTGATCTTGGCACGTTCTTAAGATGTATCTTTGAAGCGTATGATTCTCTCATTTGTTTCATCAAAATTTTCCTCAACATTTTGACTGGCTAGGGTCAGACTTTGGAAATCAACACCTTTTTCAGCTCTAACTTTTGCCCAGGTGCCCTTTCGGGTTTTCAACCTAGCGAGCTTTTTCTTTTCTCTCTTTTTTTCTTTTCTTTTCTTTTTCTTTCTCCCTTTTTTTTTTTTTGTTTTTTTTTTTTTTTTTTTGAAAGTGGAGATGAAACTCACTGAAATGTTTGGCTACCATCAAGGGCTAAGTTTGCATTGCTTTCAATCGGACAGATTGCGTGGCTCCCAATTGGATTGGGCTTAAGGCTTTGAAATGGTGGAAAAAGTATGTCTTTTCAAGATTAAGGCAAGAGCATCTTTAAATTCTTAAAGTAAGACTATTCAATTCTCAGCTCTTCATCAGTGTCAGCGTGAAATCGACTTTAACCTTTCAGGATTCTTTTTTGTTTTGTCGTAGAAAAATTATTAGCAGAGTAATATCCATAGTAATTTGAAAAGTGACACTTCAGTTTAGCGATTCATGCATTTATGACTAGGCACATCAGATTAAGCAAATTGAGACTTCATTCCATTCAGAAGAGAAGGATTACATTACTCAAAAACAGACTCACAACAACTCGATGACGGACGAACTTGACCATAAGACTAAACTTGAAATATACTCAAAACATAGAACAGACTCGACTTGGTCTCAAATGGAGTGTCTTCGTGACCCATTTATTATTATTATTATTTTAGCAGAAGTTCCAAACACTATCGCTCCACTGCACGGATTCAACATTCATGGGTGTCAATGACAGGGATCATTTGAGAGGATAGGCCATGGGCTTAGGTGATATGGGGTTGAATGGGTTGTGGCTCGATGATTCCTCGATCAATGAGGTCTTGGATATCATGGCGGAGACGTATGCACCTGTCGGTGTCATGGCCTGGGCCTTGGTGGTAGGCACATCGTTTGGACATGTTACAGTTAGGTGGTGGGGGGTCAGCACGAGGCTGAAGGAGTTGGAGGTGTCCCTTTTTTAGCAGGCGGCCTAAGGCTACGGAGGGAGAGATATCCAGCTTGGAGAATTCACGGGGTACCCTATTTTGGTAAGGGCGGCTAGGCAAGCTGGTTTGGTTTGTGAGCTGGTATGATTGGGGAGAATAGGCCATGGGTTGGTTACTAAGGGCGTTGACATCCGAAGAGTTTCGGGAGTAGTCTAGCCTCTTGGACTGGCTTTGTGATCCTTCATTCTTGATTTTCCCTTCCCTGATTGCATCCTCAATTCTAGTCCCAATCTCAAACAGTTCTTCAAATGTTGAGATGGACTGGTAGAATAGTTTCTCATGGTACAGCGGCTGTAGATTCTTGATCAACATCCGGACTTGTTCTTTTTCGACTGGTCGGTGGGTCATTTGGGCCACTTTGTTCCTCCATCTGCTCAAGAACGCAGCGAAGGACTCATTCAAGTTCTGCCGGGTAGTCTCTAGATCCCGGATGGTGACATCGAGCTCTTGGTTGTAGGAGTAATGATCAACGAAGACCTGGACTATATCTTCCCAAGTCCGCGTCTTAGAAACCTCCAAGGTCAGAAACCAGGATAGAGCGGCCTTGGCGAGGGTTTGAGGGAACAACATTGCGATGTGCTCATGGCTGCAGCCCATTGATTGGAAAACACTCATGCAGAATTTTACATGGCTCTTCGGATTCCCAGTTCCATCAAAACGATCAATTTCAGGCATCTTGAAGTTTTCCGGCAGCTTCAGCTTAACAGGCTCAAAAAGGCCTTCCAGATCTAGCATGTAGTCATCGATCCCTTTGCTTTTCCTCAGTACGCTTTCTAGCTTGTCAACCCTGTCCATTTTTTCTTGGAATTTCTTATCATACGCAGGCGGCGGGCCCCCTTGAAACCATACTTCTTCTTCGCCGTTCTCATGTAGGGGTGGTTCAAATCCAGGTGGAGGTTGCGGCCGCTGCTGCTTCAATTCCTCCATGAAGGATAAAACTTGGGCCAACCGGTCAGACTGTTGGTTGATCATTTCTGTCATTCTTGCTTCCAAACCTTCTGGATCCATAAAGCTGACTTTCGGCTGAGTGATTCTGACAAGGTGACTCCCTAATCCTCTGACTCACAAATGCAGATCCTGGGTGCTCAAAACTTGTACTGACATATAGGTGTGAAAAGACTGTGTTAGACTTGTAACAGTGATGATTGAGATGACAACTATAGTGATGTTAACAGACGTGGACTGACTCGTGTACAGCCTGACTGAAACAGTGCGTGCAGTCCGATAGGAATGGTGTATGCAAATGAGACAAGCATGCGGATGCAAGCCCTAATCTATATGATGCCCCTACTTCTAACAGATAGCAGTCAAACAAATAAGGTCCTAGCCATACAGAGTGTGCTAACCTTACTTTCCAGTATGATCACCAAGGGATAACAGGGATTTTCGGGATACTTCGAGAAATTTGGACAGAGTTTCTGGGAGAAACAGAGATTCGGAAGATTCGAAGAAATGTTTAGAAGTCATTTGAGTTTCTAGGAGAAATAGGAATTTCTGGTTGATTTGGACTGAGCTTCTAGGAGAAACTGGTATTTTGGGCTTTTCTGAGAAATGTGGATAGAGTTTCTAGGAGAAACAAGTATATCTGGGCATTTCTGGGTGATTTGGGCAGAGTTCTTAGGAGGAACAGGTACTATGGGTATTTCTGGGAAATTTGGATAGAGTTTCTAGGAGAAGCAAGTATATCTGGGAAGATAGGACAAAGTTTCTTGGAGGAATTGGCATATCTGGGAGATTTAGACAGAGTTTCTGGAGGAACTGGTTAATATGGTCATATCTGGGATATCTGGACAGAGTTTCTGGAAGAAACTGGTTAATATGGTCATATCTGGGATATCTGGACAGAGTTTCTGGGAGAAACTGGTAAGTATGGTGATAGTGATCATACTTTCTAGCAGGTTTTCATATTCCTATGTCTTAGGACCAACAAACAAGGTTTGCGGTGTATATCTTTGTGAGCATGTAGCAGACATCTTTGTCATGGTGCCTAGGCAGGTCAACTCAATGTGATCACATGTGAGTGATTGCCTTAGGAATCATAAGAAAGAGGTTCTGTTCTATGCCACATAAGCGTCTACACCGCGCAGGTAATCCCGTCAGGGCATACAGCAGTTATATCATATTGTCCTATCTGAAAAGTTAAATGAACAGTCCTATGAAAGGTTCTACAGGAATCTATATGCAAAGGCTGGGTTTAGTCAAAGAGGGTCCGTTGACGAGAGTTCCAATATACCGTCGGAGAGACAGTACGGAGGTTTTTACTCTTTTTGATATACCTTGGAAGGTACAGTATCAACGGTGACTTGTGCCCTGGCACAGCAAGACCTGAACAATGTCAGCGCCGCGTTTCAGACACAGTCGGAGGGGGGAATGCAAGAGTGCAATGCGGTGAACCAAACACAGTAAAAAGATGATTTTAAGGATGCTTCTTATGAGTCAAACCTCTGTATTATTTTGTTTTAAAATAAAAATCCCCAGTGGAGTCGCCAGATTGTGGACACGCGGAATCGGACCACTTCTCTCTCTTGTTTGAGATTGCTTTGAAATTGATTTGAATCAAGGAAAGAAAACGAAAGGTCTGTTGAAAACAGATACAGAGTCGCCACTTGGTCTTTAAGGAACCAAGAAACCTAATTTTGACTCACCCAAGCGGATAAGGGCACCGGCCCTTCATAACCAAAGGACTTGGTTCGGGGTTTTGGTACGAGAGAGGAAGGAGCCTTTGTCACGACTAAAACACCCTCAACTCGCCCCGTCTTTCGACGGGCCTCAATTAGCATCCGAATAATCATCTTATACTATGTTTGGTTCGACAAATAATACTATGATAGTATATTACATCACATAAGAAAGTTTGGAAATGGAAGATCTAAAGATAAAATATCATTCATAAGATCTAAGTCAAATACCATGCAATGTAAAGTGAAAGATCACACAAATAAACCTAGGAAAAATCGTCTAATCATGTATCAAGTAATTAAGTTTCCTTAATCTAAAGGGGACATGAATTGTTCTTGAAACAAATAAACAAAGAAATCAAAATATGCTTAGCAAGCTAGTATGATGCATGTTAATCTTTGAGAAAAGAAGATCTCTCAATCCCCGGGACGGATGAGAAAGGTTGATTAGATCCAAGGGGAAGCATGAACGTGTGATCAAGTTCATTCCTTATAATCTTCTTGGATTAAGAGTTACAAAAACCCCAAATCTTGCATGAATGTATTGTATGAACCTAAAAATGTGCAAAGGTTGTAGTGTGTTTTTGTGTTCATGGATTTCTAAAATGACTTAGAAGTCTAAAATGTGCATGAATGAATGGCTTAAATCAACATGGGATATATACAAATGTAGTATGAACTACTTCCTAAGATGTGAGCTAATTTGGAATGCATATGAGCATCAAATCAAAGAATAAAAGTTGAAATGTGCTTGCTGTGAATAGTAGACAGACTGCATATGGCACTTTGCAACATTATAATGGGAGGTCAAATGTGCCTAGAAAAATGTGAGAAAAATCTGAGATCATTCTTATTGTGTCTAGAAAATAACCCAAAAAGCCAAACATCAATAGCTATCACAGATTAAAAGAAAGAAATCAGAATGTACACATGACTCAGAAACAAAAACTGCACTGTTGACTGATTTTGTATGATTTTTCATAAATCAAAGAAAAGGTTTATGATGACCCATTATATACCAAAAGTTTCCTAAGACACCCAAGTTTTATAAAAAAAATAGAAAAGATATATGTACAGTGATGAAAATGTCCAGAATAAGTGCAAGAAGTTAGATAAACATTCTGTGAGAACAGAGGCAGATTATGAATATGAACTTCTCACATCCAAAACAAATACTTTTACATTTCAATAATTGATGAGAGAAATTAGGGACAAACTATGATGTATTAGGAAGGTTTTCCAAGTGGTTTCATCATCACAACTTGAGTATTTAATTCAAAACAAATCTTTGAATCTGAACAGCTCACTGTTTTGGATCATTCTTGAAGAAAATGGATTTGGGTTTGAAATAGAGTTTGAGTTCTTGATTGGGGGTTTTGAAATAGATGTTCAAAGCATGAACTTAAACTCTTGAGATGACCATGTGACCACTTAGAACCTCATCCAACCTTGAATCATCAAAGAACTCCCAATATTATTGGAGAGATCCATTTTTATTTTGGACATAACTTCAATACATTTCAAGAACATCTTGGAAGTATTGAGGTTATGATCATCACCTATCAAACATGTTTTTGAGGTCAAGAGCTACTATCCATAAGGATTCACTCACCCCAAACTTCATGTCATCACTTAGATGATGATGAACTAGTAAGTAAATAAAGAAAATCAAAAAGAAATGAGATAAGAAGAGATGAACATATATATAATCAAAGCAAGTAAATAGCAATCAATAGATGATAATCAATGTGATTTTGGACTTGTAGCTTGGTGTTTCACTCATAGATTTTGACACTTGGACATGGAAGTAGCTTCCTAACTCAAGAATGCTCAAGAATGGTGATTGGGGGTGTTTGGGATGTGAAGTATAAGAGAGGTAATGGAAGAACACAAGATTAGAACTCACTTTCTATAGCAAAATAGTAGGAGGAAGCTCCTTTTCTCTCTTCTAAACCTATCTCTACCTCTCTTCTTCTCTACAACTTTTCAAGCTTTTGCACTTGGCCCCCCCAAAATGAAGAGCAATGGGGGGTTTAAATAGGCCAATTTGGGGTGGTTTTGGGGTTTTAGAAGTACTCCCATTGGTCCCAAACAACTGTGAACATAAAACTATGTCGTTTTGACTTTCAATTAATCAAATTGGACCCCCAAAAAAATTACAAAAATGGACTCTGCGAGGGTTGAGTGCCGCGGCGGCACTGGGCCAGTGCCGCGGCGGCAGTGGGCCAGTGCCGCGGCGGCAGTGCTCCTCTGAAGCCCAGAAAATTACGTTTAGGCCCCCCAGAGGTTCCGGTATTCGCGAAAAGGCCCTATTTCGTCCGAAATTCACAGAAAATGCATACGAACTCCAAATTGAGGTTGTGATATACCGTTGGAAAGGTAATGGAGTCTACTCTACATAAAAAATAGTTCGAGGATAGGTCACTTTGAAAAGTTTTACGGTATTCGCGATAAAAGCCGATTTGATCGCCTTTTTCGCCTTTGGAAATTCATAATAAACTCGTTTTAAATCCAAAAATTATGTGCGATATACCGTCGGAAAGCTGTTGACCTCTAGTATCCATGAAAAATATTTGAAAATTGTCACGGTGCCCCGGTTCTAAAGTCAAATTCCGGTCAAACTGGTCAAACCTGGGACTCCCGGGAAGTTCTGGAAACCTCCGGGAGTTCCCGGGAGCTGATGTTTTCGCTCGATTTTCTTTTGGAACTTATTTTAACACTTTTCCCATGATTTAAAATGATTTTGGTGAATTCGAACGATCTCGGTCAAACTTGGTCAAACCTGGTCAAACCTTGGTCAAACCTAGTCAAACCTTGGTCAAACCGGTCAACGGGGACTTTCCGGGAGCTTCCGGGACTTCCGGGGGTCTCTGGGAGCTGACGATTTCATCCGATTTTGCTTAAAAACTCATTTTATCATTTTTCTTATGACATAGCATGTTTCCAGAACTTCGAGACCAAATCTGGGAGTTTTCGGGCTTTCAGGGGCATTTTGGTCATTCTGAGCATTCTGAGAGATAGAGCTGACTTCCGAGAGTCCTTTTAAGTCTTTTTCGATCATTGTGAACCACCAAGCTATGGGTCTCCTGAATCTGATAGCCGACAAAATGGGGTGTCTACAGTTTGCCCCTCTTTGGCATGAACTTGCGAGGCAACGTATGTCGCAAGCGAGTGCCAAAGTTTTGAAGAGACAGGACTTTTGGAGGCTATCGATTTAGGATAAAAAGCGTTGCAAAAGATGCAATGATGCTGAGGCTAGTGCTGGTCGTGCTCTGTGTGAGCTGCCTACGTATCCCAAGGGGAATCAGACCAGGACGTAGTTCAGGGCACAAAAAAACAAATCACATATGCACAACAAGACATGCGGATGCTATGCTATGAGGATGATATGCAATGCATGGATGTGATATGAATTATGTCATGAGTCCTATCATGCCTAGTGTTGTGACCCTAGCATGAATTGGTGCTATGGGGTGTACCACTCTGAGTGGACTTGTGTCGTGCCTGTATTGTGTTCTAAAATGCTTGTGGTCCTAGTACATGTGTTCAGTGTATTTGCCACTCTCAGTGGGCTTGGTGATCTATGCTTCGCTACGACTAATAGACTTGTGAGGGAGCTCGACCTGGAGGTCTTACTCAAGGAAGAGCGTGGTGCTCAAAGGAACGCTGTGGTGCTCAAAAGAACGCTTATGGTGTGTTTGCCACTCCTAGTGGGCTTTGTGATTTGTATGTGCTGCGACCGATGGGCTATGTGTCATGTTATGGCCAATTTGTTGTGTTGGGCGAAGTGACTCTCTAGACTCGTGCTCCCCCTTAATCGTGATACTATGGACCTGGTGACTCTCAAAGTCTCAACAGTGCTTCTCAAATTTCAATGAAGATCCTCGATTCTTGACGGCGCTTATGTTGTTCCTCAAATCTTCGATGGTGCTTTCTCAAGGCTTCTTGATTGTCAACGGTGTTCTTCAAATCTTAACGATGCTTCTTGACTTTTCCATGATGCTTCTCAACAAATCTGATGTTCCCCAACCCATCCGATATTCCTCAACTCTTCAACGACGCTTCTCAACAAATCTGATGTTCCTCAACTCATCCGATATTCCTCATCTCTTCAATGACGCTTCTCAACAAATCTGATGTTTCTCAACTCATCCGATATTCCTCAACTCTTCAACGACGCTTCTCAACAAATCTGATGTTCCTCAACCCATCCGATATTCCTCAACTCTTCAATGACGCTTCTCAACAAATCTGATGTTCCTCAACGACGCTCCTTAACACACCCGATGCTCCTCTTCAACAATACTCTCTTCTGATGTTCCTCGATGCTCCAATAATGCTTCCCAACTCTTCTGATGTTCCTCGACACATCTGATGCTCCTCCTCAGCAACACACTTGGACTTTGAACCTTAACCATCTTAATAGAACATCTTATCAAAACTTCTCATCAACACATCTGGACTTTGGGCCCTGAAACACCTCAACAACACGTCTCATCGACACACCTTATCAGCAATAGTCTCTTGGTGTTGGCGATACCTCCTCCGATCAGCCACCTTGAGAAATAACTATCGGTTTGTAGTTTGTAACCACTTACGAGTTTATGCCACTCGTACCTAGGACACTTCTCATGTTGCGACCTTGACTGGTGTAGTAATAATGTTTGGTACTTCTGCTTATTTCCAAAGTTTTTTTTTTGGTTATAATTGGGAATCGCCTTTAACCCACACATTTGAGACCATATGGACAAATGGACTTAACAGGAACGACAAGAAAAGTTGGGTTAGTTTGTATGAAACCTCGATCTCTGACACACTTGTGATCAGATTACTACTGACTCAAACAAAGAAGGATTGACTTGGACATGAAATTCTCAAATTGCCACGATCCAAAGTGCCTTTACCATGAATGATGTACCGCTCATCTTTTATGTTCACTCCTCATCTTGATATGTCAGCACTTTGCTAATAAATCTGGTTTTTTTTTTTTTTTTTTTTTTTTTTAAATTCACCCCTACTGATCTAATCAATTTCTTTGCTTCTCCCAAGATGTGCTTTGAATTAGTGCCTTAGCTTTATAGAATAAAAGATGCTCCATTTCCATCTGTTCAAGACAATGTTTGTGACTTGAAGGCTTACCATTGGTGTATAGGAATCGGGTGGCAAACGAAGTTTGCCCCTAGTTTGAAGGGCATGAAGTGGGATCTGTAGGCAAACGAGGTAAATGACCGAAGTTTGTCCCTAGTTTAGAGGAAGGTTCATTGGAGGCTTTGGGCAAACGAGGTAGGTGACCGAAGTTTTCCCCTTGTGTGAAGGGTAGATAGTAAAAGTCAGGCAAACGAGGCGGGTAGCCGAAGTTTGCCCCTAGTGTGGAAGGCGATTTTCTGGTTTGAGGCATGGACCGTGACTTTAATCTCTCAAATGCTCATAACTTTTTGCCTAGGCACCAGTGAGGTAACCTAGCGAGCTCTTTTCTCTCTTTTGTTATTGCTCACCTTAGATTTAGCTCTAACTTTTGCCTAGGCGTCCTTTCGGATTTTCGACCTAGCGAGCCATCCTTCTTTTTTTCTTTTTTTTGAAAGTCTGCCTACATACCCCCAAGTGGGGATCAGGTCCAACGTAGTTCGGGCATGGTTGGGAAGAAGCGGGTTGATTTTTGGGTAGGTGGGGTGACCGAACCGATGCGGTTGCCTACGTATCCCCGAGTGGGAATCAGGTCGAGCGTAGTTCAAGGCAAGGCTTGAAGGAAATTGGTTTGATTATGATGGTGTTGACCGAACCGATGTGGTTGCCTACGTATCCCCGAGTGGGAATCAGGTCGAGCGTAGTTCAAGGCAAGGCTTGAAGGAAATTGGTTTGATTATGATGGTGTTGACCGAACCGATGTGGTTGCCTACGTATCCCCGAGTGGGAATCAGGTCGAGCGTAGTTCAAGGCAAGGCTTGAAGGAAATTGGTTTGATTATGATGGTGTTGACCGAACCGATGTGGTTGCCTACGTATCCCCGAGTGGGAATCAGGTCGAGCGTAGTTCAAGGCAAGGCTTGAAGGAAATTGGTTTGATTATGATGGTGTTGACCGAACCGATGTGGTTGCCTACGTATCCCCGAGTGGGAATCAGGTCGAGCGTAGTTCAAGGCAAGGCTTGAAGGAAATTGGTTTGATTATGATGGTGTTGACCGAACCGATGTGGTTGCCTACGTATCCCCGAGTGGGAATCAGGTCGAGCGTAGTTCAAGGCGAGGCTTGAAGGAAATTGGTTTGATTATGATGGTGTTGACCGAACCGATGTGGTTGCCTACGTATCCCCGAGTGGGAATCAGGTCGAGCGTAGTTCAAGGCAAGGCTTGAAGGAAATTGGTTTGATTATGATGGTGTTTTTTCAAACCAATCGTCAAAGAAGTTCAAACTTGAGCCACTTGTGGTAGCTTTGAATAAAAAAGATTCAGTTTCAATCTCCCTTTCTTTTCTTTTTCTTTTTCTTTTTCTTTTGTTTTGAGGATTGATCCTTTTTACTTTCGCCTAGCCAGTCAATTTTGCTTTTTAATGTAGTCGATCCTTGTGAGATCTTTCAATCGCAATCTCAGAATTCCAGAATGTGCATGTCAGCTCTCGAAATTTATTTGTGGTCATTCCGTGCCTTTTGAAATGTGATCTTGGCACGTTCTTAAGATGTATCTTTGAAGCGTATGATTCTCTCATTTGTTTCATCAAAATTTTCCTCAACATTTTGACTGGCTAGGGTCAGACTTTGGAAATCAACACCTTTTTCAGCTCTAACTTTTGCCCAGGTGCCCTTTCGGGTTTTCAACCTAGCGAGCTTTTTCTTTTCTCTCTTTTTTTCTTTTCTTTTCTTTTTCTTTCTCCCTTTTTTTTTTTTTGTTTTTTTTTTTTTTTTTTTGAAAGTGGAGATGAAACTCACTGAAATGTTTGGCTACCATCAAGGGCTAAGTTTGCATTGCTTTCAATCGGACAGATTGCGTGGCTCCCAATTGGATTGGGCTTAAGGCTTTGAAATGGTGGAAAAAGTATGTCTTTTCAAGATTAAGGCAAGAGCATCTTTAAATTCTTAAAGTAAGACTATTCAATTCTCAGCTCTTCATCAGTGTCAGCGTGAAATCGACTTTAACCTTTCAGGATTCTTTTTTGTTTTGTCGTAGAAAAATTATTAGCAGAGTAATATCCATAGTAATTTGAAAAGTGACACTTCAGTTTAGCGATTCATGCATTTATGACTAGGCACATCAGATTAAGCAAATTGAGACTTCATTCCATTCAGAAGAGAAGGATTACATTACTCAAAAACAGACTCACAACAACTCGATGACGGACGAACTTGACCATAAGACTAAACTTGAAATATACTCAAAACATAGAACAGACTCGACTTGGTCTCAAATGGAGTGTCTTTGTGACCCATTTATTATTATTATTATTTTAGCAGAAGTTCCAAACACTATCGCTCCACTGCACGGATTCAACATTCATGGGTGTCAATGACAGGGATCATTTGAGAGGATAGGCCATGGGCTTAGGTGATATGGGGTTGAATGGGTTGTGGCTCGATGATTCCTCGATCAATGAGGTCTTGGATATCATGGCGGAGACGTATGCACCTGTCGGTGTCATGGCCTGGGCCTTGGTGGTAGGCACATCGTTTGGACATGTTACAGTTAGGTGGTGGGGGGTCAGCACGAGGCTGAAGGAGTTGGAGGTGTCCCTTTTTTAGCAGGCGGCCTAAGGCTACGGAGGGAGAGATATCCAGCTTGGAGAATTCACGGGGTACCCTATTTTGGTAAGGGCGGCTAGGCAAGCTGGTTTGGTTTGTGAGCTGGTATGATTGGGGAGAATAGGCCATGGGTTGGTTACTAAGGGCGTTGACATCCGAAGAGTTTCGGGAGTAGTCTAGCCTCTTGGACTGGCTTTGTGATCCTTCATTCTTGATTTTCCCTTCCCTGATTGCATCCTCAATTCTAGTCCCAATCTCAAACAGTTCTTCAAATGTTGAGATGGACTGGTAGAATAGTTTCTCATGGTACAGCGGCTGTAGATTCTTGATCAACATCCGGACTTGTTCTTTTTCGACTGGTCGGTGGGTCATTTGGGCCACTTTGTTCCTCCATCTGCTCAAGAACGCAGCGAAGGACTCATTCAAGTTCTGCCGGGTAGTCTCTAGATCCCGGATGGTGACATCGAGCTCTTGGTTGTAGGAGTAATGATCAACGAAGACCTGGACTATATCTTCCCAAGTCCGCGTCTTAGAAACCTCCAAGGTCAGAAACCAGGATAGAGCGGCCTTGGCGAGGGTTTGAGGGAACAACATTGCGATGTGCTCATGGCTGCAGCCCATTGATTGGAAAACACTCATGCAGAATTTTACATGGCTCTTCGGATTCCCAGTTCCATCAAAACGATCAATTTCAGGCATCTTGAAGTTTTCCGGCAGCTTCAGCTTAACAGGCTCAAAAAGGCCTTCCAGATCTAGCATGTAGTCATCGATCCCTTTGCTTTTCCTCAGTACGCTTTCTAGCTTGTCAACCCTGTCCATTTTTTCTTGGAATTTCTTATCATACGCAGGCGGCGGGCCCCCTTGAAACCATACTTCTTCTTCGCCGTTCTCATGTAGGGGTGGTTCAAATCCAGGTGGAGGTTGCGGCCGCTGCTGCTTCAATTCCTCCATGAAGGATAAAACTTGGGCCAACCGGTCAGACTGTTGGTTGATCATTTCTGTCATTCTTGCTTCCAAACCTTCTGGATCCATAAAGCTGACTTTCGGCTGAGTGATTCTGACAAGGTGACTCCCTAATCCTCTGACTCACAAATGCAGATCCTGGGTGCTCAAAACTTGTACTGACATATAGGTGTGAAAAGACTGTGTTAGACTTGTAACAGTGATGATTGAGATGACAACTATAGTGATGTTAACAGACGTGGACTGACTCGTGTACAGCCTGACTGAAACAGTGCGTGCAGTCCGATAGGAATGGTGTATGCAAATGAGACAAGCATGCGGATGCAAGCCCTAATCTATATGATGCCCCTACTTCTAACAGATAGCAGTCAAACAAATAAGGTCCTAGCCATACAGAGTGTGCTAACCTTACTTTCCAGTATGATCACCAAGGGATAACAGGGATTTTCGGGATACTTCGAGAAATTTGGACAGAGTTTCTGGGAGAAACAGAGATTCGGAAGATTCGAAGAAATGTTTAGAAGTCATTTGAGTTTCTAGGAGAAATAGGAATTTCTGGTTGATTTGGACTGAGCTTCTAGGAGAAACTGGTATTTTGGGCTTTTCTGAGAAATGTGGATAGAGTTTCTAGGAGAAACAAGTATATCTGGGCATTTCTGGGTGATTTGGGCAGAGTTCTTAGGAGGAACAGGTACTATGGGTATTTCTGGGAAATTTGGATAGAGTTTCTAGGAGAAGCAAGTATATCTGGGAAGATAGGACAAAGTTTCTTGGAGGAATTGGCATATCTGGGAGATTTAGACAGAGTTTCTGGAGGAACTGGTTAATATGGTCATATCTGGGATATCTGGACAGAGTTTCTGGAAGAAACTGGTTAATATGGTCATATCTGGGATATCTGGACAGAGTTTCTGGGAGAAACTGGTAAGTATGGTGATAGTGATCATACTTTCTAGCAGGTTTTCATATTCCTATGTCTTAGGACCAACAAACAAGGTTTGCGGTGTATATCTTTGTGAGCATGTAGCAGACATCTTTGTCATGGTGCCTAGGCAGGTCAACTCAATGTGATCACATGTGAGTGATTGCCTTAGGAATCATAAGAAAGAGGTTCTGTTCTATGCCACATAAGCGTCTACACCGCGCAGGTAATCCCGTCAGGGCATACAGCAGTTATATCATATTGTCCTATCTGAAAAGTTAAATGAACAGTCCTATGAAAGGTTCTACAGGAATCTATATGCAAAGGCTGGGTTTAGTCAAAGAGGGTCCGTTGACGAGAGTTCCAATATACCGTCGGAGAGACAGTACGGAGGTTTTTACTCTTTTTGATATACCTTGGAAGGTACAGTATCAACGGTGACTTGTGCCCTGGCACAGCAAGACCTGAACAATGTCAGCGCCGCGTTTCAGACACAGTCGGAGGGGGGAATGCAAGAGTGCAATGCGGTGAACCAAACACAGTAAAAAGATGATTTTAAGGATGCTTCTTATGAGTCAAACCTCTGTATTATTTTGTTTTAAAATAAAAATCCCCAGTGGAGTCGCCAGATTGTGGACACGCGGAATCGGACCACTTCTCTCTCTTGTTTGAGATTGCTTTGAAATTGATTTGAATCAAGGAAAGAAAACGAAAGGTCTGTTGAAAACAGATACAGAGTCGCCACTTGGTCTTTAAGGAACCAAGAAACCTAATTTTGACTCACCCAAGCGGATAAGGGCACCGGCCCTTCATAACCAAAGGACTTGGTTCGGGGTTTTGGTACGAGAGAGGAAGGAGCCTTTGTCACGACTAAAACACCCTCAACTCGCCCCGTCTTTCGACGGGCCTCAATTAGCATCCGAATAATCATCTTATACTATGTTTGGTTCGACAAATAATACTATGATAGTATATTACATCACATAAGAAAGTTTGGAAATGGAAGATCTAAAGATAAAATATCATTCATAAGATCTAAGTCAAATACCATGCAATGTAAAGTGAAAGATCACACAAATAAACCTAGGAAAAATCGTCTAATCATGTATCAAGTAATTAAGTTTCCTTAATCTAAAGGGGACATGAATTGTTCTTGAAACAAATAAACAAAGAAATCAAAATATGCTTAGCAAGCTAGTATGATGCATGTTAATCTTTGAGAAAAGAAGATCTCTCAATCCCCGGGACGGATGAGAAAGGTTGATTAGATCCAAGGGGAAGCATGAACGTGTGATCAAGTTCATTCCTTATAATCTTCTTGGATTAAGAGTTACAAAAACCCCAAATCTTGCATGAATGTATTGTATGAACCTAAAAATGTGCAAAGGTTGTAGTGTGTTTTTGTGTTCATGGATTTCTAAAATGACTTAGAAGTCTAAAATGTGCATGAATGAATGGCTTAAATCAACATGGGATATATACAAATGTAGTATGAACTACTTCCTAAGATGTGAGCTAATTTGGAATGCATATGAGCATCAAATCAAAGAATAAAAGTTGAAATGTGCTTGCTGTGAATAGTAGACAGACTGCATATGGCACTTTGCAACATTATAATGGGAGGTCAAATGTGCCTAGAAAAATGTGAGAAAAATCTGAGATCATTCTTATTGTGTCTAGAAAATAACCCAAAAAGCCAAACATCAATAGCTATCACAGATTAAAAGAAAGAAATCAGAATGTACACATGACTCAGAAACAAAAACTGCACTGTTGACTGATTTTGTATGATTTTTCATAAATCAAAGAAAAGGTTTATGATGACCCATTATATACCAAAAGTTTCCTAAGACACCCAAGTTTTATAAAAAAAATAGAAAAGATATATGTACAGTGATGAAAATGTCCAGAATAAGTGCAAGAAGTTAGATAAACATTCTGTGAGAACAGAGGCAGATTATGAATATGAACTTCTCACATCCAAAACAAATACTTTTACATTTCAATAATTGATGAGAGAAATTAGGGACAAACTATGATGTATTAGGAAGGTTTTCCAAGTGGTTTCATCATCACAACTTGAGTATTTAATTCAAAACAAATCTTTGAATCTGAACAGCTCACTGTTTTGGATCATTCTTGAAGAAAATGGATTTGGGTTTGAAATAGAGTTTGAGTTCTTGATTGGGGGTTTTGAAATAGATGTTCAAAGCATGAACTTAAACTCTTGAGATGACCATGTGACCACTTAGAACCTCATCCAACCTTGAATCATCAAAGAACTCCCAATATTATTGGAGAGATCCATTTTTATTTTGGACATAACTTCAATACATTTCAAGAACATCTTGGAAGTATTGAGGTTATGATCATCACCTATCAAACATGTTTTTGAGGTCAAGAGCTACTATCCATAAGGATTCACTCACCCCAAACTTCATGTCATCACTTAGATGATGATGAACTAGTAAGTAAATAAAGAAAATCAAAAAGAAATGAGATAAGAAGAGATGAACATATATATAATCAAAGCAAGTAAATAGCAATCAATAGATGATAATCAATGTGATTTTGGACTTGTAGCTTGGTGTTTCACTCATAGATTTTGACACTTGGACATGGAAGTAGCTTCCTAACTCAAGAATGCTCAAGAATGGTGATTGGGGGTGTTTGGGATGTGAAGTATAAGAGAGGTAATGGAAGAACACAAGATTAGAACTCACTTTCTATAGCAAAATAGTAGGAGGAAGCTCCTTTTCTCTCTTCTAAACCTATCTCTACCTCTCTTCTTCTCTACAACTTTTCAAGCTTTTGCACTTGGCCCCCCCAAAATGAAGAGCAATGGGGGGTTTAAATAGGCCAATTTGGGGTGGTTTTGGGGTTTTAGAAGTACTCCCATTGGTCCCAAACAACTGTGAACATAAAACTATGTCGTTTTGACTTTCAATTAATCAAATTGGACCCCCAAAAAAATTACAAAAATGGACTCTGCGAGGGTTGAGTGCCGCGGCGGCACTGGGCCAGTGCCGCGGCGGCAGTGGGCCAGTGCCGCGGCGGCAGTGCTCCTCTGAAGCCCAGAAAATTACGTTTAGGCCCCCCAGAGGTTCCGGTATTCGCGAAAAGGCCCTATTTCGTCCGAAATTCACAGAAAATGCATACGAACTCCAAATTGAGGTTGTGATATACCGTTGGAAAGGTAATGGAGTCTACTCTACATAAAAAATAGTTCGAGGATAGGTCACTTTGAAAAGTTTTACGGTATTCGCGATAAAAGCCGATTTGATCGCCTTTTTCGCCTTTGGAAATTCATAATAAACTCGTTTTAAATCCAAAAATTATGTGCGATATACCGTCGGAAAGCTGTTGACCTCTAGTATCCATGAAAAATATTTGAAAATTGTCACGGTGCCCCGGTTCTAAAGTCAAATTCCGGTCAAACTGGTCAAACCTGGGACTCCCGGGAAGTTCTGGAAACCTCCGGGAGTTCCCGGGAGCTGATGTTTTCGCTCGATTTTCTTTTGGAACTTATTTTAACACTTTTCCCATGATTTAAAATGATTTTGGTGAATTCGAACGATCTCGGTCAAACTTGGTCAAACCTGGTCAAACCTTGGTCAAACCTAGTCAAACCTTGGTCAAACCGGTCAACGGGGACTTTCCGGGAGCTTCCGGGACTTCCGGGGGTCTCTGGGAGCTGACGATTTCATCCGATTTTGCTTAAAAACTCATTTTATCATTTTTCTTATGACATAGCATGTTTCCAGAACTTCGAGACCAAATCTGGGAGTTTTCGGGCTTTCAGGGGCATTTTGGTCATTCTGAGCATTCTGAGAGATAGAGCTGACTTCCGAGAGTCCTTTTAAGTCTTTTTCGATCATTGTGAACCACCAAGCTATGGGTCTCCTGAATCTGATAGCCGACAAAATGGGGTGTCTACAGATACCAGGAATAATATCCGATCAATATCCGAAACAAGCGCCTTAGATACCAGGAATAATATCCGATCGATATCTAAGCCGTACACAACACTACCACCATCGCTTCGGATATCAGGAATACTATCCGATCAATATCCGAAACGCGCGCCTTAGATACCAGGAATATTATCCGATCGATATCTAAGTCGCACAACTAGAACGCCACTCTTTACTCTTTTCACACTTTCTCACACACATGCATGTTGACACAACCTCAACCCTAATATGTATGTCAATGTTTCATAAATAACACCATTAATAAATCACATGAATGTCATCAAACTTTAAACATAAAGGAATTCACAGAATTAAAGAAATAATACGCGTACGGGGATTGAAAATTCGTAATTCATTGCCTTAATCATTTTAAACATAACTAATAGCATTCTAAATAAACTGCTACTGAAATCCTCGTTTTCTGTCCAAACGGTGCAGAATCTGAGAAAATTGCATTAGACGAAAAGTGTGCAGAATCGAGTTTTACTTGGGACAACGCGGGCAGAACCTTAAATTTCATTCGTTTTCCTAACAAAAGTCTGAAAACAAAATTCTGCTACTGTTAAAATTAAAAGAGAAAATATTAGATTGAATTTCTAATATACTTTGAAGTAATGCCATTAAAAATGAGTTATAACTTGTATACATGAATTACATATCAACAGAAAGCTCTTTGAGTCTAGTTTCCAACGCTTCAAACCGTGCGCGTTTTCGAGTTTCCTAGAGGAAGTTATGGCCGTTATACTAAAAGTCGTCAGTGCTGAAAAATGCAACCGGTTGGAACAAAAGTGCAACCGGTTGGAACAAAAAAAAAGGTGCAACCGGTTGTAAAAAAATGCAACCGGTTGGAACCAGCTGTTTCTTCCCTGTTACGAATTTAGAACCTGTTTTTGACCCATTTCTGAAATCTACTTCAACCAAGACATGTAATATATGGATTTCTTCGTTTTTCCGCAAGGATTACGAATACGCGATCGGTTTTAACTAATTTCAATCGTAGCTCTCGGATTTCACGTAAAACCGAGAGGTGACAAAACTTTAAATCAACGGTACGTCGCGATACGGATGAATTAAGCCGTAGGATTCGAACCGTAGCCTATTGGGATCAATATCTTTCAATTACAATTCACGGATTCGATTTTGATTAACTTTTTCAAAGCTCCATTTTTAAGCTCTAATGGTGTATCATATATATATACACATATATACACATATACATACAAAAATACACATATATAAACATGGCGAGTGAGTTTATAATACTCACAGAGACGATTATACAGAAATTTAAAGGCCGAGAACTTCCGCCGTAATAATCCGTCGTTGAGAATTTCCTCCTCCGTTCTTGATTTTGGTAACCCAATATGTGTATATATATGTGTGTCTAAGTATGTGACTGATTATATATATATATAAACTGTATGTGTGTGTTGTGTGATCTTGAGAGAGCAAGAGAGTGATTGAGAGAATTTGAGAGAGTTTGGGAGTGAGAGATGAGAGACTGTGAGTGAGTGATTGAGAGAGAGAGCTGCCGAGAGAGAGATGAATCAAATGGGGGATAAGTGGGTGTATAAATGATATGTAAAGTGCTTAGCACTATGCATATAAAACACACATGACACTCCACACACACTCACAAAGCACTACACACACATTCCACTAAACACAGCACACACTGCACTAATGTGTACACAAGATACCCTTGTGTGTGTTGAGCTCACGCAATGATACACACACACAGGTAAAAATATACTGCCCATTCCCAAAACTGGTATTTTACGGTTGAAATAAAAATACAGAAAATTATATTAATGTAGGAATTCAATTCCCGGTTATACAAAAATATAAATATCGATTTTGAAACCATAGAAAATGTTTTAAAAATTACGGTTTGACCCCAGATAATTATTACAAAGAGAAATTAAATTAAAATACTCATGGAAATAAAATGCAATATTTATTTATTAATGATAATAAAATACAGGGCATTACACCCTACCCACCTTAACAGAGATTTCGCCCCGAAATCTGAGCTAACTAATCCTGAAACAACTCGGGGTATCTAGTCCTCATGTCTGACTCTAACTCCCACGACGCCTCTCCTTCGTCATGATGCCTCCACTGAACTTTAACCAAAGGAACGTCTCTTCTTCTCAGCCTCTTGATACTCTGGTCAAGAATTCTCACAGGTCTATCCTTGTAGACAACATTCTGACTTGTCTCAATATCATCAAAATTAACCACATGTGAAGGATCCCGTATGTATTTCCTTAACATACTGACATGGAACACATTATGAACACCAGACATCTTTGGTGGCAACGCGAGCCGATAAGCCACTTTCCCAACACGCTCCAAAATCTCGAACGGTCCGATGAAACGAGGTGCCAACTTCCCTCTCTTCTGACCAAAACGTACTATTCCACGAACAGGTGAAACCTTAAGGAGTACGTGATCTCCGACACTGAACTCCAAGTCCTTTCGACGTCGATCCGCATAACTCTTGTGTCTACTCTGTGCAGTTTTCATCCTTTCCTTGACCAGTGAAATTTTCTCATTGGTCTCTCTCACCAAATCTGGTCCTAAAAGTTCTGTATCTCCCACTTCAGCCCAACACAATGGAGATCGACATGGCCGTCCGTACAAAGCTTCGAACGACGCCATTCCAATACTCGAGTGATAACTGTTGTTATACGCAAATTCAACCAAAGGTAAGTGCGTCTCCCAAGATTCTTCAAAGTCAATTGCACAAGCTCTGAGCATATCTTCCATAATCTGATTAACACGCTCGGTCTGCCCATCGGTCTGAGGATGGAATGCAGTACTCATCTTGAGCGAAGTTCCCATAGCCTTCTGCAGACTTTCCCAAAATCCCGAGGTAAAACGTGCATCGCGGTCTGATACAATTGACACAGGCGCACCGTGCAGTCGCACCACTTGCTGTAGGTACATTCGACTCATCCTTTCTACTGGGTAAGTCATATTGTACGCGATAAAGTGTGCAGACTTCGTCAAACGATCCACGATTACCCAAATCGCGTCATGATTCTGTTGTGACCGGGGTAATCCAACCACGAAATCCATAGTTATGTGCTCCCACTTCCATCCTGGGACAGGTAAGGGTTGTAACAATCCCGAGGGTCTCTGATGTTCGGCCTTCACTTGTTGACAAGTCAAACATTTAGACACAAATTCGGCTACTTCTCGTTTCATCCCTTCCCACCAGAAGTTTCTCTTCAGGTCTTTATACATCTTTGTTCCTCCTGGGTGTACTGTCAGTCTTGATTTATGTGCTTCTTCGAGAATTTCTTTTCTCAAACCTCCTGAATCTGGCACACACCATCTGTCTCGACATCGGTATCCTCCATCGGCCCCAACCTTCCATTCTGTCGGGTCCTTCTCTAACATCTTGGCGAACCATGCTTGAAACTTCTCATCTTCCTTCTGGGCTTCGATGATTCGACTCACAAGGGTTGGTTGTACTACCAAGCATCCAAAGTGTTGCCCGATACTTCCCTCAGAAATCTGCACATCAAATTCTGTTATTGTCTCCAAGGCTTTCCATTCCCTCAACATCAATGAAGCAATCATTCCTTGAGGTTTCCGGCTTAGGGCGTCAGCGACTACGTTTGCCTTACCGGGGTGGTACTCTAATGTGAAGTCGTAGTCCTTGATCAGTTCCATCCACCGACGTTGCCTCATGTTCAACTCCTTCTGAGTAAACAAATACTTAAGGCTTTTGTGGTCTGAGAACAAATCAAATTTCTCCCCATAGAGGTAGTGTCTCCAGATCTTAAGCGCGAACACTACTGCTGCCAGCTCTAAATCATGAGTTGGGTAGTTCAATTCATTCGGCTTCAACTGTCTTGAACCATAGGCGATAACCTTTCCGTCTTGCATAAGGACACATCCCAATCCTTGATACGAGGCGTCACTAAAAATAGTGAACTTCTCACCATCCCTTGGTATCGCAAGCACTGGCGCTGTTGTCAATTTCTCTTTCAATTTCAGAAAAGCGCGTTCATGCTTATCAGTCCATTCAAACTTCAAATCTTTCTTAGTCAAACCAGTTAACGGGGCTGCTATCTTTGAGAAACCTTCCACAAATCTCCGATAGTAACCAGCTAGTCCCAGAAAACTTCTGACTTCTGTAGCATTGGTCGGCCGAGTCCAATTCGCCACTGCATCGGTCTTTGATGAGTCAACCGCGATTCCTTGTTGAGAGATCACATGCCCGAGAAACTTAACTTCCTGAAGCCAGAATTCACACTTGCTGAATTTAGCATACAGGCGGTGATCCTTGAGAGTCTGCAACACGATCCTCAGATGTTGTTCATGCTCTTCCTCTGACTTGGAATAGATCAAAATATCATCAATAAAGACAATAACGAACTGATCTAAGTATGGCTTGAATACTCTGTTCATCAAGTCCATAAACACAGCTGGAGCATTTGTCATCCCAAACGGCATTACTAAGAACTCATAGTGTCCGTATCTCGTCCTGAAAGCAGTCTTAGGTATGTCTTCCTTCCGCACCCTCAACTGGTGATACCCTGACCGTAGATCAATCTTAGAAAAGGTCGTGGCTCCTTGCAACTGATCAAACAGATCGTCTATCCGAGGTAAAGGATACTTATTCTTGATAGTAACCTTATTCAGTTCTCGATAGTCAATACACAGCCGCATTGACCCATCCTTCTTCTTCACAAACAACACTGGTGCTCCCCAGGGTGAAGTACTTGGACGAACAAAACCCAACTTCTCAAGTTCTTGAACTTGTTCCTTCAGCTCCAACAACTCTGTAGGGGCCATCCTGTAGGGAACCTTGGTTATAGGTCGAGTACCTGGCACTAATTCCACACAGAATTCTATGTCCCTTTCCGGCGGTAATCCTGAAATATCTCGGAATACTTCCTCGAACTCTTTGATTACCGGTATAGATGATACTGTCACCTCTGCACTGACAACCTCAATGTTTGCTAGGCATCTAGTGAGGAACATATCACCCGAAGGGTTACATTGGAAATCGAAGAGTTGATTCCCCTTGTCCGCAAATGTGATCTTTTTCTTTGCACAATCCAACTTCGCATGATTCTTCTCGAGCCAATCCATTCCCAGGATTATATCGAACTCCTTCATCGACAGAACCACCAATCTCGCCAAAAGTTCGTGGTCTCCAAACCGAAGAGGACAATCCTTACACACATGTAATAACTTGACTGTGGTCCCTAAGGGTGAGACAGCACTCAAAGCTTCCTCTAAACGATGCGGTATGATACCCAACTTCTGAACGATCTTAACAGATATAAAAGAATGTGTAGCACCCGTGTCGAATAAAACTTTAACATGAGAGTTAAACAAAGTTAGAGTACCTTCCACTGCTCGTTGCTCGGGCGGTCCCTCCTCATTGGTACCTTCTTCATACCCTGTCTCCTCATAGCCAGCAGCCTCGGGAATGACAGCATTCAGACGGGCTTGTCCTTGTTGACCATAGTTACCTTTCCTAGGAGCCTTGCATTCTGGACTTATGTGACCTGGCATGCCACAATTATAGCACACAACTCCTGAACGATCCGTACGCCTAGGTGCTCTGCAATCTTTAGCTCGATGACCGGGAACTCCACAATTGAAGCAGTTGTTGTTTTTGGCCCCTTCTATTGCTAGAGGCTGATACTGCTGAACTGCTTGTGTCTGTTGAGGTTTCTTCCCTCCATCCCAGGTCCTTTTCTGTCCTTGAGGGTACCCTGGTTTCTGTCCGGGATAACCCTTCTGCGGAGGTCGATTTCCAAGCGGCTTCGAATTCTGACACCCATCATTCTCTAACCCCGTAGCCAATCTCACCAGAGCTTCAAATGACTGGCCCAGATGCCCCATAGTCAAATGTCTGAGAGACAGGTTGAGACCTCGGTGATACTTCTTGATTTTCCTCTGGGGTGTGTCCACCATATGTGGAGCAAAGCGAGACAGACGCTCAAATCGAGTAGTGTACTCTCAGACAGTCAGATTCCCTTGAGTCAACTCCATAAACTCTTTCTCCCTCTTGTCCTTCTCTTCTTCGGGGAAATACTTCTCGAGAAACCTTTCCTTGAACACCACCCACGGCATTCTCCTTGCAGCTTCTTCCCCTATGGTCGCCTTTTCTGCATCCCACCAATCAGCCGCTGCATAAGACAACTGAAAGATAGCCAGACGCTTCTTTTCCAGATCAGTGCACTCTATGGTCTCAAAGATACGCTCCATCTGACGTAGCCACTGTTCCGCTTGCCAGGGTTCATCAGTTCCAGCAAAATACTCAGGTCGTAGAGCGCGAAACTCCTTGAGAAGCTTGTCTCCAGTCTGGTGGGCTTGCCTCCCATTCCCATTGTAATCCCCATTCTGATTATTGTTTCTTGCGTTCTGATCACTAACCCTCTCCAACCTCCTTACAAAAGCTTCGAACATCCCGGTTGGATCTATTACTGGCGGTGCATCTTCAATAGCGGGACGATTCCTGAGATTTCTTCCAGCCATCTGATCGAGAGAACGGTACCTATCCATCAATCAACAGAATTCGGTCAACCTCTTGAGAAGAAAGAAAATTCTAAACGATAGAAAGCGACTAGACACGGACTAAAGTCGAACTATCTTATCTCAATTCTATCTTAACGGGAGATCCTATGTGTTCTGGACAATTGGTCGAGCCATAACCTGGCTCTGATACCAAAAAGCCTGTCACGCCCCGACGTAGCATAATTCAGGAAAGCATTTAATTTCCTTTATGGACTCGTAGGTCGTGACAAGTGAGTATGACCAATTGTCCCTGCAACAAATAACTTAACAACATTTCTAAAGCAAAGGATACTAACAGAACATAAGCTCCGAAATAAAAAAACTTACTAAACTATTACAGCAGTCATAGTCTTAGGCACAAAACGCCTTATTCAAAAGTCTAAACTAGTTTATTACAAAACCCAAATTTAAAAGACATAGGAAAATATAAAGCAGCCTCCTGGAAAGTCTCCTGACTCTAAGTAGCATAGTCAAAATACCCTAGCTGCTCCTGACCCTGAAAATCTGGACATACAGTCCAGGACGCATCAACGCCGTCAGCTTATGAAAGCTGGTGAGCAAAATAAACAAGTGCTCGCAATGTATATATAAGCATATAATCAACGGTGCAATTTTAACTTAACAGTAATATATTCAAGGTTCCAATTCCAACATAACCCACGGGGGAAAATAAAGAAAGCAATAAATATGTGTCCATGCATGAGCAATGTAATATCTCATCTTTCTGACTCTTTTCTCTCAACAAAACTCAACACAAACAAACCATTATCTCAGATACCAGGAATACTATCCGATCAATATCCAAAACAGCACACCAAACTATCGCTTCAGATACCAGGAATAATATCCGATCAATATCTAAGCCACACTCAATACCATCATTTCGGATACCAGGAATAATATCCGATCAATATCCGAAACAAGCGCCTTAGATACCAGGAATAATATCCGATCGATATCTAAGCCGTACACAACACTACCACCATCGCTTCGGATATCAGGAATACTATCCGATCAATATCCGAAACGCGCGCCTTAGATACCAGGAATATTATCCGATCGATATCTAAGTCGCACAACTAGAACGCCACTCTTTACTCTTTTCACACTTTCTCACACACATGCATGTTGACACAACCTCAACCCTAATATGTATGTCAATGTTTCATAAATAACACCATTAATAAATCACATGAATGTCATCAAACTTTAAACATAAAGGAATTCACAGAATTAAAGAAATAATACGCGTACGGGGATTGAAAATTCGTAATTCATTGCCTTAATCATTTTAAACATAACTAATAGCATTCTAAATAAACTGCTACTGAAATCCTCGTTTTCTGTCCAAACGGTGCAGAATCTGAGAAAATTGCATTAGACGAAAAGTGTGCAGAATCGAGTTTTACTTGGGACAACGCGGGCAGAACCTTAAATTTCATTCGTTTTCCTAACAAAAGTCTGAAAACAAAATTCTGCTACTGTTAAAATTAAAAGAGAAAATATTAGATTGAATTTCTAATATACTTTGAAGTAATGCCATTAAAAATGAGTTATAACTTGTATACATGAATTACATATCAACAGAAAGCTCTTTGAGTCTAGTTTCCAACGCTTCAAACCGTGCGCGTTTTCGAGTTTCCTAGAGGAAGTTATGGCCGTTATACTAAAAGTCGTCAGTGCTGAAAAATGCAACCGGTTGGAACAAAAGTGCAACCGGTTGGAACAAAAAAAAAGGTGCAACCGGTTGTAAAAAAATGCAACCGGTTGGAACCAGCTGTTTCTTCCCTGTTACGAATTTAGAACCTGTTTTTGACCCATTTCTGAAATCTACTTCAACCAAGACATGTAATATATGGATTTCTTCGTTTTTCCGCAAGGATTACGAATACGCGATCGGTTTTAACTAATTTCAATCGTAGCTCTCGGATTTCACGTAAAACCGAGAGGTGACAAAACTTTAAATCAACGGTACGTCGCGATACGGATGAATTAAGCCGTAGGATTCGAACCGTAGCCTATTGGGATCAATATCTTTCAATTACAATTCACGGATTCGATTTTGATTAACTTTTTCAAAGCTCCATTTTTAAGCTCTAATGGTGTATCATATATATATACACATATATACACATATACATACAGAAATACACATATATAAACATGGCGAGTGAGTTTATAATACTCACAGAGACGATTATACAGAAATTTAAAGGCCGAGAACTTCCGCCGTAATAATCCGTCGTTGAGAATTTCCTCCTCCGTTCTTGATTTTGGTAACCCAATATGTGTATATATATGTGTGTCTAAGTATGTGACTGATTATATATATATAAACTGTATGTGTGTGTTGTGTGATCTTGAGAGAGCAAGAGAGTGATTGAGAGAATTTGAGAGAGTTTGGGAGTGAGAGATGAGAGACTGTGAGTGAGTGATTGAGAGAGAGAGCTGCCGAGAGAGAGATGAATCAAATGGGGGATAAGTGGGTGTATAAATGATATGTAAAGTGCTTAGCACTATGCATATAAAACACACATGACACTCCACACACACTCACAAAGCACTACACACACATTCCACTAAACACAGCACACACTGCACTAATGTGTACACAAGATACCCTTGTGTGTGTTGAGCTCACGCAATGATACACACACACAGGTAAAAATATACTGCCCATTCCCAAAACTGGTATTTTACGGTTGAAATAAAAATACAGAAAATTATATTAATGTAGGAATTCAATTCCCGGTTATACAAAAATATAAATATCGATTTTGAAACCATAGAAAATGTTTTAAAAATTACGGTTTGACCCCAGATAATTATTACAAAGAGAAATTAAATTAAAATACTCATGGAAATAAAATGCAATATTTATTTATTAATGATAATAAAATACAGGGCATTACAGAAGCTGTAGGTGGTTCGCGCCTCTTTAACTCAGAACCCTCGGCCGTAGTCGACGTCCCTAGGTCCTCCTCCTCAATCAAAACTGCATCCTGACCCTCCGCCTCAGGTGTCCCTAGGTCCTTGTCCTCCTCCTCTGATTCCTCTCCTCTTTTTCTCTTTTTCTTCTCACTTTTCTTCGTGCTACTTCCCTCTCTAACTTTCCCTTTTCCCTTACTAAGGGCCTTAAACTGAGCATTTGATCTTCTTGCCGTGGCTTCACAGAAAAAGCTAATCTTTGAACTTTTAAGAGGAAGATCGATAGGAAGTTTAGGGATGCCCGCTACTGCACACACTCTATGAATATCCCATGCACCTTTGAGGTGCTGGATACGTCCCAAATGCCAAGTGCAGTCAAACAGGAAATCTAACAGGAGACGAGAGAGACAGACCTTCTTTTTGGTTCCAATAGCACACAACAACTACGTGTACCACCCAACCAACTCCTTTTTGTACGCAGTTGAAAAAATGTAACCAACAATGACCAAGTGCAGCAAATGGTAGGCTGAGATGAGATTGTGGTCCCAAAAGGTTCCCTCTGCACTCCATTTTTTTTACTTTTCCTCCGAAAATTTCTATGGCGACCAAATCAAAGGAGGGGAACGGCCTATCAATGTGCACAGGAAATAGATGATTAGGAACCTCGGCAATACCAAGAGCTGTCGAGATTGTAGTCGGGCTAAAGATGACTTCCTTTCCTCGAACACATGATGAATAAGTGTATGGAGCCCCCGAAACCTTAACATGGAAGCTCGAATCTATGCAGCGTTAACTTTCTATGCAGTCTTAAGAACAGGCATCCAATTAGGAAAGGCGTAGAGCTGAGTAAGGTAAAATGGAATCTTCGCGTCACCCCAGAGATTCTTAAACTGATGTTCCACCATAACTTCCCAAGTTTGGAAGTGTCGTGAGAACCAGATGTTCTCCTTATCCGTATGAAACCTGTGAGCGAGTGGTGGGTCTGGGATAGCCAATGAAGTGGATTTATCTTGATTGAGGCCGCTATCATTGGCTTTTAGAGCCATTTCAACTAACAAAAGAGAGAACAGAGGTATAAGATGAGCAAAAACAACAATCTATTTCTCTGGGTATGCCAATCGATTGGCATAAATTGGCAATCGATTGCCATCCAACCCTAATCGATTGGGCCCTAATGGCAATCGATTGCCATTAGCGATTATGGGGGGCTACCCACAACAAGGTCTCACGTCCCTCGACTCCATTGTTAGTAATCTTAAGACCATGAGGGGCTCCCTCTGATGTTCAGATTAATTTTAGGGCAAAAATTAGAAATGGGTTTGGGAGAATACCTCAGTGGGCGTCGCGACTATGAAATGGAGATGAAGTTTCCCCCTATGAACGATTAGAGATACCAAAGAAGATGAAGATGAAAGATGAAGTTGGGAAAAATGATCCCAAACCAGAAACTGAAACTCAAAACTCCTTCTCTCCTCGCGTTGGCCCGCGACAGTGATGTTGATGATGAAAAATGAAGACGAAGGTGATGATGATAGGGGAATGGTGGAAGTAGTGATGAAGTAGTGGTAGTGATGATGGGATGAGGGTTGAAGTTGTCTCCCAAAATCGCCTTCTCTCTTTTTCTCGGTGAATTTTGAAATGATATGAGGGAGAGGGAGATGAACAGACTTTACGTCTAGAATGAAGGGCAATCGATTGCCATTATTGGAAATCGATTGGTATCAAAACACAATCGATTGGTAACAAATTCCAATCGATTGGTACCCAAAAATCATAGGATCATAGTAATGGTTCATTATATCACCCCCAACTGTTCAAGACTGCTTATTCAGGACAGATAACAAGAATTCAAGCATCTAAATAGGAAAAATACCCACCAAATACGCAAGTAGGAAGAATTTTTTATTCAGAAAATCACAATTTCATTGTTCAATATGATTTTCAACATCCAAAATTACAAGATCTTGATCGGAAAGCAAACAAACAGACGAAAAGAAAAACAAAAACAAAGTTCCATCTTATTCAGTGGTTACAAGATTTAGACAACTCAATTAAGTTCAGCTTCCAGAAAAGAAAAGTCTTCCCCTTCAGCATAATCCACGAAGTATTCCACCACCTCTCCATCCGAGTTCAACTGAAGATCTTCCAGAATCTCTCGAACTGCGCATAACAGATCCCAGGTATTCATATAAGCTATTGCTTCATTAGGAGAATCTGGGCAAGAGCTGGATAGTGGAGTGAAAGATGGCCTTTCATGTTCTACCTGTTCTGGGGTTCCTGGAGAACGAACCCCATGGTAAAGCAAATGTGGCAGGAACTGTAGTGGATTCATACTATAACCAGCAAATAGACAGAATAAGAAACGAAGGAAGAATAGAAACAAAGAAACACAACAAGAAAAAGAAAACTATTATACAACACAAAGTTCCCAAGATAATTTCAAGAAGAATAATCAGGATCATTCAGATGGATGGTCTCTGATTCTGGTTCATACCTTTCTAAAAATGGTTTTAGTTGTTGTCCATTAACCTTGAATATATTTCCATTCTTGGGGTTTACAATTTCCACTGCCCTATGAGGAAACACCTCCTTGACAATAAACGGTCCTACCCACCTTGACCTCAACTTCCCAGGAAAAAGATGAAGCTTTAAATCGTAAAGTAATACTTTCTGTCGCGGTTCAAGCTTCTTTCTCAGGATCGATCGATCATGCTTAGCTTTCAGTTTAGATTTAAACTTTAAGGCATGATCGTATGCATCATTCTTGATCTCCTCCAATTCATTGACCTAGAGCTTCCGCAGTGTACCACTCTTATGAATATCAAAGTTTAACAATCGGGTGGCCTAGTATGCCTTATGCTCCAGTTCCATAGGTAAATGGCAAGCATTTCCATAAATCAGCCTATAAGGGGACATTCCAAGGTTCGTCTAATACGCTGTCCTGCATGCTCATAGAGTATTAGTTAGACGTGACGACCAATCCTTTCTATTGACGTTAATAGTTTTCTTTAGGATATGTTTAATTTTCCTATTTGCTAGCTCTGCCTAACCATTTGATTGTGGGTGGTATGATAAAGCAATCTTATGGTTGACTCCATATTTTTTCATCAATACCTCAAAAGGCTTATTACAGAAATGGGTCCCACGATCGCTAATCATGGCCTTCGGTGTTCCAAATCTCGAAAGAATGTTCTCTTTTAAGAATGAGATCACAATTTTGTGGTCATTTTTCCTTGTCGGAATGGCCTCGACCCACTTGGACACATATTCAACCGCCAACAGAATATATTCATAGTGAGAGGATGGCGGGAATGGTCCCATGAAATCAATGCCCCAGCAGTCGAAAATTTTGATAGTAATGATTGGGGTCATTGGCATTTCATTTCTCCTTGACAGGCTCCCTATCATTTGGCACCTAGCACATGCTCGACAAAAAGCATAAGAATCTTTGAAAATTGTCGGCCAGTAAAATCCACTGCTAAACACCTTTCGAGCGGAGAAATGGCCACTGCATGCTTCTGAGTGGCAAGAAGAAAGGATATGAGAGATGTCCTCCTCGGGGACACATCGCCTTATTACTTGATCTGCACAGTACTTGAACAAATACGGATCATCAAAATAAAACCATTGGGCGATGGATAGAAACCTTTTTTTATCAGGAGATGACCAATGAGACGGTGTCTCCCCTATTGCCAAATAGTTAACAATGTCTGCGTACCATGGCAGAGTGGTTGTAGCAAACAATTGTTCATCTGAGAAAGATTCACAGATCGGAATCGATTGTGATGAGTTGTCCTTAAAAGTCAATCGAGAAAGATGATCAGCCACGATGTTCTCTACTCCCTTTTTATCCTTGATTATCAGATCGAATTCCTGGAGTAAAAGAATCCAGCAGATTAATTGCTGTTTTGTATTTTTCTTTGATAAGAGATACTTCAGCGCAGCATGATCAGTAAAAAAAATAATCTGAAAGCCAATGAGATACTGCCTAAAATTTTCCAATACGAATGCAATCGCCAGTAACTCTTTTTCAGTTGTGGAGTAATTTCGTTGGGCTCCATCAAGAGTCTGGCTAGCATAGTAGATCACAGATGGCTTTTAATCTCTCCTCTATCCTAATACAACTCCAATCGCTGTGTCACTCGCATCACACGTCAGCTCAAAAGGAAGACTCCAATCTGGAGATTGCATTATCAGAGCTGTAGTGAGGTGATGTTTGAGTTTATCAAAGGACTCCTGACATTCATTTGTCCATTCAAACAGAATATCCTTTGTTCGGAGTTGACACAACGGTCTGGACACAACACTGAAATCTTTAATAAATCTCTCGTAAAAATCGACGTGACCTAGAAACGATCGAATGTCCTTAACTGTATTTGGAACGGGGAGATTAGAAATTATGTCAATCTTCGCCTTATCTACCTGTATTCCTTCAGTAGACACGATATGCCCCAAGACTATTCCTTTTGTCACCATAAAGTGACACTTGTCCCAATTGAGAACCAAGTTCTTCTCCTCACATCTCTGTAAAACTTTTTGGAGATTTCTTAAGCAATCGTCAAAGCTACTTCCAAATACGGAAAAATCATCCATAAAAACTTCCATGATCTTTTCAACCATATAGCTAAATATGCTTAACATATATATCTGGAATGTAGTAGGTGCATTGCATAAGCCAAAAGGCATCCGGCGATATGCGAACATTCCAAACGGATAGGTAAAAGTGGTTTTTTCTTTATCAGCAAGATCAATTTCAATCTGACTATAACCACTATAACCATCCAGGAAGCAGTAGAATTGGTGACCCGCCACTCTCTCTTGAGAATTTGGTCCATGAAAGGCAATGGGAAATGATCATTTTGAGTCACCGCATTCAATCTTCTGTAATCAATACACATGCGCCAACTTGTGGTCACACGTGTTGGTACTAGTTCACCTTCCTTATTCTTTACTACCATAATGCCCACTTTCTTCGGCACTACTTGAGTCGGACTTACCCAAGGACTATCCAAAATTGGATAAATTACCCCAACATCCAGCATTTTCAGAACTTCCTTCTTTACTACCTCTTGCATGTTTGGGTTTAGACGCCTTTGCATTTGATGACATGGTTTGGCATCTTCCTTTAGATAAATCCTATGGGTGTATATGGATGGAATTATTCCTCTTAAATCAGCGACAGTCCATCCCAATTCACTACTGTGCTGCTTGAGCAACTTTGTCAATTTACTTTCATGTTCCTGATTCAAAATAGATGATAATATCATAGGAAAAGTCTTATCTTCTCTCAAAAACACGTATTTCAATTCTTTTGGGAGCTCTTTCAATTCCAACTCTGAAAATTGCAGTTTAGATGGCATAACCAACTTGGTCTTTGGTGGCAATTTTTTATATTGGGCCATCCACATCGCCCTTATAACTTTCTCTTCTACAACCTCCAATATTGCACACAATTGATTCATCTCGTCATCTTATGGAGTGTATTTGTCCAATTCGTTAGAAGAGTTAGTCATAATGGACTCCACAGGATCAAAGTGGGCAGTCAAATCAAAATAATTTTGAATTGCCGATTCTACCCAATCCACTTCCTCTTCATCATCATCATCAAAATCTTCAATTTTGGGGTTTGAGAAGATCTTGATATTCAATGTCATGTTCTGAAAAACTACGATCATCACTCCACTCCTTACCTTGATTGTTGCATCGATCGTCGTAAGGAAAGGACGTCTAAAGATCACCGGAATCTGTAATTTGGCATTATATACAAGTTCGGTGTCTAAAATGACAAAGTCAACAGGAAAGACAAAGGTGTCAATCTGGACTAAGACATCCTCCAAAACTCCTCACAGATATTTAATTAATCGATCTGGAAGTTGGAGAGTAATTCGAGTGGGTTTAAGCTCCCCTAACCCTATCTATTGGTATACAGCGTAAGGTAAGAGGTTTACAATCGATCCTAAGTCGAGCAGAGCATTGTTCACTTTTTTTTGCCCGATTATGCATGAAACTGTTGGTGTGCCTGGATCCTTATACTTGGGAGGCAAATCGTGTTTTAAAGTTGCACTTGTCTGGCATGCCAAGTAAGCATTCTTCTTAACACATTGCCTCCTCTTAACAGGGCACAAGTCTTTTAGGAACTTGGCATAGAAAGGCACTTGTTTAATTATGTCTAGGAGTGGGAGGTTGATTTTTACTTGTTTGAATAACTCCAGAAACTCCTGACTTTTGGTTTCTTGTTGAGGTTTCTTCAACCTCTGAGGATATAGTGCCAGAAAAGGACATTTGGGTACCTCTTCGAGAAGAGGTTCTTTTCCGGGCCTTCTCTTTATCTTGGCATCCTCGGGAACTGTTAGTTCGGGCTCAACTATTTCGCCCTCTTTCTCTTCTTCTACCAATTCTTCCTCATTCTCAACTTCATCCTCTAACCCAACCTCAGGTTGTGGGGGAGGAGAAACTTTCTCAATGATTTTTCCACTCCTCAACACAGTTATAACCTTGGCCTCCTCGTGTAGTCCTGACCCTGAAGGGCCTATACCTAAATGTTGGCCTCTAGGGTTTGGCTCTGGTTGTGCTGGGAACATAATCCTCTCTCTATCCCCTTATTGAGCAGTCAACCTCTCTACACTCGTGTTGAGTTTACTTATTAGCTACATCATTTGCTGCATCATGAGTGTATTGGGTTCCTTTTGTGCCTTCTTATGAGGTGGCATGTAAGTGTTGGATGAGGATTGGTTGTTGCTCCCCTGATTATAATTGGTTTGAGGTGGATGATTTTGCTTACATTAATTCTGGTGGTACCCTTGATTTAGTTGATAGGTAGGAGGAGGTTGATAATTCTGTTGGTACCCTTGGTACTAAGGTTGGTACTGATTTTCTTGATTCGGCTGCCACTGTTGAGATGGGTTTGTTGTGGTAGTGATATTCTTGTGATCAAAACCGGGATGGCTCCATCTACTATTGGGGTTAAAATGGTTTGGGACATTTACAGCATGTACCTCTACAGGGTTCTGTTCTTGATAAACAGCATATATTTGGCAGTGTTGAGAGGTATGCCCCATTTAAAGACAACTAAACATGATTCTTCAGAAGCGAACTGCATTACAGGGTCTTTCTTTGCCTCTAATGCTTCCAACTTACGAGCCAGTTGCTCGTATTTCTCCATTAAGCCATCTTCTGCTTTCAACTGATATATACTCTTCTGACTCAAACTTGAACTTGTTTAAGTTCTTGTCACATGAGTCTCCCATTCCGGTGCATGTTCAGCCAACCATTCAAAATGAGCTTCGGCCTGATCTGCATTCTTGCTCATGAACTCACCGTCACTTGTAGTTTCTACGAGCTTCTTTGATTTCAGACTAAGGCCATCATAAAAGAAATTTATTGTTCGTCACTTCTCAAAACCATGATGTGGGCAGAGCAATAACAAATCCTTGAATCGCTCTCATGCCTCAGCGAACGTTTCTTCCTCTTTTTGATTATACATCTTGATTTGTCTCAAGATGTCGGTTGTTAATCGATTGGGGAAGAACTTTTTTAGAAAGGCTTGATGAATTGCTGGCCAAGTTGAAATAAAGTTCGGCTTGAGTGATAATAACCATAATTTCGCTTTATCCTTCAAGGTGAAGGGAAAAAGCTTTAGTCGGATTATATCACTCGGGCAGGTCTGATCTGTGAATGTGCCACAAACATCTTCGATGTCTCGAATTTTAACACCCTGTATTTTCTTTTTCATTAATAAATGAACATTTTCATTATAATATTTTGTTTGGGGTCAAACTGTAATTTCCAAAATACTTTCTATGGTTTGAAAATCAATATCTATATTTTTGTTTAAACCGGGAATTTAATTCCTACACTAATATAATTTTTTGTATTTTATTTCCAACCGTTAAATACCAATTTTAATTTCAATCTGCGTCTATAGCGCGTTTTGGTGTGGGAGCACGTGAGCTCAACCACACTGTGTAATATCCATTAGTTGCTTGGAGCCCAAATTGGGCAGATTATATATGTGTGTTTAACTCTCATTCACTCTCACTGTTACTCTCAATCTCCCTCTATACTCTCTCTAATTCTCTCTCAAATTTCTCTTCCTCTCTTAAAGAACAACACACACACACACATATACAGATTATATATTATATACATACACATACAAATACATACATAGCTATACTTATCTCAAGATCAAGAGAAACGGAGGAATAGAGATTGGACGACAGAATTCACGGCGGATATTCTCGGTCTCGAGATTCTCTGTATAATCACCTCTGTGAGTAATTTAAACTCACTCACAATGTTTATATATGTATAATTCAGTGTATATGTGTGTGTATATGTGTATATATATGTGATACACCATGGAAGCTTAAAATTGGAGTTTTGTAAAACTCAACCAAATTCAATTCCGTGAATTGATTGTGGAAGATTTTTGTCCCAATAGGCTACGGTTCAAATCCTACGTTGTAATCCATTCATATCGCGACATACCGTTAATTTAAAGTTTTGACACCCTTACTTTAATCGTGAATATCTAGAGATACAATCCATATTAGTTAAAATTGATAGCGTATTTGTAATCTACGCGGAAAACCGAGGAGATCCATATATTACATGTCCTGGTATGAACAGAAAACAGAAATGGGTCTGTAACAGTTTTTAAAATTGAAAACAGGGGAAAAACGAAGAAGATGATGAAACTGCAAGAACTCGCGCGCGCGGCCCGCTCGCGCGAACCATTCCCCCCTTCGTTCGCGTGACCCGTCCTCCCCCTTCGCTCGCGCGACCCGCTCGCGCGACACCCCCCTCTCCCTCGCTCGCGCGGTCCGCTCGCGCGAGGTGGCAGTTTTGGCAGTTTGTATAATTTTTGGTAAGGGACTGTTTGGAAAATGTTTTGGGAAATTTCAAGGAACTGTTTGGCAAATATATTGTTTTAAAGGTCTATGTTTTAAGAATTGTACGAACAAGAACAACTAAGGCCGAAATCTATGCTCGTACGATTATCCGGCTTTGTGAGTAATTAATGGTGTTATTTACGAAACATTGACATACATATTAGGGTCGAGGATGTGTCGACATGCATGTGTGTGAGAAAGCGTGAAAAGAGTAAAGGGTGGCGGTCTGGTGTGCGACCTCAATATCGATCGGATGTTATTCCTGTTATAGGAGGCGACAGTGTTATATACGACTTAGATATCGATCAGATAGTATTCCCGATATCTAAGGCGCGCGTTTCGGATATTGATCGGATAATATTCCTGATATCCGAAGTGATGGTGATAGTGTTGTGTACGACTTAGATATCGATCGGATAGTATTCCTGGTATCTAAGGCGCGCGTTTTGGATATTGATCGGATAGTATTCCTGATATCCGGAGCGATGGTTGGTTGTGATCGGCCTAGATATCGATCGGATAGTATTCCTGGTATCTGAGATAGTAGTGTGGTGTGTGACTTCAATACCGATCGAATAGTATTCCTGGTATTGGAGGCAATAGTGTAGCATGTGAATTGGATGACTGAGTAGTTATTACTCCTGGTATCTAAAATGATGTGTTGGTTGAATTGGGTTGTTTTAAAGAAAAGAATTGGCAAGATAAGATATTACACAATTCACGTACAATTACGTATTTATTTCTTACTATATTCCCCCGTGATTTATGTTGAAATTGGAACCTTGAATATATTACTGTTAATGTTAATTTGTACCTTTGTTTTATATGCTTATATATATTGCGAGCACATATTTATTTTACTCACCAGCTTTCATAAGCTGACGGCGTCGATGCGTCCTGGACCCTATGTCCAAATTTTCCAGGTCAGGAGCAGCCAGAGTTCGTTGACTATGCTAGTTAGATGACCGGAGGTGTTCCAGAAGAGCTGTTTTATATTCCTTATGTCTTTCCTTTCAGAGTTGTAATTAACCTTGTTAGAATTTGAATAAGGGCGTTTTGTGCCTAAGATTATGACTGCTGTAATAGTTTAGTAAGTTTTAATTTCGGAGTTTATGTTTATTAGTATCCTTTGCTCTAGAAATGCTGTTAATATATTTGTTGCAGGGACAATTGGTCATACTCACTTGTCACGACCTACGAGTCCATAAAGGAAATTAAATGCTTTCCTGAATTATGCTACGTCGGGGCGTGACACGAATAAGTAAGTATGCCTTCTTTTTCTCCATCCCATGAAATATGGGTAACAATTGAATCATTCCATTACAAAAATGGAATCTACTCGTGTGTGGAGGAATACGAATGCAAGAAGGTGTGGCTGTTTGATCAGGAGCCAAGAGTTCTCGTAAAGGGCGTTGACCGTCATCGATGAGGTCATGCCTATTATCTCCTTATTGACTCTCCGTGTCAGACATTGGATTAGAAGTAGACGGAGTAAAAATGGGATTATCAGCACTATCAATGGAATCTTCTAATAAATCTGTGATGAAAGCTTCAGTGGAGTCAAAGGACATAGAATGACACAAACAACACAGCTTATGTTCTGAAGAACGAAAAGAAAAAGAAAGATAGAAATGGGATAAAGAAAGATTGGATCAATCTAAAATTCCTGGTCTTTGTTACCATCCCCGGCAATGGCACCAAAAACTTGACACGATTGGAAATGTATTCTCCAAAGAGTACGTCCAAGTGTAGACGTTCGCGTCGAGTAATAACCGGTAAGACCGGGTCGATTCCCAAAGGACGGAGGACAAGGACAGAAGGACCTAGACTGAATCTCTAAGGAAATAAAAGATGAATTCTTTTAGAGTGGAGGTTTTAATGATCCTACTACATTCGAGATTTAACTAAATAGAACTAAACAGAAATAAGTAAAATGATTTTTAATTTATATATAAAAAAAAGTGTTGGGAACATGTGAATCTGCATTGCACCAACCACTACCATGATTTATCAATAACATCCCATCGGGGTTTCATCCTTTAGTATTCTTTATTTTGGAAATGATTAAGTTAAACAACCTAGACACTAAGTATGTGAATTTCACATAACTAGTGGTTCAACTACCTCGTTTATTTATAAAGGACTGAAATAAAAACTAATTAAAACTATGAACTATGAAAAACAAATCAAATATAAGATATTTGACGTGTTTGTCATGTATGTTCATTGAACTAATTAGCGAAAGGAGCTTATATTTCAAAATCAGGTTGCAATTTGAACTTAAAAAGATCAATTTGGACTTAATTTCTGAAATAAAAGTTAATGGAATACTTAAAGGATTCTGCCCAAGCCATAGGCATACCAATCGATTGCTATGAATGGCAATCGATTGGCATGGAATAACTCCCAATCGATTGGTAAATATACCAATCGATTGGCTTGGAATCTATGGTAATCTATTGGGTTCTGTGACCAATCGATTGCCATTGATTCTTACACAAATTCATGGCAGTGGCTAGAGAACAATGTTTCTTCACATTGTTCCCAACTTAGAGTCTAAGCTAGCATAGTCAAGCATGCAGCAACAAGACCAAACTGAAACATAATGTATAGATTGGATCTAAACATGGATTTGCATATAGAATTTAAAATTGCAATGGAGATTTTTAAACAAAACTATAACTAGACAGATTACAAAAATAGCAAAACTAAAATAAACAAAACCTGACTGAGTATAGAAATTGGAAAATGTTAAACTCTCAAACTTGAATTCGTGTATATCAAAATTAGAATAAGGAAATTCCTACAAAACAAGCACAGTGAGCCAACCCTTGACCCCTCTCACTATCCTCTATTTATACAGTGATATCACGAGCTTAAGGCGTTCAGGTTCACAGTGTAATGGCTGGTCGTCATCATTAACCCTGATTGCTGAGAATCTGCTCTATTAAAGAGATTTCACTTTCAGATTTTGCCAATCGATTGGTAGCTGATTCCAATCAATTGGTAAGAATACCAATCGATTGGTTAAATTGGCAATCGATTGGTTTGAATCCCATAATGGCAATCGATTGCTATTATGGCAATCGATTGGTACGTGGATTCCAATTTTGACTTGGTCTCTTTGTTTCTTGAGCTCTCTCTTTTAGCCTTGTTATTCATTTCAACTTCAAAACCTCATTTATAGGAGTAAACACAACAACATACCACGAAAACCACATCATTGTGTAAAAAGAAAGGTTAAGACACAATTGTAGGTAAAACCAGAGATATGGGGCTAAATTCAACCAATTTTACTCATTATCGAGTTGATTTTTTTTACAATTATCAGCTCTCATCATTTATGTGCAATGAATGACATAGATCTTTATGTGTACGAATCACTACTCTTATATATTAGTGTATTACAGACCCAGGCTCCAAAGAAACATAATTAAACAAAATAAGTTATGTGACAACACTTGTCACTACAATCCAACAACATCTAATTTATTACATCATAAAACAGAAAAGATAAAAGAAGACTGAGGTAGACAATCTTCAGCTAGCGAAGCCGTAGTGGTCCCCATAAAAGTCCTCTCCAGCACAACCTTCCTCATGGAAGCCTTCATCAACAAAACCCTTTGTGGCATACCCATTTTCACCATAGTCACCCTCGAGCTACACACCACCTGTCAAGTCTGACATAACTGAACGTGGAAGGTCGAGCCGTATAAAACACCGTCAGCTTTAATACAACTGAGTGAGTATAAAGCCTCACAAAGCTCCGTTAGAAATAGTTAAGAAAACATCTAAGTTCATTATTCATTAGTCGACTTATTTCTTTCTTTTAAATTATAACCATCTAAATCATGATAACGAAAATAGACATCATACCCTTGTCATGATTCAAAAGTGAAAGACAGACCCACTTGATAACTGACTCGACTCACGAATTCCAACACAATGATTTTTCTTTCTCACAAGCTCTGTCATAAGTCATTTAACAACTCACTTTGTAGCCGTTAATAACTCACTTTGCAGTCGAATATTAACCCACTTTACAACCGATAATAACTCACTTTATAGTCGATATTAACTCACTTTACAACCGATATTAACTCACTTTATATCCAATATTAACTCATTATTCGAAGTACCAATACCTAGATAGTTCAGCAAGGTTGCTCATACTTTGAAAGGATAGACCGAAGTACAAGAATCCATATGGGAAGTGCAAGTCGGTGGAGCTTACAGTTGGTATTAAATTCCGATATTATTATGCGTATCTTATTCCAATTATCATAGTTGACAAGGAAAGGAAGTTGTCATCGCATTATAGATGTTTCTAGAACTGGTCCTCAGCATCCAGATGAACTTATATATATACATATACACAGGTAACCATGGATCATAAATCAATAAGAAGACCTAAGTTTTCGTATGATAAGTGGGCATGTGTAAACTAAAACATGGATTTAGCAACTCAGATTCACACATATAACATCTAACATAGCATATAAAACAAACATTATAGTAACACTGTTGAACCGAGCACTCCGACCAAGCTTGAGCGCTCGGTCTAAACAGATACTAGATTCAAGGTTTTAACACACATGCAAGGTCGTAAATTAGTTCTAGAGACACATGCAAGCCATAAAATATGTGAAAACTATATCTAAAGGCATCTAGGTAAGAATCTATACTCACAAGGTCTTGGATTGAGAATGGAATGTGGCTATATATATTCATGTGGAAAGGTTGGGATGAAGAATTGGAGCCATGCATGTGAATTTGTGGATGGTGTAAGTAAAATCTCTCAAGAACTCTCCAAGGAACTTATTCTCTGTTAAAACAGAGTTAAATAGTACAATACTGAAGGTTTGGCCTGGTATTTATAGATTTCTAAGACCCAAGGACAAATTAGTAATTTCACCCTCTTTAATGGCTCTAGCACTCAGGACTATTTTCTAAGCAAAGTTTCCCCAAGATCTTAACACACACATACACATATAAATGTGAATAGGTTATAGCAACACTAAAGAGTAGGATAAAGCATGTCTTATTGTATATAATAGGGAATCTTATAACGAAGAAATACAGAAATTCGGGAAAATACATAGGAAAAATATAGGTGCTACAACTGTTTTTGTAAAACTCAGTTAATTCTACAAAAATCATATAGAGGTATAATTGGTGTCAAAAGAAAGCTATTTCATTAACATTTATAGTAAAAATAAACCCACAGACATTGTGTGACCATAATGTCTCTAAAAAATGACTTAAACTAGACACTGCTATTCTGGAAGTTTGGTATCATTTGACAATATGAATGCAAAACATAATAGAACTTCAAAAATAACATCCAACATGTTGACTTAAGCTTTTGATCTCCCATTAATTCATCCTAAATTGTTTTTAAACCAACTTTTATTCATCAATGGTTGTTGAACGATCAAGATTTGACCGTTTTGTATGCATAACCATAGTTGTGATTAAACTTAGAAAATTCTAGAATAGTCACATCAACTTCAAACGCTTGGAAAATGACCTTAACTCGATCATATGCTCACGATTTTACATCGGCATGTAGATACATGAGTTAGTAATCATCTCCAAAAAGCGGAACATTGATAACTATCATATATTTTCTAATATTCAATCACAAAGAGATTATGTTCAAATTTGTCAGCCGATTTTTCAACAATTACTAAAAATAGTAAATGGATCCTTACAATTCTCAAAATGGACCGGATGAAAGCTAGTTTACCCAAAAAATTTGAAATCCATCAAACCATGAGATTTGATGGACCAAATTAAATGAACAAAACCAATCTGCTTTAAAGAATTTTGAAGCAATCGACTAATTCATTTTAAAGTATGAGGAAAACATCTTAGGTGATGAATTTATCCCATTAGGGAGATCAAACTCATAGATCAACATGATTAGTGTGACTTCCAATCAATTTTGCCATCAAATTCCATGAAGAACCTTATATCATGGATCAAAGGGACTTATGAGTATTCTTTTGGAGATGAATTTCAAAGAGAAATTCAAATATGGAGATGATCAAGAGAAGTATATGAACATAAGAATCATCCTCCTCATAGATCAACATACTTGACCATCATAGAATTCAAAATATGATACATATATACGTATGTATTTATGGATCTAAACAAAATGAGGAAAACCAATCAAAATCAAGACCAAGATATGAGAATTATAATGAAAATAAAGAGAACTTGGATCTAGCTATGTAAGTGTGTGAAGAATGAGAGAGGAAGAAGAAGAGTGTTCTAGAGACCAAACTAGATCTAAATTTTATAAATTACATACAAAACTAATGATTAGAGATGAATTCTAGTGTTTACCTCTTGGAGGATTCTCGAATTCAACTTGGATAGATGCTTGGATGATCTTCTTCCTTCAAGTGTTCTTCAAGCCTTGAAAGTGTTCATCAATGGTGGATGAACAAGGATGTAATTGATGTCCAATTCTTTTCTCAAATTTGTTTTTTAATTCACAGTTAAAATCAATTCAAAATAATCCACTCACAATTCTCAATTCTCTCTCTAGAATGATCTCTCTTACTAGTATATGTAAGGTTTATTCAAGATGAATCTAGTATATCTCATGGTTTCTTCTCTATATCCCAAGATATTCCATATGAAAGATGTATGGATCTACATATAGAGTTTTGAAATCTTAATCACTAAGGGCTCACATGGTAACGTTGTGGTTCTTGGTTTTCAGTTTTTGTTTCCAATTTTTATATTGGGAGTTGATTGTGATCAATTCCAAAAATGAAAATAAAAATCGAAAACCAAAAACCACAACGTTACCATGCGAACCCTAAGTTTTCAGGGTCAATTAAGAGATTCTAAGGCTAAAATAGGGTTAAAATGGACAATTCAGTGTCAAAACGCAGTTTCTAGATAATTTCTTCGCATATGAGGCCTCTAGAAGACTGCTAGAACAAAACAATCTGATGGCAACCTAGCAATGGGGGGTGCGCGGCTTACATATGGGTCACTACCTATATATGGTGGGCTGCCACCTGCTTTTCTCCCCACTTAGGTCCCCTTCAGGCACTATTTCAAGTTTCATCCGCATTGCCTTTTCAGATTTTCGTAAAAATGCTTTTTAGCCTTCAAAATCGTCCATTTTTGTACCATTAGAAAGCTATTAAGTTGAATTTCAGTATAAAAATATTTTAGGAGTGATTTGAATGAAAATTGAATGCTCATTGATTCTGAGCTTTTCTTTAAAATTGAATCACTCGATATCTAGATTACTGCATTTTGACTACAGCATGTCTTTTTACCCCCAGATAAAAAAGAATGAGAGACGATTTTGAGAAAATCGGGATTTGTGCATGAAAATTGGCTTTTTAGGCTTTGAGAACACTTTTTTGAGTCCAATCTTCCTGCTGTGTGGAATCTAGTACCTTCCACGGGGTACTTTTCATCATCGAAGTCTCTAAGAGCTTATCCACCCAAAATCCTGAGAGTGTGATCAAAATTGGGTGTCTACACAGACCAGCACAATCAATGCTAAGTCATCATTGACTCAACTACAACCAGCGAATCAGAAGTCACCATGTGTCCTTAAAATGCCCAGTCAGCTAGCCACATCAGTGCTCAGTCAGCATTTGACCAACCATCTAAAAGCTGACATGTGGCAATTGACCACCATGCGTCCTGCCACATCATCACCACGTCATCTGCCATACTAGCTTGACTAACCAATCAGTGGTTAACACGTGGCATTGACCATTAGATCAGTAATTGACCGGCCATTCAGACTCTGCCACGTATCTCGTTGACCATCCAATTAGCACTATGTCAGCATTGACTAGTTAACTAGAACGCACTATATGGCATTGACTGGCACGTGGCCTGCTGCATGGCATATTTGTCCAGATTCAGTTATTTGCCTATTTTTGCCATTTTGGGTTTGATTTTCGACAAACGAGCACTTGTTCATAGTTAATTGGACCATTTCAAACACTGATAAGGTCAGAATTTCAAAATTCTGACTTCTCTGACTTTTTTGACTTTTCATAAGTCAGTTTCTGATCTCGTCGGGCCAATTTCAAGGATGCGAGTCCCACCTCCTTCAATATGGACTCGGTTTAGCCCAAATTAGTGACTTATTCAGCTATTTCGGCCTTCTAGACTCACGGATGAGATCCGTTTAAGTCGATTCCAAGCTAAATGTCAAATTCACACCTCCTAGCCCATTTCTATGCCGATTTCCTAAGGTAATAACTCTGAAAATACAATTCTTCTCGTTTTTTAGTGTATCTTTGCTAAAATCTAAAAAAACACTCAAAAATACATTTTGACTTCAAAATCCAGCCTTACTTGGAGTTTCCACAGGTGAAGCACTCTTAACTCTTACTCTTGATAGTGTGGCTTCCGGATAAATTCATCTAGTCGGTTTATCTACCCTTTTATGCTTTTACTTGGTGGTGCGGCTTCCCGATAAATTCACATAGTCGTTTTATCTGCCCTTTTATGCTTTTACTTAGTGGTCTGGCTTACCGATAAATCCACCTAGTCGATTTATCTGCCTTTTATGCTTTTAGTTATTACAAAAGTTTTCTCCTATATATCTGTCACACCCCGGCGTACCAAGATAAGGAAAAAGGGACTTTCCATCTTGGACCCGATGAGTTGCGACAGTTCGTGAATAGCCAGATTGTCCAAACCATACAATAATAATAATGATACTAATAATCAGAGTATAAAAGCGCACAAGGATCACAACTTGAAATATTAACATAACTTGAACGTAAGGTTTTACATCATCCAAAGTCTAGAACTACATAATATAATAACTAATGGATGAACAGGTGGCCAAGGAAAGTCTCAAGGATAAGCTGAACAAACCTAAATATAATCTTGAGAAGCCTCTCGACAAGGTCCTCTAGCAGAGCGTCCGATCCCGTCTCAGCTGGCAAATCGGTACCATTTTTCTCCGTATTGTTCATTTTCCTAGAAGTTGGTCTCAGGGTTTTCCTGGAATTGGAAATCTGAGCAGAGATGGCTCAGGGTGTCACGCCCTAGAACAACACCTACGATTCTAGAAAGTAATTTAATAAGTCCACGTGAGTCATATAGAATTCTTATTGCACATCTCATTACAAAGTCGGTACCCAACTAGACACATCCATTCCTCAATATGACTCGTGACACAACACACTTGTACGGACAACAAGTCTAACCAACAACAATCAGTGCACTTGTCTAAAAGATCATTGCATATGGATATCGTCCCAGTTGGCCGATAGTTACCGCTGGTAACCTATTTTATCCTTCTCACTTATATCATGGATATCGTCGCCCACCCAGTTGGCCACTAGTTACCAAAGTAACCCCTTTTATCCTTTACTATCATCGCCCACCTGGTGGCCCAAATTAGTAAAATGGTTTACGCAATTCATGCTCCACGAACCTTGCCCACCCAATTAGCCTCATAAACATTCCACAAGCATATACTTCTATGGATACACATGCAACCCTTAGCTTCAAGGTCCCCATGACTAGGCCAAACACAAATGACATTCAACACAACTCTTATGTTCAACATAAACCTCTATTAGTATTAACGATAACGTTGCCTCTCACATGAAAGGTCCATTTAACAAGTACAAAACATATACATGTAATCGGGGATATCTCATGATCAGACTAACATACCTAACATACTGAAAATAGTCATTATAGAACTTAGGAATACTAGATATGTATTTGTAACAACTTGAATGAACTTCAAATGACTTGAAAAACACCTTTTGGTGAAACTGTCTCCTTTGATCGATCAAGTCTTGATCGATCAAGGGTTGGTCGATCATGCCTCTGTTTACCAAACTTGATTTTGAACATCTTCTTATTTGATTGTTAGAAAGTGTGAACATGAAATATACTTATTTTAATAGTACATTAATAGAAATATAAGTCTCAAGTCCTCAAGCTTGCTATCATGCAACATATATCTACGTACAACTTTCAAAACACATGGTACAAGTAGCTAAGCATATTTAAGGCAACATCTATAACATGTAGAGCCTGATAACCATATATAAGCACACATGCAAGAAGTACAACACATCGTACAAGTCAGAATAACACCAAAACAACATTTTACAAAAATAGTGTATTATTCGATCATTGCTTGATCGATTAAGGGTTGATCGATCATACTATGATCTATCAAACTCATCTTCTTTCTTAAACTTTCTTCCAAAAATAGAGTATATAAATTAGTTTGACTCTAGGGTTTTCACGAACCACAAGAGTTTGAAATATATTTTCATACAACGGGACATGAATATGAGACAGATAAGATGGTTGGAACTAATAAAGGATTACGATCTTTTGATTGAGCATCATCCGGGAAAGGCTAACGTAGTAGCTGACGCTTTAAGCTAGAAGACGATAAGGAACTTAGCAAACGAGCTAACGCAATAAAAGGAATTAGTACAAGAGATGGAGCATTTGGAGTTAGATGTAATTCCAGAGACCAATGGTGGCTTGATGATGGCAATCATAGCTCACTCGGATATTATAGATGAAATCAAGGCAATACAGTTTAATGATCTCTACTTATACAAGATGAAAGATCAGATGCCATTAGGAAAGCAATCTGGTTTTATTTTAGACCAAGGAGTACTAATGCTTGGGAATCAATTATGCGTACCAAAAGTGAAAGACTTGAAAAAGTTACTTTTAGAGGAGGCTCAGAGTACCAGATATTCAGTGTATCCAAAAGGCAACAAGATGTACTAAAACTTGCGTGAGAACTTTGGGTAGAGAGGTATGAAGCGAGAAGTTGCTAAGTTTGTGTCACAATGTTTAGCGTGTCAATAGGTTAAGGCAGAAAGACAAGTACCTGCGGGACTACTACAGCCATTACCAGTGTCAGAGTGGAAATAGGATGAGACCATGATAGATTTTGTTTCCAGATTTCCACGATAGCCTAATAAGAACGACAAGATTTGGGTTATAGTTTACAAATTGACAAAATCAGCTCATTTTATATAGATCAAGATGACTAAGCCTTTGAAATTAGCAGAGTTATATGTGAATGAGATTGTAAGACTACACGGAGTTCCATCCTTGATTGTATCGGATCGTGATAGTAGCTTTATGTCGATATTTTGGGAAAGTTTACAAAAAGCTATGGGTACCAAACTGAAGTACTATATTTCATCCTCAAACCGACGAACAGTCAGAGCGTATGATTCAGATGTTAGAGGATATGCTTTGATTGTGTGTACTAGACTTTGGAAGTGATTGGGAAAAACATCTACCATTGATTGAATTTACTTACAACATCGGGTTTCAGTCAAGTATAGGAATGGCACCGTATGTAGCGTTATATGGGCATAAGTGCCGATCACTGATTTGTTGGACTGAAGTTGGAGAAAAAAGTTGATAGGACCTGAGATAATACAGTTGACTATGAAAAAAGTGAAACTGATTCATGAACGACTTAGGGCAGTTCAAAGTCATTATAAGAGCTATGCGGACTCTAAGTGACGACCGATGGTATTTGAAGTGGGAGATTTTGTATACTTAGCATTGTCCAATTTAGAAAGCGGGGGAAGCTTAACCCGAGATTCGTAGGACCATTAGAGATCCTAGAGAGGGTAGGACTAGTGGCTTATCACCTAGCTTTGTCATCAGAATTAGAGCATGAGCATAATGTTTTCCACGTATCAATACTGAGACGTTGTATGTCGGATATGAGTAAGACCATGGTACCAGAACTGTTGCAAATTCAGGAAGATTTGACCTACATAGAGCATCCAGTAGAAATCTTGGATCGCAAGGAGTAAGTGTTGATAACAAAGACAATTTCGGTGGTGAAAGTGCTATGGCGTAATCATGCAGTCGAGGATGATACGTGGGAGAATGAGGAAGAGATGAGGAATGAACATCTATATCTTTTCGACTCATGAGGTATAAGTTTGGGGACAAACTTCCTTTTTAGAGGGGAAAGTTGTCACACCCATTCCGGAATTTGCATTCATATTAATAAACATATATGGGAATATATAAAATTATTAATGTTGATTAATAATTGAGATAGAGTTTACTGTGAGTCAACGGTGAGGTGTCAGTGGAGACATGGGAATGTGGTAGTTCATGCTGCATTAGCATGATTAAATGGCATTTCTGTGATTTAAATATTATTTGATTTATCTGGTATTTGATGAATAGCAACTTTACCTGTGTAGCGTAAAGTTCTGATAGTTTTGATATCGTTTTAGATCATTTTGAATATTGTGGTGAGAAAGTGAATGATACGTTGCATAAAAGGTAGGTAGTATAGAGATTCCATGGAGATTAGTTTTTGGATTCTTATTTTGGACCCAAACAAAACTTAGGCGGAAACTTTTATAATTGTTAGTTTCGCCCGTGAATTAATAAAGTGGACGTTTAGGACATTTTGGGGAGAAAATTAGAAGTTTTGAAAACTCATGGGGAGGTAAATGTAATTTACCAAAACTGTGCTTATAAACAATGAGGGTGAGATAAACTTACTAAAAATATCTTGAAGAGGGAGAAAAAGGAGATTTTGGTTCCCCCGAGCTTCACGTCGCCGATCGACGAACTTCTGATCATTAGTTTGAACTCCTCTAGGTAAGATCTTCGTTTTGATACCTCTTAGGCCTTGTTTGGCTAACTTTTTTGAAAAGCTGATTTCTAGTAATTTGGGAAAAACCAGGTTCATAGGAATCACATATAAATTGAGATTCAACATTCATTCAGGCCTCTAGTTGATCCTTCAAAGTTTTAGAGAAATCGCATGAGGTATGAATTCTAGATCTATGAAACATATGGAATTTACATGTTTTGAATATCTAGTTGATATTTTGGATTCGGGCGAAATTCATGTGGTAATTAGGCCCGTTAATTATGGACACGAAAATGTTAGAAAAACATGTATAACTGTTTATGTGAGCATGCTATGTGTCTACTTGGGTCAAAGGGGAGTTTGGTGCAAATTCATCCGGGGATAAGCTCATCGAAATTTGAGGATTGTGTTGTTGATAATTGTGGAGTCTGGTATGGATGAATGCCCAACCAGGACACGGTACCTGGTATTGAGGAAGGTCCAACCAGTGTACGGGATGAGTGGAAAAGGTGTGTGTTCCACGACATTGTTTTCATTTACCATATGAATGCGTACCACTCACTCTAGAGACTATTTTGATGTGTTTTAGATGTCTTAAGCATAGATTATCATATAAGCATATATTTAGAATTGTGCACTCAGCATATAGCTTAACAGTGGAACTTTACTCCATTTCAGGTTGACGACATCCTATTAGGTGATCGTACGAGTAATAAAGTTTTGGTAAGACCAGGTCGAACTCACAGGGAACAGAAAATAAAGTTACAAAGATATGCAGTAACTATTTTGTCCCTAAAAAGAAAATAAAAGATGATGGAATTTTTTGGACTTTTACTAAACTACTAGTTTTTATATTTTTTGCAATAAAACTAATTAAAAGCTATTTTTTATAACAGTTTATGGTAAAGATTTTAACAGTGCAAAATAAATTAACTAAGATACTAATAAGAAAAGGAAGAAAAATAAATAAAAGCTAGATTTTCATGAGATAAACTTTTTGAATTTTATTATAGCGAAAGATGGAAATAATACAAATATTTAATCTAAGTTATCTAAATGAAGGGAATATTAATTAATTTGGAATAAACGATTTAAAGGAATTGGGAATATGCAAAGCAACATCAAATCACACAACTTCTATGCTTTTGAAAAGGATTTGACATTTAAGACCGTAGAGTCATTCTTTATTGGAAAATAAACTTTTACTAGTCAAGGTCATAACAAGTGTGTTAGGTTTGATATAAAACGACGTCGTTTAGTTTAAAGAAAAATAAATTGGGCAGTAGCCAGGTTCGAACCGTGACCCGCCGCAAACGTGGGTTATTCGGAGTTTGGTCCCCACCACTCTGCCACTATACAATTGTCTGTCCATTAATGGATAGAAATATATATATATATATATACACATATTTGAAATATAAACTTTGTTAAATGAATTGTTTGAGTATGCTATGTATTTTTTATGACAAAAGGCATAGTTTGACAATTCACATAATTAGATTCTTATTTAAAATATGTAATCTTTTGAAATCCAATATAGCCATAGTCTATAAACATGTCAAGTGGTCATAAACTTTAGATACATAGATATTTTTGGCCATAAATGGAAAACAACTCACTCAGATAAATTTGCCCATTTAAGATTAATGCATAGAATCTGTGGTTTCTAAGTTTTATTGCATATCCCAATTAAAGTTTTAGCCTACCATTTTGGAATTGAAACTGTCTTCCAAATAACCTTTTAAAGAAAGATTAAATAGATATACACAGTAACTGTCCAATTAAAATTAAGGTTATAACACTAAGATAAGAGTGAAATATAATATTAATATACTGTTTATTCACTTAACATGAGTTGAGATTGAATTTGTGGAATCTGCAAAATAACAAAGTTTAGTACAACTAGGCTAATAAAACATAAATAAATGAAATAACTAAACCAAAAATAAAATACTAATCTTTGACTTTGACTTCTTGTGGGGTCATTGTGGTTGAACTCCAAGAACACAAGCAAGGCCAAACCAAATTCTAATCTAATTTGGGAGTGGAATATGGGAATGATGTGCTTGGAACTTTAGTAGGTGATTATAACAACTATGTAATAAAGAAATCTGGTATTTACTTGCAAAATCTGTCTTCTAGTGAATGAATTATTGCTATAAAAGCTGAAAATTTGGAGTTTCAAACTATCTTAGGGGACAACTACAAGTATTAACTAGACTAAAAATATTAAATCAAAACTTTAATAGGAATATTTTATTACTACAAATTGGCAAAGATCGTACAAGAAAACAAATATTTTAATTTAAGAAATACGGTACACAAAGTTTTACTACATATTTTTGAACATGAAATCATCAATTACATAAAAACACATTTTTACAACTACTAGAACTAGAAAAAGCAAAGAAAAACTAAAGTTTTCTACTTCTAGGGACACTATGAAGTGCTCACATGATAACCTCCCTAAACTATTCTCTCTAAGTGATTGTGCGTAATAAAGCTGCTGCTTGTGTTGTGTGTGATTTTTTCCTTCTTTCTCTTGTCTGCAATTTTAGACGAGGGATTGGTATAAATTCGTCACTGAAATGTCATTTTGAACAGTAGACAAGTGCTTTGGCTCATTTTTTCTTCAGTTCTTGTCCAATTTTCTTCTATCGTCTAACAGATCCTGAAGGAGAGAGAGAGAGAGAGAGAGAGAGAGAGAGAGAGAGAGAGAGAGAGAGGAAACAAACAAAAATATAATATATATATATATATGTATATCATTGTAAAGGCAGTTTGCCTTGACAATATTTTCAATATCTTCTTTTTTTGGATTCTTCTTCTTTTTTTAGTTATTTTTTTTGTTTTTTTTTACAGAAATTTTACTGTTTATGTTTTGACAAACAAATATATGAGAAATACTTCAGTGTGATTGATACTTCTTTTCTTCCCTTTATTTCACTTCATTTTCATCTAAACACATAAAATATGTAAAAGCACATAATTGCACACATTTGAGTGACATCACTATTAAATTATATTCATTCAAATATGCATGTAAAACTAGGGATTTGGGGGAATAAATGAATACTATATGTATTATATTGGCACATGAATGTGCAATATTCAGTGTTTGTCACAAAGTGATAAGAAGCGATGAAAGAAGAAGTGAGAGGAGTGAAGCCGGGGAATCCCCACTTGTTCATACTTTTGTTTTCCTTCGAACTTGTAATAAGAATTTGAATTTGTAATATGTTATAATAGAACTTTGGCATGGGTTGGATTGTTACTTGTAATCCCTAGTAAACACTCTTGGATTTATGATTCGAATCGTGGTGCTTTGGTTATGGTGGGGTTAGAATTGGTTTGGTGAATCATGGTTGAGATTGCTGCAGTTTAGGCAATTCTGAGGGAGATCAGTCGACTGGGTCTCTAACACAGTCGATTGGACCCCTGTTTTACAAAGATATTCTTTCAGTTTTCACAGACCTCAGTCGACTGAAAGATGGGAAGTAGTCGACTGGTTTCTGCACAAAAACATGTCATTCTACTAGAGTTGGTTCAGTTAACCGCACAAGGTACCAATCGACTAAGATTTTGAGACCCTAGTCGACTGAGTCCCCGACACAGTTGATTGGATGGGGCCATTGAGCTTTTATTCTTTCTGCATTTGATTTCCAGTCGACTGGGTCCCGCCACAGTCGACTGAACAACTGGTTTTAAAAATGGATTGTTTTTTAAAGTGTTACAATTGAAAACTTTTTATAACTCTTATTTTTATGGATTTTACTTATGGTTTCCACTGCTATTTACTTTAATGGAATTAGACGAGCCTTGGTAGTGTGCCATGTATCCTATTTCCGCGTGCAGCGGGATGGGTCGTGACATAAACATTTTAAAAAAATTAGGGGTGTAAATGAAAAACAAGCAAAACTTGCATGTAAATCATTTGGTGAGTCGTGGGGTGACTCATTTCTCATAATGTAACAGCTTGAGAGTGAGAGACATGTAGAGAGAGAGTTCAATGAGAAGTAGAAAGCTTCCAGTCGCCAACGACTTTTTGACGTCATATCTTTATCGTCCGAAGTCTGATTTGCGAATCGAGACCAAATTTGGACTCGTGGAGGTAAGAGGATCACATGCATATACTTTATTTTCAGTTTCAATGAAGTTTTGATAACCCCTAGAACTCGTATGTATTTTCATAATGTGTTGTAATACTAGAATTGTATTTTTTATATTGAATCTGTGGATTTAGATTTCATTTCTGAACTTTGATTAACATTCCTAGTCTTTTATAAAAATAGACCTAGGATCGATCTTTACAAATCGATCCTGCTAGTATCGATCCCATGCTTCATTTTCTGTCAATTGGTAGCAGCATTCTACCTATCATATGCACTCTTATCACCGTCACTACACCACTTATGGACGCTTAAAAACCCCCTCATACACATTCCTCATCACCCCCCCAAGCTCCATCATAGAATTTCCATGGTTTAGTCACCTCAAGCACCATCGTCACCTTACACCCCATCATCGCACCATCTCTCCACACCTGTACCTCTACACACACACACATACACATACACACCTACACAGATTATATACATATATGTACATACACACACATTCACACACATATATATATAGAGAGAGAGAGTAGAGAGAGTGTGTGGTCTCCCAATTCTCTATAAAATCCCACCTATACACAACCTCAACCCCTTGTTGCACATTTGAGAACTTAAAGAGAGAGAGAGAGAGAGAGAGAGAGAGAGAGAGAGAGAGAGAGAGAAGACTAGAAGATGAAGAGGAAGCCATTAGAGACATCAAGACTAAGCTTCAACACACACACATACACACACACACACACTAGGTAAGTACAAGACCCTCTGGTTACCCTCAAACTATAGCTTAAGATCATAAAAAAAAAGCTATGCAAAACCTCAAACCAAAACCATTTTTAAAAACTCAATTCTGCAAAAATTTCCAACAAAAAAGATGATTAAAGATCGATATTCATAAGATCAACATATATATATATATATATATGTGTGTGTGTGTGTGTGTGTGAGTTTATTACTTACTACACATTACATACTAAAACGATCATGTTTACTTATAATGGTTTGGTCTTTTACTATTTAGGATATAATGGCATAACTATTTTAATTTAGATATTTCTAGAAAGTAAAAAGTGGGAATAAAGTGGTGGTTACTACATAAGTGTTGTAATAACTACTTTTAGTATGGGTAATACGTTAGTTCGATCTTGAGATATATCCAATGATTTATATATGTCTCGTAATTGATAGACGGACCTTCCATGTGAGAGACAATGATACAGATAGTATTAACTAAGTCCATGTTATGTGTAAGAGTCGTGATGCATGTCGTTGTGTCTAGCTCGGTCATGTGAACCTTGAAGTTAAGAGTTGCATGTATGATGCTATCGAAGCCACGAGAGGCATCGGTAGTAAGTGTGGGTTGTGGATTGGTTTAACGGCCACATAGTGAACTTGGATTTGTGATGCCATATAGTGGGAAAGTATTGTAGAGTGCAAGGATTGTAGGGAGCATGATTGTGCTCATCGATTACCATTTCAAGCCATTAGTGGGCGATGTTGGTAAAAGGATAAATGGGATACTTCAGTGTCTAACGGCTATGTAGTGGGCTTATGATATCCATGGTGCAAGCAAAAAGGATAAATGGGATACTTCGGTGTCTAATGGCCATGTAGTGGGCTTACGATATCCATGATGTCTAACAGCCATGTAGTGGGCTTACGATATCCATGATGTCTAACGGCCATGTAGCGGGCTTACGATATCCATGGTGTAAGTAAAAAAGGATAAATGGGATACTTCGGTGTCTAATGGCCATGTAGTGCGCTTTCGATATCCATGTGCTATGATTTGTAAAGGATAAATGGGTTATCCGTGATAACTAACAGCCATGTAGTGGGCTTTCGATATCCATATGCTATGATCTTTGGACAGTGAAACGATGGTGTATTTTTAGTGTATGGCCATATAGTGGATGGGTGTTTAAGGAGCCAATGTTGGTTTTTCGTATGTTGGTGCAGGTAAGGGATGCACTTGTGGTCCGAGGCATTGTGTCGTGTCATGAGTTGCATTAAATATAGCAATGTGTTCATGATAGATGCTAACTTCGAAGTGAGATGTGCGAAATGAATTCTAAAAGTGATATGTAAAGTTGTTTAATATTTAATCAAGGTTGAACTGTGTTTCCTTAATATGCTATTAGGCTATGTTTTGTTTGTACACTTTGTGGTGTTGTATTCACTAGACTTAATAGCCGACGGTGTGCTCGCTTGGGAAATCCATGCTCAGATTACCAATTCCGGGAGAACCCAGAAGCCGACTACCAATAAGATGAGCAATACGGAGAAGAGTGGTGCCCCTTCCCTAGTTGAGGCAGGTCTAGACACTCGACTAGAGGACCTTGTCAAGAAACTCCTCACAATTATGTTTAGTTTTGTTCAGCTTATCCTATATGCTATGTTTGGCCACCTGTTCATCCAGTAGTTTATTATGTTGTATCTTTTGGATTATTGTAGTGTTATTTCCAGACTTAAATAGTACTTTTGTTCCAGGCATACATTTATAATAACCTTATGTATCCCTTTTGACGACTAGTAATGCATATGTTTTAAGTTTGTGATCCTCGTGTGCTTTATTGCTCTGATCAGTAGTATTATTATTTTGTTATTGTGTCGTTTGGACAATCTGGCTACTCACACACTATTGCAACTCATCGGGTCCAGGAGTGGAAAGTTCCCTTTTCCCTATCTTGCTATGCTAGGCTGTGACATTTTTACACGACCCATTTCTATTTGGTAGCAATTATTGTATCCAAATCATGTAGGATTAACTCTAGAATAAGAATTGGGTTGATTTTAGCTTCGAATTGGATTCTAGAAGCATAATTGGCTAAGAATCAAAGAGGTGAGTGTTTGTCACTCCCTGAAAATAGGGAAAAATAATTTTCTCTTTTGGACCCGTGGATACGTAACTGGTTGAATGATCATCCTGTCCTTCTAACTCTGCACAATTTCTCAAAGGGAATTGCTAATCAAATTTAACTTAATCATAAATACAAGCAACGGAAAATACAACAAGACATAAAACTTAGACACAATCACATAGTTGATCCAAATATAAATAACAAGCCTCTCTAAACTTATTACATCAACATCGACGATAGACTACTATATTCAATTCTCCAGCTTGGCTCTATCCTTCCTTGGCTCCTTAGCATTTTTTCTTGAGCTCACCTCCCTATCTAAACAAACTTGCAAACAGATCTAAACGTTGGATTATCCAGGGTGTAATATGCCATCAGCTTTGAAACAAAGCTGAGCACTAACAGAAAAAAGTACAATCTGTAAATCCATCAAACCTATGGAACTTAAGGAATGGTGGAAGGGAATAAAAAAAGAGAGGGAAAATATGAAATAAAAATAAATAAAATAAGTAAATCAAAATGAAGTAGAAGAACCCATATTCCAAATGTACAAGTGAGTAACCCAACCAAACGATAATGTATAATACAACTATTGCCCAATTCACATTACTGTTCAGTATCTTAAGATGGTTAGTCTCTTATCAAAAGACGGTGCTTCCACGAGCATAGCAAAGTTCTCAGCCTTAAACATATAAGCAACAACAGCAACATTTTAAATCTCTTATCAAAGGATGATTATATTGCCCTTAAAATGTTGCGCCAGTTATCAAGAAGTTAAGATCGAAACGAACAATGATAGAGAAACTAAACTCAACCAATAATACTTCATGATTCATAATTTAAAATAGACCGAACCGCCCACGACTCAACCCCAACTTCACCAACTTCTCCTCATCACAAATTCGGCATAAGCCATTTGGTTTAGAATATAAACATGCTTTAATATCCGCTTGGTGAGTAAGCTATCATGTCCCAATGGCCGCAAGATCATAGCAACATGCCCTATTGACCGACTTAACCAAGATATTCAAGGTCCATGACCTGTCCACATATATGAATATAAACATGCCTTGACGGCCACTTGATGAGTAAGCGATCATGCCTAAATAGCAGCAATATCATAAAAACATGCCCCATTGGTCGACTCAGTCAAGATATTCATCCACGGATTCTATACTCACTAATGATGTCAAAATTTGGTTAGAGAAAGTAAGAAGTTGACAAGAGAGATTTGAGTGTGGTTCGGCTCTGTTAACGAAGAAGCCTACGTCCACGTATGTGTCAGAGCACTTGTACTATAGTAAATTGGGGGCCTTTGGTGAACCAATAAGGAGGGCAGTACTGCCAGAGATCAGCCGGGTATACGCGTATGAGTGTTGTATATTGCCACTCTGTAGAATAAGAATGTGATCCCCCTTGAAGAGGGTGAGTGGGCCTTTTTTTATAGATACAAGAGTCGACTCGTACAAGGTAAGTAAGTCGATATGGCAATACAATCAAATAGGGATTGATTAGCACAAATCTTGGTAGTTCCCTAATGTAGTTAGGAAACCATCTGGATTTTCCTTTAGTCTTCTAGCTGAGATATTGTCATAACCCGGAGAAGCAAAAATAGAGACAACAAGTTCCTTTTTGGTCCCGTAGGCCCGCGATTGGTGAATAACCGCATTGTCATCTATACAAACCAACAAATACAACGACATAGAGGATGCTATTCATAGAACATGTCTTATTAACATAATCAGAGGCTACAGCGAAAATATAAAAGGTTAGAAGCAACATATGCCGAAGTACGAATTATAAAAGACTATTAAATCTATACAACAGCTGGCTTATAATCTGAGGCCTACAACAAATATTAACAGTAGTACAATAGATATACAAACTAACTATTATAAAGCAGCACATCTCCGTCTTTAAGCTTCCAGCTCTAAGTCCGACGGAACATCAATCTTACGTCCTCAAGGCCTGCAAAGCTCTAGACATTGGAATGTCCAGGGCGCAAACGCCATCAGCTTTGAATACAAAGCTGAGTAAGTACATCAACCACACTCCTCACACATTACTATACAGTATCTTAAATGCGGTTAATCTCTTATCAATGACGTCTCTCACGGACATAGCAGAGGTCTCATTAAACTATAGATGAATCAATGATAACAGGAAACATGTTAAGTAACGACAAAGATAAAGATCATGTTATAACATCTCATCACATATTCACCAAATCCATGCATGCAACCCATGCGTCTATCCCACACATCTATCTTCATACCAGGATGTTGAATCCCTGACTGAATAATCATCTTACTAATTATTCCCATATTCATAACTGTTTCTCTATCCATTTGTCGATAATACTATTATGTATCCATACGTCAATACCATAATACCAATCGGAAATCACCCGACTAGGTAGTAGGTCCCATAATCCCTTAATAGGGTTACCGATCGTCTACACGGTACCTCCTATCTGTAAACAATGGAAGCGGCACATCGGACGTCTTCAACGATGTGTATATCCTCACTGATTGTCTACACAGCTGAGAATACATTAGAACACTAGCCAGACATCTTCAACGGTACACTGGACATCTTCAATAGTGCATACGCATCACTGGACGTCTTCAGCAACGAGAGGTGCACCAAGAACCCTAACCATCCCACGTCCACCCGGCTCATCAGCCGTTGATCCTACGGATCTAAAATACACATATCTCATATTCCACATTGAGGCATAGTTCCCAATTCTTTGAAAATAAAAATTTTATCACAAAAAATATGTGACGGAATCTACATGAATAAAATGACATTTTCTAAATTACACTCGACCGAAATGACACACCAAACTAGCATTGCGCTCGCTCTCTCTCTCTCTCTCTGGGAATCAAAACTAAAGTGATCTGATCTGGGGGATATTTGGTCTGTTGTAAACTTGTAGGGGGAGGGCGATGGAGCCGGACGTGAGCATCGAGACGAGTAGTATGATCCGAATAGCAGTGCTGCCGATCGGAGGAATCCCAGAGTCTAAGTTCAGAGAGTACGTGTCGATGCTGGTCAGACACCACAAGATCCAACTCTCCACAATCAGTTCTTTCTACACAGAACACCAGAAGAGCCCTTTCTCACACCAGCCTTGGGACACCGGCAGCCTCCGATTCAAGTTCATGGTTGGCGGGTCCCCTCCCAGTCCATGGGAAGACTTTCAGTCTCACCGGAAGATACTTGGTGTAATAGGGATATGTCATTGTCCCTCTTCCCCTGATCTCCAATCTGTCATCCAACACTTCTCTGCTGCTACTAAGGCCTCCTACTCTTCCTCCCTCGTCCTCCGCTGTTTCGCTTTTTCTCCCGCAGATTCTCAGGTTTGTTTCACTTCCTTGTTTATTTTATGCTTGCTGTGCCTTTAATTTATTGAGTACTATGATTTACTACTCTTTTTTTTTTTTAATTGTTTATTGTTTATTGTTAGATTGGAAATGACTGCTGAATGTGTTAGCTTGTGTTTTATTCACTTTACGGGTAAATAAATGTGTTCATGTTCAAAATGCAAGGACCATAGATTCATAACCCCCAAAGTGCGGTAAATGAAGAATAGCAAAAGATTAGAAGAAGACGAAGAACATGATAAAGCTATGCATCACACATAGATTCAGAAAGAAGATTAGTAGAAAAACAACATGGTAAATCTATGCATCACACATAGATTCCATAGGCATCACGCCGCCAGGGTTTGAATTGCATCACACAATTCTAAAAGAAGCTTCAAAGGCTCTCAAAGTCCTGTATTAGTATTCTCTTGCAAATTGAAAACATTACATACCGTATATAGATTCTAGGATTCCTAATTGATTTGGTTTCCTATTTGGAATTAGGGAACTTTGACCATAAAGACTTATATAAGCCTTTCCCTAACCCATAAATAAGACCCCAAAACCAAAACTTAACCCAAAAGATACTCATGCGTCAAAACGGCTGCTGCTGTTCAGAAGTTCTAGAAATTGCTGAACTATGTTGACTTAAAGTAATAAAAAAAAATTAACAAAAATTACCCAGAAGTAAAGTAACTTAAATAAATCTTAAATGACCAGTCAATTAAACTTCAAACCCGGTTATGATAGCTCCCACATTGAATATTGAGCATATTTGAAGATCTGTTGGTCTTTGACTTTATGCTTTCTAGGGCTATTTATTGTTCACTTCATTCTCTCCTGGTTGGAAAAAGTTCGGCCTCGAGTTTTACAGTGCTGAAGTATGAGAATCCCTAGCGTCTTGGAGTGAATTTTTTTGCACTAAAGAACCCTAGCCTTGGAATCCTTCATTCTCATCAGTTGGAGACGTCAATGAAAGAAGTTGACTATGGTTACTTTGATCCATATCATAGAACTTCTCAGGAATGACAAAATCAATTGTTTGAACTTGTTGAGATTGTCCCACAACGGGGACTTATACCCTAGCTACTCAATGTATAAGTTCAAGGGGCTACTCCACAGTCTCCACCCATTACCAATTGGTTTTGGGTTGGATGCTTCAATTTAACATGGTATCAGAGCAGGTTATTGTTTGGCCCAATTTGTCCACGTGTGCTCCATGTCACCCTATCTCAGTAATCCACGTGTTTGGCTGTCAGTCATGCCACAAGTGCGGGGGCGTGTTGAGATTGTCTCACATCGGGGACTTATAGCCTAGCTACTCAATATATAAGTTCAAGGGCTACTCCACCCATTGCCAATTGGTTTTGGATTGATGCTCCAATTTAACAGAACTTACCCTAGAGTTTTTTATACAACAATCTAAACCATGGTCTTTGTTCTCTTTAATTTGCTCAAACTATACTTTAGATTGTTCCATCTCCTCTTGGACATCTTCAACTATTATGTGACTGATGATGGCTTTCGACACCTTGAGCTCTTCCATCGCTAAAGTATCCTTCGATGCTTTGACTGGATCGAAAACTTCGATTCTCCAAATTATCTAATCGGATACTAGTCCATAATTCGGAAAATGTCTCATCTCATTGGTAATCGGTCAACCTTCCTCGAAAAAATCGTCCGTAGTGCGTGGACATGTATGTAACTTGCTCTGATACCGAGCTGATGTAGGCTAAGTGTGGGCTTAAGATTAAGCAAAGGAAAAAATGGGAAATAGTGGACTGTTCTAGGTGCTACCATGAACATTATTTTAGGTTTGGGTTGTTTATTTGATAGATTCTAGGGTTAGGGTTGGAAGATAAGAATTTTGGGGGATTAGAGGGGCTAATCCTGATCTGAATATGATGATTTTTGAAAGCTAAAATAGTGCAGCAAACTAGAGAAAAAAAGAAGATTAGTAGAAGAAGAAGATAACTAGGCATCACACCAAGAATCCTTGGGCATCGCACCTAGAGATTGAATTGCATCACACAATTCTATAGAAGCTTCGAGGGCTCTCAAAATTCAGTATTATTATTCTCTATCAAATTGAAAGCCAGTACATAGCTTTATAGAGACGCTAAGATTCCTAATTGATTTAGTTTCCTATTTGGAAATAGGAAACTTTGACAACTAAGACTTATTTAGACCTTTCCATTATCCATTAATAAGATCCGAAAACCAAAACTTGACCCAAAGGACGAACCACAGGTCACAACCACATCCCATCTCCAGAAATTCGAGAAATTACAGAATCACCCCTGACTCAATAAACTTAATGAAACATAAAAACTAACTGCAAAGTCACCTAAGAGTAAATAGAGAATAAGACTATATTAACTTAAACTTGAAAGATTCATTATTGAAGATCTAAAGTGGTCCCTCCTTGAAATCAAGAAGCCCATAGGACAACACCTTGATATCTTTAATTTTATGCTTTCTTGTGCTTTTTGTTGTCCACATCATCAACTCTTTGAGTTGCTTGGGTTTGGAAACATTAAAGTTAGACAAGCCATTGGGTGTTGGTAGAATTCTTGTGTTTTCTCTTATTTGAACAGTTGAAAGGTGCTACTTTCTGGGTTGAAGGCCTTTAGTTTATTGTTAACTTGATCGAGGTTGCATGTAAGCTATTCTGGGCACTGGGTTTCTCAGGATCTGAAAATGACTGATTGGCACTTCAAATATATTCTCCAGTCTGGGTTTGGAAACTCTTGTATCGACTTATAACATTTTCACTTAGCATATCATTCTAAACCTGTAAAACTTCATTTATGACAATGAATGAATCTTGTTGTAGGGGACTTGAGTGCCCCCCTCGATATTTAGTGTTGTAGATGTGTTTTTGACTGAAAACTTGATGTTTATTGTTGAAAAAACTAATGTCAATCTCTGTACATCGACTCTTTCCCTCTCTGATTTGGCACTTCTGTTTATGGCATGGACTAATTGCTTCCTTTATTTTTATTTTTTATGTGTTGCAGCTAGAGGATGAAAGCAAAAGGGGGGGTAACTTGATTCTGTTTCCTCCTGCTGATCGGCAAACGCAGGAATTCCACTTGCACACGATGGTGCAAGATATTGCTGCCTCATTGCTGATGGAATTTGAAAAATGGGTTCTTCAAGCAGAACCTGCTGGAACTATTCTGAAGACACCTTTAGATTCCCAAGCTAGTCTCAACTCAGAGGAGGTTTATGTTTAGGTGTCCTAAGGATTTGATATTATATTTCTTTTTAATGTCCGTATCACTTTAGGCTTCCGTTCTTCTTGAGATGCCATGTATTAGACATTGGAACTTAATCATTTTCCTTGACCAAATGCAGGTTATCAAGGCCAAAAAGCGGAGACTTGGCCGGGCACAAAAAACCATAGGGGATTATTGTTTGTTGGCAGGATCGCCTGTTGATGCGATTGCCCATTACTCTACTGCCTTAGAACTTGCAAGGTTGACTGCAGATTATTTCTGGTATGCTGGCGCATTGGAGGGCAGTGTCTGTGCCTTGCTGGTAAGTGTACTTTTTGAACCAAGATAATCCAACATTAGTTAGATACTTGTTCATGCCAAGTGCTTAAAGGGCATGGTGTTCGACCCGTGGTCAATTGCATAAGCATTCTTCCATTTCTCTCTATTCGTCTTAGGCGCACAGACACGGGGACACACAATTTCTCAGAAAAGTAGGACACGGATACGCCGAGGACACATTGAATACACACGCACACACATATATATATATATATATATATATATTATGGACAGAGTAAAAAAAAACGTAGCATCAAAATTGGCATAAAAAATACACCAAATCATAGCAACATATTTAAGATATTTAGATAACCCAAAAAAAAAAAAAACATATATTCCCTTTCCCTAATTCTGCAAGCCTCAATTGCTGGAGATAACAAGAAAAAAAACATTTAATAAGAAAATTTCTAGAAAAGAAGAGATAGGAGGAAGGGAAAAAAGACGGAGAATTTGAATTCAATTTAAAACCAAAGGCATAATATCACAGTACTTAATAAATGAAAAGGCATAATGTCCCACTGTGATTCAATCGAAAACTGAAAAGCCTATTGTACAGCAAAAATTAGTGTTTACACATACATGAGTCTAGGGACTAGCATAGTCTGCAGCACCTTAAAGGGAATTTCACTTTGAAAAGAGGAGCCAAAAAAAAAAAAAACCCTAAATTGGGATCTAGTTTGAAAAAAACCATCATTTGAAAGACTCTAACGTGTCCCCAATTCAGAAAAATAACGAAGATAATGTACACTCTATTTTCACGTGTCTGTCCGACACTAATGTGTCAGCCAAAACAGAGTGCCCGTGCTTCATAGCTCTTTGTGTTTGAGACATGAAGTTTGGCTAGAGATTGGGTTTCCACGAACTTCGTTTGTCGGATATACATTCGAGTTAGTTATTAGCCAGGGAAAAAAATACTATGATAAATTGATAATAGCTAATCCTGCTAACCATTGTTGTTATAAACTCGGTCAAAACTTAAAAGCAACTCTCGAAGTTCTTGGAAGCCTGCTTATTTTATGAATGATCATTGTTGTTCCTCTAGATGTGGCCTCTTCTATTATCATATCATCAGTTAACTTTCAGTGTCCTTGTATTCATTTGGTCGAACATACATATTCTGCATTCACTGTAATACTTTCCATGTTGTTAGATTGATCGAATGGGCGAAAAAGATCCAGTTTTAGAGGAAGAGGTAAAGTACCGGTACAATAGTGTCATTGTGCATTACCGAAAGTCATTTATACAAGACAATGCTCAGAGGTAATTGTTTCTTGTTCAGTCTCTTTTTTGCTTTTGTTTTCTTTTTGGTGTTTGGATCTTCTTTGGAGGAATTGTGGTACCCCAATCGTTGAATATTGATGCTACTCGTGGGTATAACATCTTATTTGCAAGGTTATTTAAGGCGCAAGGCGCACTGAGGCGCAAAGGTCTCCTGGAGTCTAGGAGCGAGGTGCAATCCGAGGTGCGCGCCCGAGCGAAGCGAGGCGCACTTTTACACGATTTTATTTTACATGATTTTACATGTAAATAGCTTATCTAAAATATGATTTTAGATGATTATAAGTTAAAAGAGATATTAAATCATCAATATTGAACACTTTGGCCTGATCTTGCTTTGAACTTACACTAGCACCACTCTCCATTTATCTAAATCTAAATACACAATAAGAATACAATTGAGGTATCAAATTTAATTGATAGCAATGCGGATGTCTTAACTTCTAAAGTCTGTTTTAATGTGTGTTTTTTTTTTGTGGGCAAAGATTAAGATATTATAGTAGTATTAGTTTAGTACCATTCAAAAAAAATAAAAAAAATAAAGTAAAGAGAAAAAAAAAAACAAAAAAAAAAAGAACATAACAGAACCCAAAAAAAAAAATAAAGAACAGAAAAAATAATAATAATAAAGAAGATCAATTCAGGAATCATATATAAAGGAAAAAAAAAAAGAAAAAAAAAAAGAAGACTGTCTATTTGTCTCATTGTCTGTTTTGCAGAAGAAGAAAGAGAGGAAAAAAAAAAAAACAGTCGCCACTCCCGTTATACTACGGAGTCTTGAAGAAGAAGAAGAAGAAAAGGAAAAATAAGAAGAAGAAGATGATCGCAGCAAAAAAAATAAAAAATTAAAATAAAGGTCGCAAACAGTCGCGACTGAAGAAGAAGAAGAAGAAGAAGAAGAAGAAGAGGAAGAAGAAGAAAAGGAAAAAGAAGAAGAAGAAGATGATCGCAGAAAAGAAAAGAAAAGAAAAAAAAAAGAAGTCGCAGACAGTGGCGACTCGCGACTGAAGAAGAAGAAGAAGAAGAAAATACCTGGTTTTGCTTCGCAGAATCGCAGCTCCTAGGGCTCGACTAGTTCGCCTCGTCTTCTTTCCTGTCTTCTCCCCCCCCCCCCCCCCCCCCCCCCCCCCCGATATGCGATTGTGATTTGGGGGGGTAAAAATGTTGTTTGGGTCTCGCTTGCCTTAGGCGCGCGCTTCACGAACCTTGTGCCTCCAGAAAAAGCGCCAAAAAAAGGCGCGCCTTTTGTGTGCTTGTTTGACGTCGCCTGGCCCAACCTTAGGCGAGGCGCAACCTTTGAGCCCGCCTGCGCCTCGCGCCTAGGCGCGCCTTTCACAACAGAGCTTATTTGTTCATAGAGTGCTAGAATATTGGTCATGTACGTGCACATTCAAATGTACTGCATATAGGGCAGTCTCTGTATTATAAACCTAGTGAGTGGGATTTCTCGAACTGTACTACATGTATATAGACGAGAAAAGAAAAGGAAAAGAAGAATTACCTCTCTCTTTACATTTTTGTCTTTGAGCGGGAGTGTATAAACACTTTATTCCTATGAATGCGTTAAGTATAGATATATTTTATCTCTGCCAGAATTGAAACATAAAAACTTGATTAGATAAATAGGAAGTCATGAGACTATGAATAATAAATTAAAAGTGCAGACAATCATTTTGAAGAAATTATATCTAATAAGACTCGGAGCATAAAAATAAAATTGCTAACATTAGCTCAAAAACTTAAAGTTATAAGCAAATTAACAGTTTAAGAAACTTGGTTGTTCAACAATAGACTGTTACCTTTTGCCACCGAGAGTGGGAAGGACTGACTTGTCATTGTATTAGGCCTGAAGCTCTTAACACCACTTGCCAGCTTTGTGCAATTGGCTGGTCATGTCAACATGCTTATGCTTTCTCTACTGAAACTTGTACCACAAAATAGCGTTCATCACATTTTTACGAATTGTTGGGAACCGTTGTTAATTTGTCTAGCCGACTCTAGGCTATGAGCCTGGCCTGCTGCAGGGGCCCCTGCAGATGGCCTCAACTCAAATGTCAGTTTGTCATTATTCGGTTAATCTATTTCATTTAATTTGTCATGATTTGTATTACTTTTTATTAATATTCCAAATGTTGAACATTTGATGAAAATGTTACTATAGAGAACACAGTTTGAAATGTGCATTTCAAGCAAGTATATTTTGCGGTTAATTTTTTGGTAAAGTAGTAAAAGTTTGGGCGAGCGAGAACACAATGTGAAATGTGTATTCCATGAAATTGTATTTCACTTTCCAATTAATGTATTGGGCGTATGGTGTACCCCAGTGCATTAGCTACAGAGAGACATACGACTAAACTTTCCTGGCAGTCTGTTTTCGACACAGTACCATTGAAGATGAGTGGATTCATGAATTAAGGAAGTGGTCTGTAAGTATATGTATGTGATCTGAGCTATTGCTACAATTTTTTTGGATTGAAAGGTCTGTATATAGCTGCTGGGTTTGTAATATCGTTTGTTATTCTTTGCAAGGTTTATGGTGGCTTTAGGCTATGAAATTCTTGTAGAGTTAAGGTTCGAACAGTAAAGGAAAGGTTGTATGATTTCTAGATGTAAGAGTTTAAAATTGGCTAGGTTTTGACATAAGATGTTTTTGAAGCTTCTGAAAGTTGGTTGCTGGAAATTCTGGTAGAAGGGTTGTGGGTGTTTATCTAAGGGCTTTTGAATATTGAAAATGCTTAGGTTATGGAATTAGGTTTTTGCAATGAATAAGTAAACTAAGAAAGATTCCTTGGGCTTTGCTCCTGAGGTTAGGCTGTTTCAAAAACCAAACAGTTTTCAATTTTCTAACAGCTCATCTCTGTCGTATTGAGAAGTACATAGTTTTAGGCTGCTGGACGTCGATGTATACTTAGACTCGGACTCCCTGCCTTTACAAGATTAGTATTTTAAAAATGTAACTTCGAAATTTTGGAACTAGGACCACCCAACACCTACTAAAGGCCATTTAGGAAGACTTGATATGTGATAACATAGCTAGATCCAACAGTATTGCTGCAATGTATTATGTAGCAAATCTAGGAATGTTCTGAGCACTTTTATTTTCCAACAATGTCATAGAATCATAGAATCCACCATTGCGCTATCAACAAATTGGCTAAAGCAAATTGTATGAATCAAGTTGAACAGAAACGTTGATTAGATGAAGTCCCTAGTGTTCTGCCCTAAAATTACCATTTTGCTCCTTTCTTTCTCGACAGCATGTTACGGATTCTTATTAAAATTTTATTGTTGTGTTGTGATAAGAACCAAGTGTATGTCACCAATTGCTCCAAAAGCTTAAGGTGTTAGAGAATGGGCTAGACAATATATATCAAGCTTTAACACCCTTCCTCACATGTAGGGGTGTACAAGGACTGACCTGAACCGAACCAAACGGATGGGTCGGTTTTATAAAAATTACTCTAAGCTGAAAACCGACCGGAACCGTCCAATTCGGGCGGTTTTTAAAATACGAAAAAACCGAAAAAAATCGACCGATGAACACCCCTACTCACATGCGTCCCCGTTTCTCACATGGAGGTGCAACAGAGACAAATAAGAGTACAACATGCAAATTCTAACGGGGACATCGACTTGAACCCAAGACCTCCCAGAACCGAGGTTGCGCTATCATGTTAAGTCACTAGTTGCTCCAAAAGCTTAAGGTAGGGGGGGGGGGGGGGGGGGGGGGGGGGGGGGGGAATGTATATCAAGCTTTAACACTTAGCATATTACCTCTTCTAAAAACCAATCTTCAAACAATAAAAAAGTGGCCCCACTGAATTGGTGATCATTCTTCGTCGACTGTTCACCTGTTTAAGTTACCGAAGATGCCTTTCCTTTGGCATGCTTTTTCAAACCAGCTCGAAAACAACTAACGAGAAGGCATTGCTTGCCCGTTAGTGCACCACAAGATGGACAAAGTTAACGTGAATATATGAAGACTTACCACACTTTCAACATAACATCCACAATTTGTGCTCCCAGAACCACATCTTGGCCGTGAGCACTCTGGAAATGTATTGCTGGCACATTATTCAAAAAGGCATTAGAATTACTCAACCATAGTGCATTTTGAGGAATTAGGCACTATGACTTATGAAAGATGTGAGTCCAGAATCCCTTGACCCAAGGGTGATGGTCAAAGAAGGGTACTGATGCTACGTGGACCAGTAGGGTTTTAGATAGAAGTATTCGGGGTCCTATCGCCCCAGTCAAGGTCAATAGGTAAAAAGAGGGAATGTCAAAGTCAAAATAGGTCAAAGAAACAAAAGTGTAGAAATGGGTAAACTCGACCGATCGAGTTTGCTGTTGTTAACTCGACCGATCGAGTTTGCTGTTGTTAACCCGATTGTTCAGAGTCAAATTCTGTAGATCGAGTTTGTCAGTTAGCATTCCTGCCATGTTTTGCCCAATAATTCCTTGTAAAAAACCGATTTATTAAGGCATAAAAGGGAGGACCTTCCAAGGTCACAATCACTTCCTTTGAAAAATAAAAGGGTATTGTGCCATGTTTGGTACTTCAAAGTGCAATATCAAAATCGTTTCAAGGAATCAATTTCTTGCAAATCTTTGCCAAAAATTAGGAGTTTTTCTAAAACATGTTTAAACTATTGGGGTATGGCTTCCAACTTTAAAACCAAAGACAAGGCAATGTGTTGAAAAGAATACTCCCTTAGGTTTAACAATTGAAATTCTTAGAGTGTGTTTGGAGAACTATAGGGATGGACTTTTTAAACCATGAGTTCATTTACAACAACAAATTGTGTTTGGTGGGGTTGTATTTTTGATAGGAATTCCATATGTGAAATGTCCATCTAGAGAAGCTCTCCATCTTGGCATCTCAAAGCTCTTGTTTTTTGACTTCTTGCGAAATCAATATGTATCATTAAAGTACCTGAAGTGAATTCTACTATTACCCTTTATTTGTCAAAGTTAACTTTTATTTTGATCATACATCACAAATTATTTACATACCCTACCGGAACTATCCTTTATGTACATGCACAAAAAAAAACTTTGCAAATGACTAATGTGAAGAACACAAAGATATGCTATTGTGCATCTTCTTCTTTTATAGGCTTCAGAGTATTGTATTTGGCATGCTCTGTTTTTGGGTCTTCATGAGAATTGCAGATTTTTTGTATCTATGGTTTGGAATTTGACTTCACAATTAAATACATCTAATACTATACACACACACACACACATACACACACATTGATATAAAGTAGCCAAATGATGAAAGTCAGGTTCCATGTAAGGCCAACCGATTTGGACAACTCGCTGACCCCCCTCTTTGGTTCTTGTTTGGACTTCATATCATGACCGATGAAGAATTACTACCACGTAGAGCACGAGCACGGAGCACCACGTTACCCATATGCCCACTAATACCCAAAGAGTGAAGTTTTGCAGCGCTCACCCCAAAATTGCTCACCCTTTGCTCACCCTACTCTCCCATTGGCTAATGCAGTAGGGCCCAGTACTTTACAGTTTACACCATTAATTAATTCTCATTTAATATTGGGCCCCACTGCATTAGCCAATGGGCGAGGAGGGTGAGCTAAGGGTGAGCAATTTTGGGGTGAAAGGGTGAGCAATTTTGGGGTGAGCAAAAATGTATTCATGCCCAAAATTGTTCGATAAAGAAGTAACACTAATACTGATAACTTTGCTTTAAAATTTTTTTTTTGCCAAAACACTCTGGTGTTAATCATTCTTTTGGGAGCAATTGTTATAATTCCCTAATTTGAATCCCAAATTTGATTTTCAAATGCTTTGACAGTTGTACTTGTTTAATTATAGTACTGGGGACAACTGTCAAAGAATTGCGACCCAAATTTAGGATACAAATTTGGGAACCATATCATTACCCTTCTTAATTCAAATTTGAGAACCAGAGTTGCTTCGCACTTTTAAGATGTTGGCACCAAACTAATTTTGACATGTAGATGTACTTAATTCAAAAGCACTTCTAAAACACACATTCATCTGAAAACCACTATCTTTTGAAAGTTTGTCTAGCAAAGTCCATTTTATAAAATCCATCCTTAAAATGGATTTTTATGTGGAGAAGCTGCGCCAAACACATTCTTAGTTTTAAAAGTATGAAGCTATTGTTGGTTTTCAGAGAATTTATTTTCAGAGCGTTAGAGACGACAATTGTTATTATATGATCGTTTCGATGTTATTCATCGTTGTGGATATATATTAATTAGACTTTAAATTGAGGGTTTTGTATCTCCCTATTAGTGTGAGAAGTAGAAAATCTTTCTTTCTTGTCACCTTTTAACTTCTTGTTCTTGTTGCATCGCATGTGAAGGATCTGCTCGTCCAATATGAGTTCTTGTGTCGGACATGTCTCATACCGTACTCTGATTATGTCATGCAGACATGGGTATATTGGGGGCACATTAGACTATTAGAGACTATGTAACACAAAATGATATTGTTGATCACTTCTCTACAAAAAAGAAAAGAAAAGATATTGTTGGTCACTTGTATGATATAAGATGTATCCTTTTGAAGGTTGCTATCAAATAATAAAAACTTGCGACGACAACATCTTTTACTTTCCAATTTTTGTAGTTCTTAGTTTTTTTATTTTGTGTGTATATATATATATATATTTATACATATATGATATGTTTAACTTTCCTTGTTATTGTAATTCTAAATATGTGAAACACTCATAACGATACTCTCTCTTTATATTGTGCAGAGTTTCACCCCTAAGCTTTGAACTTGAGGCTACTCTGAAATTAGCAAGATTTCTCTGCAGGTAGACTTGTTAACCTATCTTTTTGGTTCCATAAATGCACCGTATTCTTGAGGAATTTTTTAACTGGAGTTTCCGTATAAAATAAATTTTGAGGAACTTTTTATGCTTAAGCTTCGTAGAAGGGAGGAAGATGGGGGAAGGGGGTTGGAATACATCTGAGTTGAGATGAGATTTATGTATTGCTTAATGGGCTTATGGCTATCATATATATATATATAATTATATAATATATTTATGGAGTTGAATTATTTATGTTTCTCACCTTATTAATTTGTAAAACATATTATATCAAGGACTACAATTTTGTTTTAGTGTGTCATCCTGGACCCCTCATAAATGGAACTGTCTTGAACTACATGGAAACATTTGGAATCATACACTAGAAGCTTATTTGTGAATAGTCGAGGCAAAGAATTGTATTGATTAAACATATCTAAAGGCTGAAAAACTATTTGCACTAAAGGAGGTTATAATATAATTGGAATGTAAACGCTTCTATAAATCGCAAATAGTTGAACTAAATAGCAGTATGTATGATTCTAAGGTTAATTTACTGATCTAATACTGAATATTCAATTAATGACAAATAATCTGTATGATTGCTATTATCATGTGTATATATGGACTTTTGATCCATAGGATCCTACCACGATTAGAAACCACTTTTTGAAATCTTTGTGGATGCATTCATGGAAAAAAATTAAAATCCAATTCTATCGGGAATAGAAGTAAAGCAGATACATATAGAAGTATATGATAATTCAAGGTTAATTGTACCTGGTTGTATTTGTAGAGGGGAGGTGGGGGAAGTCTTTAAAATAAGTATAAGTGCAAAGGGCTTTCTGATATATAATACTTAAAAAGGCAATATATTTTCAATTGGTGAAATTTGAATTTGCATCGGCTACCCAGTTTCAAAATTTGTTAAGAGTCGGGATTTAGAAAATTTGGCCTTAACGTGGATTCTGTTAAAGTGTAGTCTTGTAACTTAGTGTAATGTGTATGTAATGAATATGTAGTTGTCCCGCATTGGAAAACAAGAAATATAGTCTAGTTGAGCTAAAGCTTATATATAGGCTCTTGTATTCTTTTTTCATAATTAATATACAGTACCCACTTTTACATGGTATTAGAGCTGGTCATCTTGACCTAGTGAGAAAAAGAAAAGAAAAGAAAAGAAAAAAATGGCCGACCCAAGTGTTTAGGGTCGAGAGTCTCAAGCTAACCACAAGTCACAACCAGCCCAGCTGCAAGTCACATCCAGACCCAGCCATCGACGACCACTCCCAGCCACCGGCAACACCCACCGCACCTCTGGCAACCCTCGTCCAACGCCGGCGACCCTCCAGCAGCACTTTTGTACCTCAGCGACACCCCAATCATCTCCGTCAGCCTTTTGTTTACATTTTTTGGTTGTGATCTGAGTCCCAGTAAGTTTTGTGGCTTTGTTTGGCTTCAGATCTTGTCTCTTTTAATCAGTTTGGTTCCGATCTGTTCTCCATGGAGTCCAAGGTTCTTCCACAACTCACCAATCACAAGTTAAATGGTTCGAATTTTCTTCAATGGTCCAGGACTGTCACTATTGCCCTCACTGGCTTGGGTTTTGATGATCACCTCACCGGGGTTGCTCTTGCCACCGATGAGAAGGCCGTTAAGCAATGGAGACAAATGGATGCTTAGATTGTTGCACATCTTTGGAATTCTATGGAACCGCAAGTTGCGGATATGTGTGGTCATTTGGGCAAGTGTAAGGAGATTTTGGAGTATGCTCATCTCTTGTACTCCAGTGATTTGACTCAGATGTACAATCTCATTTCAGTTGTAACAGAGTGACTTATCAGTGACTGAATACTTTGCTTCATTTAAACAGTTGGTTGTAGTGTTGAATAACGTCCTTCCTATCACTACTGAGTACTGATGCGAAGGAACAACAGACACAGCGAGAGCAAATGGACGTTATGAAATTTCTTGTTGGATTGAAATCCGATTTTGAACCGAGACATCAGCGTGTCCTGAGGAGTACTTCTCGGGATCAGGCTCCCAATCTTTCTGTTACTGATCACTCCGCTCTAGTTACTCAGGTCCACAGCCTACTATCGGTAGAGGTGGTTGTAATCCCCGTCGTGGTGGTAGAGGATATCGTGGTAGGCGTGGGGGCCGTGGTAGAGGTGGTCCCCCACGACATTGCACCAATTGTGATAAGGATGGATGGCCATATCAAGGAGACATGTTGGGACCTCATTGGTCGCCCTGCACGGTTGGCACATGATGTTGTTACTGTGATGCTTCTCCTCCTCCTCCTCTTGTTGTGGGTGATCATTTTTCGGTCTCTCGTGAAGAGTATTCTCAATTTTTTCAGTTCCAGGCATCTGCCCCTAGTCACTCACTAGTACATCCACTGCTTGTCTTTCTTCTCGTTCTACACATTGGGTAGTTGACTCTACTGGCATGGATCATCTCATAGGCAAGGATCAAAATTTCCTTTTGTTTCCATCGAAACGGCCGAAACGTTTCCGTTTCCTAGGTCATGGAAACGAAACAGCCATGGAATCTCACAATTCCATGGATTCCATTGAACCGACTTTGTTTCTTTTGTTTCCATCGAAACATAATTGTTTCCATCGAAACAAACCTATGATTCTGCATCGTTTCATTTGCTTCCAACGAAACATCCTTGTTTCCATCGAGATAATCATGTGGCTGTGTACTTGTCATATGGAACAACCATTTTATTTTAAAGATGGCTTATTAGCTTAATATATACTTATATGTATCTTTTGCATTCTATGAAGTGTTTCGAGATTCTATGAAGTGTTTGACAGTAGATTGACGACTTAATCCTCATGTATTTTCAATTTGAATTACACATTTTTAATGCATCTCTACATATATAGACCTCTCAAATGTTCAATTAATCAATTATTAGCTTTATACATGCATATAGTTAAGTTTGAAGTTATATTTCCCCATGTTTCCAATTTTTTCGGCTGTTTCCACATGTTTCCGTTTCTGGGCAGACCGAAACAATAGACCGAAACGAAATTTTGATCCTTGCTCATAGGTATATCCAACCTTTTTCGTCTCTTGAATTGTCATCTTCATTGCCCCCTGTTTCCTTGGCAGATGGCTCCTCTATGCCCGTTGAAGGCATCGGGATTGTCCAATTATCCCTATATTTGTCCTTGTCTTCAGTTCTTTTTATTTCTCGTTCGCTTTTTAATTTAATATCTGTTGCCAAGTTGACTAAAAATCTTAATGCCTATGTTTCTTTTTTCCCTGATTTTGTTCTTATTCAGGATTTGACAACTCGGAAGACGATTGTCATAGGGCATGAATCTGATGGTCTATTCTATTTTGATGATTTGCCTGCATCTTCTGCTCCAACAGCTTGTCCTGCTATTGTGTCTCCTCACCAGATTCATTGCCGCCTTGGTCATCATTCCTTGGCCAATTTGAAGTCGCTAGTCCCTAGTTTGAGTCATTTATCTTCCTTAGTGTGTGAGTCGTGTCAATTGGGGAAGCATCACGTGTCCAATTTGCTCCCCGAGTCAATAAACGTGTCTAGTCCATTTCAATTAGTACATTAAGATGTTTGGGGTCCACACTGTATAACCTCCATTAAGGGGTTTCGGTATTTTGTTAGTTTTGTTGATGATTATTCGATAACTACATGACGTTATTTAATGAAACATCTTTATGAGTTGTTTTCTATATCCTGTGCATTCTGTAATGAAATTAAAACTCAGTTTAATGTTCTTATTCAAATTCTACGAAGTGACAATGCACAAGAATATTTTCCCCATCTATTCACCACGTGTTTGGAACAATGTGGCATGCTTCACCAATCACCATGTGTTCACACACCTCAGCAAAATGGTGTTGCAGAAAGGAAAAACCGACACTTGTTAGAAATCACCTGTACCTTGTTATTTGAAATGCGAGTCCCCAAGTGTTTTTGGGGAGATGCAGTTCTTATTGCTTGCCATTTGGTTAGTCGTATGCCCTCTTCTGTCCTTTACGAGTGCACACCTTATGCCACCTTGTTTCCAACTACATCTCCTCTCCCGGTTGCTCCCCGTGTGTTTGGGTGTGTCTGTTTTGTGCATCAGCTTACATCAGGAACTGATAAGTTGGACCCTCGTGCTATTAAGTGTGTCTTCTTAGGGCATTCCAGAACCAAAAAGGGGTACCGTTGTTATTGTCCTTCATTGTGCCAAGTCCTTTGTCTCTGCAGATGTTACTTTCGTTGAGTCAACCCCATATTACTCTGAGTCTCACTGATCCTGACTTTTTGCTTCCCCTACGTCTTCTGTTAGCTCCAGCATCTTGGTTGAACCGCCCTGCCCTCCAGACAGACACCCGTCGTCGTCGTCAGAATGTTGAGACCATTTCGGATTTGGCTGCTCCGTCTACAGATTCCGTGTCTTCAGATCCGCCTCACTCATCCTCTGACTTTCCGATTGCTCTCCGGAGGGTAAGCGTACTTGTACTTCTCATCCTATTTCTAATTATGTCTCCTGTGATCATTTGTCTCATGCTTTCTCTTCGTTTGTTGCCTCTTTGTCTACTATTTCTACTCCTAAGTCCATTGCAGAGGCTCTTTCCTATTCAGGGTGGAGACAAGCTATGGAGGATGAGATGCTGAGAAACTGGTACTTGGGAGTTAGTACCTCGAAGTCTGTAGTTGGGTGTCGTTGGGTTTTTACTGTTAAGATACATCCCGATGGCACACTTGACCAATTGAAAGCCCGTCTAGTTGCCAAGGGCTTTACTCAGGTTCATGGTCTTAATTGTTCTGGGAAATTCTCTCCAGTTGCCAAGATTGCTTCAGTTCGCCTTTTTATCTCCCTCGCTAGTACCTATCACAGGCTTTACATTAGTTGGATGTCAAAAACGCCTTTCTGAATGGTACTCTTTCGGAGGAAGTGTATACGGAGCAACCACCTGGGTTTGTTGCTCTTGGGGAGTCTAGTATGGTATGTCAATTGAGGAAGTCCTTATATGGCCTGAAACAGTCCCCTCGTGCTTGGTTTGGATGATTCAGTGAGGTAGTTGTTGAATTTGGTCTCCAGCGGTATGGTGTTGACCACTCTATGTTTTATAGACACTCTTCAGCAGGTAAATTCCTACTGGTTGTTTATGTTGATGACATTATTATAACTGGTAATGAGTCCAAGGGAATTCAGGAGTTGAAATCCTTTTTAAAGATTTGGGACAACTTAAGTATTTTCTGGGATTTGGAGTGGCTAGATCTGGTGAAGGGATTTGCCTTTCTCAAAGAAAGTATGTTCTTGATATTCTCTCTGAAACAAGCATGTTAGGGTCCAAGCCCTTGTATACTCCTATGGACCCTAGCCCTTGTATACTCCTATGGACCCTAACACTAAGTTATTACCAGACCAGGGGGGAGCTCCTTGATGACCTGAGACAGTACAGGTGTCTTGTAGGGAAGCTTAATTATCTAACAGTGACTAGACCCAATGTTGGATTCATAGTCAGTGTGATTAACCAGTTTATGGATTGTCCTTGAACAACTCATTGGGATGTTGTGATACATATATTGAGATATCTCAAAGGTGCTCTAGGACATGGTTTGTTGTATAAGGACTATGGTCACATACGTGTTGAAGGTTATACTGATGCAAATTGGGTAGGTTCCCCTGGTGATAGGAGGTCCACTACTGACTATTGTGTTATGGGTGGAGGCAACCTTGTGTCGTGGAAGAGTAAGAAACAAACTTTGGTCACTCGGTCTAGCGCATAATCAGAGTATATGGCTATGGCTCACACCACTTGTGAGCTAGTGTGGTTAAAACATTTGTTAGAGGAACTTGGATTTGCTGAGATCACTCCAATGAATTTGCCATGTGATAATCAAGCTACTGTTCACATTGCTTCTAATCCCGTATTTCATGAAAGAATGAAGCACATTGAAGTCGATTGTCACTTTGTTCGAGAGAAGCATTTGCAAAATGTTATTCACATTTCATGTGAAGTCCGCAAATCAGTTGGCCGACTTGTTTACTAAAGTGTTAGATGGGATTCGAGTGAAATACATTTGTGACTGTTGTCATCCCACATCGCTTAGATGTGTTGTTACCTGTGCGGTTTATAAGGCCTTAGTTCTCGTCTCTTTAACACCTGGGTTTTAAGGAGTTGAATGGGCTTGGCCTTACAAGTGGTATCAGAGCCTTGTTTGTCCCCTATATCCGTAATCCACGTGTGAACCTTGACACACGTGCGGGGGCGCGTTGTCGTCCCGCATCGCTTAGATGTGTTGATGCATGTGCGGTTTATAAGGCCTTTGTTCCCCTCTCCTTAACACCTGGGTTTTAAGGAGTTAAATGGGCTGGGCCTTACAAGTGTGACAAGCTTGGTGCATATGATATGTATGCTCCAGCTTGAGGGGGAGTGTTAAAGGTAGTCTTGTAACTTAGTGTAGTTGTGTATATGTAATGAATATGTAGTTGTCCCACATTGGAAAACAAGAAATATAGATTAGGTGAGCTAAGCCTATATCTACTACTATATTATAAGAAGATAGCCCCGTTAAGTAAGCACGTCAAAAAATATGAACTTCCTCTTTTGCCCTTCATTACATCATAATTTACTCATATATTTATCTATACATCATAAGGATATATTGATTTGTGTGAGGGTAAATTTGTCATTTTGGACAAATAATTACATTCAAGTCAGCTTTTGAAATTTTATTTAATACAATAATGAGCTTTTAATCAACAATCTTGTGTCTAATTACATTTGGGTCAACAATTTTTTGACAATTTATTGTTGACTTCAAAAAAAAGTCAACAAAAGTGGCTTTTTGGTGGCTATTTAGGAATTGGTCACTAATATTTACAATTTGGTCAACTTCTTCTCTCAAATGAGGTTTCAATCAACAATTTGTGTCTAATTACATTTGGATCAATACTTTTTGGGATATTTATTATTCACTTCATAAAAAGTAAAAAAAAAAGTGGTTATTTTAGTGGTTATTTAGGAATTGGTCACTAATATTTCCAATTTGCTCAACTTCTGCTCTCAAATGTAGGATTAATATATTTTAATAGGTGTAATTGCATTTAGGTCAGCAAGTTTTGGGATATTTATTATTAACTTTAAATTTTTTTAAAAAAGTGCCTATTTTAGTGGCTATTTAGGAATTGGTCACTAATTTCACATTTTGGTCAACTTCTTCTCTAAAAATTAAGTTATGGTATATCTAAAATGGCAAATAAAGTGGTTATTTTAGTAGCTATTATGAATTGCTCACTAATATTTACATTGTGGTCAGCTTCTTTCCTCAAATTCAGGATTTATAGATTATATTCGAATATCAATTAAGGCCTACAAACACATTCATGCCCCTTTTTTAGAGGAAATACCCTACTTGTGTCATATATTTTTAGTGCCGCTTTATTAGGTACCTTCACTACTCATTTACAAGATAGTCAGAATTATCGACTTCTTCCGTTAGCAAGTTTTAGATTAAATAGTTACATTTACAATTTCCTATTTAATTGTTTTAACATCTTATAGGAATACAACTATCCGACGGGCACGTGCCTTGCACGTGCACCCTCACTAGTATATATATATATATGCTCTTGTACTCTTTTTTCATAATTAATATACAATACCCACTTTATAGATTCTAAAAGACAGGGACACAATTCCATTTACAGTGGCCATTTTGATACTTCCTTTTGATTTGGCTGGACTAATGGCGTAATCACTAAGAAATTCGGTTAGAACTTTGTGAAATCTGGGGAATTCAGATCAAATGTAAAATTTAACAAGGCCTGGTTAAAAATGCCCAAAAGTTTAAAAAATCACGTTCAACTTGGATTTCTGAACTTATCTCAATTCTCATTTACAAATCTTGCTAGCAGTTAACCATGTTGCTCCACTCTGTAGGTATGCTTGCCAGTTACCGTATTTTGGATTTAAAAATCAATTCATCTCTCCATTATGTTATCATTAATTCTTGTTGGTTTGTTTAACTGTTCTATATTTGATATACCTTGCTTGTCAATTTGCAACATGAATCTGAATTATTTATTTGGACTCGGTACATGTGTTTTTCATAGAAAACTTGGGAAGCTTGAGATGTGCGTTGAGCTAAGCGTCGTTTTATTACGGTTCTCTCTATTATCAGTCTGTCATATCCTATTGTATTGCTTATGACAGACGGGAGCTGGCCAAGGATGTCGTGGAGCTGTTGACAGCTGCTGCAGATGGCGCAAAATCTTTGATTGATGCCAGTGACAGACTGATATTATATATTGAAATAGCTCGGCTATTTGGGACTCTTGGTTATCACCGGAAAGCTGCCTTCTTCTCGAGGCAGGTAGCTCAGTTGTATTTGCAACAGGAAAATAGATTGGCTGCTATCAGTGCCATGCAAGTGCTGGCCATGACCACAAAAGCATATCGTGTTCAAAGTAGAGCATCCATTGCCAAATATTCTCTTCCCAATGTGAGATTTATAGCATCGACAATATCTTTTGTGTTATTAGAGTATTGCGTGGTGCCACTAGTCATTTTTCCTTTTCTTTTTCCTTGCATTTGTAATGACCTTTTGGCTGTTGTTTTGATTTTATTCATGCTCTCTCAAGTGATTACTTTTTTACTGCTAGTTGACTACTGCCCTCTCACTATTGCGATGCATTTTTCTTGAGTAATCCTCAATACATATCACCTGCTTACTTAGCATGACCTTTGAACTTTGTAATAGCTCAAGAACCAAACAAATTTCGTTCTTGTGATGTGTTTATTTTATTGTCCTGATCACCTGCAGAGGTCATTAATTCCATTTATTGTTTTCTTCTTCAATTTTTTTGGTAAAATAATTTGGTAAAGAGAGCACCAAAACAAACCGCCCGTGTTCACATGATGTGAAGCAATAGAAACTTTACAATGCTTTACTCTTATCCATCTCAAAGTTGACAAAAGATTAGTATAGAAAGACAATCTCTCTGTACTCCCGAAAAAAATAGGGATCTCCACATGATGGTGTGATAGTTGAAACTGGGTATTCCACTGTTCAAATTGTAAAGATTGAGAAGGTATGAAAAAGAGAATATTATTCACCATAATAAACTGTTATCACATACAACTGATAAGAACCTTTCTATAGTACTATAGTAGGGTTAAAACAAGAGAATAAAATGACTATAAATGACTATTCTACCCTAAGTGCCTATTACAGTTTCTTTCTCTAACACCCCCTCAAACTTATGATGCGACAACTAGTAGCATCAAAAGTTTGTCAAGCAGAAAGTGGAAACGTATGATAGTATAGGACCTCGTGAAGAAGTAAGCTATTCGTAAGGTAGACGGAAGAAATGGGAGAGAAATCGTGCCAATCTGAAGATGATGTCGCACAAAATGACACTCGATCTCAATACGCTCATGGAGGACGGAGTTTGGGCTATTGAATGGTACTCTTGTTGTCACAATACATTGGAGGTGGCGGGGCAGCAATATACCAGTATTTGTTAGTAACGAACGTTACCAAACTATTTCAAATCTTAGGTAACCATGGCACGATACTCAACTTCAGCTGAAGAACTAACTGGCTGCTTTTTATTTTTCCTTTCCTTTAGGAAATAAGAGAATCGCCTAAAAACACATAGAAGCTGGAAGTGGACATGCGATCCACAGAATTCCCTGCAGTGTCAGCATCAGAGTAAGCTCGAAGCTCCAAGGAAGATGAGGAAGGAAATACTGATGCAACGTGCCATGAACAGTGAACAGTGGTGGGCTTTCTAGCATGGATACGGATACGTGACACGGAGACGGCGATACAGGAGATTCCAAAAATGTAAGATACGGAGACGGCTAGGATACGTCGAATAAAAAAATATTTCTAAAAAATTTAATTCGGTTTGAAGTAAAAGAAGAAGAAGAGAGGATTAAATATCAACATTACATTATATATTCTGATATTCACCCATAGAAACTAGGCAAATAGCAACTTACAACATATACTCATAAAATGATTACAAAATATAACAATTTAACAGGATACAGACACTGTAGTATACAACGATTAAATCATTATATCTTTGAATTAAATATACAATTTGCAGTTCCATATCCACTTATGTTTACATAATTCTAAAATAAACCAATTGCTTATCCCCAATTTTACAATATTAAGATTATTGCCTCAAAGTTTTAAAGCGCATTTCTAATGAGAGGCCACTATGCTGCATTCACTTGTATGTCCAGTCTGGTGATCAAGATGTTAAAATATTTAAGTCACGTTTTATAGCGTGTCTGACACGTGGTGACGCGTGTCAGACGAGTGTCGGTGTCTGACACGGACACGATATAGAGACGGAACCCAAAGTGAAGTGTCCATGCTACATAGGTGGTGGGTGAAGAGACAAACTGACCATATGCATTGTAAGGTCGGGTTAAAGTGAGATAAACCAAGCTGCTAATAATAGCCTGATATAAGGTTGGTGATCACATAGATCAACGCCATCAGTAGAAGAGCAACGAACATTGAGTTCTAAGTGCTGACAATTGTCCGAGTATCTGTGAGTCTGGTCTTAATAACATCACAAGCATACTTGGATTGAGAGTAAAGATAAATGTTAGGAGAGGAAGCCACCTCGATACCAAAATAACGAAGGGGACCAAGGTCCGCCCTTCATTTCAAAATGACAGTGCAACTGGGATTTCAACAACGGGATGCCATCTATGTCATCACCAGTAATGATCATGTCATCGACATAGAGTATGAGAACAATACCCCTTGCAGGAGTAGATCGAATGAAGTGAGCAAAATCATGAGCACTAGGAGAGAAACCCAGGTCGCATGCAACGGTGGAGAACTTGTTAACCCAAGCCGTAGGAGCCTGGTTGAGACCATATACTACATTTCGAAATTATGAGGAAGGCCAGGTGGAGGAACCACGCAGAGACTTCTTCAGCTAAATCCCCATTGAGAGGTATTCTTCACACCTGTCTAGGAAAGCTTCCATTGATGGACAGTGCCAATGCTATCACGGTGCAAACTGGAATAAAACCATGTTCTTGAGTAAAACCCTTTGCCACCAATCTAGCATTGTATAATTTGTATCGCTCTGTAAAACCATCAGATTTGGTCTTAATCTTGTACACCCACCTACAACCAACTGCACGTTTACCAGAGGTAAGGACACCAAATCAAAAGTCCCTGTCTTGGAAACTTGCTTGAGAGTCGGAGGAGAGATATGGAGGATCTGTACTTGCAGAAGAGTTAGTGATGTTCCTGCGAATAGGAGGACGAACAACAGAGGAACCTGAAGTTGGAACATCATAGACAGATACATCATGAATATTGGACTTGGAAGGAATATCTTTAGGAAAATGATGAGGACAAAATAGATGAGACTTATGCAATGAGTGTGTGGCAGAGGGAGTAGAAAAGAAAGTGATATGCTCCATGAAGACCACAAGGTGAGAGACAGAGTTTCTTAGTTATAGGATTATAGCAATAATACCCTTTCTGCCCCTCACAATAACCAAGAAAAATGCACATTGCTGAATGAGTAGAAAGTTTGTACGTGAATTTGAGGAAATTAATACAAAACAGGTGAACAAAAGACACGCAAAGAGAAGTAATTAAAATGCGTACTATAAAACCTCTCAAAGGAGAGACTTCAGATGTGATAATAGAGGGAATGCGATTAAACAAGTTAACAACAATAAGAACGTCTTCTCCCCAAAATGTATTAGGAATATTGTCAGACAATGTAAGAGAACGAGCAATCTCCATGATGTGATAATAGAGGGAATGCGATTAAACAAGTTAACAACAATAAGAATGTCTTCTCCCCAAAATGTACTAGGAATATTGTCAGACAACGAAAGAGAACGAGCAATCTCCATGATGTGCCTATGCTTCCGTTTGGCCACGTGATTCTGGTAGGGAGTGTCAGCACAAGAGGATTGCTGAATTGTGCCATAAGATTTTAGTAAATCCACTCAGACATTGGAAGGATATTTCCCACCTAAATCACGTTTGAAAAATTTATTGAGTACGTATCATAGCACGAAAAGTGGTACAGATAGACAATAAATTAGAATGATGCTTCATAAGATATACCCAACAATATTTGGTATAATCATCAATGAAGGAAACATAATATTCGGACCCTCATTTAGTGGAGATAGGAGTAGGAGTAGGTTCCCACATATAAGATTTGAACATGTTCAAAAGGGGCAAGAGAATCAGGAGACTTTTTATTAAATGGTAATGCAACAAATTCAGCCAGTTTGCAACCACTACAACCAAAAATGTCGTAAGTCATACACTCTAAATGACCCAAACAACCAATGAAAACTAAAAACTGCAAACGAGGACGAGAAACATGACCAAGACGCGAATGTCATAAATAAAACTAGACGACTTAAGACTTAAAAGGAAAAGAAGATAAATGAATAGAAGAGGTAGCAACATTAGGAACATGAAACTTTTCCTACAAAAATAGTCCTCCCTCTCTATGTCCTGTGCCAATCAGCTTCTTGGAACAAGGATCCTTGTAACGCCCCGAAAACCAAGCTACGTGGGCGAGGTCAACGAGTTAAACAATACAAATGAAAACAAGGAATAGTCCTACGTGGACCAATCCAACAAGGTGGAAACATAGAGGAATTTTACGTGGATGCCAAAGAAAAGTCAATAAGTCGAGGATTGACCCTTGAGGACCAAACAGTTCAAAATAGGGTCAATCAACATAACTTGGTTTTGAAATGAGTTTATAAACAAGTATAAAGAAGCCTAAGGAAAATGAACAAATGTTTGAGTTTTGTTTTAGAAATTTACTAAGGCGAGAACTTATAGAACTTTGCAACCAAACGGTCCCTTAAAAACCAAAAGTAGTATTTTCCCCATAAATTACTAACCATAGGCCAAGTATAAACCAAAATAGATTTCTAAAATTTTGAAATTTTTGAAAAGTTACTATTCACGGACAGAGGGTCTTTCGACCGGTCCGAGGGGCACCTTCGACCGGTCGAATGCCTCTCTACAACACAAGGATTCTAGAGAGTACCCTTCGACCGGTCGAGGGGTCCCTTTGGACCAGTCGAAGGTATCCTGTAATGTCCTTGTATAAAAATAAAAAACAATTACCTCAGGAAAACATAAGGAAAGGAAAGGTCATTGAGTTCCAAACGGACTTGAGCATCATAGACATGGATTAAACATAATAGAAAGAGAGGGTTAAATCAAAATACATCCTTGTCCAAAATGAATAAGTCCTAAGGAGAGGGTTAAACATGCTCGATAACATCTACTATGAAATAAATGTAAATCCCTGCAATTCAAATCTACGATTAAGAGAATGAATTACAACTAAAACAATGCTCCTACCATGAGCCGTGCCAAAGAAATGTTTTCTTTCAAAACATAAGACTTCCTTGTAAGGAATCTTCAAACGGGATGCCACGCGTCGAATACTTTTGAGCCTTGCCCTAATCAACATTCCTAAAAAAAGGGGGGTTTATAGATTCGTTAAGCATGACGGCTCAGTAGAAAACATTGTAGAAATGTACTACTACTTCTAAAGAAGCCATGCTATGACATGCGGTGCAATGTTTAGCTGCCGAGGCAATGCAATTAGCCGGATGGCCAAACCGTGTAACTTTCCCAAAATCAATTTCCATAATCACTCACTCTTAACACCGGATGCGAGGCACTCCAACATGAGTGTATCATACAAGTTCTTTGGTAGCTATTCGGATAAGACCTTGCATTTTCGAATGTTTCAAGGATCGCAAACAACCTTCCTCACCTCACACTCGCTTCCGGAATTTCATCAATCAACCACTCCAAGCGGGGATCTCAAGAAGACATTCCCCAATCGTGGGAATTCTAACAATGTTTATAAGTCCCAAGCCAACGCCATGAATGTTTTGCCGACTTGGCGACTATGAAATGCTACTAGATGCAATTATGCTTTAATAATGTCATTTCTATGATTTCAAAACAATAAAATAACATGATAGTTCATGATACCAAAACTAAATTAATTATTGAATTCATATAAAGCATAACCAACATCTTAAACAAGAAGAGATTTCTAACATTTATAATCATTTGAAACCATAGCAACTCAAATAACTCTTGGGTTAGGCATGAACTCAAATAGGCACATAAGAGCAATTAGTCATTAATAAATCATGTAGGAAGAGTTCTTAAAACAAGATTAACATGTAATAACTCTAACCTACACATAGCAAACCACGAAATTAGAAGGAATAGTGCACTTAGACAATGAAATCTATCTCTTGAATATTTGAGCAAATACTCTCACCTAAGAGGTCGAAAGGGGAAAATTATCTACACTAGCATAACCCACAAGCTATCAACACCTAGTTAAATAAAATCACATTTAGGAATGGGAAACTAAGGTATATCAAGAAAATCAAAACTACCTCTTGAGTTCTTGAGCAAGAAATACGAAAGTGTGCGCCTTATCCGAGAACACCGGTGGATAGATCTTGTTGAGATGATCACTAATGTCACTAATAGCCTTGGCCCAATCTTGAGTCTGTCCTCCAAAATGAAGCTTGGTGGCTATGGAGGTTTTTCTCCAAATAAACAAGAGAGAGAGAGAGAGAGAGAGAGAGAGAGAGAGAGAGAGAGAGAGAGAGAGAGAGAGAGAGAGAGAGAGAGAGAGAGAGAGAGAGGAAAAGAAAAAGTGAGGAGAGGGAGAGAGAGGTTGCCGAAATGAGGGGGAGTGGTCTCCAAAAGTTGATGGGGATGTGATAGGCGTGGGCCCCACTAGCCATACACACACACAAGCATAAATATATATATGTACACACATGTGCCAACTAAAAATGCAAATGTGATACCACTTGGACAGAAAATAAATTTACTGTCCCAAATCAAGACCTACATTGGTCCAAAATTACCAAAAGACCGTTATAAAAATTATGGGTTTTTACAATCCAACACAACACAACCAGAAGAGGAAAACTGAACAGCATATCCAGGATTAACAAATAGATATCAAATTCAAGGTAAGTTGAGGAATATAACAGTCGTCAGGGAGACTCAAATGGGAAGGATTAATAGATCCAACACCTGCCAAAGACATAGGGGTGCCATTGGCAGCAAGTAAGGAAACCAAAGGGGGGAGGAAAGGTAGATACAAACAAGGAAGAGTCACTGGTCATGTGATGTGTTGCACTTGAGTCAGAAACCAAGTGTTCGTAGATATACCTAAGGGAGATGGAGTAATGAACCTACTCAAGGAGAGATAGAAATGTCATTAGACTACTGAGAGGAGAGAAGATTCTGCAACTGCTTGGCGATCAGGGAGAGGTTGGGACCTGATGAGGATGAGTCTTCCATCGGTGGAGCAAGAGTTGCACTATGACGATCCCTGCCCTTAAAAGACTATTGGTTTAGGTTACGAGCGGGCTTGTTCTCCAATCAAGGACATCGTGCCTTTATGATATAAACTGCATCATCCACTAGAACTTGGACTTGTCTAGACTGTGTGGTAGTCTGGGGCTTTGTGAAATCGTTTTCCTTCCCTCAATCCTCCAACCAAATGGGCTTGAGTGGATTGATTTGGAATATTAAATTAGGTTCAATAATAGCTGACTTGTTGGCTTTGTTTTGTTTGTATTGGTTATTAGTCATGCTTCATTGTTATATTCTATTGGGGAATGACTGAAACTGAATTGCTAAATCGATTCGAATGCTATATTGGTTCCAGCGCATGATTGTAGGTTCTCCTTTCATGTGGTTGTTTCCATTTGCTTCATAGTGTGGATTGCATAGCTCATGTTATTTTTTTCCTATTTATTTTCATTTATTGTTATCCCAGGAAATGGGATCGGCTCATACAGATGGCGGGAAAACACATCATCACTCAGTAGTCTCACTATTTGAGTCCCAATGGAGCACCCTTCAGATGGTTGTATTAAGAGAGATTCTGCTATCTGCCGTGCGTGCTGGTGACCCTCTCGCTGCTTGGAGTGCGGCAGCACGTTTGCTTAGATCTTATTATCCTCTTATCACTCCTGCTGGCCAAAATGGTCTTGCAAGTGCACTCTCAAATTCAGCAGAGCGGCTCCCTTCAGGAACTCGCTGCGCGGATCCTGCCTTACCTTTCATAAGGTTCAGTACATTACATACTCCCTCCGTCCCATTTTATGTGACCACTTTTCCTGTTTTAGCAGTCCCAAAATTAGTGGTCACTTTGACAATTAAATGCATATTTTTCATTCACTTTCCAACACTGCCCTCCTAAATTAAAGACATGGAGTTCTAGTAAAGAGAAATAAATTTGGTGTGAGGTTTATCTAAAGGGACAAATTTGGAAGAATGACAAAAATTAAATACTAGATAATGCATTGAATAATGTCTGCTTAAAAACTTGGGTATACGAAGAGTCACATAAAATGAGACAAAGGGAGTATTATTCTGTAAGAAGCACGGCTACGGATGCGAAGACATGGACACGACAAGACAACATATTATGGGAAGTTAGGACATTGACTTGGCAAGGACACTGAAAAATGATAAAGCATATATTAACTATTTGTAATCGCATAGGATAAAAAATTGTATTATCTAGAGTAGGATTAATATGGCTTATTTTGAGGCTAGAAGCACGAACACTTCTAGAAGGGTCACATGCCTGTGTCCAACACCATGTCGGACACTACACATGTCGGGCACACCATAATCCGTGTCCTATCCTTTCCTTTTTTTTTTTTTGTCCAGGTACAGGGAAGACACGCTTCGGACACTCCTTGACACAAGTCGGATCCACCAAAATAGAAGTCAAAAGTAATTAAGGCTTCTGAAATGATGTGTACGAGTAGGATTCTTTAAACTGATAGGTTAAGGATTTTAAATAGGATCAGACAAGAGGTGAACCCATGCTTTTGCATGGGAAGATTGCATAAGATGCAAAAAGTGTGAAATAAGTAATTGGGTATCCTAAAAACTGGAAGGTTCTAATCTTTGTTTCCAAAAGAAAGCAAAACGGCATACGTGAAAAGGGCCATGCTGTCACTTTTTATCGCACCAAGATCCTTCCAAATAACCATGGCAATATCAACGGAAAAGCTTCACTGGGAAACCTAGAAACCAAACTACAAGGCATCTGTTGTTATAAATGTATAAAATAATCTTAGCACAAATTACTTTATATCTGCGGGACTTGGTTCCTTCATTACATGGACAAATGAATTAGCACTCCATCTTTAGATTCTTGCTTAATAGAGTTACCCTTATAGATAACACTCAAGATCTTCATTTTCCATCTGTGGCCTGAAATCTTCCAATATATGCAACACAAAGACAGCCTTCAACCAGAAGAAAACGTGATTGGTGTAGAAAATTAAAAGAATAGACTTATATGCTCCACCTATGTCCTTTGCCACCTGTGTCTCTCCTATTTGTTTTTTTATTTTGCAGCAAATTTTGTTCAGAAGTTCTTCGGATTTCACGAAATCTAGAGTTATATCACCTCCTCTACTCTGAGAAAGCCATTCGTCAATGTTGATCCAGAAACAAATAAAAATCTAGTCTGCTAAATTCATCACACCGAAAATTTGCTTGACTTTGCATTACATTTTCAATGATGTAGCTGTAAATAATCTTCAAGTACTAAAATAGCAAATCCTTTGCGCATAGAGTAGTGCTATGCTTTCCAAATGTGTATCCCATATTTGGTTCCCAAATGCTTTGTCAGTTGTACCACTGCCACAACATGTGGTACAAATGTTAAGCCATTTGGGAACCAAATTTGAGATTCAAATTTGGGAAGCATAGCATTGTGATTACGCATATGAACGGTTAAATTGGATCATGTTTATTCTAAAAAGTGAAATAGTGCTTAATGCATGGCTATTCTACCAATCAAGCCGAACACGTAAAGTTTCACATACATAGCAAAAAAAGAGAGTATATTTTCACATACATAAATGTGGATTTAACAGCATTACGTATATAGCACTCTTGCGAGCTTGAATGCAATGAGGTTGTTCCAAGTACAGTATGGTTCTCTTAAACAAGAGACGAATCATGAAAATTTTGGATTGGCTTACTAGGTCACATTTACACTAATGCATTTGAGCTCCTGATTTGCGGATGTCTTTTTCTGCAATTCTCTTCTTGAAGACAAGCTAAAGAATGAATAAGAAGATATGTTTTGTTTGCTAAGAATGTGTTGAAATCAAGTATTTCGATTTTCTAGTTTGTTCCATATGTGGATTCATATGTGTTGACTGTTTGGAAACGAGCTGCAGTCTAAAACGTTGCCCTACATTCTCATATTTCCTTTGCTCTTGAATATTAGTTATTTACTCCTTTTATTTATTTTTTTTATGGACGAATTTATGAATGTCCTTAACTTCAGTCCCAGATATGTTTCCTTAGTCGAGGGTCCCATATCACCAGGCTATTATTGTATAGACATCAAAGATTCATTTTCCTCACCGAGATGCGAGCTGGGTTAACCTTTTGTCTTTTGTCTTTTTTTTTTTTTTTAACACTCTCTTTCCTGGATTTACCTATTTGTCGTTTCATCTATTTTGCATGCTTACAGGTTGCATTCTTTTCCTCTCCGTCCCTCACAAATGGATATTGTGAAACGCAATCCCGCGAGAGAAGATTGGTGGTCAGGATCTGCTCCTTCGGGGCCTTTTATTTACACACCGTTCAGCAAAGGAGACCCAAATAATGGTACCAAGCAAGAGCTGATTTGGGTTGTTGGAGAACCTGTCCAGGTGTTGGTTGAATTGGCAAACCCTTGTGGGTTCGACTTAATGGTTGATAGCATCTATCTATCGGTGCATTCTGGAAATTTTGATTCTTTCCCAATCAGCGTGAATCTCCCACCTAATTCTTCAAAGGTGATCACGTTATCAGGAATTCCTACAAAAGTGGGCCCACTGATGATTCCTGGGTGCACTGTTCACTGTTTTGGCGTAATTACTGAGCACCTTTTCAAGGATGTTGATAATCTGCTCCTCGGAGCAGCACAAGGCCTTGTGCTTTCTGACCCTTTCCGTTGTTGTGGGTCTGCAAAGTTTAAAAACGTATTGGTTCCAAATATCTCTGTGGTACCCCCACTGCCATTATTGGTGTCACATGTAGTTGGCGGTGATGGTGCTGTAATTTTATATGAAGGTGAGATTCGTGATGTTTGGATTAGTCTGGCTAATGCAGGTACAGTTCCAGTTGAGCAGGCACATATATCTCTATCAGGGAAAAACCAAGATTCTGTTATGTCAGTTGCTTATGAAACTTTGAAATCTGCCCTTCCGCTGAAGCCTGGTGCAGAAGTGACAGTACCCATAACGTTAAAAGCTTGGCAGCTTAGTTTGGTTGATCTCGACACTGCTGCTAGCAAAAATTTATCTGGACGCATAGGTAGGCAATCCAAGGATGGAAGCAGCCCCATGTTATTGATCCACTATGCAGGTAACTAGTCGGCATAAATTTAATAGTAGTTACCTAAGAAGCACCGATATGATATGGTGACACGACACGACACGACACAACGATACGATCCCCCTCTTTTGCTTCGTATTTTGGCGTATGAAGACTTTCTCCCCCAAAATTTAAGACTTCTGTTATAAAAAAAATAAAAATAAAAAACAAAAAACATACCATGTCGGAAAAGTGTCGGTGTTGTGTCGAATTTTAGGGGGGAAAAATGGGTAATTACATTTTACCCCGTGTGGTTGGGCCCATGTTCTCTTTACCCCCTGGACTTCAAAAGTGGACAATGGACACTTAACACCTTGTGGTTTCAGATTAAAGTGAAATTGTTAAGATTTCCTTCAAAACTGATGAAAAATATCATTGGCCAAAAATATTAACACTTAAAACCCCTTTTGTGAGGTTAATTTTGGGGTTAACCCCCTATGTGGGGATAAAGCAACCATTAGCCTAGGAAGCACCGACACTTCAAATGAAGTGTCATATGTGTGTACGATACACCTCCGCTCCCGACATGTGTCCGACACGCCAGAAACACCCCCTCCCCCCCCCCCCCCCCCCCCCCCTCCTTTTTTTTCCCCCTAGTTAAATACATTTTACTCCTCTATGGTTAGGCCCAATTTCACTTTTTAGACTAAAATGAAACTGTTAAGATCTCTTAAAATAGCCTCACATGGGATTTAAGTGTTAAAATTAGCCCCACATAGGAGAGTTTAAGTGTCAAAGACTCAACATATTGGCAGTTAACCTTAAAATAAGTCAAACAAGGGGATTTTTTTTTTTTTGCAAACTTTCAAAGGCAGACATGATGACGAGACACGACATGGGACACAGAGGAAAGTATTTTTTTTTTACCAAAAAAAAGTGCTTTGGTAGATTTTTCACTTGTATACCTAAACACCGTCATTTTTGTCAGAACATTGCTTCCCATCACTTATGCTCCTCTCAAGACCCTCTCGTTCCATCAGGGCTCTATTATCGTCTATGTTTGCGTGGGGTTTGTTTGGGTGGTGTTGTCTTTAAGAACTATGTTTTGTAACTTGTTCATGTCAAACAATGATTTTTGAGAAACAAGAATTGTACATAAAATACATACGAATTGTAGTATATATTTTTTTAAAAACACTAGAATTTTACTGACAATAAAAACAAAAAACAAAAAACAAAAAATTTGTATCCATGCTGTCTCCTGTACTCGTTTGCTAGGATTTACCTTGTCGACATATCCGTGCCGTGTCTTATTTGTGTCGCCAAATCCCCCACCCCTGCATCTGTGCCGCCTAGGCACTAACATTTAATGAATTTTAGAGAAAGCCTTGGGACAACGAGAATTTAAGAGAGAGACTTGGGACAACGAGGCCTTATAATATGGCATATGATCCCACAACACTAAGCATGATTTGAATAATTAAAATTAGAAGGGAACTAATATGCTTCTTCTGATTCAGATGCTTATAAATACCTTCAAACAATGGGAGACTTTAGTACATTAGAAAAATATCACAAATTATCAACAATACACTTAGCAACTAGTGAGGACTTACCGAAGAAAAGAACTCTGTTGATCGGATTACTGCTGCAAGTTGGTCACCATACTCATAGCATGGTTAAAGAAAATCCTCAATGTTTACAACGTAAAGATCATGACAACTATTGTAAATTGGGCGACTATGAGTTGATGCATAAGTAAGTTTTTGAAATCATCTTAAACATCATATAGGGAGATCAACAACCTTGCTGTGGGAAATATTTGTTTGTGGATAAAAGTGCTAGCGAAAGGACAATGGAAGGCTAATAATGATGTGGATGGGAAGGAGGTGTATGTATTTAAGAGTCTTTATACCCTTGGTTCAAGTCCTTGTCAGAATATTATATTTGGCATATGGTTTATATGAGAGAGTTAAATCACCTGTTGCTTCAAAAGCTTAAGCTATTTCAGAATGAACCCAACAATGCATATCAAGCTTCAACACCCTCCCTCATGTGTGATCATGTCTCGCACATGGAGAGGCAACAAACTAAACTCCTTCATAATGGAGAGAAATGACAAACTACAATATGTATAATGGGGATGTGAATTCGAACCCAAGACCTTCCACAAACAAGGCTCTCATACCATGTTAAGTCATCAGTAGTTGCTCCAAAAGCTTAAGCTATTGGAGAATGGTCCCAACAATGTAGATCAAGCTTGAACAGAGATAATTCTTTGGCTTAATGGATCTTAAACTAATGGTGTGACCTAGTTTTTGAGCTAGAAAATTATGTTATGCTGAGGAGAAGTTTCTGGGTCTGACATTCATAATATGGACCCAAAAAAACCAAAAAAAGTTCTGACATACATATTGAAACAGCTATTAACTTTGTCTTTTTCTGCTGACTAATTGATCCTTCCTACTTGATATTATGGAAAGAATGGGGCCTTGATGTTGGAAGATATGAAAAAATCCCATATTTTATTGTAATCTCATTAGTTAAGAAATGATTTTATTTTATATGATTGGATGTAAAACCCACGATTTATGGGATGGGATATGATTTGATTTGATATTATCTCTATCTCCACCCTATATATATGGGTGTGTGTCTTGTAATCAAAGTATCAGTTAAGAGAATACAAGATGTAGTCCTTTGGGCATCTCTCGTCTTCTCCTCTTTCTTTACTTTTCCCTATAATTCTGTTTTTCTACTGATGTAAACCATTCTATTGCAGTTCCTTTGTCTGGTACTATTTATATCCATGCCTTATCCATGATACTAGTCATATTTAATATCCGATTTAAAGGTTCTGAAAATTTGTGAACTGAGGGTCTAATTTTGTTTCAAAATCTTGGTTGAAGATGCTTATGTGAGACACAGTTAAATGGTCATTGCTAAGATCCTGAAGGTACAATTATTTGCATCGGTACCATAGGATTCACTTCCTACCAAAAGTATCTTTGTTCTTAAGTTATTACCTGTGGCAAAGGGTGACAAGTGACGACTTTTGTTGCAGGGACCCAACGGTACTAAATGATAAAATAATGCATGAAGGAAATATATGTCAAATGACAAATTTACTGATTTAACAGGCACAAGTGAAAGAGAACTTTTTTCGCCTGACTCTTTGATTTTTTAATTGAGAAAAGTAACTCTTACACGATCGTGAGAAAAGTTACAATATTGACCCGTCAAAATTTTACTACTCAGGAGTTTCACAGAATTTTGGTAAGCGACATGCGACTTCAACATTTCTAAGTTACAATACCAGATTGGGGGCCAAACATGACAAATTATGCATAATAGAAGAACAAAAAGAATCAAAAATTTATTGTACGGAAATTTTGAACACTTTGGGGGTTGGAGGTGGTTGGGTGGGTGGGAGGGCACATGGCTGACCCTTGCCATGATGATGATCCTCCGTCCTTGGTTAAGACTACTTTTTCTGTTATTATAGTGTCATCTCACGATTTATCCTTGTACTTGGTGCTCTCTCGAATTTAATCATATTTGTGTACCACAATTTGGACCACTAATCCTTATCTTAACACAAGTTTGTGAAGTAGGGATGTCTCTATTTCTCACTCTTCTCAATTTTCCTGTCAGGGCCTTTAGCAAATTCTGGAGATCCACCAACAAATGAGTCCGTTATGTCCCCCGGTAGGCGTCTAGTTGTTCCCTTGAACATCTGTGTTTTGCAGGGCTTGTCCTTTGTCAAGGCTCGGTTGCTTTCCATGGAAATTCCTGCACATGTCGGTGAAACTCCTCCCAAACCAGTTCATGTGGAGGGTAGTTCCGATGAAGAAGTTAATGGTTCTGAAAGTAAAACTGACAGATTAGTGAAGATTGATCCTTATAGGGGAAGTTGGGGACTACTTTTCCTTGAACTTGAGTTGTCTAATCCAACCGATGTCGTTTTTGAGATCACTGTTTCTGTAAGGCTCGAGAATTCATGTGACGAGGATAGTCTTATTCACTGTGATGCTGCTGAATATGGCTATCCCAAAACAAGAATCGACAGGGATTACGCTGCAAGGGTAATGATACCACTGGAGCATTTCAAATTACCCATTCTTGATGGTTCACTTTTTCTCAAGGACTCCCCTGCAAATGGTGCTTCCAATAGTAGAAGTTCGAGTTTTTCGGAGAAGAATGCCAAGGCTGAATTAAATGCTTCTATCAAGAACTTGATTTCTAGAATTAAGGTGAGGTGGCAATCTGGTCGGAACAGCTCCGGAGAGTTGAATATCAAAGATGCTATACAGGCTGCGCTTCAGACATCGGTTATGGATGTATTGCTACCGGACCCATTGACTTTTGGCTTTAGACTTGCTGAAAATAAATTGGGGCTCGGTGAAAAACTCAATTTGGGTCTAGAAAATGATCAAATTCTCTCTACTTCATCTAAAGGCACTGTACTGGCACATGACATGACTCCTATGGAAGTTCTAGTACGCAACAACACTAAGGAGATGATTAGAATGAGTCTTAGTGTTACATGCAGAGATGTTGCTGGCCAGAACTGCATTGAGGACAGCAAAGCGACTGTCTTATGGGCTGGTAAGTTTGTGGCACAATGCCTTTCTTCAGTACTCTTTCAGCTAGACTTTGTTTGTTTATGCATTTGTGTGAGGGAAGGCAAAAGAAAACATCGAATGACACTTTTCTTTGTTTGGTTATTAAAGAAACTGTGGGAAAAGTATATAGAATAAAATATAAAATTAAGAAATTGGAATTTTGTGAGCCGGTACCATTCTTCTTTATTTGAGTTTATGTTATATTTTTTGCATATGTGATTTCTAATATTTGATTAAGCATGGAACAAAACATTATGAAAAGCACTAGGGAGATGGTTTCCCGCTGCTGCTGCTTTTTCTTCTCTAATCTGTAAACCAGAGAGAGCCTTGATAGCAAACCTTTGTTGTGGTTTGGTTGGACAAACCTTTAGTTGAATCAGATTTTTCCCTTTTATCATTTGCACATTACAGTTGCAAAATCTTCCCAACTTTTTGTTCTATGAACGGCTTTTTTTTAGTAATTACTAATTTTCTTGGAGCTTCTCACTAGTATTAAATTATAAAGATTAAATCTGCAATCACAAAAAGATTATGATGGACGAGCTACTTCATGTATTAATTTCTCGTTTGTCTCTTGTTAGGTGTTCTGAATGGTGTCACAATGGAGGTTCCCCCGCTTCAGGAAATTAAACATTTATTTTCTCTGTATTTTATGGTACCTGGTGAGTACACCCTGTTAGCTGCTGCCGTGATTGACGATGCCAATGAAATTTTGAGAGCTCGTGCAAAATCCAACTCACCCAACGAGCCAATCTTCTGTCGTGGGCCCCCATTTCACGTTCGAGTGAACGGGACTTCATGAAGTTCTCTTTTTCCTCAAAATACCAGCTTGCATAAAATCAGAGGAAGTTGTCGCACCTTCCCTTCTGTCGATGGGTGGGTCTCTTCCTACGGATAATCTGTTAGAAATAGACAGAAATAATGCTTATAATTTTTTGGCAGTGGCACTGGTTATTGCCATATTTCCTTGAGCTCTCTCCGCCCATGATCGGCCTCTGTTATTGTGCCTTCTGTAATTTAGTTCATTGAGGGATTCAATTTTTGTATCATAGTATTCAAGGCGTGCTTGTGTAGATCCATGTTTGGAACTTTTATTGTTGTGCAATTAAATGCTGGTGCCTTTCCATGAGTACCATAACTCTTAGGGTCATAAATAGGATTTGTTTAATTGCTCATCTTTATATATCAATGATTTTTAGTTGGGCTTCTTGAAACACCTCTATTTTTCCCTGTATCTATATTACTATAATGGAATATCCTATTTCTTCTGATTTCTATTGTTATATTTTTCTCATCTTTATATATCAATGATTTTTAGTTGGGCTTCTTGTAACACCTCTATTTTTCCCTGTATCTATATTACTATAATGGAATATCCTATTTCTTCTGATTTCTATTGTTATATTTTTTCATAACTTCGTATTTTGAACCTTTGGAACAAGTAACCGATTGTTCTTAATAATCGATTTCTAGTACCCTCTAATCGATTACTAGTACTAGGTACAAGCAAGGATCAAAATTTCGTTTTGGTCTATTGTTTCGGCCTACCTAGAAACGGAAACATTTCGGAAACATGTGAAAATAGTGGAAATAATTTGAAACATTGAGAAACATGGGGAAACATAACTTCAAACTTAACTATATGCGTGTATAAAGCTAATAATTGCTTAATTGAACATTTGAGAGGTCTATATATGTAGAGCTGCATTAAAAATGTGTAGTTCAAATTGAAAATACATGAGGATTAAGTCGCCAATCTACTGTCAAACACTTCATAGAATCCACAAAACACTTCATAGAATGCAAAAGATACATATAAGTACATAGTAAGCTAATAAGCCATCTCTAAAATAAAATGGTTGTTCATATGACAAGTACACAACCACATGATTATCTCGATGGAAACAAGTATGTTTCGTTGGAAGCAAATGAAACGATGCGGAATCATAGATTTGTTTCGATGGAAACAATTATATTTCGATGGAAACAAAAGAAACAAAGTCCTTTCGATGGAATCCATGGAATTTCGAGATTCCATGGCTGTTTCGTTTCCATGACCTAGGAAACGGAAACGTTTCGGCCGTTTCGATGGAAACAGAAGGAAATTTTGATCCTTGGGTACAAGTAACCGATTGTTCCTAACAATTGATTGCTGGTACAAGGAACAAGTAACCGGTTGTTCTTACTAACTGATTACTTGTTGACGCCCATGTAAGCGCTCCTCTCTCTCTCTCTCTCCAATGTGAAATAAATGCAGACCAATTCGTCTGTATGTACAATCCATATATAGACGAGATGTACATGCCATATATAGATGAGAGTCTATATATGGCCTGTACATACAGACGAATTGGCCTGTACATACAGATTCTCGTCTATATATGGCATGTACATACAGACGAATTGGTCTGCATTTATTTCACATTGGAGAGAGAGGTCCTCATTTTTTTTTTTTTTTTTTTTTTTTTCCGGTCTGGGTCTCAGAACTCTAACCGACTCTGTGACTGTCACGCCCCAGCGTAGCAAAATAAGGAAAATTCTTCATTTCCGTTTTGGACCCATAAGTCGTGACAGGTGAGAGATCGTTTGTCCTGTATTTAGCTTAATATGTATCAGAAAATAGAGTATATAAAATAGCAAGGAAGAAAATATAAGTCAACATTACAAACTTAATTAATATTACATTGTCTCAAATAAAAGTATTTCTTTAGGCACAAGCCGTCTTATTCAAATTAAAACATTATTCATCTCTTTTATTACAACTTTAATAAATTATAAAAGCAGCTCTGCAGACTTCTCTAGCTGGCATAATCGTATAACCCTACGCACCCATCTCCTGGACATTTTGGGTGTCTAGGACAAAATTATAAAGTCATCAGCTAATGAAAGTCGAGTGAGCATAATGAACACACAAGCAATGTATATAAAAGCACATTAATCGTCTTTATATTTCGTACTTTACACCACTGTTAGTTCATTATTCCAGTCGTCGCATATAAACAATTAATGAACAGTTAAAACAATTATATAAAATCGTGCATGAACAATGTAACCATCTCATCTTACTGACTCTTTTATCTCGACCACAACCTCTTGCCTTATTCAGTTCGCCAGAACCATCCGGCACGAGGCCGTTGTTTTAGATCGGTTTATCGTATCCGAGTCGGCCTGGACACTACCTGATTGGCCTACCGTATCCGAATCGGCCTGGGCTCAATCCTTTCAAATTAATCTGTCGTATCCGAGTCGGCCTGGAATAATTAAAGTGACGCAAGACTCTGACTGTCCTACCGTATCCGAGTCAGCCTGGGCTCAATCCTTCCTAGTTAATCTGCCGTATCCAAATCGGCATGGAATAATTGAGGTGACACAATTCAAGACACCCTTTCTTTACTTCTTTCTCACAAGACGTATATGTCAATCCAAACGACCCCTTTCCAACATGTCATCTCGACTATGCACGTATATGACTTATTCTATTTACGATTTTCTTTAACATGGCAGTGGGTGTTTTAAACACGTGATTATCATCAAGTAAACCAATTTCTTAATTTAATTTTAGGAAACTGACGGCGTAATTTTCAGAGTCAGAGAATTCTTATCACAAATTTCAGAGGATAAAATGACATATAAATATAGTCGCAAGACCCTTTTCAATGACATAAATATATTGAAGTAGAGAGTATATACTTTGACATTATTTTTAATGAAGACAAGACATCAAAATATAATTCATCTATTTTTCTATAATTTTGGAAATATCATAGGTATTTAAAATACTAGTTAAATAACCATTAATTAATTTATTAAAAATATCAAGTTCTAATTTTATAATTTGATAAATTATAAAACTATATAAAATGACCTCCAACATGTTAACAATAATAATATAAAATTTAATAGAGTCAATAAGTATTTTTAATACTTATTTTATACATAGTAACTAATTTATCATTTATTTAATATAAAATAAATAATAAATATATTTTTAGCATTACTAAGAAAATTTATAGAAAGTAAGAAATATTGTTTAATAACATTTTTGAAATAACAAAAATGCTATAATAATTAAAACATAATTTAGAAATTATCCACAATTAAAACAAGCATTTATATATTTTTAATTCACATATGGGCTTGTAATAAACCAAGCCCAATACCAAACCCATGTGGCCTGCTGGAAAACTTTGTCTGGCTGAGTACAATAGGCCCATAAGTCAATCCATGTGCAAAAAATTAACTTACAAACTAATATGTAGCTAGAGTCAAAAATCAACCACCAAACATTTTGTCAATTTTAGTTTTACTTTCAAACTACCAGAATTAAATATTTAAATGCTATGAAAGTCAGCTTAATCAAACCATGCACCAGCTTCTCCAAAAATTTCTGCAGATATGGTTTAAGGTCTGTTTGGCTGCGCTTTTAGTATAAGACCTCTTAAAGTCACACCCATCCCGGAATTTCATTGTTCTAACATGGATATTTGAATTTTGTGAGTTATAATGTTATTTGATAATAGTGAATGGAGTTGATTGTGAGTCAACAGTGAGGTGTCAGTAGAGACACAGGAACTTGAAAGTTCATTTTGCATTGGCCCGATTAAATGACATTTATGTGATTTAAATGTTATTTGCAATATCTGGTATTTCGTGAATAGTAAATTTACTTGTGTAGAGTATATTTCTAGTAGTTAGTTCTCTTTTTAGATTGTTTTGAATATTGTGGTGAAAACGTGAGTGATACATTATATAAAAGGTAGGTGGTATAGAGATTCCACAGATTTAGTTTTCGGACGTGATTTTGGACCCAAACGAAACTTACTCGAAAATTTTTATAATTTATAGTTTTTACTTGTGAAGTAATAACATGGACGTGTGCGACGTTTCGGGAGATAATTAGAAGTTTTGAGAACTCGTGGGGAGGTAAACGTAATTCCTGAGAGTTGAGCCTATAAATAGTAGTTGTTGGGATTTTCATAATTATTCAAAAACTTACAAATATCTTGAGAGAGAGAGAGAGAGAGAGAGAGAGAGAGAGAGAGAAAGGGATTTTGATCCTACGATCTTCTCGGAGACATACGACGATCGTTCGTCCGTCAATTTTTCTCCAGATTCGAGATTTGAACTCCTCGAGGTAAGATCTACGTTTTGATATCTCTTAGGCCTTGTTTGGAGACTTTGTTTTATTATTATTTTATGAAAATCAAATTTCTAGAAATTTGGGAAAAAACCCTGTAAACTTGTAGGAATCACCTGAAATCGGAGATCCGATGTTTATTTGGCTTCCTTGTTATTCCTTTAAAGTTTGAGAGAAATAGTACGAGGTATGAAATCCTAACCTATGTTATATAGGAAAAATACATGTTTTGAATTTCGACGACGAAACTGTGATCCGGGCAAAATTTATGTGTTAACTGTAGGCCCGTTAATTATGCACGCGATAAAATGTGAAAAACATGTCTACTTTTACGCGAGCACGTTGAGTTTTTTATGCGGGTCAAAGGGGGGACTTATACAATTTCATGCTGGAGTAAGCTTCTTGATGTTTGAGAATTTAGTAGCGACAACTACTGTGCATGGTTGATAGACTTGGACTTGCCATGGCACTTGGGGATGCAATGGTTGATAGACTTGGACATGCCATTGGCATCGCAATTTAAGAATTGGACTTGCCACTACCGAAAGAATGTGTATTTTTCTCCGTAGAGATTATTTGATATGATTGATGAGATTAAAGCATGTTTTATCATATATGCATATGTTAGAATTTATGCACTCAACATATAGCTGAGCAGTGGAGCTTTACTCCATTGCAGGTGATAAGAAGAAAGGAAAGAAGAAGCGTGAGGAGTGAGATCGAGGAACACCGAGGAAACATCACCTTGTTAATACTTTTGTTTTCATCCCCAAACTTGTAATAAGAATTTGGGAAGTTGGTAAAATGTTGTAATAGAATCTTGAGATAGTTTTGTAGTATTGTAATCTCTAGTAAACTCTTGTAATTATGTTTTGAATCATTGGTATACAATTGTGTTTGTGTTGGTTTTGAATCAGAGGACCTTAGCTTGGATTTCTACATATTACTTAGTAAACTAATCGATTCAGTCGACTGGTATTTGATATAGTCGACTAGACCCCTATTTGGGATGAAACACTACTTTGATGTGTTGAGGGACAGTCCACTGAGTTGAAGAAAATAGTCGACTGGATCATGTCCCAGGACACAACATTCTACTTGAATAGTATCCAGTCGACTGGACAAGGGTCAATCTACTGAGAATTTGACGTCCCAGTCGACTGAGTCCCCGGCACAGTCGACTGGACTGGGCTGTGACACTTTTAAACTTTCTGTTTTAGGTCTCCAGTCGATTGGGTCCCCGACACATTCGACTGGATCTCTGTTGTTCAAAATGGATTCTTTTTGGAGAGTTTCAATTGGACAAAACTTTTTATAACTCTGATTTCAATGGATTTTATTTATGCTTTCCGCCGCTATTTACTTTAAAGGAATTGGATGAGCCTTGGTGGCGTGCCATGTGTCCTATTTTCGCGCGTGTTGACACCAATTTTGACCACACTAATAGGATTTAGGGTGGACAATGTCTTGGAGGATTCGATGATGAAAAGTACCCCATGGAAGGTACTGGATTCCACACAATCGAAAGATCGAACTTCGGAAAGTGACTTCAAGTTCAGAAAAGCCCTTTTCCATGCAAAAATCCCGATTTTATCAAAAACGTCTCTCAGAATTCATATTCATTTAGGGTTATATGAACACGAAGTGTTCTAAACGCAGAATTCTAGGTATCTAGAGATTCAATTTTAAAGAAAAGTTCGAAATCAACGCGCATTAAAAAACAATTTTGAAAAAGAAGTCAATTGATTTCAAAAAGACTACAAAAGTTTCGGAGGACTTCCGGACTTCAATTGAACTTTAATTTTTATTTTAAAACCTCCTGGAATATTTTTATACTGAAATTCAACTTGACAACTTTCCAACGGTACGTAAACGGATGATATCGGACACCAAAAAGTATTTTTACGAAAATCTGGAAAAGCAGTGAACGTAATATTTAAAACAGGACATGAGGGGAACCAGAGGATGAGGAATAGTATGTGGCGGATCCCACTTATGGGCTGGCGGGTCCTACCTAAGTTGCCACCTATATAGTGCCCCCTCCATTGAGCTTTTTGAGTTCTAAACCCTTCTAGAAGCCTCCCACTACGAGGAAATTGCCTAAAAACTGCGTTTAGGCACCGAAATGGCCATTTTAATCCTTTTCTGACCTCTAAAATCTCAGTTTTAACCCTGAAACTTAAGAGTTAAGTTTTCAAAACTCTATATATAGATCCATATGAGATCATCTTTGAAGTGAATATACAAGAAAGTACACACAAGAGAGAAGTACATACAAGTGAATATACTTGCAAAATATAATAATATGCTTTCAATTTAAGAGAGATTTCAAGAGAGATGAAATGAATCATGAATTAAAAAATTCCATAAAAACTAGTCTCAAGATAATTAGATTAGAGATTTGGACATCAATTGCCTCCCTTAAACTTCCATGGATGAGTGCTTGAAGAACTTGAAGAACACTTAAAGAAGAAGACTCTTTAAATCAACTTTGATTGCATAATTGAGAATCCTCCAAGAGGTAGACATCATAATTCATCTCTAATTCCTACTTTTATATATAGATCTATAAGACTTGGATCTAGTTTAATTTTTGTTTTATTTGTTAGAACACTCATCTACTTCCTCTCTTATTCTTCACACACTCACAAAGCTAGATCCAAGTCTCTTTTGATTTTATTGATAATTCTTAATTAGTGATTGATTTTCACTTTTGATTTTCAATTTTGATTTCATTTTTAGATCCATGCACACATGATTGTATATATTTATCTATTTTTAATTATATGATGGTTTGAAAGTATGATATATGAGAAGGATGATTCCTATGTTCATACCTATCTCTTGATTATTTCTATAACCTAGAATTCCTATTGAATTTCATCTCCAATAGGATATTTGTAAGTCCCTTTGATCCATGATCCAAAGTTCTTCATTGAACTTGAGGGCTAAATTGATTGGGAATCATGATAATTAAGTTGATCTATGAGTTTGATCTTTCTAATAAGCTTCAACCAACAACTAAGATGTTTTCCTCACACTTTAAAATGAACTAGTCAAAATTTAGTAAAACAGATTGGTTTTGTCTATAATATTTGGTCCACCAAATCCATTGTTTGATGGAGTTCAAATTTTCTAGGTAAACTTTGATGAATTAGCTTTCATTCGATCCGTTTTGAGAACTTTTAGGATCCATATGCTATTTTTAGAAATTGTTGAAAAATCTATTGACAGATTTGAACATAGTCTCTTTGTGCTTGAATTTTAGAAAATCTATAATAGTTATCGATGATCCACCTTTTGGGGATGATTCCTAACTCATGTATCTATTTGTCGATGTAAAATCGTGAGCATACGATCGAGTTAAGATCGTTTTCTAAGCATTTGAAGTTGATACAACTATTCTGGAATTTTTTAGGTTTAACTACAATCATGATTATGTATACAAGATGGTCATACCTTGATCACTCAACAATAATTGATGAATAAAACTTGGTTTAGAAATCTTCTAGGATAAATGGATGAGAGATCAAAAGCTTAGATTAAATTGATTAACATGATTCATGAATTTCTATCATGTTTTATATTCCTTTGTGAAATGATACCAAACTTCCAGAATAACAGAGTCTGTTTAAAACTACTTTTCAGAAACCTTAAGTTCATGACATGTCCATGATATTATTTTTGTCATAAACTACAATGAAATAGCTTTCTTTTGACACCAAATAGAGCTTCACATGAGTTTTGTATAATTAATTATGACTTTTACAAGAATAGTGGACAGTCCTGATCCACTGTTCCCAAAACTCTTATTTCTCTAAATTCAAAAATGGTAATGAGGTTCTACTTTTGGAGAAGTTCCCTAAGACATGTATCTAACTTTCTGTAAAAGGGTTTTAACCCAGCTCATGTTTAATACCACTTTTGATAGGATTCAGTAGAGGTTGTTGAATCTGGAAATTTGATTGATGACATCTTCTCCTTATTTATCATGCATATCATTTGTTTGCTTGCATTTTTGCAATGCTTGGATATTCTTTGGTGTCTTAGTGCAGAGAATTGAACGCCGTGGATCCAGACTTCAATTTGTGGATTTGTCTTGTCTACATATGGCTTAGTGCCCATGTATCGTGTACTATCTATATCATTTCTCTTTGAATTTTCTAGGTTTACAACTTTGTTTTCAACGACACAATTCATTTAGGATAGTCCCCATTTATATGTTTATATATTAGAGACATCTTATCTAGGATTGTTACATGATTGCATTATACGTTTCCTTTCTTTTTTCTTTTTGCGACTCCGCTTGAGTCAACCTAATGTAAGTTCTTCTTGTTCCCTTTTGCATATCATGACATGTTTTCTTTACTTGCATTGGTCTTGGGCGAGACTAGCCACTGTGAGTATACCTCTCCCTTATATTAGATGTACATCCGACTTCTACTTGATTTAATCTCTTGACATGATTTTCCTTAGATGTTCCCTTTTTGCCATGTATATATTACCTAGTATGTTTGAGGAAACAACACCAATTATGAATTAAGAACAAGGATATTTGAATCAAGGCCTACTGTTTGGTAGGGCGAGGCGGAGGTGCTTTAGTCTTGCTCGGGCTCCTTCCCCTCTCGTACCAAGACCCTCAAACTTAGTTTCTGGTAATGAAGGGCGGGTAACCTTATTCAATTTTGGGTGAGTCAAACTTGGGTTTCCTAATTCCCAATAAAAATTAGGTGGCGACTCTTTGTCTCTAGGACCACGTAAGAAAGTTCTAGTTTTCCTGAAGTGTGCTCCTTGGATCCGTCCCGGTACACTATCGAGGAAAACGCCAGAACACCCCTCACCCGCGCATGTCCACAGCGCATAGCGGGATGGGTCGTGACATTTAGTGGTATTAGAGCTATAGGTAGCAAAACTTTGGAAACGTTCGACGATGAGTAGAGTGTTGAGTGCTTTTGCCACATATTCTAGAATGCACCCATACATGGTAGAGATGTTTGATGCATATGTATGTTGTTTTACATACATGAATTGTTGATTGTCATACATGCATAGTATTTATGCATTGAGAATTACAGGATTGTACAATCATGAGTGACGATGACCGAGACCTATTGCCACATACTCGACGAATGAATCAGATGACGGAAATGATTGGGAACATGGGAGATATGATACGGAATATAGCGGAGTGATTGCCTCCAACACCTCCATTGGAGCCAGCACCGATAGTTGTGGTACATGTACCTGCGAATCGGGGTGGGAGATCCGTGTCCGAACAGTTTACTAGGAAGAAACCAACGGAATTTCATGGGACGTCTGATACGATGCTGGCAGAGCATTGGCTTATTGACATGGAAAGGATTTTCCAATCTATCCCGATGATCGATAGGGAAAAATTGAGAATACAAGTGACATACTGAGAGGGGAAGCCCAGAATTGGTGGGTAAATGTTTTGGACCAAGGGGCACCGATAACTTGGGAGGGATTCAAAGTAGAGTTCAATCATCGGTTCTTTTCGCAAGTCGCGCACAATGCAAAAAAGAGAGAGTTCGACAATCTCCGACAGGGAGACATGACTATAACCGAATACACTTCTAAGTTTAATGCGTTGTTAAGATTTAGTAAGGGTTCAGTGCCGGAGGAGGAAGCTAGGGCAAGGAAATTTGAAGAAGGTTTAAAAGAGAATATCTGTTTGAGGGTAGAGACCTATGAGCATTCAACCGTCGCAGCAGTGCAACAAACGGCGCTTATAGCCAAAAGTAGGATGGAAAGGTCGAGGCAAAATAATGAGGGTGGAGACCGGAACCAAGGCGAGACTTTCAAGAGACCGTTTGCACGAGGCTCTAGTTCTAGTTTCAGTGATCTTCGGAGGACCCCAAGTAACATACCGTTGTGTTCACTTTTATAATAGACCATATACCGGTCGATGTTTTATGACAAACTTCTAGAACAAAGCTCAAGGGATGAACAGTGCTAGTTTGGCACCAGATACGAGGGGTAATGTTATAATTGCGGGATGACTGGGCATCAATCCAAGAATTGCCCGAAGAAGCGTCCTCAGCAAAGAGTTAGTTCTATGGCTTCCAATGGTTCAAAGCCTAGACAAACCAACAACGGGGGACAGAGGACGGAACAACGTCAGGGAAGGTCATTTTAGATGAACCCAGGAGATATGGCTGCTTCAGAGGCAGTGGTCTCAGGTATGGTGCCTATATGTTCACACTTAGCATGTATACTTGTTGACTCAGGATCTACGCATTCATTTGTATCGCATAATTTTGTTGATCATTTGAATGTTAGATCGACACCATTAAGATATGAATTATCTGTTGTTGTACCCCTTAGTAAGCCAAAAGTGACGTCTACGGTGTACAAGAACTGTAAGATCAAACTAGGTGGAAGTTAATGACTGTAGATCTTATATGATTGTGATGAACCACTTTGATGTGGTACTAGGGATGGATTGATTAGCCCTTAACCAAGCCACAGTAGATTGTAAACGGAAGGAAGTTAATTTTTGATCACCGGTACATAGAAGCTTTTGTTATCAAAGGAGTGGGGTTACATTGCCACCGTACTTGATTTCGGCTATCCTAGCGGGTAGTTTGTTGAAGAAAGGATGTCAGGGATTTTTATGTTCGGTATTTGATATTTCGGCAACCGAATTGATAGTAGAAGATATTCCAATAGTACGAGAATACCCAGATGTGTTCTCGACGACCTACCAAATGTTCTTATCAAGAGGGAGACTGAGTTCACTTTTGAGACAATGCCAGGCTTAAGACCAGTATCGAAAGCACCATATAGAATGACACTTATAGAATTAAAAGATCTGAAAATCTAACTACAAGAATTACTTGACAAAGGTTTCATTCGACCTAGCATATCGTCGTGGGGAGCTCCAGTGTTGTTTGTAAAGAAGAAAGATGGTTCAATGAGAATATGTGTGGACTTCGAGATTTAAATAAGTTAACAATCAAGAACAAGTATCCATTGTTGAGATTCGATGACTTATTCGATCAACTTCGTGGAGCACAAGTGTTTTCCAAAATAGACTTAAGATCGGGTTATCATCAGTTGAAAGTAAAAGCGAAAGATGTAGAGAAAACAACATTCAGAATGCGCTACGGACATTATGAGTTTCTAGTCATGCTATTTGGAGTTACAAATACACCAATCGCGTTCATGGATCTTATGAACCGAGTCTTCAAAGACTACTTAGATAACTTTGTGATCGTATTCATCGACGACATTCTTATCTATTCAGCGAGTAAAGTAGAAAATGAGAAGCATTTGAGATTAATACTTTAGAGATTACGAGAGAAACAACTGTTTGGTAAATTTAAGAAGAGTGAATTCTGGTTGACTAGCATTACTTTTCTTGGTCACGTAATTGACAAGAATGGAGTTTCATTTGATCCTCACAAGGTAGAGGCTGTATTTAATTGGCAAAGACCGACTTCCGTGTCTGAAATTCAAAGTTTCTTAGGATTAGATGGATACTACCGCCCTTTTATTGATAATTTCTTAAAGATATCATTGCCTATGACAAAGTTGATGAGAAAGGGAGTTACTTTTGAATGAAGTTCAGAGTGTAAAGATAGTTTTCAAGAGTTGAAATCACAGTTGACGAGAGCACCTATCTTGACAATACCATTCGGAACCGAAGGGTTTGTAATTTATAGTGAAGCTTTGCAAAGCTTTAGAATGTGTGCTTATGCAAGGTGGTAAGGTGATTGCTTATGCTTCAAGACAATTGAAGACACATGAGGTTAATTATCTGACTCATGACTTGGAATTAGCTGTCGTAATCCATGCCTTGAAGATTTGGAGACACTACTTGTATAGGGAGAAGTGTGAGATCTTCACGGATCACAAGAGTTTGAAATACATTTTCACGTAAAGAGATTTGAATATGAGACAGAGAAGGTGGTTAGAGTTGATGAAGGATTACGATATTTTGATATAGTATCATTCAGGAAAGGCTAATGTAGTAGCCGACACTTTAAGCCGAAAGACGACAAGGAACTTAGCCGATGTGCTAACTCAATAAAAAGAATTGGTAAAGGAGATGGAATGTTTGGAGCTAGATGTGATTCCAGAGACAAACGATAGTTTGATGATGGCAATCATAACTCACTCAGATATTTTTGATGAAATCAAGGCAGTACAGTTTAACGATGTCTATTTGTGCAAAATGAGAGATGAGATACCTTTGAAAAAATGACATGGATTTACGTTGCAACAAGGAATATTGTCGCTTGGGAACCGATTGTGTGTACCAAACGTGAAAGACCTAAAATAGTGAATTTTAGAGGAAGCTCAAGTAGTAAATATTCAGTTCATCCAGTAAGTAACAAGATGTACCGAAACTTGCAAGAAAATTTTTGGTAGAGAGGCATGAAGCGGGAAGTTGCTAAGTTTGTTTCCAAGTGTTCGGCGTGTCAACAAGTCAAGGCAGAAAGACAAATACTTGCAGGACTACTACAATTATTACCTATGTCAGAGTGGAATATGATAAAATTACGATGGATTTTGTTTTTGGATTTCCACGATCGTTCAACAAGAATGATAAGATTTGGGTTATAGTTGATAGATTGACAAAGTCAGCATATTTCCTACCGATCAAGATTACCAAACTGTCCAAGTTGGTAGACTTGTTTGTGAAAGAGATTGTGAGACTACGTGATTATATTGGATCGTGATAGTAGTTTTACTTCGAGATTTTAGGGAAGTTTGCAAGAGGCTATGGGTACGAAACTGAGTTTCAGTACCGCATTTCATCCTCAGACCGACGGATAGTCAGCATGGACGATTCAAACTTTAGAAGATATGTTGAGACTTTGTGTCCTAGACTTTGGGAATGATTGGGATAAACATCAACCATTGATTGAATTTGCTTACAACAACGGATTTCAGTCAAGTATCGGAATGGCACCTTATGAAACATTATATGCGCGTAAATGTCGATCGCCAGTTTGTGGATCGAAGTTGGAGAAAGGAAGTTGATAGGGCCTGAGATAATACAGTTGACTACTGAGAACGTGAAGCTAATTCAGTAGCGACTTAGGTAGCTCAGAGCCGTTATAAGAGTTATGCAGACTCTAAACGACGACCGATGACATTCGAAGTAGGAGACGTTGTGTACCTGAGACTATTACCTTCGAAAGGCATTGGACAATTTGGAAAGAGGGGAATGCTCAATCCGAGATTTCATGTATCGATGTTGAGACGGTGTATGAAAAATGTGAACAAGATCATTGTACCAGAACTGTTGCAAATCCAAGAGGACTTATCTTATATAGAACATCCAGTGGAGATTTTGGATCAGAAAGAGCAAGTATTAAGAACGAAGATAATTCTGATGGTGAAATTATTGTGGTGTAGTCATTCAGTCGAGGAAGCTACGTGGGAGAATGAGGAAGAGATGAGGAATGAATATCCATATCTTTTCGACTCATGAGGTATAAGTTTGGGGACAAACTTTCTTTTTGGAGGGGAAAGTTGTCACACCCTCCCAGAATTTCATTGTTTTAACATGCATATTTGAATTTTGTGAGTTATCAATGTTATTTGATAATGGTGAATGGAGTTGACTGTGAGTCAATGGTGAGGTGTCAGTGGAGATACGGGAACTTGAAAGTTCATTTTGCATTGGCATGATTTAATGACATTTATGTGATTTAAATGTTATTTGCAATATCTGGTATTTTGTGAATAGTAAATTTACCTGTGTAGAGTATATTTCTAGTAGTTGGTTCTCTTTTTAGATTATTTTGAATACTGTGGTGAGAACGTGAGTGATACATTACTTAAAAGGTAGGTGGAATAGAGATTCCATAGATTTAGTTTTCGGACGTGATTTTGGACCCAAACGAAACTTAGTCGAACACTTTTGTAATTTATAGTTTTTACTCGTGAAGTAATAAGATGGACGTGTGTGACATTTTGGGAGATAATTAGAAGTTTTGAAAACTCGTGGGGAGGTAAACGTAATTCCTGAGAGTTGGGCCTATAAATAGTAGTTGTTGGGATTTTCATAATTATCCAAAAACTTACAAATATCTTGAGAGAGAGGGAAAGTGGGATTTTGATCCTACGATCTTCCTGGGGACATACGACGATCGTTAGTCCGTCCGTATTTCTCCAGATTCGAGATTTGAACTCTTCGAGATAAGATTACGTTTTGATACCTCTTAGGCCTCGTTTGGCGACCTTTTTTTATTTTATGAAAATCTAATTTCTAGAAATTTGGGAAAAACCTGTGTAAACTTGTAGGAATCACCTGAAATCGGAGGTCCGACGTTTATTTGGCTTCCTTGTTAATCCCTCAAAGTTTGAGAGAAATAACAAGAGGTATGAAATCCTAACATATGTTATATAGGAAAAATACATGTTTTGAACTTCAACGATGAAACTGTGATCCGTGCAAAATTCATGTGTTAACTATAGGCCGTTAATTATGCACGCAATAAAATGTGAAAAGCATGTCTACTTTTATGCGAGCACGTTGAGTTGATTATGTTGGTCAAAGGGGGGACTTATATAATTTCATGCCGGAGTAAGCTTCTCGATGTTTGAGAATTTAGTAGCGAATTTAGAATCTTAAGATAGTTTTATAGTATTGTAATCACTAGTAAACTCTTGTAATTATGTTTTCAATCGTTGGTATACAATTGTGTTTTTGTTGGTTTTGAATCGGAGGACCTTAACTTGGATTTCTGCAGAATACTTAGTAAATTGATCGAATCAGTCGACATGACCCCTATTTGGGATGAAGCACTGCTTTGATGTGTTGAGGGACAGTCGACTGGGTTGAAGAAAACAGTTGACTGGATCATGTCCCAGGACACAACATTCTGCTTGAATAGTAACCAATCGCCCGAATGAGGGTCAGTCCACTGAGAATTTGAGGTCCTAGTCGACTGAGTCCCCGGCATAGTCGACTGGACTGGGTTGTTACACTTTTAAACTTTCTGTTTTAGGTCTCCAGTCGACTGGGATCCCCGACACAGTCGACTGGACCCCTATTGTTCAAAATGGATTCTTTTTGGAGAGTTTCAATTGGACAAAACGTTTTCTAACTATGATTTCAATGGATTTTATTTATGCTTTCCGCTGCTATTTAACTTTAAAGGAATTGGATGAGCCTTGGTGGCGTGTCACGTGTCCTATTTTCGCGCGTAGCGGGATAGGTTGTGACAACTTAAGCCCCCTTTATAATGTTAATTTTGGGGTTAAATCACTATATAGGGATAATGCTGCCATTTAACCCGCCTATGTAGAGCTAATATTTAACACTTAATCTGTTGTGGGGCTAATTTTGGGGTTAATTGCATATGTGGGATTAATTTTGACATTTAAACTCATCTATGTGAGGCTAATTTTAACACTTTTATCCCCATGTGGGCTATTTTGAAAAAAATCTTAATAGTTTCACTTTTTAGTCCAAAATCACAAGGGGGTTAAGTGTCCACTTTTGAACCAAAGAGTGGTAAAGTATAATTAGACCAAATCACAGGAAGGTAAAATGTAATTAACCCTAATAATAATAATAAAATTGAGTAACTCTTAATGAAGGGGATCATCTATGATATATCCTAATGCTTTTGGTTGTACCATATATCTTAAATTGATGCCAAAATATAGAAATTTAATCGTCAAAGTTACACGTAGACCCCAACATATAATAACTTTAAAAAGTACTTTAGTTTGTCTATGTTAGGACCAAGTTATAATGCAAAAAACTTTTGAAAGTACAACATAATGTGCTAGAGACATTCTCTCTCTAGGACTTTCCTAAAGAGAGAGAATAGAGATGATTTTTTGCCTTTAACCCTAGCCGCCTCCCTCTCCTTCTCCCCTCTCCCCTCGTCATTTCAGTAGCAATCCCTCCCCCCCCTTTGCCTCTCCAATCTACTTCCCCTTTTTGTCCTGTTACAAATAAAGCCTTGTTTGGCTTCTCTACTTCCTCTGTGAAGGTTTCCCCTTCCTTTATGAAGGTTGTTTAGGGAATCTCCTTCCCTCTTTCTTTGTTCTTGTCTTGTTCCTTTTCCTGTTAGGTATCTCTTTGGGTTCAAGATGATAGATGTAAGCCATACCAGTCTTGAAACAGTAGATTGGCTTTTTGGTCTTCATTGGTACTTGATTGGTGGCTTTGGAGTTCTCTTCTACAGCTGTGCAGCTTTCTATGGTTCCGCTTATGCTACCATAGAAACTTTTCAAGCAACTTTAGTTGCCCCCTTTGGTGAAGTTTCTTCACTTGTTGGGCTTGGCTTTGTGCCATCTTCTTTCTTAGGGTGATCTATATCATCTACAAGGTTGAAGTTATCCTGGGTTGTTGTCTTCTCGCTGCGGCGACCCTCGTGGCGCAATGGTAGTGTTCTCGTGTATAGGGATGGCAACGGGGCGGGTATAGAATGGGGGAACCATGTCCCACCCCCGTCCCACCTAACGAAGACCATATCCGAACCCCACCCCATCTAAAACTATAGAGCACCCACCCCGATCCCGATTACATGCTCAAACCGGTTCCCGCTCCGCCCCTACCCCTAAACAATCATGCTATGAGAAAGTCTCAAATCTTTTCAACTTTTGAATACATGGTCACAAATTTACCACGTGGAAGTTTAGAAATTCAAAGAAGTCAAAAGCAAAAACTATTAAACTTTTGAAAAGATGAATACGTGATGCAATTTCCTAAGCATCAGCACGTGATAGACTAGGTGCTGCTCAGTAGATACACCTTTAATTTATAAATGGAAGAACTTGTGACCATTTTATCAACTACCGATGTGGGACAGAATCAAGAGGGTATATAATCGTGGCTGGTTCGGCATATTGTAACCTCACCTCGATCCCGAACCCGACCCGAACCCTACTCAGGTTATATAGATGTATCCCATACCCTCCCCTAACCCGTTTGAACTAACCCCATACCCTACCTATTAGGGGAGGGGCAGGGCGGGGCGGGGAATCCGAAAAACCCGCCCCATTGCCATCCCTACTCGTGCAGCTAGCGGAGTGTTATGTGGTCGCTTATGCTTCCCTTTCTATTGTTCATTTAGTTGTTTTACTTTTCTTTCTTATTTCTTTTTCTTTTTTTCTTATGATATTTGTAATGTGGTCTTTATAAGGTTTGGTTATTATTAATGAATGGTAGTTTTGAGGGAAAAAAGAAATAGGACCAAGTTACGATCAAAATTACTAAAATATATAATACAATCAAAAGCACTAACACTAACAATGAAGTTTACATCTATACTATTATATAGTATAATTATATAAAAGAAGAAGTAAAGGTATCACAAATATTTACCTAAAAACATATTTACAAAAATACTAATACGATATCATTTATAAAAAAACTCACTTATAAGGGTAAAATTGTATAATGATACCCAAGAAACTATTTTTAAATTCCTCTCTTATCTTATTCTATTTTCTCTCTCCACTCACATTATGAGAAGGCCCCAACTAGTTTTTCCGAAATGAAGGGTTAAAATGCACTGAAATGAAATGCAGAATACAATGTTTAATCGTTCATATTTCCAATCTGAGACATTTGACCATTTTTTTGCACTTTGATTTACTATATGTTGGACCAAAATTAGAAAAATATTTGGTATATTTTTTGACACATTATGCTTTAAACGCATGTATTTTGTACTGTTTATATATATTTTTTTGGGAGACTTGGTCTAAGGTGTCTAAGGTTGAACCTTCTTGATTTAAAGGACAAGTCATTAACAAAAACCTTTAAAGGGCCATATATAAAAATATGACCAAACAGCCCTTTAATGCACGCGCAGAAGCACACGCATTAGGTGCGCCCCAGCGTGTTGCTGATGTCAGCACACATCATAGCCTTTGTACTCTTTCCTTTAAAATTTTAAAATGCCATAACTTTCAAACGATAATTCCAATTTTGAAAATAATTATATATTTGGAATAAGGAAATCAAGACCTTTCAAACAAGACCCATATTGCATATAAAATTTTGCAAAAAAAAAAAAAAAAGTTAATGTTAAGTGAAATTTCACTTAATATTTTAGTATGAAGAACTTTCCTACTCAAAAATCTTAAGTGAAATTTTCTAGAACCCGTACATGAATATTATGCGAAATTTCACTTAACCCGACCTTTGAGCGTCATTTGAACGAATTAAAAATCAATTTGGACTTTAAAACTTTTGATAATTATTTCAAGATACTTCCGCCTAAAATTTTTTTTTCTTTTAAAAGAAACGATTAGTGGATAGGACATTGTGATAAGGTTTATAGAGTTTAAGACAATAAAAATTCTTGATTAGGAAAATGTCATGCATACAAAAATATTAAGAGAAATTTCATGTAGCATACATAAATAGTAAGTGAAGTTTCATTTAACTCGACATTTGATGAACTTTATAACAAATCAACTTGATAGTTTCTTTCTTTATATAAATCAAAGCTACGAATGTAAGCTTGAGTAATAATAATAACAATCATGCACGCGTGGGGCCCACCAAAATAGACGGCACCGATCGTTCAGTGAACCATTTCGGTGTACCCAGTTGGTGCCCCAATCTTTACTCTAATAATAATAGAATATATAGAGAGATAAAAGAGCAGCTTAACTGGTCCTCCTCACTAGCAGTAGGCATATACAAAACACAGCCATGTCCAAAACCAGATCGCAGACCATTTCATGCAAGGGTAAGCCCCTGCAGCTTCCCATTTCATATGGACTAGTAGTCAAATTTTCATACAATAATTTATGTGAAATTTCACTTAGGATACAAAAATATTAACTGAAATTTCTCTTATTATTCTTAAACTTTAAGTAAAATTTCTCTTAATTGTTAAACTAAACTTCAATTGTAATTTGACTTATGTATGTGAACTGTGTTGAAGCAAAAAAGTGAACATATATTAATAAATTGCTCAAAAAAGCCATTAGTGATCACTTTGACTATCTAATCCATATATATCATTCACTTACCAACATTGACATTACTAAAGATGAGTGAAATTTCACTTAAATGTCTCAAATATCTTAAATGAAATTTCACTTTAACTTCAAATTTCACTTAGGATACAAAAATATTAAGTAAAATTTCTCTTATTATTCTAAACTTTAAGTAATATTTCTCTTAGTATTTGTTTTATCTTTTTCTGTTTATAATATATAAATGAAACTGAGTGTAACTCAATTAAGTTTTTCCATTTTCTTTTGGTTATTTTCTTTACTTTTTTTTGTTGGTCTTTGGTTAGGGTTTAGAGCAGATTTTATGATGACTAGTAGGCCTCTATGGAAAAGTATACCTTTGGATCAATAGTATTATTATTTCGAATTTCTCTTTGGTAGTTGGTGTTTACTGTTTACTTTATTGGCTGCATACTTGTTTCTAGAGAGAGAGAGAGAGATAGATGGGTCACCACACATGCTGCAACAAGCAAAAGGTGAAAATGGGACTTTTGGTCAACAAAAGGTGAAAAGGGGCTGCTGGAGCTCTGTTCAGCTCTCTCTCTCTCTTTCTCTCTCTCTCTCTCTAAAACCCACACCCACACATACACACACACACTCTTTCTCTCTCTCACACTAAAATGAAGTCCAACTGCACAAAGCTCATCATCCTCCACCCTTCAATCCACAGCAATCAAACTGGTCCCTACCATAGACACACACAGATTGAAACACATCCTCCGAAGCACAGATCTATCCAGAGCTCCAATTTCACACAGATCGAAGCCCTAGATGCCATTGACAGAGCTCCAATTTTCTCTATCTAAAAGACTCATTTCTCTCTGTCTCTCTCTCTGAAGTTTTCCTCGACGCCTCTAATACCCTTTCTCAGTCTGGCTACAGAGCCATGGCTCTCACTCTCGAGCTCAACTCACAAGCCCTAACATCCGATTCCGCCACCGCACGTCTTCTCTCTGCCGGACTCAGATTCGAGATCAGTGGTGGCTCTGGACCACAGAAGTGGCGGTGGTGGTGAGGGTTCCGGCAACAGACTAGATGGTGATGGAGTTGGTAGTGGCGATGGTGTGGAGCCATGGAGAGAGAGAGAGAGAGAGAGAGAGACTAGATGGTGATGGAGTTGGTAGTGGCGATGGTGTGGAGCCATGGAGAGAGAGAGAGAGAGAGAGAGAGAGAGAGAGAGAGAGAGAGGAGTGTCTCATGTCTGTGTATTAAGGGCACTTTTGTCAATAAAAATGAAAGGAAAAAATATTAATGACCTTTGGTAAGAAAGTTTTAAAAGCTTTGGACCTAGTATAAAAAAAAAGAAAAAAGCTCTGGACCTTACAAGTTTATTACAAACGGGCTGGAGTCTTTGAATGAAGCTGACAAACGTAGTGGCTTTAGCCCAATTTTTCCTTTTCCTTTTTTTTTTTTTTTTTTATACTTTTCAGTGCACTACTTATACAACACGAGGGACATATATTTAAATGTGAGTGTAAAAAAACGTGTCAAAAAAATGTGTCTGTAACACTACTCTTACTAAAATGTATCATACATATCATACATACAATCAAAGACATCAGTGCGTGAATGCGAAGCCGTGGTTTCTATTCTCCAGGGCTACGAAAATGCTTCAGGACAACAAGTTAATTTAAATAAGTCTTGTGCTTTTTTTAGCCCAAACACCGATCCTAGTGCTATGAATGATATACGAACGCTGCTTGGGGTCCAAGATTTTCCCCCCTACAATAAGTATTTAGGCCTCCCGTCATTTGTTGGACGGAACAAGAAATCTATTTTTCAGACGATTAAGACCCGGATTGATAAGAAGGTTCATGGTTGGAAGGAAAAGGTCTTGTCTCGGGGCGGGAGAGAGGTACTCATTAAGGCGGTTGTTCAAGCTATCCCGACTTATGCCATGTCATGCTTTAAGTTTCCATCCTCAGTGTATTTGGATATTTCTCGTTCGGTGGCTAGTTTTTGGTGGGCAAAGAGAGGTGATAAGCGCAAAATACATTGGGTAAAATGGGAGCAGCTGTGTAGACCCAAGAATATTGGTGGTCTCGGTTTTCGTGACTTTGACGCATTTAATGATGCAATGCTCGCAAAACAAGCTTGGAGGATCTTAAATAATCCAGATGCTCTTGTGCATAGAGTTTATAAAGCAAAATACTTTTCTCACGGGAATTTTTTGGAGGCCCCATTGGGTCACTATCCTTCTTTTACTTGGCGCAGCATTTGGGGCTCTTTAAAGCTTCTTCGTATGGGTCTTCGGTGGAGAGTGGGTAATGGCAGAAATGTTAGAATCGGTTTGGATCCTTGGTTGCCTCGTCCCTCCACTTTCAAGCCGTTTACTCCGCTTTATTCTCATATTCGTGATAGTTGGGTGAGTGACTTTATTGATCCTTTGTCGGGTTCTTGGGATGCAGAGCGGGTTCGTTCATTCTTTTGGGCTGAGGATGCCGAAGCAATTTTAAATATACCCCTAGCTGGGGAGGGGTGCCCGGATCGTCTCATTTGGCATTGGCACCCCCGGGGTATATTTACTGTTCGTTCCGCTTATTTTCTTGCTTTAACGAAGAAGCCGGGGAATGGAGGATCCTCCTCTTCATCGTCTCACTCCTTCCCGTGGAGTAAGCTCTGGGAGATTAAGGTCCCAAGCAAGGTGAAACATTTTGCATGGCATGCTGTGCACGAATATTTACCGTGTGGGGAGATCCTAAAACGGAGACGTGTGACCGATTTGGGGAGTTGCTTGACTTGTGGAGCTGAGGTTGATTCTATTAATCATGTTTTGGTGAGTTGTCGAAGAGCAAAAGATTTGTGGAGTCGTGTTTTTAGCCCTGGATTCCACAGTCGCGGGCTGCGCTATCGGTTTGATGATTGGCTTGATTTTATCCTTGGGTTAGGGGATCAGTCAGTAGCTCAAAAATTTCTTATTTGTGCTTGGGTTATTTGGAATGATCGTAATAAGTGGGTTATGGAGGGAGTGCGCCGAGAGGCTGCGGTGGTGGCTGATTGGGTGAGTTCTTACTTGGTGGAAGTTAATAGTGCCTTGGATCGTAGTTCATCGATTGCCCCTCCTGTTGATCGTGTTATTCGTGCCCCGTCACATGGTAGATGGAGGCCCCCAAACAGTGGTACTTTGAAGCTGAATGTGGATGGAGCTGTGTTCCGAGAGCTTAATGGTGTGGGGTTGGGTGGTGTTCTCCGCGACGAGGATGGCAGTGTACTTCTTGCCTTTTCGGAATTCCTCCCTGGATTGGTGGATGCTTTAACAGTCGAGTGCTTAGCTTTTCGGAGAGCTACAATTATTGCGATCGAGGCGGGTTTTCGTGATTTCAGTGTGGAATCGGACTCGTTAACGCTTGTTACTCATCTCAACCAGGATGACTACACTTTTGCCCCGTACGGTCACATTATTGAGGACACGGTTCGTTTTTTCATTGGGTTTGTTGATGTTAAATTTCTACACGTTAGGCGTGAAGGAAATATGGTTGCCCATGAACTTGCTAAGCATGCTAAGGTTTTCAAATGTTTGAGAGTCTGGCTTGAGGAGTACCCTCCCAAGTTGCTCAGTTTGTAATGCTTGATTCCACTTCTACGTAATGCAATTTCCATCTTTTTCGATCAAAAAAAAAAAAAACACTTCGAAATTTCTAATCGGAAAAAAAAATACATTTTGAATTTTGAATAGAGTAAATCTTCCCCCAAAGTCGGACAAAGGATCAATTTGTTGGGGTTTCTGTGAAAAACTCAAAACCCTAAAATTGTATTAACAGTTCGTTTTAATTGTTGCTTCGAGGCTTTGTATGAATTGGGTTGTTGTTCAATGGCGAATCTCCCAATCCTCCAATTCGAAGAGAAAATCTTAGAAACAGTGGAACGAAACCCAGTAGTTGTAATCATCGGTGAGACTGGTTCAGGGAAGAGCACTCAACTCTCTCAGATGCTACACAGAAGCGGCTACACCAAATCTGGAATCATCGCCGTCACTCAGCCTCGACGAGTCGCCGCCGTCTCCGTTTCTAGGTATCCATATATATATATATATATACAGTCCACTGCGGACGTCCGCAACTTATATATACTATATCGAAGGGCGTCTGGTAAGGACGTCCGCAACTATTTCAGCTATTGGATCCAGTTTTCATGAAGGGTATTGTATAATTTTGCAGCATACAGTGACTAAAAACAGAATTCCGCAACTTAATAAGTTGAAGACGTCCTTACCAGAAGCCCTCTCTATATATATATACTAGCAACTAACAGTACATATATATATGCTAGTAACTACCCGTGCCCATGGGCATGGTGCAAAAAGCTAAATGAAACTCCAATTTCTTTATGTTGTTGCAAACTTTGAAATAAGATCAAGGATGTAGGAAGTGTCTAATGCTTTTTGCCATGAAAAAAAACTAAGAAATTACACCCCCGTTATTTTGATCGTCAGGTAGTTATAGAAATGTGTGGTAAAATAATACCTTGTCAGGGATAACTTAAGACAGAATATCAAAGAACTCAAGCAAATACATTAGTCTACCGACTCTACCCATTGTGCATACACACAAAATTGTCCCTACTAACCCAACCCAACCCATGAAGCTGTCAACTGAGAAATAAGAAATGCCTCCGATGCAAACCATCAATAAAACCTTAAACAAAAAGAATTAAGCAACAACCAAAAGCCAATTTATATTTGTATTCTTCTTTGTTAGATCAAGTTCCAAAATGTGGACTAATAACTAAAAGACCTAAAACAAAGCACAACAGCAATAGCTTTGGACTCACAGGAAAAAAAAACACAAAAATAATCTATGAAAAATACACACTTCATCCTCATCTGATTCACAGTTACAACAAAAAGGACACCCTTGGGTGTGGTTGGTGCTGTTCCCCTCCCATGAACAATAAAAACAGTGTAAATTACAGTTTTGTCCAAACTATTTTTACTGTTCATGTGAGGGGAACAACACCAATCACACCCAAAGAACTGTACTGAAGTTTTTTCCCAACAAAAACCCCTCAGAGGGCACTACGCCCTGAAAATAGAGCTTTTAATAACAAACTATCATTTGTTTCTCTGTCATGTTCTTCTATTCTCCACTTGCGATTTTCGCACCCTGAAAATTACTTTGTCAAGTTGACAAATTTGAATGGATTCAATGGTTGAAAAATATCAATGTGAAAAGTCTTTCATTTAGCTCTATAACATTATTGTTCTCGGCAAAAAGAATTGCTCGCCTCTAGTTCACAAACAGGAAGAATGCTGAAATTGGGTGCTTTGGGTTTTCAATTATTTCCTGCAAAATGAAAAGAGAAAATTGTAATATAGATGGCTCTAGTGTCTTTGCAAGTTGAATTAGCAGTTTTTTTTTTTTTTTTTCTTGTTCTCATTTTCTCAAGAGCCAAATGACACTTCACACTTGGTTTTAATGGAACAAGTTAAAAATCATTTTCCAATTTTCCTTCCCTTCTGCCAAGTTTTTGCCTATTCCCAAGTCGTTGACTTCTCAATCAGAATAGAACAATGTAAAACTTGTACTTTGAGGTTTCTCTTTTCGAACCGTAATCATGTAGAGCAAAGTCCCAAGTGGATTTATATAAGCAGTTTATGGTATTAAAAAGAATTTTTTTTAATGAATATAAATGTCAACATCTTTAAATCTGGTTCATACTCTAGAATGGGATGGGGTTGGGGCTGGGGCTGTTTGGGATTAGGGTGTAAAAAACCTAAGAAAAACCGTTTCATTTTCTATCCTTTTTATATAGATGTTTATAAGAAATACATATTGAACATGTAATGCGTACAAATGGAAATTTTCAATCAAGTTCACAACTTCACCATAAGAAAATTACAAAACCAAAAAATCCAATCCACATTGCCAATAAAATCTATCATATGTTGAAGCAAATTTGAACACATGCAAAATCAATCACAGGCAAAGAAATTGTAACTTCCAGAGAGATATCTTTAGAGAGCGAAAATGATAAGAGAATATTAGCAAAATTGGCATGTAACCCAGATTGTGTAGTCCTAAAACATGTAAAAAAAACCTTAGAATCTTCATTGCCCATGAGTAATCAAAAGCACATGATTAAAAAATAAATTCGGACAGAAAATTAAAAAAATTAATCCATTTGACCAGGTCTTTTAAGCACATTATTCACTTGCAAAATGCGACGAAACTTCAAAAAAAGAAAACGAAAAAAAGAAATGCAAATAATGACCCAGATTCAGTCGGGTATGAAACCCAGATTGTACAAAAAAAAGTTCTTTTTTAGGAAAACAAATGCGGAGGAACGTTGAAATGGAAAAAGAAAAGAACAAATAATGACCCATTGATCTGCCTTTTGCACAGAGACAGAGAGTGAGCAAAAAAACCCCCATTTTCAAAAACCTAAAAAAGGAAGGGAAAATGTATGAGACGGTGGAGGCAGACGTTACTGAGAGAGATTACCTGATTTAAGGGCTCTGCAAATGCCGATTAGGCTTTCGATTTGGGGATATGGTTGCAGTGACGTTACAGAGAGAGAGAGATGTTAACCCTAATCAATAACCATAATCTGTGTATTTGTGCGTGTGTGAGAGAGAGAGAGAGAGAGAGAGAGAGAGAGAGAGAGAGAGAGAGAGAGAGGAGGCAGGATAATCAGGAGTTAGGTGAGAGAGGGAGGTTACGTGAGTAATGGGATGCAGTAAGTTATATGGTGATGAGGTGTGTCCGTGAACTTTTAGTTGGACCGTTGGATTGAGAAGATCTAAGGGTGGAGAGTGGATGTGGTGTGGTGAAGATCCGAAGTTGGGGAAGCGGGAAAGTCTAGGCCGTAAGATCAGTTTTTTTTGGGATCCATACTATTGCCCAATATAAGATAGATATACAGAACCCTTCTTATGAGGGAGTCCTCATTTTAACAAAGTGAGGACTTCTGTTGGATCCAGTTTTCAGTCTGTGAAATTAGTTCAGTACCCTTAATGAAACTGGATCCAAAGGCTGTAATCAGAAGTCTTCACTTTAACAAAGTGAGGGAGTCCTCATGAGAAGGGTTTTGTATATATATATATATATATGTATGTATGCACACAAGCTACTTCTAACGAGGGATCCCTCATTTTAAGAAAGTGGCCGTTGAATCATCATTTAATCCAGGTCACGCCAGTGAAAATGCTAGAAGTACCTTTAATGAAAACACGATCCAACGGCCGAGAATAGAACTCTCACTTTCTTAAAACGAGGGATCCCTCATTAGAAGGACTATGATGTACAGTCTTTTCGAGCAGCTTGTTTGGTGTTTTTGAGCAATTAAAAATGGAGCAGCATATAGAATTATACTTAATTCACTGGATGTGTTGATAATTATGTGTTGCTTTTGTCTTTTACAATGTGGTTTACAGCTAGTCAAGTAGCAATGGATATCACACTTTGTATGCTTAGGATTAAGGAGATTTATGAAAATATAGATTTCAGCTTTATTAATTGAAAGGGGTGTATGCGAATATGTGTTTACATGTGATTAAAGTCTGCGGGGGGATACTCCTCTCTCATTACTTTTAATTCTCTCAGCTGTGGCGAAGGTGGGGTTTAATTTAATCCTAGGACGACGGCACCACCACCTTGATATTTTGCAACATTTATATTTAACTGGTGTCTGCAATATTTGTATTTGTCAATGCATGCTTCATATGTGCGAGTAAATAACATATATGCTGTGGTATCTTTTACCCTTGGAGTGGTATCTTTTACCCTTGGAGTGGTTGATAAATCCTAATTTAATTAATACTGATTTTACACAGGCGGGTTGCACAGGAACTTGATGTTCGACTAGGGGAGGAAGTGGGTTATGCAATTCGGTTTGAAGATAGAACTTCAGAGAGAACATGCATCAAGTATTGTAACTTTTTTCAGTTGTGGAAATTCATCTATTTTATTGCTCACTTGTAGCTTGTGAACTTCACTAGTTTGGTAGTTCCCAAGTACACTGGGATATGCATATATATATACAGTCAGGCTCCAGAGAGGGCGCCCTCTCTTTATTAAAAAGAGGGCCTCTATTTTGGCCATCGGATCATGTTTTCATTAAGGGCAGTTTTGTCATTTCACAGTTTTTAAACACGATCCGACGGCCAAAACAGAGTTCCTCTCTTTAATAAAGAGAGGACACCCTCTCTGGAGATTTTTCGTATATATGTATACAGTCAGGTTCCAGAGAGGGCGCCCTTTCTTTATTAAAAAGAGGTCCTCTGTTTTGGCCATCGGATCGTGTTTTCATTAAGGGCAGTTTTGTCATTTCACAGTTTTTAAACACGATCCGACGGCCAAAACAGAGGTCCTCTCTTTAATAAAGAGAGGGTGCCCTCTCTAGAGATTTTTCGTATATATATATGTTGATTTGTATTACATATTGCATGTTTACATGTATTGGGCCCTCATTTGGCGCCTTTAGTGAAATAATACCAAAAAAATTATGATATGATTTTGAACTGCCCAGATACCTTACAGATGGAGTCCTTCTTCGTGAAAGCCTTTCAAACCCTGAGCTCAATCAATATTCCGTGATCATATTGGATGAAGCTCACGAGAGGAGTCTAAACACGTAAGTCACACTTTCATGTTTCTTTGACATAATTTGTCCTACTTAACTGGATTCTGTAATTGTCTTTCTTATAGGTAGCATTCGATATTATGAGTTCTCCTCCTCTTCTAGAAATCTTTGTTTTTTTGCATTTCATTTATTAACTTTTTCTATGGCTATGCATCTTTGTTATGAAATTTCTGTGGTCAGGGATATATTGCTGGGACTGATGAAGAGGTTAATCAAAATGCGAACGTCCAATTTAAAGGTTTTGATCACTTCAGCAACTCTTGATGGTGAAAAGGTGTCAAGATTCTTCTCTAACTGCCCTATACTTAATGTCCCTGGGAAATTATTTCCCGTTGAAATTCTATACAGCAAAGAGCCTCCTAGAAGTTATTTGGAGTCTTGTTTGCAAAAAGCTATTGGTATGATAAAACTTTAGGCTTCATGCATAGATTTTCTTGTTTATAAATACTTGATTTTGCATTACTGGTAGGAGATATTTAACCTGCTTATAGAATATCTTCTGCCTTTTTAAATCACTTCTTATGACACTGCGCTAGCTATTTGCTGTGATAGATATTCATGTTCGGGAACCAGAAGGTGATGTCCTCATATTTATGACAGGACAGGTCAACATTTTTTTTTCTCATGTAGTCGTAACTTCTCAATTATATATTGTGCTACTGGGCTCATTTTGATTAGAAAAAATTCACACGAAGCCTTGCAACAGGATGATATAGAGAAGTTGGTATTGAAATTGGAGGAGAAAGTTCAGAGCCTAGAGGAAGGTACGTGTATGGATGCTGTAATCCTTCCCCTTCATGGATCTTTGCCACCTGAAATGCAGGCAAGTCTTGTTCTTCCTCATTTACTACTATTGTTATTACTCTTTTTATGAAATACCTTCTCTTATTTATATAAGGTTTTCTGGACTCTATACCTTTTCAAGTATTTCATGTTGCATGTGAGTAGATTGAAGGAAATAAGTTATACTCTGGTGTTTTTGGGATCTGGGATCGATTCCAAAGATTCAGGGGATTGTGAGCGGAGAGGATGAAGAGAAAAAATGAAAATTGTTGTTCTGGTGTATGGTTGGTGAGAAAGCCACCAAGCAAGGTATCCCAGGGTCAACATGGCTGAGTTATCTCTCTCACCATACAGATCGTGGCCAAGTTGTCCCATGATGCAAGGTTGACCGGCAACCATGGTTCAAAGTATCGGCCGATACCGAGTCGTATCGGCCGAGTCAACTCGGTTTCGGTGGGGTCCGATACGAGTCAACTCGGCGATACCGAGACGAGCCAAAAAAATTCTTGGAAAAGGGAAGAAAGGTACCAGATCTGAATCTTGCATGCATCGTGAGGGTTTTCATCTTCTTCTTCTTCAGATCTTCATCTTCTTCCCGAAGGTATGTCGTCGATCTCTGTGTGTGTGTGTTTTCATCTTCTTCTTCAGATCTTCATCTTCTTCCCGAAGGTATGTCGTCGATCTGTGTGTGTGTGTGTGTGTGTGTGTGTCGCGAGCTGTATGTTTGTCGAGTGTGAGTGAGAGAGTGTGTGTGTGTGTGTATGTGTGTGTCGCGATCTGTGTCGAGTGTTTGTGTGTGTGTGATTGAGTGTGTGTCAATCTGTTTGTGTGTGTGATTGTGTGTGTCGAGTGTTTGTGTGTGTGTGATTGTGTGTGTGTGTCGATCTGTTTGTGGGTGTGATTGTGTGTGTCGAGTGTTTGTGTGTGTGTGTGATTGTGTGTAGATATGATTGAGTGTGTGATTGTGTGTGTCGGTGGTGTGTTTTGGTGTGTTTTGGCTTAACCACAGCCATAGTAGATATATATAGTAGGAGTAATTTCTAGTAATTTTTTTTTATTTTTTTTTATTTTTGCTGAATAACCCAATATTAGGTTATTAGGTTAGTAATTACTCCTACTATTTCTAGTAATTTCTTCTTCTTCTTTTTTCCTTCTAGTGTGTGTTTTATTTTTATTTTTTTATTTTTTTGCTGTGAAATAGGAGAGTTATTTAGTGTAGAATAACAACACTTTTTGAGTTTATATATAATCTTAAAAAAATAAGATTGGACAACACTTTTTGGTAGTACTGAACTATTTAGATCCAATTATGTGTGTACAATTATTAGACATTAGATCGGCAGTGTCTAAATTGAATGAGATGTGCTTTATAATTGGTACATTGTGTATTGTGGAAATCTATTAGGCAAATTTTGCTATTCTTATTATTTTAGAATTTTCTATAATTTTTTCATATTTTTTTTAACCTTAAATCTAGCGTATCGGAGCGTATCGCCCGATACCAGGCCGCATCGCCGCGACACCGAGTCATCACAACAGTCTCCGATACCGCGACCGATACCGCGACTTTGAACCATGCCGGCAACCATTGGCCTGGCCCTCTGTTAATTATAGGGAATGGGCTAGGTGTTTGGGTCTCTGCTGGTTTGGGCTGTTTTTTTGGACTTCAATTTTTCTGGCTCATGCTCGGGAATATTTTTGCGGCCTAACCGGACAGAGTGTTATACACTTGCAGAAAAATATATTGTCTATTTGTTTTTTGTTTTTTGAAACATGGACTATGTATGAGTTTATAAATGGAGGCGAGTCATTGTAGGACTTGAACTTGAGAATTGCATGTTGTAAATGCCACTTACCACTAAAGTTTTCTAAGTAGTTGCTATAACATTTTTTCATTCTATTTTAAGAAGTAAATAATTATAGTACAAGTTAGGCTGGATTTTATCGGGCTTGAGATTTTCTGTAAGTGTCCTGGTGGGCTAAACAATTGAAACTTGAGATTGGCTTGAGCTCGAGCGTAGAAATATTTCCTCAATTCTGACGCATGCTTGGCCTCTAGCATGGCCTACGGCCACCCCTTGGTTGATCCCTTCGATTGAACTGAGTTCTCCCAAGTTGATCAATATCCACAATTTTCTGTGATGCAAGTTTGCCGCTCAAAGTCTTCTGTGTGTTTTTATTTCCCAAGTTGACTACCATTTTAACTTGGTTTCGATAGAAGCATTGAAACTTTCGTACATCAGAAACACCATTTACGCTGGGGGCAATGTTTTTTTTTTTCCAAACAGCAAATTGTATTCATATAAGCAAAACAGTACAGTGATTGCGAGAAACCTATGCAGTTAATGATCGAGCGTGTGCATGTGAAGGAATATTCACTGTGAGCTCATAAATGCACAAATCCCAAGGGAATAATATCTGAAATTCTCTTTAAGTATGTCTCAGGAAAAATCGTGTCTCGTCACCTCTGAGGGTACTGTTCCTATTTATAGCAATTGGGACATGTGCCAAGGAATGAGCGCAGTTGACGTGGCTCATTCCTATTGAGTCGTACCAAAATGCCACGTGTCGTCCGGAGACGACACAAGGAATGTCCTCGTGGTAAACTAGAGAGTTATTTGAATTTCAGATAGTCTCACTGACCTTAAGAAAGGCTTAGGAAGTGTATCGCGGAATAGACCGTCGCGACTTTCCTAAGCGAGCTCGGCTCTTAAGCCAACCAAGCCACGTAACCTGAGAGTTCCCGATAAGACAAAGAAAGACTTTACTGCGTCATGGTCTAGAACGACCATGTCGTGGTATAGTCATATTGCACCAAGACCTGCCCCCAATCGAGGTCTATCTGGGCCGAGCACTACTAGACGTAGTTTGAGTGGTTCGTGATGAAGGAATATTTGACCATACCCTTCCTGGCCTTCCATTTGCCACCTCTCTCTCGCTGTTTTTCTTTCTTCTCCCCCCTCATTTTTTTGGGAGGGTAGGGGTGGTTTGTCTGCTAGATTGCTACTTTTTCCTGGAATTGTAGGCTTGTAGCTCTAGTGATCCTTGAATTTCACTCTGTCAGTGTTTTAAAAGGTGTGCCTTTTTGTGCCATGAGGCTTGCCTCATGGCGAGGCGAGGCGAGGCAAGGCAAAAATGCCTCAAGGCTCTAAAATTTTAGCGTCGGTCCTGCACGGCTATCGCCTTTTCCCCGAGGCATAGATTATAGCATAAAAGCCTTTTTAGCTGAGGCTGTCACTTTTTGTCACTGCTAAGAAATTACAGACTTGCCTTTTTTTTAGGGTTTTAAAGGCATTATCTAATAACTGATACATTTGATGAAGATGATGATTTGAATGAGGAAGACTTGATGTGATATGCTTGTATTGTTCCTTTGTTATTTGATTTTAACTTGCCTCGAAAATGGCTTGCAAGAATTTTACCATCTTGGTTGGTTAATATGAGACATATGTTTTGTTTATGGTGTTAAATATTTCCTCGTTGTTTTAGAGTTGTTAATTCTATTTTTGTCTATTTTATTTATTTATTTGTACTTCTTTAATCAAAAAATGAAAAAATCGAAAGGCTTACGCCTTGCCTCAAGGGTTGTGAAACGCATCACCTAGCGGCTAGCGCTTTCGCCTTTTAAAAAACTGCTCTTTGTTACTTTTTTTTTATTTTTATTTTGAGTTGGTAACTTGTGTTTTCAACTGAGTTGGGGCAAATTTTTTTCCCCTGGGTTCTTTTATGCATCAGCTTATGTTTTTCTTTTTCATCTCAACTATGTGAACCTGCTTTGTTTTGTTTTGTTTTTTTTTTCTGTACGTTGAATTTAATGTGAACGGAGATGTTGATTTGATTTTTGTGCTTCATGTTTGCATTGACCCTACAGGTGCGTGTATTCAGTCCTCCACCCCCAAATTGTAGGCGATTTATTGTTGCCACAAACATTGCTGAGACTTCCTTGACAGTTGATGGTGTTGTGTAAGAAGACTTGATACCTGCATGGAATTATATTTTTCGTAGTTCATTTCATTCAGTTGCCTTTTAAATTGTGAGGTGTAAACCCTTTCCTTGCTTTTAGAGTGACGAATAGTCTTTTATAGCATTGGTTTTAACTTTTTATTTGAGATTATTGTGATGTTACATATGATTTACAAGTTTAGGTTCTATATCCTCAATATGATGAAAGTGCTATTTTTCTTTTTAGGTTTTCTTCTGTCTTTTTCTCCCCCTCATTTTCAGTGGTCCATAAACAAGCATCAAAGTAACAATCCCGCTGGTAGACCCGAAGTAGTTTATGAGAGTAAGCTTCAGCAAAACCAAAAGAAACATGACTGTCCAAGCTATTTCCAAATTTTGAGCAGAATCAGGGGAGGGACTCACTGGCCTTGTCTAAGCTTTGTAACAAGAACTGAAGCCATTAGATCTAAATATATTTTATGAAGCAAAGTGGAAGACTATAGTGACTATAGTAACATTTTGGTCGCACTACATTTGATCGGCTGCAGTGGCATTTGAATGGTCTATATTAATTTGTGTTTAGCACTTTTGTTAGTTTTTTTTCCCCCTTCTTATTGCTCGGTCTTATATAAACACGTTTTCGAGTGAAGCATATTCTCATGTATTCTTTTAGCACGGTGTTTTATATTTGAGTGATGGCATAAAATGTTTAATTCTGCATCTTTTGGGTTTATGTTTTTGCTTTCTCATGCTCACTACCCGGACATAAATTACAGGTACGTCATTGATTCTGGTTATGTGAAGCAACGGCAATATAATCCAACAACTGGCATGTATTCCCTTGATGTTGTTCAAATTAGCAGGTAAGAAATCAACAATATCGTAAATTTTGGTCTTTTGTGGCATTTCTTACCCTTTAAATTATAACTTTTTTTTTTTGATACTTCTTTAAATTATAACTTATGCTTGTCATGATCTGTCATTTGTTATGTTTCTTAGTTGTGAGTCATATATCACTAGCTTAGGTTTATAATGTTTTCTTTATTCTGTGAATGTCTTCTTTCTCTGAAGGGAGCCACTGGATTGACTCCCCATTGTTAATTAGAGTTAGATATGTGAGCTACGTAACCTAATCTGTCTTAAACGGACAGCATGCCCGCTTTCAATCCAGGGTTTTGTGAATCAAGAAATGGGTTCGGGATAAATATGCTGATCGTGAACTTTTCTGGCACATGAATCGGTTGCAATGGTGTGAATCTTTGCTATGCCATATTTTGACAAGTGATTTTTAGTTGCTCTAGATCGTATAGATTTTCAATAGCTTTCACTAAAATCACCTTCCATATGTAAGTTTGCTTACCTATTTATATACAATGATCATGTTTGGTTTCGTTTTGTCCTAATTTTTAACTTTGAAACCGTATCCGAAATTCCTTTTTTTCATTTTATTTATTTGGTTGCACATAACATCAGTTAATTAATTTCTTTTTCGCACCTATCCACCACGTTCATTGTAATTCCTTTTGCGCTCTCTCTCTCTCTCTCTCTCTCTCTCTCTCTCTCTCATTAAGAAATTGTTTGGAAACAATAGAGGAAAAACAAGTATACCTGAAATTCACAAAAGCAGCAAGTAGGCGAGAAAGGGAATATTGACATAGAGCCCAAAGAAGAAATCCCCTAATACACATATGCTTAATTTTTTCAAGTAAGCCCATTGATGCTAATTGTTTCTCCAGACTCCAATAGCCCCAGGCCCCCCACTAAGTGACCAATCACTTAGAGATTATTCTAGGAATAAACCCCACATGTCCCAACGGCTTGTCAGAATTGTTAATAGGTACGTCTGTATTTATAGGATAGAGGTTCTCATCAGGTCTAATGCCATAGGCGGATGAAACTTTGTATCTAACCTAAAAGCTTAAGCTGCTAGGTGGAGAGGACCAACATGTATATCTAAATATAGCCAGCCCCATATTTATTCCATGTGGGACATTTACAGTGCTTAAAACGAACAACACAGTAATTTAACACAAGTTTTATGCAACACTGAGGCTCAAAATGTTGAAAGTTTTGCACTTAAACTTAAATTTCAAAGTTACGAATTGTCGATCATATCACATTGTATGGAACTCGAATCAACTCATATGAATCAACTTGTGAATCGACCAATTCTAACAACCATGGTTATATACATCTTTGAGCTTGTAGTTCTCTGTAATTGCAGGGTACAAGCTGATCAGCGCGCGGGACGAGCTGGAAGAACACGGCCCGGGAAATGCTATCGTTTATACCCATCTATGGTTTACCATGAAGAATTCCTCGATGCAACAGTCCCTGAAATCCAGCGGTCTTCTCTGTCCGGCACTGTTCTTTACCTGAAATCATTGGACCTTCCCGACATCGATATTCTGAAATTTGATTTTCTTGATCCTCCATCCTGTATTAGCCACTTTCTTCCGCTTCTTTGTTTGAATTTATTTCTGTAATTGTCTTGTAGAGTGACTAAGTTTGAATGGGTGTGATGCAGTTGAGTCTTTGGAGGATGCTCTTAAGCAACTATATCTAATTGATGCTATCGATGAAAATGGATCAATTACGGGCATTGGACGAACAATGGCTGGTATTAAATTCTCATCCAATTTATTGGCTGTTACCTTGCTAGCATACTAGAAAATAGTAAATGAGAGAGTGTGAGATACCACTTTAGATGATTAAATCTATGCATTCTATTTCTTATAACACCAAGCACTTAATGCATATTTATTGTCAAATAGTATGAATATTATGAAAGATTTATCATCTTGTTTGGCCGTTTTTGGATGATCATTATACGGGTTCACTAGGAATCGTTGTGCTTAAATGCAGAGCTTCCATTGGAACCTTTACTCTCGAGGACCTTGATGGAGGCAAATGAGTATGGCTGTTTATCCCAGGCTTTGACTGTTGCTGCTATGTTATCTGCAGAAACTACTTTGTTTCCTGGTCGGAGGTAGGCTCTTAAATTTGTTATTTGGGAGAATTTTTGTTGTGTATGCATTGTATTTTGAAGTTTTATATGCGTTTGGCGTGTTTTAGCACCACCTCCGTATTGTGATTGGGTATGATGTTTAAACTAGAGAAAAATTAAGACCAAGAGTTCAGTCCATTCATGTCATTTGTGTCCCTTTTACATAGATTTTCATTAGCAAGTGGCCTCAGTTTAATTGTTTGACGTTCTAGCCAGTTGGTTCTTATAGCATTCAATAAATTTGTGTGAACGCAGATAATTAACACACTTCTTAACCACCCCCTCCCTCTCCAATGTGGTTGCACTTGATTAATGGGGAAGATGTCAATCACAGTTTGTTACTTAGATACGTTATTTTCAGACAACCGTCATCCAATACGTTCTTTTTAGACAATCAACAGCCAACAATGATTGTGCTTATTGTCACATGAGTTTTTTCATTGCTTCGGTTCTGTTCCCAATAGTTTAAAGAAAGTTCACACTTCTACGTGTATTTAAAATATATACTTTCATGGGTATCATATTGGCGTCCTCACTTTTCAGCAAGAACAACGAAAAGAAGAGGAAGCATGCTTCTTCAGACCTTCCTGATGGGTCTGGTTGGGGCGATCACATCCAATTACTACAGATCTATGAGCGTTGGGATCAGAATGATTATGATGTTGGTTGGTGCAAGGATAACAGCTTGCAGGTAAGTTCCTTTAAAAAAAAAAAAAAAAAAATCATAAAGCCTGTTTTAAAGTAAGTGCTGTCAGAAATTCAAGCCAGTTGAATTTATTCGACATCTGGCTCTTCAGATTCTAATCTCTTGGCCATCATATAGGGCCTCGAGTTGTGAGATAGGGTCTTATTTCAAATGTGATCCAGGTATTAATTACATTATTCAAGCCATGAAGCAGGGGAGAACTTCTTGGACACACTCGCACACAGATATACATATGTATATATATATATATATTTGTTGTCGTCCCACATCACTTAGATGTGTTGTTGCCTGTGCAGTTTATGAGGCCTTAGTTCCCCTCTCCTTAACACCTGGGTTTTAAGGAGTTGAATGGGCTGGGCCTTACAAGTGGTATTAGAGCTTTGTTTATCCCCTATCTCCGTAATCCACGTGTGTGCCTTTGCCACACGTGCGGGGGCGTGTTGTCGTCCCACATCGCTTAGATGTGGTGTTGCCTGTGCAGTTTATAAGGCCTTAGTTCCCCTCTCCTTAACACCTGAGTTTTAAGGAGTTGAATGGGCTGAGCCTTACAAGAATATTTATATCTCACAAGTAAAAGTTAGGATCGTGAGAGGCACCATTAATAGGGGTGCACCATGTAAATGGATGCATACACCAGAAGTACGAAGCTATGACGTTAGTTCATGTAAATACTGTACGAGAGATCTAAAACAATGTCAAGTACTTTCCTTAGCAAGAAAAGCGAGTTCAGAAGCCTAATTGTATTCTGATGTTAGTTATAGGACATGTTAGTTATAGGACATGCTATCTTACCCTTTTTCTCTGTTTAGTTGGAATCTTGATTTGATGTATACAATTCATGATCTTTTGCGGAACTTATTGATTGTAGGTGCGAGGGATGATGTTTGTCAAAGATGTGCGGAAGCAGTTATCACAAATAATGCAGAAGGTAGCAAAAGGTTAGATTTCCACACTATTGAGGAACTTATATTCTGCGAACTACATTTCTGTTTCAGTACCTTCACTTTTATTGTTTTTATTTCTAACAATTGCTGACCTTCACTTATATTCTGCGAACTACATTTCTGTTTCAGTACCTTTGGGACGAAGGTTTAGTTGTGTTGAGTTGTTTTTTTAAGTAGTCAAAAGCGTTACTTATTAATGTGTTGTATTGCTATCCTGTAAATTCATATGTATATATATATTAGGGAGAGGATCTAAAGTGAACTGGGTTGAGTGAACTTACCCAGTGAACTGACTTTTAAGCCTGAAAAAACCCGCAGGTTGCTCTGTTGACCCGTGCGCCCCGCTGATCCGCGGGTTCTTTCAGGCTTAAAAGTCAGTTCACTCAACCCAGGTCACTTTAGATCCTCACCGTATATATATATATATATATATATATTCTTTTTCCAAACTACTACTGATTTAGGCTTTTAGTTAAGGAATCAGTCATTATCATTAATGTCCAACATGAGGCAACTCTGCTGTTGTAGTTGAAGTTTTGAGTTTCTCTGAACTCTTTGAAATTAAAAATCGGTCTTCTTTGAGTTGTGGGCTTAAATACAAAATATACACCTGAAGTTTGGTCCCCGTAGTTTCAATTGCATAAATTAGGTCCCTATATTTATTATATAGAAGCATAAGAAAGAAATGGGGAAGAATTTCTGTTGTATAGTTCATGTATGTTACACCAGTTTATATACACATCCTAGGAACTAAGAAAGGAAACAAAAGAAAAGGAAATAGAATATCTCCTAAATCAATCTAAATCAATTAAGAGATATCTTAAATCAATTATCCTAATATCCCGTGATCCACATATTACGGGATTTGATATATGATAAAAATCTAATCTCCAACACTTCCCTGCAAGTTGAGTCACAGAACCTTGATGAAGTGGCCAACTTGAAATTGGACTTGGACTTGAATGATCCTACCAAATGTCGAACAACCATAACCAAGAAGCGTGGAAATTCCAGTAGAAGCGAAACAATCCCTTGAAAAATTGCCCGGGCATCATGGTGCAATAAAATGGAAAAGGTCGCCGAAAATTACGGCAGAGCTAATCAACTGGAACTAACAAAAGGAAAGATTGCCCGAAAATCATGGTGCAATAGAAAGGGTAATGGCTGTTGGAAATCACGAAAGAACAAATCAACTGGCGAGAGCATACATGTTCAAGCCCATCAAGAGAGCCCACAAAGGGGCTGCACACTTCATCTCCCCTGCAAAGGGCTGGCCGAGGACTAGACAAGTCCCGAAAGGGCTGGCCTAGGGCTAGACAAGGCTCAAAAGGGTTGGTTGATGGCTTGACAATGCCCGTAGGGGCTAGCCGAAGTTTGATGGGGGTTGAATATGAAAGTATCATAAGTAGTGGGGTTTATTTGGAAATACGGGAAAAAAAGAGATGAACACTAACGATGAATTGGCACAAAACAAAGAGAAGAAGGTGATAAGGGGTCCGGCCGGCGGCGGGCTGCTACTCGCCGGTAGAGCTTGAGGATCTCTCTGATACCAAGAAGAAAGAAATGGGGAAGAATTTTAGATGTATAATTCATGTATGTTATACCAGTTTATATGCACATTCTTAGAACCAAGAAAGGAAACAAAAGAAAAGGAAATAGAATATCTCCTAAAATCAATCTAAATCAATTAAGAGATATCCTAAATCAATTATCCTAATATCCTGTGATCCACATATTACGGGATTTGATATGTGATAAAAATCTAATCTCCAACAGAAGCAATATGGTCCAAATGTTTCATTTTATCAGAAAATTTGACAGAATTCACTGGCTGCTATGCACAACTACACTGATAAGCGAGTTGGGAGATTGGTGATGTTCCATTTTTGCCCCTAAAAACCGTGACAATGCATAACATGTGAGTAAATTCTGTCAACTTTTCTCACATAATTGGACATTTGGACCACAATGCTTTTATTTAAACATTTCAGGGACCAAATTGATGCAATTGAAACTACTGGGACTGAGGGACTAAAATGAGATGGTGACCAAACTTCAAGGGTATATTTTGTAATTAAGCCTTGATTTGTGCCATGAAAATTAAAACATTTGTTCCTAACTTTTTGGTTGCTGCAATTTATTTATTTTGGTTCTGCTTAGCTCTTCTTGCATCTATCTCGATGTGTCACTATGTCATAGTTTGTCTTATTAACCTTTTAGTAATTAAGCTTAAGATTCGCTTACTTAGTAAAAACTGATACTACAATGTGACAGTATCCTGTATTTTTCAAGCTATTAACTCAGGTTTGATTTTTGTTCTTGTGGTATCAACTTGATAATCAAGTTAATATCCTGATCTGATTTAATTATGCATGTAGACTGAATTTCGTCTGAATGTCACATATTGAGTTCTAATATTAACTCCAAGGAATATAAAAATCCCGCGGTATCAATCTTCATGATATTATAGTTTTCACTTTTCATCACCCACATCCTACTGTTTCGCTATATGAGTAAGAATTCTTTAAGGATTACATGTTTTCAGGACGATGTAGTTGAGAGAGAGAGAGAGAGAGAGAGAGAGAGGATCCAAATTATATCAAGGAAATTCACACTTTCCTGTTTCAAAAGAATTTCCGATCTTTTGCATTTGTATGTTGGGTATAGAGAGGTGTACACCTTCAAATGTAGCGTTGGGCTTTAAAGTGGTTCTGGTAAAGAATAGTTCGTTTAAAAAATTTGAAATTTTTTTTTTGAACTTATTCTTTGAAAAAGTATTTGAATATTGAAATAGTAAAAAAGGTTGTACATGGTACCCATCCCTTAAGTGATTAGGCAGTGGCTAACAAAGTAAAATAATTGCATTTTTACCGAGGAAACTTACGTATTTTCAAGAACTCATTATTTAAGCAACATTAAGAAACAAGGTTTAATGGTATGGTTATCCAACTTTTAAGCGTACTGACTTTAACAGAATGAGTCTATTGACCTTCACTGAAAGGAGTCTACCGACCTTCACATGTAAGTTTAGATGGAAATTATAGCATGGACTAATATATCATTCTATGAATTCGAAACATCTAACTTTCCATTGATTTCATGAACTAAATGTTGTTAATTTGTTATTGTTTCTCTTCCCCCTGCTTGTACAAAATCCTATCATATCTCAATGATCTATATTATATATGAAAAACAGGCTCCTTAGATGTACTAACAAGTGAAGGACGGAAAGAAAGCCGGCGTGATTATAAGAATTTGAGGAAAGCTTTGTGTGTTGGCTATGCAAGCCAGCTTGCTGAGCGAATGCTTCGTCACAATGGGTATCGAACTATCGGTTTTAAGTCCCAACTTGTTCAGGTAGAAACACTGGAAAAAAAATCTTGTTCTTACTTGTGTTGTATCACCTTGTGCTGTGTTTATTGTTATTATTATTATTATTATTATTATTATTTTAAAATTTTTTTTCCCCTTCAGAGTTCAATTACCATGAAAACTTGTCCAATCAAATATGGTGCTAATTGGACTTTGGAATATACAAGAAGAGAATGATGCAAATGAAAAAAGCAAATTTTTTTTTTGTTGAATTCAAGAGTAAGCAGCACTGTGTTTTTATGACTTTAGCACCAGCCAATTGTGTTTATTATGGGCCTGTTTGGGAATGCAAAAAAAAAAAAAAAAAGGAAACAGGTTCAGATGTAGTTCCATTCTCTATCTGATTTTTACAAAAACCCAGTATAATGTTGGTTTGACAAAGAACCTGTTTTTGGAGAGTTTTGGATCAGGCACGGACTTTTAGGTAATAAAGGGCATCTATCAAATACTCGTATAACTAGAATCAGTTCACTTTGAACCTTAGAAGCGGTGCTTGAATGTTCCAAATAGCCCGTATCAATCTTGTGTTCTCTCTCTCTCTCTCTCTCTCTCTCTCTCTTTACATGGTTTTTGATACGACTAAGGGGTAATTAATTTCTCTCAGGTGCATCCATCCTCTGTGCTTAGAACAGATGAAGAGGGAATGCTCCCAAATTATGTTGTGTACCATGAGCTTATTTCTACCTCACGCCCATTTATGCGGAGTGTGTGTGCAGTAGAGATGCCATGGGTCACACCCATATTAACCAAGCTTGAGAGACTGAATGTTAAAAAGCTCAGGTAACCAGGTTTACGAGAAAAAATGTTCACGAGCAGGTGTTATACTCCTTTAAGAGTCCGTTTGGATCAACACTCGCTTGGGATTACTGAGATATTTGAGTCCATTCGGCAAAAACTTCTTCACAATTTTTTCAAAAATCGAATTCTCTTTAAAGGTTAAAAAACAACTTAAATAAGAAACAACAATTTACAGCTTTTTGAGAAGAAAATTTGTTGTAGAAAAAATATTTTTATTCCCACAGCAATACCAAACAGGCTCTAAATAATTTCCATTTTCGCTGCCATGTATTATACTGACTTGAGCATTCTATTGTGTGAAGCAGTGGTGGATCCAGTCATTCTGAAGAGGTAACTGAGGGAGAAAACTCAAGCATAACCAAAAACGAGGTCAATGTTACTGCGGCTTCTGATGACAGTGATAGTAGGATACAGGCAGCTCGTGAGCGTTTTCTTGCTCGGAGGAGTAATAGATAGTGTCATTTAAATGACTCGGGATTGGCTCAGTGGCTACCTACTTACAGTTCCTGTGGCCTAGTGCGCACCTCAGCACCTCCATGTTAAGCAGGTTGAGTAATATTTAGTTTGCCGTTTTTGGCTCAACCATGAGGTACTTTATATCCCTACATAGTTTTATGCTAGAATTGGGATAACATGGGCACCTGTGAATACTGAGAATCTGTTGCAACAGTCAAATGTTACTCCAATCCAATAGAAGAGGGAAAGAAGTAGTGGTCTCAATCTCTCTGCATTTTTTTCTTGGGAGCTTCAGCCAAAGGCCATTTATCCAAAAACATCCTAGATAACATCCACGGATGTTTTCCTTTGTTTTGGTTAAAAATACCCTTTATGCCTAAAACTTCAAATTGACGTAACTTTTGCTCTACACGTACATTTTCTGTAAACTTTGATGTTTTGTAATTTAAAAAACAAAATCTATCAAACGAGATCCATTGTTGACCATGATTCAGGAGAGAAAAAACTTAATAGTTTGAATAGTCTCATAATCTCATTTATCATCTCTCCAATCTATTTTTTTTTATTGATTATTATTATTAATTTTTTTTTTTTTTTTTTTTTTTTGTGTGTTTGGGGTGGGGTGGGGGCAAAATTTTATGTATCAATTAAATTATAAGGGGGTTGCGACTTAATTTTCTGGCATGGATTCACCGGGAAATAGTTGAGGAAAAAACTTGGTTCGATTCACACATATTTTTGGGCAAAATTTTCTTTATCAAAATAAATTACAGTTTTTCTATGTGAGATTTTCTGGCCTTTATTTATTTATTTATATTTTAGAGTAGAGAAGTTTGTGTTTGTAATCCTTAATGGTTGGTGTGGATGCTAATCTTCATTATTGAAATACATGACTCACTTGGTTGGAGTGGATGTTAATCTTCATTAATGTACCTGTGCATAGCGCTGGTTTCATGCTAGTTTTAAAGTAAAATTCATGGTGAACGAATCCGTTTACACTAAAATTGAGAGTTCATCATATTTTTCCTTATTTGAATATTCTAATGTGTTTTTAGAGTGAATGAATTTTCGATTTTAAATTACAAATTTTGAACCGGACATAATTTTTCTAAATGTAACCTCCATTCAAGAGCGTCTTCAGTTAAATGTTATGCATCAAGGACGCCCAAAGAGGTCCGAAGTGTATGATACTCCGTTTGTCAATAAATAAGTGTTCATTACAAGTTTGCACATGGCTCAAGAAAGATTTATTATATTCATTTTATTTTTCGTAAAAGATTATATTCGTTTTATTGGTCCATTACACAACTACTTTATTATACTTTTGGATGTGATGACTGTTTGACTTTTCTACTCATTTCTTTTGACCACAAATAAATGTTTTATCTTTATTGTAAGTGTGTCATAAGAAGTTTATGAAAAATTTGTAGTTGATTTTCAAAAGTAGACATTTATTTTGGTACATCTAAAAAAGAAAATGTGGACACTTATTTAGGGGGAGAGGGAGTAACAATATCTAAGATGAAAAGTTTTGAAGGCCGAGGCTATTGTTAGAACAATTGACTTGTGTTTAATGAGCTAATTTTGTATGGTATCGCATGCTGGAGGGAATTTAAGGGCATATATGGATATAAAGCCCATTCCTTGCTTAGTAAAGTAATGCTTTAGATGAATATAATTAGTTGCTTAAACACTACCTAATTAATCAAAAGTAAAAACTTACTTAGAAAGGTGTCCACTTATATGTTAAGTGAGGTGTGCTAGAACCTTGTGTCTTTCTTTTATGTTGACATTTATCAACCACATATTACACACATTGGGTTGACTGGTAGCCTACCGAGTCCCCCCACATTGGCCCTCTTAGAATTTTACAACTTGGTACTTTACTTATCTGAGCCATCTTCTTAGGACAGAAAGCTCATTGTCCTCAATCACCTCCACAAGACATGGATTTAGTTCCATTAATTTCTCGTTTAACAAACAACCTAGCAATTTGGTTATATCATACACTCGGGGCGGACGGAAGTGAAGTCCAGGGTGGGGTGTAAAAGATACCCTATAATGTTTTAAGTTTCACCAAATAAAATCAGATTATATTTTCAAACATCACATTCAAAATTAAAAATTATATCTTTTATCTCAAAATGGGGTGTAAAAACAGATGAGTATTTATTTATGCTGCAGTTGTTGGAATATTTTGCCGATGTGACATAAATCAATTTTACACATAATTCCACACATCATTCCATAAAACCAATTATACACATAGTTATGTATAAGTAGAACTAATTTTTTCCCGAACTTGCGTATATACTAGGCCCCCTGACAAAAAATCCTGACTCCACCCCTACATACATTGCAAATGACTGGACATTGAGACTGTAGAGACTAATTTTGCTCACCCGATTCTCCATGGGATGAGAGATGTCACCCAGTTGAGATCTGGAGAGCAAAAATATTCTCCAACTGTAACACGTACCTAATTTCTATAGTTTAACACTTTAAAAAAATTATTACTAAATGACATACAATCAGATGGCCATTGAGGTTTCAATCGCAAAGTACCAAACACTAACTGTGTACGTATATGGGCATTGAGGTTTTTTTTTTTTGCTCAGAAGTGTACATTGCATTGAGTTAGTTGAGAAGATAGGATGGATTAGTTTCTTTTTACCAGTGACACATTAAGTCACTGGGTACGGCTAAGCCGTCTGAAATTTCAGACGGCTTACCCAATGTGAGTACTGCACGTTTGGCCCTTGAAAAGATGAATTAGAGTGGTCAAACCAGACAATAAAATTAGTCTATTTTCTATAGAGAAAAAGAAGATAAAACACTTTTTATTTAGCAGCATTGAACTATATCTCTTTTTGTTGTCTTTTGATTTTTTCTTCTACAATTATACTTCTAGTAGGAAACTGAGACTAGAAAATAAAATTGCAATTTTGCTCACTTCAAGATTGCTCACTCTTTGCTCGCTCTCTTCTCCTATTAGCTAATGTAGTGGTGTCCAATATTAAATGAGATTAATTAATAGTGTAAAGTACTAAGCCCTACGATTTTGTTTTCTCATTTGGTATTGCAATTTCATGTCATTGCATATACCAAGCCCTACTTGGGTACAAACACTTAGGATCTGCCCATAATTGAGATTATTATATGGGATATTATACCCATCATTTTGATCTCTAAGTTTTTGTCTAACTTTTTCAATAAATAAATATGAAAGTCCATCAATAAAACGAGCCTTCCAAAATTCATTATTTGCATCTACTCTTTACATAACTCTACATATGAATATGTCCTTATACCATCTGTAGTGGGTAAGAGAGGGACATCTAAGATTCATAAGGAGTTTTCTACTTCTTTCATTCCTTAGTGGATTACTACCAATGAAATGATCAATGATAGTTTGGATAAGAGTAATAACAGCATCTGGGAGCATAGTTGGTTGCTCATTGACTGTTTCTACTTTTACTTTGTCTAAGATTTCAATTTTTTGCTGCTGGGTGAGAAGATTATCCCACCATCCTTTAAGACTTCCAGAAAAGCCATTTGTAATAATAATTGCGGTATCTTTTTCTGTGTTATCGCAATGTTTACTCATAGATGCCCACATGAGCATTTTATGGATGGTTTCAAAGATTTGGTATTCAGTAAAACCATCTATATTCCATTCCACAACCTCTTTACCAGTATAGGAGGTCGTGTATCTCCAATTACTTTCTTCAAAAAGAAGATCCTAAAAAGTGGGTCTACTATAATAATGAGATATAGGCTCATAAACAAGTTTATTAACTTGAAAAGGAGAGTTTTCTCTGAAATTGCTTTCAATATTTTGAAAACTTTCCAAGAAATTATTTTCTTCTATGGTTTCTTCTTCCTCTTCAACTATCTCTTCTTCATTTGAGATTTGGGGGTTAGAAGAAATTTTTGTTAAAACATGTAAAGAAGTGCCAGAAGTAGGGGTAGGCTCTTCCTCTTTTAAAGAAATATTTTGAATTTTTTTTGTCAAAAGTTCAATAAGCTCCTCTTCCTCCTTTTTATTTTGAGTCCGAAAATTCTTCGGCTTGAGAGGAGGTTTAAAAGTAGCCCCCTCAAAAGGTGTGATAGTAGAATTGCTACTTCCGCCTTTTTCTAGAGGTTTCAAATCTTTTAGTGATTTTTCTTGGCTATCTATTTTATTTTCAATTCTTAATAATTGGGCCTTCATAGATTCTATGGAATGGTTTGTCCAATTATTTTGGTGTGCTAAATGACTATTAAAAATTGAGTCATTATCTCCAAGTTTACCAATATAAGCAACTGCTTCAAGTTCTCTATCGTTTGACTTGAAGTCTAAGTGTAAAGGAGGAGGATGTAAGCTTTCAAAGAAACCTTTATCCCCATGTAGTCTCCATTTGGTTGAACTAATGGTATTCAATACTTTTTGGGTAGAGAACCATTTGTTAAACCAATCAACAAACCATATTATAGTTTGTTTTTGTTCTAGATCTTGGTAGTATAAATTTTTTATAAGATCTAGATCTTGTTTATTAAAAATTTTAAAATATTCTTATCGGAACTCAAGGTTTTTCTCCGACATGAAATCTTTATTAATATTCTTTCTTAAAAAAGAATTTGGACTAAAATCCATTAAACATAAACAGAAGAATTTTCATGAGAATAAGAGGGATAAAATGGGTCTCTTTTCTCTATATTTTCTTGGGTTTCCTCAGGACCATAAATTCCTTGAGGAATTTGTTGTCCTGAATGAATAAAACCTCTTCAAACATTTTCTCTTTCCAAATTCTGGAGATGTTCAAGATCCATGTTTGGCCTTGATTGATCAGACATGGACTGTCTTGAAGAAGAAGGATAAGAGACTGTGTAAGGAAGTTTTGAGGGAGCAGTTTTAAAACTCCTTACATGCTTGGGGTTTTAAAGAAAGATTTCTTAACATGCATAATTTCATGACCCAAGAATCTAAACTTAGATTTTCTTACGAAGCAATTTTAATAGAGACAGGTTTTGCTCAAATTGAGCATTTCCATGTTGTTCAAAATGACAACAAGACTCCTATAACACATTCTAAGTGTTATATTATTAAAGTTCTTCATGCTAACTAGTGGGGTCTTAACCCTGCACAGGCAAGAACTTTAAAAATTAATGGAGCAACATATAACTATTGGGATTATTTAGAAGCTTAGAACAAAGCTTTTCTTTACAACAATCCTACACGAAGGCATACTTGGCTCTTCGTCATTAATGATCAAATTCTTAAAATAGGTCTTGACTGTTTTCCTAACTGGTTTTACCACTGGTGGGAAAGAATGGGACCTGAAATTGGAATTCTTCCTTGAGAAATTCTGGACTATTTTACAGTCTGGTTTGATCACCATCCTATTCTCAGAGGAAAAAGTTTAAACAATATTCCCTTTGGAAGAAATATTTTATTTTTCTTTGCCGAATTCAGATTAGTTTGGATTTGAAAATGGGATATCATTCATACTGAGGACAATCTTAGAATTCCTATTCTCCAGAGAACATTCTAGGTGAAATGGTGGCCTGAATTTGACATTCCCCACACTTTCTCAAAAATCCAGCCAGCTGTAGACACCCCAATTTTGACCGACCGTCGAATTTAGGAGAGCGTCACCTCCGCGTCCAATGATGACAATGACCGGAAAATTTGAAGTATTCCATGCTCCTCAGAAAGTTCTCCAAAACGCGATAAAATTTCACAGAAATAGGAAAATACCAGGCATTTAGGAGAATTTAGATATAAAACACAACTTTTGGAAAAGATCTTCAAAAATAATTTGCTTTGAAAAAATGAGGACCTAAAAAGGAAAATTTCAGCTAAAAACGGCACACGGTAGACTGCCGCGGCACTCACTGACTGCCGCACGGCAGTCAGAGAGTGTCGATCCGGCATTCAGAGAGTGCCGCCAACATTTTCTGACTGCCGTTCACTTTTAAAGTCTGTATTTTGCAGTGCAATACGTATGCGTATGCAGATAAGAACAAAAAACTGATAAAGTAAGACTGACAAAAACGCGGCAATCAATTAATTGTGGCGGCAGTTGATGAGAGCCGCGCGGCATTCACGAAGTGCCGCGACGGCAGTCGTGGAGTGCCGCGGCGGCATTCACGGACTGCCGCGACAGTTTCTTGACTGCCGCGCTGGGCAGCAGTCTGCTTAATTTCAGAAAGTACACATTGTACCACCAAATGAGATGTTTACACATGTCTTTTACTCCGAATTCACTGAAAATACTTGGTAGTTTTTGTCTATATAAGAAGATGTATCTTCATGAGAAAGGAGAACAACACATACAAAAAATATACTACCATTACACCAACATTTTAGAGAGAAAAGAGAGAGTTTAGAGAAAACTAGGAAGAAGAGCTTGGAAGACCTTCAAAGAAGAGAAACTTTGAGGATAGTTGGAGGTGATCCTCTAACCATAAGTTGTTTTATTTTTGCATTCTTTCCTTTGAATCCTCAAACTACTTTGCTTTCTTTGTTTTACTTCTTTTGCTAATCATACTTCTTTCTTGAGACTCTTAGAGATTCTCAATATCTCTTTTGAAATCTCTTGAACATGGTCTCTTGAATCCCATGTAAGCTTATGCTTCACATGGAAGTCAAAGTTTGATCATCATTTTTATTTTATAAACAAGTAGATGGATCCAAGTCCATACTCATGACTTGGGTCCTCTAAGCTTGAGTTTTCATGGAGTCTCCTTATATTCCTTGAAAACTCATGAGTTTTAGTCATGTCTTCATCTCCAATGGCCATCAAATGGTAGAAGGAAGTGGTTTTGAGTCTAAGTCCATCTCCATGGCTTGGGTTCCTTATCTTGTAGATTTCTTGAAGTCCATCCATACTTCATTTGAAACCTATGGAAAATAAAAGTCTTTAGTCTCCAATGACCATCAAATGGTAGGAGAAGTTGTTTGGTTTAGACTCAACTTCATGGTTTAATAGTTGGAGTTACCAAATAAAAGTTGAACTTGACAAATGAAAACAGTGAGTTCACAAACTGTTTTTGATCAAAGATTTTTAGTTTGAAATCTAACCGTTGAAATCAAGTGAAACCTACGGGAAAGTGTTAATAACACAATATTCTACCACTGTAATTTTTGTTTTAAGGTGATTTCATGTTTAGAATGGCTTGATCATGGATTTTGTGAAGCAACAACAATCTGTCCAGAGTTTTAGAACAGTTTCAGAACAGTGATACTCTTTTGAGATAATTAAATCAGGGTTCTAATTAAGTGTTTGTGACCCAAAATAATTTTTTATATAAGGTTTAATGTGTTAGGAAGATACCCTAAAAAGAGCTAAGCATTTTGGAATTCTTTGCTATTTTTAAAAAAATCAAACAATATCTCTGGACAGAGAGTTGTACATCTCTGAGTGATGTCTGGTTATTGTCCTTTTCCCGGAGATCCGACCGTTGAAACTTTGATTTTCTTTTTGATTTGGAAACTAGACTCACAGAGGCATCTTGTGTCCAAAAATCACCAACATCAAACCATAAGAGACGTGCTTTTTATTTTCTTAAAGGTCTGGTCTGCTCTCTGCAATTTTCAGAGTTTTATGACACATTTGACCAACTTTGTAAATAAGGGTCCAAATGACTTTTCTATGACCTAGGGCTTAAACCATGTTTTAATAATGATTAGTTGAGCTTGAATTCAAAGTTTAAGAGTATTTCATAGTTCATCCCTGTCCATGTACATATTCATCCATATGATTTGACACTTGTAATTATGACTTATTTATTTTGGATTTAATTACATTAGGTAGATTTAAGCTAGAAATTTAGGATTGTTATTTAACTTCACCTCTTGTATACCATGTGTACTAACCCTTGTTTTGTAGCGCTATTGAGGTACAATTTTCTCAACCCTTCTCTAGTTTATTGTATTACTTGATTTTAATTGATTTTCGACCTCATGCGCGACACCTTAGAGTTAAGATTTGCCTTATGTGTATATATGGATTAGAGACTCTTTTCCTAGGTTTTATTTAATCGCATGCATTGCACGTTTAATATTCGCAGCTGGATCCCGGGAGTTATGTATGCCCGGAAGGGGTTACTTGAGATGATGACGATGCTTGCCTAATAGAAGATGTGTAAACTCTTAATCACTGTTGAGCAATTCCCTTCGTGTCCCACTACATCTAGGGACATGTTGAACCTTGATTATAAGATTACGTCTCTTATATCATGTTCAGCTAAGCATCATTGACCTTGTATGTATCCAAATTCATGGAAAGTACGGTGATAATCCTGTCATGTGATCCTTCTACCCAAAGAATTTTAAATCCATCTTTGAAAGCAAAACGATTTTTTGTAATCTTTATTCCAAAGTTTTTAATTGCTCTTTCAAAAAAAATCTTTGGAGTTCACTTTTGATTAAAGCCCCAAACTAATCTTTGAGAATGTTTTTGGAAGAAATGCTCTTCAAATGAATTTCAAAGCAAAATTTCAATCCAATCATTGTTATTGAGAAACATTTTCACATTCTAATTTTTTCAAAACCCTTGAGAATTGTTTTTGAAAAATCTCATCATTTAAAGAAATACTTTTTCGAAACTTTTGAAATATCCAACCTTTGAGAGGGTAAAGAGGATCACAATGAAAGGAGAAATTAGCGCACTTGACATGGGTGAGGATTTATGTGCTTATGTGTTTATGTGTTAGGATTAGAATTTTCCTTTCTTTTGCATATACAGTAGGCACACACACACACACGTGCATTTCATCCGTGTGCCATATGTGCGGTGCATGCTTTCAGTTGCATCAAACCATCAAAGCATGAACATGTTTGTCACATTAACCAATATCATTGCATGCATGTAGCATACAAATCCACAACATCTTCCTCCCAATTATGATCAAAATAATTCCTCGAAATTCCTTGTCTCCTGAAAATTGATTTTGCATGCGGGCCTTTCATGTCGTGGACCTGTAGAAAGAGTGGAACAACCAGATCCCCTAATGAGGACACTTCTAATTTTCTTGGGTTCGTCTTCTTGATTTTAGGAGAACATGGACCATCATCTTGAGATTGATTCACCAATGGTCTTAAAAGATTTGGAAGAGAGAGTGAACATGCTGCAAGCCACTATTGAGCAACAAAACTTAAGGGTGAATCAATTGGAGAGGGTAACACTCGAGCTCTATCAGTTACTCAAAAAGCAAGTGGGTTTGAATGAGGTAGTGACGAACAAATTGGGCAAGGGAATAATGGATCACCCGGTCAAGCACCAAAGTCCACTTCCATACCCACATCTCAACCCAAAAGCCAACTCAAGTTCAAAGTCGAATCCGAAATTAAGCCGAGCCGGCAGGTCAAGAATATTCACCAAGCTTGGCATGACATTATCCATGGCCCTTGGTCACCTCATTAAAAGTGGTCACCTTAATCCCCTAGACCCAAGGCCACCATCAAATCCCTCACCTCACAAATATAACCTATCTTTGTACTGCGCCTATCACCAGACTCAATGCCACAGTACCAATTCTTGCTCGAGACTCCGCCATGAGATCCAGGATCTCATTGATTAGAATATCATCACTCCTTCGCCGAATCTATCGAGTGACCTTTGGCATAATGATCTTGACTTGCAAGCTCTTCACTCTCCGACCTCTCAATCCCAGCCATCACTAAAAACCCTCAAGAGATTTGCTACATCCATAAGTGTGCAACAACCAGCTGGCCCTGGCCCAATCAACAAATGTGGAAAAGGCATTGACAGTACTTGGTATGAGTCAGATGAATACTGTCCCGCTAAAAATTGGGACATGGACATGGACGTGCGTAATATTTCTGCACACATACTGTTGGGGGAAGACGGACCCGATGGTTCAAAAGATGATAGTGAAGTGATTGTGTTTGGAACTGCTGCTGCTAAAGCAAATGTGGATGCTCTTGGAAATCTAATCAATTGAAAATCATCTGTGATACTCCAGTTGAGACCAAGTCAAGTCTAGTAATCGAGTCATGTCAAGTAGGAGTCAAGTGTCAAGTCCAGTCAAGTCTTTAAGTCAGTCGGTTGTCGAGTTTATCGAGTCAAGTGATGTAACCCTTTTTCCCTGCTAGTTGAATAAAATGTCTCATTCTGTTTGATTCAGTGTTCCAAGTCTTGAATGTATGGATCATTAAGCTAAAAAAAAAAAAAAAAAATGAAAATCAAATCACTTTTCCAAATGATCGTGAGAAATACTTTGTTAATAAATCTTTGCATTGAAAAGGATCCCCAAATGATCAAAGCAAGTTCTGTGCCAAATCCAAGGAGGACTAGAGAATTGATTAGCTTTACTTTAAGAATTTAAGGATGGTCTTGCTCAATCTTGAAAAGATGAATTTAGAACTTGAAGCTTGCTCACCATCCCCTTTTCTCAAACACCAAGCCTCAAAGATGAGCCCAACCAGTCTAAAGCCATAAAATGGTAGCCAGACATTTTGAATGAACTCCTTCTTCCAAGTGAAAAAAAAAAGGGAGAAAGAAGCTCGCTAGGATGAAAAATCCGGAAGGGCGCCTAGGCAAAAGTTAGAGCAAAAATAAGACGCGTGTTGATTTCAAAAATCCTAATCCTAGCCAGTCAAAATCATAGAGAGAATAAGAAAAAAAAAAAATAGACAAGATTGAAAATTCTTGAGCATGAATTATCTCAAGGCTTTGTGTTGTTCTAAATAAAGAAAAGAAGTTGAAAACAAAAAGAGAGACTTATCAGCTTCAAGCTCAAACGCTAAGTGGGCCTAAAACAATGCAAAGATATCTTGAGAAAAATAAAGAGTGATTTGGAGGGCTGATATTGCTTTGTGAATATGATAGAAAATGAATAAAACATGATGAGAGTTGTAAAGATCAACTGGCTAGTGAAAAGGTTAAAGAATCAACCGTCAAGTAAAAAAAAAAAAAAAAAAAAAAAAAAAGAGAAAAGAAAATAAAGGAAGAAGTAGTTCATCATGTTACACGACGGCTACCACAAGTGACATGCACTCCCTAGACCCAATTGGCAACATGGCTCGAAAAGCCCACAAATTCTTGAAGCCTAATTCTTTCAGGACCTCCAGAGTTGATGAACTACACTTTGACCTGATTCCCACTTGGGGATACGTAGGCAACCTACTCGGTTCGGTCATCACCCCATCATCTCATGCTATATTTCTTTCAGGCCTTGGCAGAACTACTTTGGACCTGATTCCCGCTCGGGGATAAGTAGGCGAACCTCCCAAGGTTCTCGGTCTATAGTCATACCTAAACTGCAAGCAGCACCCTTTTGGCACCTTTGGTTCCCTTCCTTCAGACAAGGGGCAAACTTACGTTTGCCTGAGGCCACATATATACCACCAAACAAAGGGCAAACTTCCTTTGTTGAAAATCCCTTTTATCATAGAAGCAAACCCCTAAGTCTCTTTCAAACTAAGGGCATACTTTGTTTGCCAAATCCCTCTATACCAAAGGCAAGTTCTCAAGTAATTGAGTTTGTTTTAAAAAGATTGAAATAGAGTACCTTTCATTCTATAAGCTAAAGCACTAATTTGAAGCACATTCTAGACGAGCAAAGAATTCGCTAAATCGAAAAGAGGAAGTTTTCAAAGTTTAGATTTATCAGCAAAGCACTATCATTTGTAAGATAATGAATAAATCAAAGATGAGATGATACATTATTCACGATGAATGCACATTGATTCATAATGAATGTAGAGTTTGAGTCAGTCGTCTTAAGTAACGGGCTTTGTCTGGTCTGTCCTTAAAAGAGCCAATAAACGGTCTCAGATGTGTGGGTTTAAGATGATGAATAAAGATTTGAAAAATCTCCATAAGCATCCTAAGGGCGATACAAGCAGAAGTTTCGAACACTATCACATCATGGTGCTAAAATGGCGATATAAGAGGAGTCCAAGACTAGGGGCAAATGTGACTTCCCTCTTTCAACAAAACCAACATGTTTCTTCCAAAGGTCCGCAGATGCAGAAAATCATTCTTTCTATCAGCTCCGTTCAAATTCTTTGAGTCTGAAAACTCCTAAATTTTGAAAATTCAACTCTCCGAGTTCGTGGACTCCCGAAATTTTGGAAAATCAATTCTTTAGGTCCGAAATAACTCCGAATATCTAAATTTTGGTTCTTAGAGCACGAGGAGACTCCAGAACAAGCATTAATCCTCAATGGCAGCTTCTCTTCATAGGCATTAGTCCTCAATGGCAGCATCATTTGCGATGGTACTCGATGGCGATCCTCGTAACGTATTTGCCTCGATCCTTTGTCCTGCGAATATAACAAATTTATATTCTCAGTTTCCGCAACAAATTTGCGTCGATCCTTTGTTCTGAGAATATAATTTATATTCTCGGTTTCCGCAACAAATTTGCGTCGATCATTTGTTCTGAGAATATAACAAATTTATATTCTCAGTTTTTGCAACAAATTTGCTTCAATCCTTTGTCCTGCGAATATAACGAATTTATATTCTCGGTTTCCGCAACAAATTTGCGTCAATCCTTTGTCCTGCGAATATAACGAATTTATATTCTCGGTTTCCGCAACAAATTTGCGTCAATCCTTTGTCCTGCGAATATAACAAATTTATATTCTCAGTTTTCGCAACAAATTTGCGTCAATCCTTTGTCCTGCGAATATAACAAATTTATATTCTCGATTTCCGTAACAAATTTGCGTCAATCCTTTGTCCTGCGAATATAATAAATTTATATTCTCGGTTTTCGCAACAAATTTGCGTCGATCCTTTGTCCTGCGAATATAACAAATTTATATTCTCAGTTTCCGCAACAAATTTGCGTCGATCCTTTGCTCTGAGAATATAACAAATTTATATTCTCGGTTTTCGCAACAAATTTACGTCGATCCTTTGTCCTGAGAATATAACGAATTTATATTCTCAGTTTCCGCAACAAATTTGCGTCGATCCTTTGTCCTGAGAATATAACGAATTTATATTCTCAGTTTCCGCAACAAATTTGCGTCGATCCTTTGTTCTGAGAATATAACGAATTTACATTCTCAGTTTCCGCAACAAATTTACGTCAATCCTTTGTCCTGCGAATATAACAAATTTATATTCTCAGTTTCCGCAACAAATTTGCGTCGATCCTTTGTTCTGAGAATGTAACGAATTTATATTCTCAGTTTCCGCAACAAATTTGCGTCGATACTTTGTTCTGAGAATATAACAAATTTATATTCTCGGTTTCCGCAACAAATTTGCGTCGATCCTTTGTCCTGCGAATATAACAAATTTATATTCTCAATTTTCGCAACAAATTTGCGTCAATCCTTTGTTCTGAGAATATAACGAATTTATATTCTCAGTTTCCGTAACAAATTTGCGTCGATCCTTTGTTCTGAGAATATAACGAATTTATATTCTCGGTTTTCACGACGGATTTGCAGATCAAATCAAAAGCACTTTCATGACTCCTGTAACAGATTTGCGTATGGAAAATCTTCCCTGACTAACACGACACGAAATGCGCGTCGTACGTAGGGAAAACATGATAAGCATAACATTTACACAACCAGGTCAATTCAGGAAATACCATTACATGGCATTTGCATCACGACAGGATAGGTGCATCCATCCGTGTGACTACTTGCGATTGTGTATGTTCAAGCCATGCCTGAACTACGTTTTGGTCTGATTCCCGATGTGATACGCAGGCAGCTCATCATGAAGCACGACCAATTAGAATTCCGCTGCACGCCCGTTTTTGCAACGCATTTTGTTTTTGCCTAAATTCGACAGTCAGGTCAAAGGCTTGTCTTCACACAGGCTTTGACATTCACTTATGGGACGCGTTGCTCCACAAGCTCTGTCAAAGAGGGGCAAACTGTAGACACCCCAATTTTGACCGACCGTCGAATTTAGGAGAGCGTCACCTCCGCGTCCAATGATGACAATGACCGGAAAATTTGAAGTATTCCAAGCTCCTCAGAAAGTTCTCCAAAACGCGATAAAATTTCACAGAAATAGGAAAATACCAGGTATTTAGGAGAATTTAGATATAAAACACAACTTTTGGAAAAGATCTTCAAAAATAATTTGCTTTGAAAAAATGAGGACCTAAAAAGGAAAATTTCAGCTAAAAACGGCACACGGTAGACTGCTGCGGCACTCACTGACTGCCGCACGGCAGTCAGAGAGTGTCGATCCGGCATTCAGAGAGTGCCGCCAACATTTTCTGACTGCCGTTCACTTTTAAAGTCTGTATTTTGCAGTGCAATACGTATGCGTATGCAGATAAGAACAAAAAACTGATAAAGTAAGACTGACAAAAACGCGGCAATCAATTAATTGTGGCGGCAGTTGATGAGAGCCGCGCGGCATTCACGAAGTGCCGCGACGGCAGTCGTGGAGTGCCGCGGCGGCATTCACGGACTGCCGCGACAGTTTCTTGACTGCCGCGCTGGGCAGCAGTCTGCTTAATTTCAGAAAGTACACATTGTACCACCAAATGAGATGTTTACACATGTCTTTTACTCCGAATTCACTGAAAATACTTGGTAGTTTTTGTCTATATAAGAAGATGTATCTTCATGAGAAAGGAGAACAACACATACAAAAAATATACTACCATTACACCAACATTTTAGAGAGAAAAGAGAGAGTTTAGAGAAAACTAGGAAGAAGAGCTTGGAAGACCTTCAAAGAAGAGAAACTTTGAGGATAGTTGGAGGTGATCCTCTAACCATAAGTTGTTTTATTTTTGCATTCTTTCCTTTGAATCCTCAAACTACTTTGCTTTCTTTGTTTTACTTCTTTTGCTAATCATACTTCTTTCTTGAGACTCTTAGAGATTCTCAATATCTCTTTTGAAATCTCTTGAACATGGTCTCTTGAATCCCATGTAAGCTTATGCTTCACATGGAAGTCAAAGTTTGATCATCATTTTTATTTTATAAACAAGTAGATGGATCCAAGTCCATACTCATGACTTGGGTCCTCTAAGCTTGAGTTTTCATGGAGTCTCCTTATATTCCTTGAAAACTCATGAGTTTTAGTCATGTCTTCATCTCCAATGGCCATCAAATGGTAGAAGGAAGTGGTTTTGAGTCTAAGTCCATCTCCATGGCTTGGGTTCCTTATCTTGTAGATTTCTTGAAGTCCATCCATACTTCATTTGAAACCTATGGAAAATAAAAGTCTTTAGTCTCCAATGACCATCAAATGGTAGGAGAAGTTGTTTGGTTTAGACTCAACTTCATGGTTTAATAGTTGGAGTTACCAAATAAAAGTTGAACTTGACAAATGAAAACAGTGAGTTCACAAACTGTTTTTGATCAAAGATTTTTAGTTTGAAATCTAACCGTTGAAATCAAGTGAAACCAACGAGAAAGTGTTAATAACACAATATTCTACCACTGTAATTTTTGTTTTAAGGTGATTTCATGTTTAGAATGGCTTGATCATGGATTTTGTGAAGCAACAACAATCTGTCCAGAGTTTCAGAACAGTTTCAGAACAGTGACACTCTTTTGAAATAATTAAATCAGGATTCTAATTAAGTGTTTGTGACCCAAAATAATTTTTTATATAAGGTTTAATGTGTTAGGAAGATACCCTAAAAAGAACTAAGCATTTAGGACTTTTTTGCTATTTTTAAAAAATCAAACAATATCTCTGGACAGAGAGTTGTACATCTCTGAGTGATGTCTGGTTATTGTCCTTTTCCCGGAGATCCGACCGTTGAAACTTTGATTTTCTTTTTGATTTGGAAACTAGACTCACAGAGGCATCTTGTGTCCAAAAATCACCAACATCAAACCATAAGAGACGTGCTTTTTATTTTCTTAAAGGTCTGGTCTGCTCTCTGCAATTTTCAGAGTTTTATGACACATTTGACCAACTTTGTAAATAAGGGTCCAAATGACTTTTCTATGACCTAGGGCTTAAACCATGTTTTAATAATGATTAGTTGAGCTTGAATTCAAAGTTTAAGAGTATTTCATAGTTCATCCCTGTCCATGTACATATTCATCCATATGATTTGACACTTGTAATTATGACTTATTTATTTTGGATTTAATTACATTAGGTAGATTTAAGCTAGAAATTTAGGATTGTTATTTAACTTCACCTCTTGTATACCATGTGTACTAACCCTTGTTTTGTAGCGCTATTGAGGTACAATTTTCTCAACCCTTCTCTAGTTTATTGTATTACTTGATTTTAATTGATTTTCGACCTCATGCGCGACACCTTAGAGTTAAGATTTGCCTTATGTGTATATATGGATTAGAGACTCTTTTCCTAGGTTTTATTTAATCGCATGCATTGCACGTTTAATATTCGCAGCTGGATCCCGGGTAAGCTCTCTTGTTCCCTATTTGCATATCATATTGCTTGCTATTTGACATATGTGGCTTATGAATGATATTTTTGTCATTAACAATTTTACACCCTTTGGATATGCTTTTGTGATGTATATGTATATATGTATTAGTTGATGGCATGCTTAGATTAATAATTCGATTAAAAGGATGTTGAGTAGAGGCCTATCGCAAGATAGGATGAGAGATGGTGTTTTAGTCCGACGGGCTCCTTCCTCTCTCATTCCGTAATCCCCGGACCTAGTTTATCTTTGGTTTCGCAAAAGATTAGTTTGCTTTAAAATGGTTTCTTAATTTTTCCTTTTAAAAATTAAGTGGCGACTCATTTTGTTTTGAAATTGAAATTTAGAAAAGAAGTTTTAAAAGAAAAGTTGTGGGTAAGAAAGGAACCTGCGATATCCACACCAGCAGTGAAAAATTATGTTACAATTTTTGATGAAGAAGAGAAGAAAAAAGAAGACCAGTTTATGGTCAAGCCTCTCAAATCTCCTCACACTTAAATATGTTTGACCTCCTATTTACTTCCATTAGGGGGAAATTTCCACTTCTTTCTAGGGAAGAGATCCAAGTTAAGGTAATGGAAGCTCTTAAGGAGCAATTCATTGCTTCCCAGAATTCCCAAGGAGGAAGCCAGGCTATTTCAAGCCAGACCAAGGATCAAGGTCAGTCATCCCAAACTACACAAACAAACATTTTTGGATGTTTAGCAGGGGAAGCATAAGATCCTTATGAAGATGAAGAGGCTATGGATACAACATCCATTTCCATCCAGGTTCCTCTAATGGAAGACTTCTTTGATGCCATGGTTACCACAGTATCATAGCCCAGCAAGCCAAATAGTAAAACTGAATAATTTGGCTTTTTGACGTTTGCAGTGATGTCATCCTTCCATGATATATGCAGTGACGTCCTCACACAGTTTAGTATTCCAATGGTTTTGTTACAGTTTCCAGATAAGAAGTAATCTGAACGACTCCAACATACATAGGACACGTGTATTACTTTTTATCTTTTTACTATTCATCTACAGTACCCTGTCTAAGAACTGTAGACCTTTTTCTTCTTATTTAAGATGACCTTCAGGATTGTTGAAAGGCATCTCGTTTTTAACCTTTCTCTCTCTCTCTCTCTCTCTCTCTCTCTCTCTCTCTCTCTCTCTCTCTCTCTCTCTTTCCCCTTCAGAACCATGTGTGGCTAATACTCTGAGGCCACCATGGTATATACTGTAGAATTATTATGATAATTTGAAGTAAAATACTATGATAATTCTAATCTCATTTAATATTAGACACCACTACATTAGCCAATAGGAGAGGAGGGTGAGTAAAGGGTGAGCAATTTTGGGGTGCACAAAAATATACTTAGAAAATAACAGGCTTTGTACTCCATTAAAAAAACAAAGGGTTAATTACACTTTACCCCCCTGTGGTTTGGCTCGATGGCACTTACCTCCTATGGTTTAAAAGTGACCACTTAAGAGCATCTGCAGTGGGCACAACATACTTAAGCAAAACTTAGCTTAAATTTATTGTACAAGTTGTGCGCGCTTGCAATGGTGTAGCTCTCAAACGGCATTCTTAAAGCTGTTTGAGACAAAACGACATCGTTTTATAAGAAATGTAACATATTTATACACAACACAAAAAAAGCCCCAAACGGTTCACACCGTGCCGTTTGGGGATTAGACGGCACATTGTGTGCCGTGTGGGAGATTGTTTGGTGGTACATGGCTTTGTGTGTGCCGTTTGGGTTCTCATGGCACACTGTGTGCCGTATGCCTTGTACAATAGTGAAACTTAAGCGAACAACAAGGTTAAGTTTTACTAAGGGTGCATTTGGTGGTACATGGCTTTGTGTGTACCGTTTGGGTTCTCCCGGCACACTGTGTGCCGTATGCCTTGTATAATAGTGAAACTTAAGCGAACAACAAAGTTAAGTTTTACTAAGGGTGCATTTGATAAAATTGAAAATTAAGTGTTGGATTTTAAGTATTGAAAATTTTAAGCGATTGAATTTGTAATATTGAAAACAATGCTTCAACTACTGAAATGGAATGCATTTAGTGATTATTTTCAGTAGAAATGTTTCACTTAAAGTTTTCAGTAGTTTTTTGGTTGCTTTTTCAATTAAGTATATGTTATCAAACGCACTGAAAAAAAATAAGTGCTGAATTTTTTCATTTTCAGCACTTAATTGAGTTATCAAACATACCATAAGTTTCTTCCCTTAAGTTTAGTGTTTAACCTACACAACTACAAGTGTACAATGCAAAGTTTCCTTAAGTTTGTGGTATCAACCCACCCATTGTGCTTTCGGGTAAAGTGTCACCGTTAAAATTAGTTACCACTTTACCCTATTGTGGTTTGGTTCGATGACACTTTACCGCCTTATGGTTTGGCCCGATGACACTTTAACCCCTATGTGCTTTCGGGGTATTAGTGGTTAAAGTGTCAACTTAACACTAATTTTAGCGGTGACACTTTCCCCGAAAGCACATGGGGGGTTAAGTGGTCACTTTAAGTGATATCGAGCAAAATCACAGTGGGTAAATTGTAATTAACCCAAAAACAAAACAATGACATCATACATCGAAATTATCCAGCCAAACTATAGGGGGATAAAGTGTAATTAACCCAAACGAAACAATGAGATCATACATCAAATGAATAATGACGCCATCTACAAGATTTTGTGGTCCAAACTCCAAAGTGTCTCAAGAAATATCATTGAAATTTGTTAAATACATTCCTTTCTCTCTCTTGCGTGAATGATGATTTGTTTCTCAAATTTTGAATTCCAAATTAGTTCCCGAACAAGGGCGTAGCCAAGATTTGTTTCTCACTTGATATAAACTGCTTCCTTTCTAAAGTAATCTTACTTCTTGATTGATATATCCTTTTAGCTTAAAATTTTTGTACTTGAAATTTAATACTCCCTCCGTCCCATTTTATGTGTCCATCTTTCCTTTTTGGGATGTCCCAAAATTGTTGTCCACTTTCCTAAATTAGTATATAAATTTTACTTAGTTTCCCCAACTACACTTCCTTGCAATCAATACCAAAATAAAATAATAATAAAAAAGTGCAATGATTATGGGCAATTGTGGAAAGTAGGTGTAGATTCTTTTTGTCCCCTTAAATAGTTGGACTCCCCAAGATGGACACATAAAATGGGACGGAGGGAGTACTAATTAATTTTCAGTAGTTAATAATTTAAGAAGATTATATCTTTCTTTGGTCTTTTTCTCATTCTTGGCTTTGGTGATGATAATGTAGTATCATATTTTATTATTTTTTTTTTCGTTACATGTGCACTTTTTCGGATAAAAATAAGGAAAATCTTTACTTATTCGCGAATCGAGACAACCAACCTTTTGTAAGGTACACACGATCAACTACAGTAAAGACAATCCGACTTGAATAGTTAGTTGCGTGTACGTCTGACTACTACGTCATGATAGGATCCGAGTACTTTTTTTTTTTTTTTTGTTTTTTTTTTTGCTGATGGTCAAAGCACCCGCAGGCGCCACACACACACTGCAGTCAGATTGCAAACAGCCAGGGGGGGCCACGGACCCACTTCAAAGAGACTTCCTCCTATAGACGACTGAGGGGAATAAATCTCCCGATCCAAACTCCTCCTAAGGGGAGTTGAACACCCCGAGTACTTACTAGTAGAAAGAAAGATAGTATTCTGATATGCTACTTTAATACAATCCCTTTGAAAATGCATACGGCACAAGTAAGTACTCGGGGTGTTCAATTATTGGTGATATCAGAATACTATCTTTCTTTCTAGTAGAAAGAAAGAAAGATAGTTTTTGGTCTAATAATTGCATCATTCTAATTCTTGACGTGGATAATAATACGAAATGGCAAATCAAAATGCATGGAAACCTATTTAGGCTTAGTTTGGTCTATGTGGCTTTTTAAAAGGAGCTTATGAAATTTATTACTAAGATGTTTGATAATTTTATACAAGTGACACACTACTCTTCAAAAAGACATCATGAAACTAAAAAGCAACCTTGAGCTTTTAAAAGCTCTCCCAAAAAAGCTCCAAGTTCAATTTTTACAAAGCTCATAAACTAGTTACCAAAGAATTAATATGAAGATGTGCTTTAAAAAAGGAGAAGCACCAAAATGGGGGCCAAACTAAGCCTTAAAGGTCCAAGGGTCTTAAGTGAGGTAAGTGATATATCGATGTATTTCTCAACCAAATAAGTTCACAATAATAATGAAAGCATTAATTCGTGACAGTAACTTGCGGTACTGATATCACATGTCACAGTATGTGATAATTGAAAAGCATTTTCATATTAAATTTGAGATTCAAATTTAGAAAACATAACGTTAACGTTAGTCTTGATTCATAGATTTCGTAAGGGAAAAGAAAAGTGAAAGGAAATAAGAAGAAAAGTTAGTTCACTCGTGCTTTTCTTTGTGTTTTCCTTCACGCCTTATAACTTAAATTTAAAATTTAAAATTTTAAAATTTAATTATAATGTACAAGTAAGGAAAGTAAATGACTCACAGTATTTCAAAATGTATCTCTGAACTTATTCTCTTTTCTTTCCTATTTTTCTCATCGTTTTCCTTAACAATCAAACAAAGAAAAATGTTAATGTTATGTTCTATGTTTCCCTTTCTTTTTCCCCCCTGACTAAATTGAAGAATCAAACAAATCCTTAATGTGCCCAACTATTATTGAATTTCCATCAATCCATCAAGATCCTGATCTCCTTCTCTCTAGGAAATTCACCATCGCGGGTTACCATCCTAAGCACCTAATTTTAGTCACTCAGAACCACAAAATACAGCTTTTAATGTCTGGAAATAACGTAGTACTGTAGGCTTAAAAGAATTCTACAGCAACTTTCAACAACTTAACGGATCTAAATTAGGAATTGTGAGACACAAAATGAATGGACTAGTATAGAGAACTTATATATATATATATATATATATATATGGGGCTGCTAACTTACAACATGATGGTTGTAAGTTAGCAGCATACAATAGTCCTTTTAGCGACGAAATTTTTTGTCGCTAAAGGTTCTAACTTTTAGCGACGAAAAATTTCGTCACTAAAACCTTATTTTTCGTCGTTAAAAATCTCTTATGCTTTAAGTTATCAATTCCCTATATTATATATATAGTATTGTATATATATACCTTAATTTACACACAAAGTAACCAGCAGACATCGACAACAAACAAGAATATCATGGCAGCCAAAAACATTCTTCACATGATTGGAGGAAACGGAGAAACTAGCTATGCAAAGAACTCAAGCATTCAGGTCTCTCTCTCTCTCTCTCTCTCTCTCTCTAGATCGACAGATATGCTTCGTATTTTTATCTAAGCAGTCCAATCATGCATGGTCCATTCTCAGAAAATGGTAATACTGAAGGCATGGCCAGTCCTGGAAGGCACTCTCAAAGACATGTATGATGACAACTTTCCCAAGTGCTTCAAAATAGCAGACTTGGGTTGCTCTTCTGGACCAAACACCCTTTTTGTTGTTTCAAAGATAATTGATACGATGCACACATTGTGCCAGCAAAATAGAACTAACGAACCTGAGTTTCAAGTGTCCCTAAATGATCTTCCAGAAAATGACTTCAACACCACTTTCAAATCGCTGCCAGAATTCTATGAGAAGCTCAAGAAGAAAAGAGGAGATGAGTCAGGACCTTGTTTCGTATCGGGAGTGCCCGGTTCTTTCTATGGAAGGCTTTTCCTGAGCAAGAGCCTTCACTTTGTTCATTCTTCTAACAGTGTTCATTGGCTCTCTCAGGTTAGCAAACTAAACCATCTTTCCCCAGTTACAGGCGCAAACACGGACTGCGTGACACAAATTAATACCAAAAAAAAAAAAAAAAAAAAATACAAGATTATGCTAAAATTGTTTATCAAAAAAGGTCCCACAAAGAACACTATATCCCTTAATTAGCATATAGCACATTTAATCCATGACTACTTGTCAGTAACAATTAACTCAACTCCTCAGGACCCAGTACCTGAATTGTGTCTTCTACTCTATATAACTGTCTACCTTCTAATTTGAGGGGGAAAAAAAAAAAAAACAGAGTATATATACAAGTACATCAAAGCAAGTTCATAGCAGGTTCCTGATAGGCTGTCATCCTCACCATGTTCATAGCAGGTTCCAGATAGGCTGGAGAGTAATAAGGGGAACATTTTCATCGTGAACAGTAGTCCTCATGATGTATATGAAGCATACTTGAAGCAATTTCAGATAGACTTCTCGAACTTTCTAAGCTTACGCTCCGAGGAAATAATACCCCGCGGCCGCATGGTTCTAACATTTCTTAGCAGGGTCCTCCCAGATCCCACCAGTAATGACTATCGCTACATCTCCGAAATCATTGCAAAATCACTTCTGGAAATGGTGGCTGAGGTTTAGTTCATTCCTGATCATTTCTTAATCGGTTAATTGTGTCTTAAATTGAACTTATTATCAAACATCATATTTTTGTTTTAGGGACTTGTGAAAGAGGCTGATTTATATTCATTCAACCTACCAATTTATACACCCTATACGGATGAAGTGGAGGCTATAATTAACAAGGAAGGGTCCTTTAATCTTGATAGGCTACAATTTTTCGAAGTCTTTGCTGATGGCTGCAATGACATTGAAGATAAAAGTGCTATGTTTGTAAAAAACAATAGTGGAAACAACGTTTTAGGTACTATAAGAGCTGTACTTGAGCCTCTTTTGGCTAGTCACTTTGGAGACTCCATCATTGACAATCTATGGGCAAGGTACTTGAAGAATGTGGCTGAGAATCCATCGAAGGAGAAAACTAAGTTCTTCAACATGGTCATTTCCTTGTCAAAGAAGTGATAATTGCCATGCATGTGATGTGAGGAGTTTAATATAGCAGTATGTAGTGTAGTGTGTATGCACGACATGCGTGGGTGTATATATATAAATGCATTTGCACTTCTGAATGTGCTGCCATTAAATTAAATCAGCGGCATTATGTTGCTTTTGTAGTTCACTTGAAAGGGGATGCCCAATTTCAAAGAAACAAGAGCAGCTGCACTTACCGTCTTAAGATAAGTCTGCAACTCCTTTATACGCCTAATTATTGTCTTTTTTTTGAAAGGCAAATTTAATTGATAATAAGGTTGGGTGCCACAACACCAATTTACAAAGCATAAGCATAAGCATAAAAACATGGACATTGTCACACCCGTTCCAGAAATTTATAGTTTTAAAAATGCATAACTTGAGATTGTGAAATTATTAATGTTATTAATAATTGGAATTGAGTTTGACTGTGGGTAAACGGTAAAGTGTTAGTGAGGACACGGGAATATGATAATCCATTTTTGCATTGGCACGGTTAAATGGCACTATGTGATTTAAATGTTATTTAACTTTTCTGGTATTTCATGAATAGTGAATTATACCTGTGTAGTATAATTTCTGGTAATTTCGATATTGTTATATACTAGTTAAGAACTGTGGTGAGAACGTGAGTGTCACGTTAAATAAAAGGTAGGTTGTGTAGAGATTTCACATAATATAGTTTTCGGACGTTATTTTTGGACCCAAATGAAACCTAGTCGAAAACTTTTGAAATTTATAGTTTCACTCGTAAAGTTATAAAATGGACATGTTCGAAGTTTCACTCGTATAGTTTCACTCGTAAACGTAATTCTCAGAAAGTTTTTCTATAAATAGAAGTGGATGAGATTTCATTCTCATCCAAACTTTCAAAAATATCTAGAGAGAGGAGAGAGAAGGGAGATTGAGCCAACGGGCTTTGCGACGCCGATCGACGACCTTCCGTCCGTCAGATTTTCTCCAGATTTTAGATTTGAACTCGTGGAGGTAAGATCTACGTTTTGATACTACTTAGGCCGTGTTTGACCAACTTTTGTAAAAATCTTAATTCTAGACTTTTGGGGAAAATCCAGTAAAACTTGTAGGAATCGTCCCAAATTTGAAATCCGACGATTAATTAGCCCCCTAGACGATCCTTCAAAGTTTGAAGAGAATCGCACGAGGTATGAATTCTAGATCCGGGCGAAATTCATGTATTAATTAGGCCCGTTAATTATGCACGTGAAATTATGTAAAAATCACGTATAACTGTTTATGTGAGCATGTTATGTGTCTACTTGGGTCAAAGGGGAGTTTGGTGTAAATTCATCCGGGGTAAGCTCCTCGAACCTTGAGGATTATGATTATGATTGAAATGGAATTGGAATTGTGGTTGTGTCTGGGTTGGAGGTGGGCCCAACCAGTACACGATACCTGGTATGGAGGAAGACCCAACCAGTGTACGAGATGCGTGGGAGAGGTGGGCCTCCTACGGCATCGACCGGATGAATGCGTACCACTCACCCTAGAGACTATTTCTATGTGTTTTAGATGCTTAAACCATGAACTGTCATATAAGCATACATTTAGAATTGTACGATCAGCATATAACTGAGCAGTGGAAATGTACTCCATTGCAGGTAAGAAGAAAGGCAAGAATATATGGGAGTTGACGTTGTGACATCGCGATGGGGATTGAATGTCAGGGTTGACTATGCTCCGGTATCGATGTTCTCATATATCGAGATGCTTCGGGGTATTGCTAGGATTCTGTTTGAATCTTCTATCGGATTGAAACTGGGGCTCTGAAGATTTATTTTCCTTAAGAGCCTGAGGATTTATTTTCCTCGTGAGACTGTGACTTCTCAGTAAAGTGATTGGATTGTGTATGAGGCAAATGTTTGAAGTACTTGCGAGAAGTCTTGGTGACTTGAGAAGATGGTTTAAGTTTGGGGACAAACTTCCGTTTTGGAGGGGAGAGTTGTCACACCCGTTCCAGAAATTCATGGTTTTAAAAATGCATAACTTGAGATTGTGAAATTATTAATGTTATTAATAATTGGAATTGAGTTTGACTGTGGGTCAATGGTAAAGTGTCAGTGAGGACACGGGAATATGATAGTCCATTTTTGCATTGGCACGGTTAAATGGCATTATGTGATTTAGATTTTAGCTACTGATCCAAATAGTATCCCGTGCAGTCGACTGGGTCCCCTGATCAGTCGACTGGACCTCTGATGAGATTTTTAGGTTTTGGTTTCTGCTAAGTACAGTCGACTGGACCCTAGGCATAGTCGACTGAACCCCTGTTTTCAAAACCGATTCTTTTGAATGTGTTTCCACTTGGCCAAAGCTTTTTTTTTTTTTTTTATAACTCTGATTTCAATGGAATTTCAACTCAGAGGTAATGTTTCCTAAAGTTTTAAATACCCAGGGTTGTTTTAAAGTTCTTTCCGCTGCGCATCGTTAGATGATGTTTGGATGAGCCTTGGTGGCGTGCCACGTGTCCTATTTCCACGCGTAGTGGGATGGGTCATGACAGACATCCCTTAACAAGCTAAAATAAAACCAAAGGTAGGATCCTCAATTGAAACAGTCCAGTATTTGGAAGTTTCAAAAAAAGAACCTACGCCCCAAGCAAAAATCCCAAACAAGCTGTACAATTGTTTGTAGTATCCTAACAAAAGTAGTACACTGAAAAATCTTCACCCAAGGTACTGAAAGTTGATGCAAAAAACCCCCAACTAGTTTCGAATTAACCAGACATGAAACTATTGTTAGAAATTTTTCCTTCCTGCTGCAAACAATCTTACAAAGCCTAATTGTTGTCTTGGTTCTCCAACCAAAAAGTAGTTGCCCTCCTGGATGAACCTGGTTTCCCAAAATGAGAGTCATGCACTCTAGTTTAAAGAGAAATAAAAAGTTTCACATCATATTCTGGACACTGCCCATCCACAGCTTCTGGGATTTATATGATTTTGATTTTTGAAAACAGTCGCCACTTAATTTTAAGGAGAAATTAAGAAACCATTTTAAGGAGAAATTAAGAAACCATTTTAAAAGCTATTGTTCTTTGAAGTTGGAGATTTTTAGATCCGGGGATTATGGAATGAGATGGGAAAGAGCCTAGTGGGAATAAAGCACCCCCTCTCATCTTATCATAGATAGGCCTCTAATCACCATCCTTTTATTCACTTTAAAAGCTCATGTGTATCCCAAACAATACATAGATATAGATATATATGACATAAGCAGTAGATATACATAGATATACATAGAGCGCTGCCCCGAACCCCCCCGGGGGTCGCTCCACCCTCAACCCCTGCGAACTAACCGGGTAGCTCGACCCCCGTGCGTAATGGCGACATAGAGCTAATCGGGTTTAATGAAAATTTCTTCACAAGAGTTGCAGCTTGACCATAATAGTGGGATTCCTATTTTATTGTGGTTTCCTTATTTATGTGTGATTGAATGGTTATTATTGTTTCATGTTTATATTAAAAGTTTTTCTAAATATTATAACCCTCAATTTTTTTTTTAAAATTCTAAGTGGTAGAGGGAATTTATCAAGTATAAATCTCATGGTCTCCATCACTGGTTTGTAGATGGTATGATTAGTTTTGTAAGCAGTAGAAACGAATCTGTGTGGAAAACAAAGTAATTCATTAATGCCAATTACAAATGGAATGTAGACGAATCTCTCTCTCTCTCTCTCTCTCTCTCTCTCTATATATATATATATATATATATGTATGTGTGTAAGTATATACTGACCATGCCGAGAGTGTAGTAGGCTTCAACGTTTCCTGAATCGGCGCACTATTTCATGAATCGGTGAGCGGACTCAGACCATTTCATAGCTTTAACTACAAACGTTTTTGTCAAAGCTTTTGATAACACCATGAAATGAAAGCCTAAGCCATTTAATCTTTTGCATCTATTTTTACACAATCAACAATTAATTAGCTTCAACACTTTAATAAAATTGAAATCTAAACGTTTAAGAACCAAAATAAAAATTGAAATTTTCTCAGTCAAAAGGCTTAAATAGTTCTGAAACTATGCAAATCATAATTAATTGACAAGAAAATAGATTAGATAGAGAGATAGAGAAGATAGGGAGAGAGAGATCACGAGAGATAAAGAGTGAGATAATCATAGAGAGATATAAATGGATGTTGATTTATTTGGGTTTCAAATTGAAATCCTTGATTTTTAGTTGATGGTATATACACAGATATGCATATATATATAACAAAGGGTAATTTTGTCCATAAAAAATATAGATATTTGGGGGAAAGGACTAATTCCTAGTATATCTTATTGATTAAGGATGAATTTAAAGGTTTAAAAAGTCAAAGTGACTACTGTATGTTGACTAAATTTTGAGGGACCAAAACGTATATTTCTATAAATTATAACTTATGCTTCTCATGATCTGTCATTTGTTTTGAAATTCTTTGACCCCCACTCCTAAAATTGTAGAAATCCCCTAATTTTTTTTTTTTTTGAGTTTATGTGTTATTTTATGCCACTACCTTAGATACTGTAAAAAAATCCCTACTTTGAAAAACAAAATGTACATTGGTTTAGATTGCAGTACATACTGAAACAATAATTGCAATCCTATCCATCTTATAGCATGAGCCAAGTATAAATTCATATAAAAAACAATTGAACGGATATTGACTCAATTGGAATCACACCCATCCTAAGTATTGGGTTTAACAAATTTTCTTTTTTCTTATTAACTTAACCTAACCCAATTTGATTTCATACTATTTTAAACTTTACAGAAATTTCTACTCAAGAAATATGATATATAAATAAACCCAATTTTTTTTTACCTCGAGGGCTTTGCCCTAAACTCAGTCCATCGAGTGCAACATTCTATTTTCGTTCCTATCAAGTGCCACCCCAAACCCAACACACACACACACACACACACACACACACACACTTATTTTCTTGTATCCACCCCGTACCGAACTATTGGATTTAAGTCCCAACTTGTTCAGGTAGAAACACTTAAAAAAAAAAAAATTCTTGTTCTGACTTTGTTATATCACCTTGTGTTTTTTTTTTCCCTTCTGAATTCAATTACCATGAAAAACTGTCCAGTCAAATATGGTGCCAATTGGACTTTCGAATATGCTACAAGAATGATACAAATGAAAAAATGCAATTTTTTTCTTGAATTAAAGAGTAAGGAGCACTATGTTGGCAGCTGTCTTTATTATGGGTCTGTTTAAGAATGCAAAAAAAAAAAAAGAAAAAAAAAGATCAGGTTCAAATATAGTTTCATTTCTTTATTTGATTTTTACAAAAACTAGTAAAATGTTAAATAAGAGAGTTTTTGGACCAGACACGGACTTGTAGGTAACAAAGGCGCCTCTATCAACCCTAGAAGCGGTTCTTGAAAGTTCCAAATTGCCCATATACATCTTGTGTTCTCTTTCTTTTTTTTCTTTTACATTGCTTTTGATACGACTAAGGGCTAATTAATTTCTCTCGGGTGCATCCATTCTCTGTGCCGAGAACAGATGAAGAGGGAATGCTCCCAAATTACGTGGTGTACCATGAGCTTATTTCTACCTCACGCCCCATTTATGTGCAATGTTGGGTCACACCCATCTTAACCAAGCTTGAGAGATTGAATGTTAAAAAGCTCAGGTAAAACCAGTTCTCTGAGGAAAAAAATGTTCAGGGGCGCGCAGGTGTTATACTCATCTAAGAGCCTGTTTGAATCAACACTCACTCACTTGGATTACTGAAATATTTGAGTCCGTTCGGCAAAAACTTCTTCACAAATTTTTTTCTTTCAAAAAATCGGATCTTAAAACAGCTTAAATCACAATTTACTACTTTTTGAAGAGAAAAAATATTGAAGGAGAAATATCTTTATTCCCACAACAATACCAAATAGGCTCTGAATAAGCTTCATTTTTCACTGTCAGGTATTATACTGACTCGAGCATTCTTGTTGTGCGAAGCAGTGGTACGGGTCCGGTCCTTCTGAAGAGATAACCGAGGGAGAAAACTCAAGCATAACCAAAAAAAGAGGTCAATGTTACCGTGGCTTCTGATGACAGTGATAGTAAGATACAAGCAACTCGTGTCTCGTGAGCATTTTCGTGCTCGGTGGGGTAATCGATCCATAGTATCATTAATTGACTCTGGGATTGGCTTATTGGCTACCAACTTTAGTTCCCGTGGCCTAGTGCACGTCCATGTTAATTAGCAGGAGGTACTTTATATCCCTACATCTTTTAAGCTAGCATTGGGATAACCTAGGCACCTGTTAATACTGATAATCTGTTGCACTGTCAAATTATGTTACTCCAAATCCAATAGGAGATTAAAAAAAAAATAATAAATAAAGTGGTGGTCTTTAACTCTCTTAATTTTTTTTCCTCAGATTTGCAGGGATTTCATGTATTGCACCTTTTAAGTTTGTAGCATTGTGCAAATTTATGTTATCTTCTCATGGCCTGTCACACCTGTTCCAAATATTTTATGGTTTAAATTGCATAACTTGAGATTTTGTGAAATTATTAATGTTATTAATAATTGAGATGGGTTGACTGTGGGTCAACGGTAAGGTGTCAGTAAGGACACGAGAATTTGTTAAGGAAGATTGCATTGGCATGCTTAAATGGCATTTATGTGATTTAAATGTTAATTGACTTTCTGGTATTTTTGTGAATAGTGAATTATACCTGTGTAGTATAATTTCTAGTAATTTTGATATTGTTGTATAGCATTTTGAGAACTGTGGTGAGAATGTGAGTGACACGCTAAATAAAAGGTAGATTGCGTAGAGATTCCACAGAATTTAGTTTTCGGACGTGATTTTGGACCCAAACGAGACCTAGTCGAAAACTTTTGTAATTTATAATTTTCACTCGTAAAGACATAAAATGGACGTGTGTGACGTTTCATGGAGTAACTAGAAGTTTGAGAAACTCGCGGGGAGGTAAACTCGATTTTCGAAGAGTTTGCCTATAAATGGATGAGGGTGAGTTGTCATTTCTCTCAAGACTCATATAATATCTTAAGAGAGGAGAAAGAAAAGGGGATTTGATCCTACGGGCTTTGCGACGACGATCGGCGACCTTTCTTTTGTCAAATTTTCTCTAGATTTGAGATTTGAACTCGTGGAGGTAAGACCTACGTTTTGATAGCCATTAGGCCATGTTTGGCAAACTTTTGTAAAAATCAAATTTCTAGACTTTTGGGGAAAATCCAGTAAAACTTGTAAGAATCACCTCAAATTCGAGATCCGACGATTAATCGGCCCTCTAGTCGATCCTTCAAAGTTTGGAGGAAATTGCACGAGGTATGAAGTCCTAACTTATGAAATATAGAAAAATACATGTTTTAAATTTCGACAACGAAATTGTGATCCGGGCAAAATCCACGTGTTAATCTTAGGCCTGTTAATTATGCACGCGCTTAATTGTGAAAAGCTTGTCTACTTTTATGCGAGCACGTTGAGTTGTCTATGTGGGTCAAAGGGAAGTCTTATACAAATTCATGCCGGAGTAAGCTTCTCGATGTTTGAGAATTTTAGTAGCAACGACTACTGTGCATGGTTTAAGGCTTGGACTTGCTAGGGCACTTGGGGGATGTAATGGTTGTAGGCTTGGACTAGCCATTGATATCACGGTTTAAGGCTTGAACTTGCCGCTACTGGATGAATGCGTATTTTTTTCCCTAGAGACTATTGATGTGTTTTATGAGATTAAAGCATGTTTTATCTTACATTGCATATGCTAGAACTTGTGCACTCAGCATATAGCTGAGCAGTGGAGATTTAATCCATTGCAGGTAAGAAGAAAGACAAGAAGAAGCGTGAGGAGTGAGGTCGAAGAACGTCGGGGAACCACCTTGTTTATACTTTTGTTTTAATCCTCAAATTGTATAAAGAATTGGAATTTGTAAAATATGTTGTAATAGAACCTTGGGGGTTAGTTGGTGGTACTGTATTTTGTATTCAAATACCCATAATGATGTTTTAAATCGCTAATGTTTAGTTGTGGTTGTGTTGGTGTTAGATTTGGAAAGCTTAGGTTGTGTTATATTGTTCAAGGCTGCCCAGTAGGGGACCAGTCGACTGGACCCTAGATCGGTCGACTGGATCCTGTGTTGTTTTAGACAGTGAAAGTGAATAGTGGTAACATCAGTCGACTTGATCACTTTTTAGTCGACTGGACTACTGTATCTTTTTGGCTACTACTTTTTATTATTGATATTTCAGTCGACTGGGTCCCTGATCAGTCGACTGGACGTCTGAATGGAAAATGTTGATTTTGATTGTGCTTGAAGCACAATCGACTGGGAGGATTCAGTCGACTGAGAAATTGAGACCCCAGTTGATTGGACTCCATCCACAGTCGGCTGGACGGACTATTGATTTTTGAAATCTTACTGCTTTTGGTTTTTAGTCGACCAGACCCCCGATCCAGTCGACTGAACCTCTGTTTTCAAAAACTGAATTGTTTATCCAGGTTTTCCAATTAAGCAAAACTACTTACAACTCTGATTTTAAAGGATTGTACTTATTGTTTTGCTGCTATTTTTACTTTAAAGGAACTGGATAAGCCTTGATGGCGTGCCACGTGTCCTATTTCCACACGTAGTGGGATGGGTCATGACATTTATTGGTATCAAAGCTAGAGGTAACAAAACTTTGGGAACATTCGACGACGAGTGGAGTGTTGAGTGAATCGACATGTGTTCTAGAGTGCATCCATACATGGTAGAGATGTTTGATTCATATGTATGTTGTTTTACATACATGATATGGTTCTTGTCATACATGCATAGTGTTTATGCATCAAGATTAATAGGTTGAACAATCATGGGTGACCGAGAATTATCACCACATACCCGATGTATGAATGAAATGGCAAAAATGATGGGGAATATGGGAGATATGATCCGAAACATAGCAGAACGATTACTTCCAACGTCTTCAATTGAAGTAGAACCAATAACTATAATACATGCACCTGAAAATAGAGGTATGCGATCAGTATTTGAACAATTTGCTTGAAAGAAGCCAATGGAATTACATGGGACACCCAACCCAACGCTCGCAGAACATTGGATAATGGGCATGGAACGCATCTTCCGATCTATCCCGATGACCAATAGGGAAAAATGGAAAATGCAAGTGATGTACTGAAGGGTGAAGCCCAGAATTGGTGGGTAAATGTTCTAGATCAAGGGGCACCGATTACTTGAGAGGTGTTCAAGGCGGAATTCAATCGCCAGTTCTTTCCGCGAGCTGCCTATAATACAAAAAAGCGAGAGTTTGATAACCTCAAGTAAGGGGACATGACCGTAACTGAGTATACTTCTAGTACAACGCTTTGTTGAGATTTGGAAAGGGTTCAGTGCCAGAGGAGGAAGATAGGGCGAGGAAATTCGAAGAGGGTTTACGAGAAAATATCCAGTTGAGGGTAGAAACCTATGAGCATTCGACTGTGGCAGCAGTGTAACAACGGCGCTTGTGGCTGAGAGTGGAATGAAAAGATCGAGGCAAAATCAGTACGGTAAACGGGGAAATGAGAGTGGTGATAGGAACCAAGGCGGATCTTTCAAGAGGCCGTTTTAAAAAGGCTCTGGTTCTAATTTCAGTGACTTCAGGAGGACGCCAAGTAATATACCGTTGTGTTCACTTTGCAACCGACCACACTCAGGCCGATGTTTCATGACCAAATCCCAAAATAGGAACCAGGGAGGGGGCAATGTTGGTTCGATACCTAAGTGTTATGAGTGTGGAGTATTTAGGCATCAAGCCAAAGATTGTTCGAGGACGCATTCCCAACAAGGAGCTAGTTCTATGGCTTCCAGTGGGTCGATGCCTAGACAGTCCAATGATGGGGGACAAAAGACATAGCAACGTTCGGGGAGAGCATACCAGATGGACCCAGGAGACATGACTGCTTCAGAGACAGTGGTCTCAGGTATGGTACTTGTATGTTCACATTTAGCACGCATACTTGTTGACTCAGGATCTACGCATTCATTTGTATCACATGCCTTTGTTGAACATTTGAATGTTAAATCGGCACCGCTAGGATATGAATTATCTGTTGCCGTACCCCTTAGTAAATCAATAGTGACGTCTACGGTGTACAAGAATTGTGAGATCCAACTAGGTGAGAAGTTTTTGACTGTAGACCTTATATCGATCATTGTAAATTAGTTTGATGTGATATTAGGAATGGATTGGTTAGCTTTTAACCAAGCTACCATAGACTGTGAGTGGAAAGAAGTTAATTTTTGATCGTCGGTACATGGAAGCTTTTGTTTCCAAGGGAGTGGGGTTACACCGCCACCGTATTTGATTTCGGCTATCCGATCGGGTAAGTGGTTGAGGAAGGGATGTCGAGGATTCCTATGTTCAGTGATTGATGTTTCAACGACCGAACCAAGGGTAGAAGATATTCCAATAGTACGAGAATATTCAGATGTATTTCCAGATGACTTGCCAGTAGAGAGAGATCGAGTTTACCATTGAAGTTATGCCAGACGCAAGACCTGTATCCAAGGCACCATACAGAATGACACCTGTAGAACTGAAAGAGCTGAAAGTTCAACTACAAGAATTACTTAACAAGGGTTTTATTCGACCTAGCATATCGTCGTGGGGAGCTCCAGTGTTATTTGTGAAGAAGAAAGACGACTCAATGTGTATGTGTGTTGATTATCGAGAACTAAATAAATTGACAATTAAGAACAAGTATCCATTACCGAGAATTGACGATCTATTTGATCAACTTCGTAGAGCACAAGTATTTTCAAAGATAGATTTAAGATCGGGTTATCATCAATTGAAAGTAAAAGCGGAAGATGTAGAGAAAATAGCTTTCAGAACGCGCTACGGATACTACGAGTTCTTAGTCATGCCATTCGGAGTTACTAATGCACCAGCCGCATTCATGGATCTTATGAACCGAGTCTTTAAGGACTACTTGGATGATTTTGTGATAGTGTTCATCGATGATATTCTTGTCTATTCGCCAAGTGAGATAGAACACGAGAACCATTTGAGATTGATACTTCAGAGATTGTGGGAAAAGCAATTGTTTGGCAAATTCAAGAAATGTGAATTTTGGCTACCTGACATTACTTTTCTTGGTCATGTGATTGACAAAAAATGGAGTTTCAGTTGATCCTCACAAGGTAGAAGCCGTATCTAATTGGCAGAGGTCGACGTCCGTATTCGAAATTCAAAGTTTCTTAGGATTAGCGGGATACTACCGTCGTTTTATTAAGCACATCTCGAAGATTTCATTATGTATGACAAGGTTGATGAGGAAAGGGATTACCTTTTAATGGAGTCAAGAATGTGAAAATAATTTCCAAGAGTTGAAGGCACGAATAACGAGAGCACCTACTTGACAATACCATCCAGAACCGAGGGATTTGTAATTTATAGCGACGCTTGGCATCAAGGATTGGGATGTGTACTTATGCAAGGCGGTAAGGTGATTGCCTATGCGTCTAGACAATTAAAGACACATGAGGTTAATTATCCGATTCACGATTTAGAATTGGCCGCGGTAATTCATTCCCTAAAGATTTGGAGACACTATTTGTCGGGGAAAAGTGTGAGTTTTTTACGGATCGCAAGAGCTTGAAATACTTATTCACCTAACGGGATTTGAATATAAGACATAGAAGATGGTTAGAGTCAATAAAGGATTACGATCTTTCGATAGAGTATCACCCGGGAAAGGCTAATGTAGTAGCCGATGCATTAAGCCGGACGACGCCAAGGAACTTAGCCGACGAGCTAACTAGTCAAAAGGAATTGATCAAGGAAATGAAACGTTTAGAGTTGGATGTGATTCCAGAGATACATGGTGGTTTAATGATGGCGATCATAGCACACCCAGATATTATTGATGAGATCAAGAGGGAACAAATTCACGATGTTTACCTGTGCAAAATGAGAGATGAGATACCTTTGGAAAAATGACCCGATTTTGTGTTGGAACAAGGGGTATTGATGCTTGGAAATCATTTATGTCTACAAAACGTGAGGGACTTGAAAGAGTGATTTCTGGGTGAAGCTCACAACATTAGATATTCAGTACACCCAGGAAGTAACAAGATGTACCAAAATTTGCAAGAGAATTTTGGTGGAAAGGTATGAAGCGTGATGTGGCAAAGTACGTGTCTGAGTGTTCAGCATGTCAACAGGTTAAAGCAGAAAGACAAGTACCTACGTGATTACTACAACCGTTACCAGTGTTAGAGTGAAAATGGGATGAGATTAGATGGACTTTGTTACTGGATTTCCACGATTGTTCAACAAGAATGATAAGATTTGGGTAATAGTTGACCGATTAACAAAGTCAGCGCATTTTCTACCGTTCAAGACGACTAAGCCTGCAAGGTTAGCGGAGTTGTATGTGAAAGAGATTGTAAGACTACACGGGGTTCCAGCAGTGATTATATTGGATCGTGATAATAGTTTTTCATCGAGGTTTTGGAGAAGTTTGCAAAATACTATGGGTACAAAGTTGAGTTTCAAAACTGCATTTCATCCTCAGATCGACGGACAATCAGAGCGTATGATTTAGACGTTAGATGATATGCTTAGACTTTATGTATTAGACTTTGGGAATGACTGGGAGAAGCACTTGCCGTTGATTGAATTTGCGTATAACAACAGATTTCAGTCAAGTATTGGAATGGCACCGTATGAAGCTTTGAATGGCCGTGAGTGTCGATCACCGACTTGTTGGACCGAGGTTGGAGAAAGAAAGTTGTTAGGACCTGAGTTGATACAGGTGACTACTGAGAAGGTAAAGCTGATTTAGGAGCGACTTAAGGAGGCTCAGAGTCGTTATAAGAGCTATGAGGACTCTAAGCGACGACCGATGACATTTGAAGTAGGTGACTTTGTATACCTGCGAGTATCGCCTTCGAAGGGCATTGTACGATTCAGAAAGAGAGGAAAGCTTAACCCGAGATTTATAGGACCTTTTGCCATCCTAGAAAGAGTAGGACCGGTGGCTTATCGATTAGCTCTTTCGTCCGAATTGGAGCATATGCATAATGTATTTCATATATCGATATTGAGATGTTGTATGATAGATACAAGTAAGATCATTGTACCTGAGCCATTTCAGATTCAGGAAGACTTGACTTATGTGGAACAACTTATGGAGATTCTAGATCGAAAAGAGCAAGTCTTGAGGACTAAGACAATTCCAATGGTGAAATATTGTGGCGTAGTCGCACGATTGAAGAGGCTACATGGGAACATGAGGAAGACATGAGGAACGAGTATCCGTACCTGTTTGATGTATGAGATATAAGTTTGGGGACAAATTTCCTTTTTGGATGGGAGAGTTGTCACACCCGTTCCAAAAATTTCATGGTTTAAATTGCATAACTTGAGATTTTGTGAAATTATTAATGTTATTAATAATTGAGATGGGTTGATTATGGGTTAACGGTAAGGTGTTAGTAAGGATACAGAAATTTGTTAAGCAAGATTGCATTGGCACGGTTAAATGGCATTTATGTGATTTAAATGTTATTTGACTTTCTGGTTTTTTTGTCAATAGTGAATTATACCTGTGTAGTATAATTTCTGATAATTTTGATATTGTTGTATAGCATTTTGAGAACTGTGGTGAGAACATGAGTGACACGTTAAAGAAAAGGTAGATTGGGTAGAGATTCCACAGAATTTAGTTTTCGGACTTGATTTTGGACCCAAACGAGACTTAGTCGAAAACATTTGTAATTTATAATTTTTACTTGCAAAGACATAAAATGGACGCGTGCGACGTTTTATGGATTAATTAGAAGTTTGAGAAACTCGCGGGAAGGTAAACGCGATTCTCGAAGAGTTTGCCTATAAATAGATGAGGGTGAGTTGTCATTTCTCACAAAACTCATATAATATCTTGAGAGAGGAGAGAGAAAAGGGGATTTGATCCTACGGGCTTTGCGACGACAATTAGCGACCTTTCGTCCGTCAGATTTTCTCCAGATTTGAGATTTGAACTCGTAGAGGTAAGACCTACGTTTTGATAGCCATTAGGCCATGTTTGGCAAACTTTTGTAAAAATCTAATTTCTATTCTTTTGGGGAAAACCCAGTAAAACTTGTAGGAATCACCTCAAATTCGAGATCCGACGATTAATCGGCCCTCTAGTCGATCCTTCAAAGTTTGGAGGAAATCGCACGAGGTATGAACTCCTAACTTATGAAATATAGAGAAATACATGTTTTAAATTTCGACGACGAAATTGTGATCCGGGCAAAAATCCATGTGTTAATCTTAGGCCCGTTAATTATGCACGCGCTTAGTTGTGAAAAGCATGTCTACTTTTATGCGAGTACGTTGAGTTGTCTATGTGGGTCAAAGGGGAGTCTTATACAAATTCATGCCAGAGTAAGCTTCTCAATGTTTGAGAATTTTAGTAGCGACGATTACTGTGCATGGTTTAAGGCTTGGACTTGCCAGGGCACTTGGGGGATGTAATGCTTGTAGGCTTGGACTAGCCATTGACATCGCGGTTTAAGGCTTGTACTTGACGCTACCGGATGAATGCGTATTTTTCTCCCTAGAGACTATTGAAGTGTTTGATGAGACTAAAGCATGTTTTATCTTACATTGCATATGCTAGAACTTGTGCACTCAGCATATAGCTGAGTAGTGGAGATTTACTCCATTGCAGGTAAGAAGAAAGACAAGAAGAAGCGTGAGGAGTGAGGTCGAAGAACGCCGGGGTATCACCTTGTTTATGCTTTTGTTTTAATCCTCAACTTGTATAAGGAATTGGAATTTGTAAAATTTGTTGTAATAGAACCTTGGGGGTTAGTCGGTGGTACTTTATTTTGTATTCGAAAACCCATAATGATTTTTTAAATCGCTAATGTTTAGTTGTGGTTGTGTTAGTGTTAGATTTGGAAAGCTTGGGTTGTGTTGTATTGTTCAGGTTTGCCCAGCAGGGGACCAGTCGACTGACTGGACCTTAGATCAGTCGACTGGATCCTGTGTTGTTTTAGACACTAAAAGTGAATAGTGGCAACATCAGTCGACTGGATCACTTTTCAGTCAACTGGACTACTGTATCTTTTTGGCTACTGCTTTTTATTATTGAAATTTCAATCGACTGGGTCCCTGATCAGTTAACTGGACATCTAAATGGAAAATGTTGATTTTGATTCTGCTTGAAGCACAGTTGATGGGAGGATTCAGTCGACTGAGAAATTGAGACCCCAGTCGACTGGATTCCATCCACAGTCGACTGGACGGGCTGTTGATTTTTGAAATCTCACTGGTTTTGGTTTTCAGTGGACCGAACCCCCGATCCAATCGATTGAACCTATGTTTTCAAGAACTGATTGTTTCTCCAGGTTTTCCAATTTGACAAAACTTCTTGCAACTCTAATTTTAAAGGATTGTACTTTTTTTTTCCGCTGCTATTTTTACTTTAAAGAAACTGAATAAGTCTTGATGGCGTGCAACATGCCCTATTTCCATGTGTAGTGGGATGGGTCATGGCATGGCCCAAATTTTATAGATGTTCTTCGAATGACCTTTATGACAAGATAAGTCTCAAGATAGTGATTTCTACTTTTCTCACATATTTTCTTTATATTTGTTCCAGTGCTTTTGTTTTTTTGGGTGGGCAATTGAAAAGAGAACAAAACAAAAAGACTAAGGTTTTATTTGGTTCTTGGATTTAGTGAGCGAGCAGAAAGTAAAACATGGGAGAAAATCTAACATACACCCCCTCAAAAAGGGGTGGATGTCAACCCCACAACATGTGACTCACGTTTAGCTACATCACCAAAATCATTACAAAAAATATTAAATGAGAAATGTGGCTCAATTATGAGAAATGTGGTTCTGTTATGAGAAATGTGACTATGTTCTTATGAGAAATGTGATCCAAGTTATGAGGGGTTGACATCCACCCCTTTTCTAAGGGGGTGTATTGTAGTCTAACCAAAAACATGTTAAATGAGAAACACGTTTAGCTAAATAAGAAACACATTTTACACATATTTTACACATAAGAAGCATATTTTACACATTTAATGAAAAACACATTTCTCATAACCACGTTTACCTACATCACTAAAATTATTGAAAAAATATTATATGAGAAATGTGGCTCAGTTATGAGAAATGTGGTTTTGTTATGAGAAATGTGACCATGTTCTTATGAGAAATGTGGTTCAAGTTATGAGGGGTTGACATCCACCCCTTTTCTAAGGGGGTGTATTGTAGTATGAGCCAAAACACAGAGGAAAGCATTTTCCTTTATTTGGTTAGTAAGGAAAACGATGAAGAATACATGAAAGAAAAGAGAATAAGTTGAGAAATTAATGAAATGCTTTGAATGTTGTGAGTCATTTCCCTTCCTTTTTTAATATATTACAATAAAATTTTAGAAAATTTTAAAATTTTAATGTTATTTAAGTTCGAAGAAAAACACAAGGGAAAGCACGAGGGATCTAGTTGTCCTTCTTGTTTTCCTTTCCCTTTCTTTTCCTTTACAAACTTCATGAACCAAACATGGCCTAAGGAGGAGTAACTTTGTTGAACTGAAGGTTACAATCTACATGAACTAAGAGCTGCAAACATAATCCTTTTTCAACCCTCAACAGAACTATTTGGCAGTTTGGTAATGTGAGAGCTGCAAATAGCATGGACTGTGAGTGGTGTGCTAGTTATCCCCCACTTACATATTTTAAATTTTGTTGAGTTCGAGATGAGATTTCTTAGAAATAGGGGGTATGCCGCACAAATAGATTTATAAAGAGTTATTACTGACTTGTGATACCATGTTATTACAATAATGGGGGTACTGAATATTTACGCGTGATCAATAGAGCTGGTTTGACGCTGCATTTGGGTAATTGTACTTTTTTGCAATAATGTTTCTTTTTGCCAAATAGGCCATAGTGGTTTCAACTCAAATAAAGTAGGAAGAAATGTATTGCTTCATGTTAGTAGCACCCAAAATAAAATCTCCAATCTTTATACAAATATCAAACTTGAATAAAAAATCTCCTCAACTTCCAAATTGAAATAATTCACACTATTGATACAGGTTAGTAAGGATAGAAGAGAGTTTTCTGTACGGTTTATACTTTGACATAGGATTAGAGATTTTACTATAAAAATTTCTACACTATTATTAAAAAATATTAATAATATTATTGTAAGCCTCGACTAAAATGATCGAAATTTTAGTGAGGGTGTATTTTATTATCCAATTAGTGGTTTTTTTTTCATTGCATTTGATAATGTACCATCTAATTAACAAGCAGCCAAAAGAGTGAAAATATTTCAATACTTCAACAATCACAATTTTTAGTTTTTGCAAATTCAATCGCTTAAAATTTTTTGTCCAATACTATTAAAATCAACACTAAAATTTTAATTTTATCAAATGAACCCTCAAATTATTATTGGTATTATTATTATTTTTTTTGGAAGCATTACAGAATTCAAAAATAATTTGAGCTAATAATTATAGGGTTCCACTTCAATAAAGAACCCTCCAAAAATTGGCGTATGCCGCTGAATTGCGGCGAGCACACGGTATTCTTTAGTAAAAGGCGAAAGAATAGTTCGCTCTGTGCTCACCGCGCGGCTGCGTAAGTTTTCTATGATGTTGCTTCCTTGTTTATATACACCCTGCTTCGCCTCCCTACTTTTCATTTCTTCCGATGTGGGACACACTTCAAATGAATCAAGAAAATGTGTCACCGCCAGAGCTACTTACACCTCAATACTAAAAAGTGATCCAATAATACCGCGCCACATCATAGTTGTTCTTTTTTCTTTTCTTATTCTTTTTTTTTTTTTTTTTTTGTGAGGGTAACACATCATAGTTATTAGTTGTTCTATGTGCTTTGTTTGAATTAAAAAAAAAGGGGAAGTGCTTTGTTTGTAGAATACATTTTTGCTCACTTAGGACTTCATTGGATGATGTGTCTCATTTCATTTCCATTTTATCCATATATCATCAACATAATTACCGATATAGGACACATGCCACCCAATAGAAGCTGGGTGAGCAAGAGTGAGCAAAAATGTGGTGAGCAAAAATGCGCTCTTAATTATATAGGTTTGGGTGGGCTAACCCTTAGTTTCCTCGGGTTTGGACAACATTTTTTATGGGATAGGACTTTATTACTGTTCACTATGTACTATTGGTCACGTTCCCCTCACACGAACAGTAAAAACAATGTTGGTCAAAATTGTAATTTCTGTTGGGATATAATTGGTGATCAAGCAATATACCCGCCCAAGACCTCTCATTGTGTAGTTCTCACGACAATCATAAAATAATCACACAAACAAGACAATAGAAAAGCAAGCAAAAGAATTAAGGCAAAGACGACTTATCTCTATTGATAATAGACTCTACAAGACAACCAATCTCACACACCTCTCTCTCTCTCTCTCTCTCTCTCTCTCTCTCTCTCTCTCTATTGTTTGTCCTCACTCTTTTTCTAGAGTCTCTAAATCTTCTTTAAGAAAATACAATTGTGTGGAATTCTCTCTTCTCTCTCTAGAATTGGGATCAACACTATGGATTTAGTCCTATATTTATAGTGATACAAATCCTAGTCCTATATATAATAATAAGAAACTCTTATTCTACAAGAAACTTTTTAGGAATAGAAAACTCTCTCATAAGGAAACCTAAACCTAATAGGAAATAAGAATTTCCGCTACTGCTCCCTATTCCCACTCGAGCAGTCCGCTCGGGCGACTTCACTTGCGGACGACATTATAGAATGTCTAGCAGAAGTTCTTCTTCCCCTGTCCGTTCGGGTGGTGCCGCTCAAGCGACTTCTCCTCCTTTAGCTTCTTGTCTTCGTCTTCGTCTTCATCTTCTTATGAGTTTTTGTCACAAAATCCAACATTTTTACATTTATGTGAGATGAACAGGACCCACAGTACACAGAGAACTGTACTGAAGTCCTCTTTTTTTTTTTTTTTTTTTTTTTTTTTTTTTTTGTATCTTAGGTGAGCTTGGGTTAGAAAGTTCAAGCCCGAATTGAATTTGGATTGGGCTTGGACAGAGAGGTTAATAAACCGAATATCCCGAGCCCAAGGCCGAATTATAAGTATATATGTATTTATTCGTTTATCTATTATAGTTGTATTGTATTTTATCGATCTCTTTAGGCATAGGATCATGCTATTTTTTAGTGGCAAATATATTCCGTTAGATTCTATTGGAAAACTTAAATGGCAGGTAAATGTTTTTTCTCAAATTTGAACAAAAAAACTAGGTTTGAAGTTATGTAGAAATTGTATCTTTATTGCAATTTGGGCTCTAGTTTGAGTAGTAAAATTGAGCATGGGCTTGGGCTGGGTTGTTGTGTTCAAGTCGGGTTTGAATTCGAGCTTGGGAAAAAATTGTGTTGAGCCTGGATAGATAAAAAATTAATCCCAGCCCGTCCGAGTTACAATCCTATTTGTGTATCAAAATTTGGTAAGAGCATTATTCTTGCTTAGTCTTGTGCAATTTTCCATACAATGATGTTCTCATTTTCAAATTCGAATCCCAAATCAATTTCCAAATATGTTGTCAGTTATGCCATGTGCAATGGTACGTGGTACCATCAACTATCATAATAACTGTTGGATACAATGGATAATAAACTTCAACTAAACAGTGACTAATCTTGATCGAAGCACGTATAAATACGCTGTCCAAAAAACAAGTTTAATTACGTCTCACACACCGTTGTTTTGTGGACTACGACGTCTTGTTCTTGAGGATACTACGATCTAACAATTGAAGTACAGCACTTCAAATGTTCTGTAGAATTAAATGTATATGAATTGCTCTCTATGACTCAAGAATAGATGAAGAAAAGAAGAGATAAAATCTGTAAAAAGTATATCAAAACTAACTAACTATATTATATATAGAGGTGTCTATTGGGTAAGAGATGTCTCTCTACACAAATGGTTGTGTCCCAACACCTATAAATTACATATATAATAGTATGTAAACGTTTATCAGCCATAAGAATAGATGTAATTCAAATAAATTTAAATTTTCTCCATGAAAAGTTGTGATTCTTTACAAGATGGGCCCAGTCGACCGGTCGAACGGGGTCGGTCGACCGGTCGAATGCCCCTCTACCTGAACTTGTTTAAAAGCTTCATATAGGAGTTGACCCGATCGACCGGTCGAAAACCCCTCTGCTAGGATCTTGAAACTTAATGTTCCAAGTCTTTCCCTGATCACTGAGCTGGTCTATGGTGATCCTAGCGATCCCCTTGAGCTTAAATAAGCTCCCATTCACACCTCGAAACTAACAATCCCCCACATGTGAATGATTATGGCTAACTAAACAAAAACAAAATACAATAAAACTATGAAAGCAATTCACGAACTTGCGACGCATTAGGAGAGTGTCTTTTGGACTTGAACTTTCCCTTAGTGAATATCTACTAGATTTACTCGGTGATGCAGTGTACATTAAGTATTGAACTGTTCAACCTTTTAGTGTAAACCAACACTAGATAACACACCACATATCCATATACATATTAATTCATTCGGTTGTGTTCATTTTGGTCCTGAACATGATCCTTATTCATGGGAACTCTTAGAGAACCAAGCCTTTGAAGTTCTCATAGAAGCGACCCCACTTCCATTCTCATATAGGTGATACCAATTGAGAGTACTAACCTTTACTCATCAATATCATTAAATTTTAAACATACCTCAGCAAATTTTATTGCACATTGGAACAATATACATAAATGAAGCCATATTAAATGTGTGTTTATAACATGAACTTTCCCAACTAGTTTGCCTATTGAACCTAGATCTTGGGATTTCCAGTCAGCTAGGTTAGGTTTCCGTAAAGTTATTCAAAATATTGGCTTTAGGCCCATTCCTTTCGTCATATATTGAACTTGATCTCTAGGCAATCCTTTCGTAAGAGGATTCGTAATGTTTTTCTTCGATTTGACATAGTCAATCGTGATTACACCACTAAAGAGCAATTGCTTGACTGTGTTGTGTCTCCTTCTTATGTGTCTTGACTTGGCATTATACACGGTATTCTTAGCTACGAAAGATGCCGCATTGCAGTCACAATGCACAACTATGGCCATTACCAGCTTTGGCCATAACGGATTATCTCCTAGGAAGTTCTGAAGCCATTCGGCTTCTTCACCTGCCTAATCTAAGTCTGATTCCATCGTCGAACGTGCTATACACGTTTGCTTAGTTGATTTCCAAGAAATTGCAGCTCCACCTAAAGTAAATATATTTCTACTTGTGGACTTAGTCTCTTGACTATCCGAAATCCAATTCGCATTAGAATTTCCCTCTACTATGGGTGGGTATCTTGTGTAGTGCAAACCATAGCTCATGGTATGTTTTAGATATCTTAACACTCTCACAAGAGCGTCCCAATGATCTCTACCCAGATTGCTAGTGTATCTAGCAAGCCTTCGCACTGAATATGCAATATCCGGACGAGTACAATTCATGATGTACATCAAACTCCCTATTATTTGTGAATATTAAAGTTGAGATATGCTTTCTCCCATATTCTTCCTCAACTTACAATTGGCATCACATGGTGTTACAACTGGCTTGCTATCTAATTTTCTAAACTTCTTTAATATTTGCTCAACGTAATGTGATTGTGTGAGAAGATATCCTTCGGCAGTTAGTCTTAATTGTATACCAAGAATAACATCGACTCTATCCATGTCTTTCATGTCAAAGCTTGAGCTTAACATTTTCTTGGTTTCGTTGATTCTTTCTTATTCGTTCCTGTAAAAAGTAAGTTGTCAACATATAAGCAAACAATAACACATGAATCTTTAAATTCCTTGACATACACACACTAATCACATTCATTGATTTTAAAAACATTTGCGATCATGGTGTGGTCAAATTTCTCGTGCCATTGTTTTAGAGCTTGTTTCAAACCATAAAGAGACTTAACAAGTTGACACACTTTATGTTCTTGTCCCTTTACAACAAGTCTTTCGGTTGTTCCATATAGATCTCATCATCTAGATCTCCATTAAGGAATGCCGTCTTTACATCCATTTGATGTAACTCTAGGTTATAGACAACGGCTATAGAGATTACCATCCTAATGGAAGTAATTCTAGTAACTGGAGAATAAGTATTAAAGAAATCTATTCCCTCTTTTTATCTATAGCCTTTTGCGACTAGCTTAGCTTCGTACTTATCTATGGTACCATTGTTTTTGAGTTTCTTCTTAAAAATCCATTTGCAACCAATTGGTTTAATACCTGGAGGTAAGTTAACCAACTCCCATGTATGATTTTGTATAATGGAGTCCACCTCACTATTTACTGCTTCTTGCCAATAAGGCACTTCGGCTGTACTCATAGCCTTGTTAAAGGTTTGAGGTTCACCCATGGTAACTAGTGTCACAAAATCCGGTCCAAAAGAAGTAGTTTTTCTAGCTCTTTTGCTCTTTCTAGGAGCAACTTCGATATCTTCGTCATTCTTAGAACTTGAAGAAATCTCTTCAATACTTCTTTCAGGTGTTGAATTTTGTCTCCTTTCCCTAAAAGGAAAGTTGTTTTTAAAGAACTCAACATCTACCGATTCCATGAATGTATTGACATGAATGTCTACATTCTCAGACTTAACCACAAGGAATCGATATGCAGCACTATTATTAGCATAACTGATAAATACACAATCTACGACTTAGGTCCTGGTTTCGTTTGTTTAGGGAGCGGAACTTGTGTCTTAGCTAGACACCCCCACACTTTGAGCTTTTTATTCGAGGGTACTCTACCTTTCCAAATTTCATAAGGAAACTTTCTAGTCTTCTTATGTGGAATTCTATTAAGAATGACATTCGCTATAAGAATGGCATCCCCCACAAGTTGTGTGGCACACCCGAGCTATTTAGCATAGCATTTGCCATTTCCTTGAGGGTTCTATTTTTCCTTTTGGTTACACTATTTTGTTGTTGTAACAACCTGCATTTCATTCAATATTAAATTTGCATTTTTCATATTTAATCTGTATTGCTGGTTTCATTTAATTACAACTCCCATGTTTTATTATAATGCTTTGCTTTTATTTTATTAGAGATTCGTTATTATGGGGTCACAGTGTAGTTTTTAAAATCAAGAACACAGTATTATGTTTTCAAAACTGAAAGTCATATGTTTGGTTATACCTGTGTTGAATTTTAAAATTGTATTTCAAAACGGTGGAAATGATTTCTTTTAACTCAAACCGTATTTTTATAAAACTGAAAAATCAATTCTTACATTAAAATGAATTTTCTGTATTTTTGTGCTAATCACCGCGCCGCGAAAATACCAGTTTATGTTCAAAACTGTCTGCACAGCGATGTACTCGCACAATATGGGATTTTCCACCAATCAAGATGTGACATGTGCTTTTCCATTTATGGCAACTAATGATTAGTTCGGCCTTGTTTGGAAATGCTTTTGGTTCATGAGTTAACCTTAGGCCATAATTTGTTTTCCCAAACAATAAAATTAATTCCTAGACAACCTATTAGTGCCTTGCTTGGTTTTGCTTATTTTGTGTGTGTTGTGTTAAGGCCATAAGCTACTATACCCAAACACTTTAGTATTGACCCCTACTAGTCTATATTACCCCTTCAATCTTTGAGAGTGTATATACATATGTATATTGATGTGTATTCATGTAGGAGAGCTGTGCACATTTTGTAAACATTTAATTGATAAGTAAAATCAATTGTAGAGTGAACTTGAGAGTTCTTGGCCCCCAAGTACTTTCATTTTGGTTTCTATAAACGTACACTCACACAACTCTTTCACTACACATTCTGTAGAAACAATTCAGAGAGAGTTGAGAGAGATAGAAAACTTATAAAAAATAGTTTAGAGAGAGAGAGAGCTTCACACCATAGCTAAAGCTTAGAGCTTGGACCCCTTATTTGATTTTCTTTCTCAACAAACTCTCCACCTTTGATTTTAGTGAGTATTATTAACTCACTTGTAATGTAATTTCATGCTTAATTATAGTTTATATTGCTTGAATTAGTATGTGTTTATATGAAATTCGTTTAAGCTTATTCATGGTGTAAAAATGGTGATTTTTCAAACTTAACCAATATCGTTTTTGATAGATAAAAATGAAAGATTACAGTCCCTAGAGGTTTTATTTAAAGTATTGGAGCTTAATTCACTCGTATATGAAAGTATATTAAAACTGAAGTTTTGTCACCCCTCGGTTTTTCGTAAAATCCGAGAGCTACGATTGAAATTAGTTAAAATCGATCGCGTCTTCATGATCCTTGCGGAAAAACGGAGAGAACCATATATTACAAGTCATGTTTGCATTCAGATTTGAAAATGGGTCAAAAATAGGCTTTAAATTCATAACAGGGGAGAAACTGCTGAATTGAGAACACAATGTAGGCAACGATGTGTGAAAGATCCAATGAAATGAAAGCTTAATCACAATATTAATGGTGTGTGATGAAATGGAATAAGAAAGGAGCTTTCAAAAATGTGTGAAAGATCCAACAGAACCCTATGTATATTGTGATTGAGCTTGGAATTAGAGACTTAATTAGCTAGAGATTACCTCCAACTATCATCAACTTTAAAATCATTAGAGGTCTTTCTGGTAGGGATATATACTAAAAGCCATGCTTTATGTAGTTGATTTATTATTCATTTAATGAAATCAGTTAATCCATTTTTTATGAGAATCTGTGTGGGCAATGTTTGTATTATATTATTTATTTAATATTATGCATGTGTGTCTCTCATTCTATATAGTAGGTGGTTTGGTGTGTAGAGTTCGGCTTACACACGGAAGATCAGGCCATCAGATATTATAGAATGTAAGATTTTGGTTTACAGTCTTAGATGGGATTGGACACACCATCGGTAGGACTGCAGCATGGTGTTGTAGTAGGTTTGTCTTGACTACGGAAAACTGTATAGTTTCAACTCACTATGCTGGTACACTTTGTGTATTAAACGGGACTGACTTGGGGTAATTATCTTTATACTGACTTATAAGATAATTAATACCTCATGGCTATTATGAGTGCTTATGCTCTAAATCCTAATTTAATTTATAGACACGTACATTTGATATTTATACTTTGATCCCTAAAAGGGTGAGATCCTTAAATGGGTCAATATTTCATTGGATTGGGTGGCAATATTAATTGTGTGGTGGATATTAATTAATGATGGAATCCATGTCTCAATTTTGGGATTGATGATATCCTCTTGAGAAAGCTTATAAGTTTCGATTATGTCAAACCCTGCAGGTGGATTTTGTATCTGACATATTAGATAAGTTAAGCAGAGGATCTCAAGAAATTTTAAGAAATTAATTAAATATGATTGTCAGTAATTATATTTAATTAATGGATATCTGTAATCTTAACATGGGGAGATAATAAGCACTTAATAACATGAAGCTCGAAATATATTTCTGAGATAAGGGTAGGAGTGCAATTATAATTCTTTAGTGGTATGAATTATAATTTATGGAAATAGGAATCTGATTAAGTTAGAATTAGGGTTTCCTAATTCCATAAGGAAGCCTATTCCTTATTGACTTCTTATGGTCCCTATCGTAGCCTATATATATGCTGCCTTGGCTCTTCTCTCAGGATGCATGATTTCATATTCTAAGATTCCCTTGACCTCCTAGCTTTCTTCTAGAAGGGTTTCCACCAAACCCTAGTCTCTGTGAGCATTCAAGAGACATAGGAGTGTAGATCGCTAGCGTCGGACAACGCTCACTAAAAGAGCTTCGGATTGCTCGATACTGATCGAAAGTTGCTGAATTTTTTACACAACGTTCCTGACGTCGAGACGGAGCTGCTGTTAAAAATTCAAGTAAATCAGAGATCGTTTGATCCTCCTGACGAACACATCTTTGTCGGATCAATGTGATCAGAGTTGAATCGTCATAGCAATCAAAGAGAGTGTTATAACTGGGAATAGAAAATAGAACGTAAAGAGGGAAGAGCAGAAAACTAAAAGGATTTCGAAAGAGCCCACACTCAGTTCGATATTCTGGCAGCAAAGGAATACGGTAGAAGATCGTGAGCTGTTATCGAGCCCGTGTTCTCGATTCGTCTACTACAGCAATCCAATTTTGCAGTTCAAGGTAACCCTAGTTCTGCCCTTGTAGGGTTATTATAGATTTCATGAAATTTTTTGCAGTACCAACTTATACGCACTGTCAACGGATTCTGGGAACGCAGTTTCCTAACAGTGGTATCAGAGCAACGTTGATTCTGCGTATGGGTTGGACGCAACCATGTTGTCCAATAAAACAGATCTTATGCGTATTTTGATGGATGGATAGAACGTAGAACTGTGCTAACCCTTGTTTTGCAGCGTTCTTATTCCACTATTATGGTCACTGATTTTGTGTGATTGGATCCCACGATGGTTTTATCCGTGGTTAATTTTGTTGTTTTAATATAGCATGTGAACTCCTTTATGGAGGCATAGGATTTGTGTGTATTGGATCCCACGCTTGATTGATGTGTGGTTAGTTTACTGCAAAGAAATAGCATGTGAACTCCTTCATGGAGGGGTTTGTGTAATATATCTCAAGTAAATTCGTGAAGATAGTTTACAAGCAGTTTCAGAAAGCAATCTAGAGGCAATTTCTGGAGGCTATTTCAGAAAACAGTTCTGGAAGGCAGTTGCGTAGTTGCGACATAGAGCTAATCGGGTTCCATGAAGATTTCTTCACAAGAGTTGCAGCTTGACCATAATAGTGGGATTCCTATTTTATTGTGGTTTCCTTATTTATGTGTGATTGAATGATTATTATTGTTTCATGTTTAATGAATAGGACAACATGGATAATTGTTCCTAGACCTATTTCAGATGTCTAGCTGCATATTTAATTTATATTAATTTAAAATGATGGACAACTACATGTGTATTTAGAAATAAAACTAATTCCATAATTTGAAAACATAAGTACTTATTTTCTAAAATCATGAGAATAGAATAATTTTATTATCTACACATGTGGGTTTCACAAGTAAGGATGAATTAATCCTTGTCAAGTATTCCATTATTTTTTATTAATTAAATTAAAAGTTTTTCTAAAAAAAATTATAACCCTCAAATTTTTTTTAAAATTCTAAGTGGGAGAGAGAATTTATCAAGTATAAATCCCATGGTCTCCATCACTGGTTTGTAGATGATATGATTAATTTTATGTGATGGCTCTAGTGTCATCCTCCCCATCGGATGTAGTTGATCATGGAATCATCAGTACAAACTTCTTTGAAAGAATGTTTTGGGTGATTGTTGGTGTGGGTCACCTCTCCATCAGAGGTGTTCCTCACAGAACTCTTGACCTAGAATTAAGTGATGGTATACACTTAGCTATAAATAATAATATCCTCTCCATCTGAGTCACTGTTATTATTTATAGGACCAAAGCAAGTCAGCAATTTAATTTTATTAGGCAAAGTACATTGCCTGGATAGTAAAATTAAAAGGCAATTGTCTATCTGAACAAATGATGGATAGTATATGGCTTCCCATCGAGTCATACTATTCGCGGTGTATCAGGTTGCTGACGGATTCCTTTCAAATATGGTAGAGGGAACCAATATTTCAACTCGAATCCATAGTAAATTTTGCCCAAACATAATTATTTATGTTATGTGATTCTCAGGCTTTCAAATGGGTACTTTCAATCCACTTGCTGTTATACTTAAAGAAAACAAACTTACTGGACCAAACTATATAGACTGGAAAAGGAATTTGGATATTGTGTTAACTGCTGAAGAGTACAAGTTTGTGCTTACTCAAGAATGTCCTGAGCAACCTGGTGAGGGAGCAACCGCTGAGGAAACCCAGGCTCACAAGAAATGGGTCAAGGCTGATGAGATGGCGCGGTGTTATATTTTGGCATCCATGTCAAATGTTCTGCAACATCAGCATCAGTCAATGACCAGTGCCTATGACATGATGGAGAGCCTCCGAGAGATGTTCGGGGATCAAAGTCGTGCTGCTAGGCAGGTTGCTATGAAAGACTTGATGAACACAACCATGGCTGAGGGGACGCCTGTAAGGGATCATGTTCTTAAGATGATATCTCTTCTTAATGAACTAGAGATCCTTGGAGCTGAAATCGACGGGGAAACCCAGGTCGATATCGTACTCCAGTCACTGCCAGAGTCTTTTAAGCAATTCCGCCTCAATTACAACATGAATAAATTTAAATATACCTTGACGGAGCTGCTTAAAGAACTTCAGGCAGCTGAGGGTCTCAACAGAAAGTCAGGGAGTGCTCTTGTGTTTGAGAAAGGTTCTACTTCAAAGCCGAAAGGCAAGAAGAAAATGAAAAAGGCTCAAAAGAAGGCCGCAGGTCCTCCGCCAATCCAAAGGCCACGAGGACAACCGGGAAAACCTAAAGGCAAATGTTTTGTTTGCAAGCAGCCAGGACACTGGAAGAAGCAATGTCCAGTTTATCTCGCCAGACAGAACAATCAAGGTAAATCTCATTTACTAGTTGTTGAATCGTGTTTAGTGGTCCGATCTACCGGTACCTGGTGTGTAGATACGGGAGCCACTGATCATGTATGCAATTCTTTGCAGGGGTTCCAGGGAACCAGGCAGCTCAGTGATGGAGAAATTTATCTATATATGGGAATGCTACGAGAGTAGCAGCAGTTGCAGTAGGAGATCTACATCTTAATTTTGGTAGAGATAGGAATTTAATATTAAGAAATTGCTTTTATGTACCTTCTATTAGAAGGAATTTAGTTTCAGTTTCTAGTTTAGTAAAGAATGGATATTCAGTTCATTTTAATAAAGTAGTAGTTATTAAAGAAAATAAACGTTTTATTTATTCTGATCAATTGGTGGATGATCTTTATATTATAAATCCTATCTCTCCTATACTGCAACTTAATGAATTGAATAACACAAATAGTTTGCCATTTAATAGAAAAGAACCTTCGAGGATGAACCAAACGCATCTTTGGCACTTACGCCTTGGTCATATTAATTTGAAAAGGATTCAAAGACTGGTTCAAAATGGGCAATTAGGCTCATTGGAAGTGGAGGCACTTCCAGTTTGTGAATCCCGCTTGGAAGGTAAAATGACCAAGAGGCCATTCTCGGCCAAGGGCTATAGAGCAAAAGAGCCGTTGGAACTGGTTCACTCTGATTTGTGTGGTCCTATGACTATCCAAGCAAGAGGGGGATTTGAGTACTTTGTCACTTTCATCGATGATTACTCAAGGTATGGGTACATTTATTTGATGCGGTGTAAGTCTGAATGCTTTGAGAAATTCAAGGACTTCAAGGCTGAAACGGAGAAGAGTCAAGGTAAATGTATCAAGACACTACGATCTGATCGTGGTGGAGAGTACCTCTTGGGAGAGTTTAGGGAATACTTATTGGAATAAGGGATTACATCCCAATTGTCTGCACCCCGTATGCCTCAGCAGAACGGTGTGGCAGAAAGAAGGAACAGGACTTTTATGGACATGGTAAGATCTATGATGAGTTATTCGGATTTACCAATTTCCTTTTGGGGACACGCGTTAGAGACAGCCGCATACATTCTAAACTTGGTACCATCTAAGTCAGTACCTACTACTCCCACGGAATTGTGGACTGGGCGAAAGCCTAGTCTGCGGCATGTTCGGATCTGGGGTAGTCCAGCACATGTGCTGAAAGGGAACGCAGAAAAGTTGGAATCAAGAACAGAAATATGTTTCTTTGTTGGGTATCCAAGAGGAACTAAAGGTGGTCTGTTTTATAGTCCTAAAGATCAGAAGGTTATTGTTAGCACCAGTGCCACATTCTTAGAAGAGGACTATGTTATGGATCACAAGCCCAGAAGCCGTATTGTTCTAGAGGAAATGAGAGGAAAGACACCGACATATACTTCTTCAATACCAACGGTACGAGAAGAAACACCACAAGAAAGAGTTATCGATATTCCATTACCTCATCGTAGTGGGAGGGTTATTATTCAACCTAACCGATATATGTTATTGGGAGAGTTTTATTACCGGGTCCCTGATGAACAAGGTACCGACCCCTGTAACTACAATAAAGCACTCCAAGATAAAGATTCAGATCTTTGGCAAAAGGCTATGAAGTCTAAAATGGAGTCTATGTACTCCAATCAAGTCTGGGATCTTGTAGAACCACCCAATGAAATAAAACCCATTGGATGTAAGTGGATCTATAAGAAGAAGAGAGGAGCAGACGGTAAGGTGGAAACCTTTAAAGCTAGGCTTGTTGCGAAAGGGTTCACTCAAAAAGAAGGAATCGATTATGAGGAAACTTTTTCGTCGGTGGCAATGCTGAAGTCTATCCGGATTCTCTTATCCATTGCTGCACATTTCGATTATGAAATTTGGCAAATGGATGTCAAGACAGCATTTCTAAATGGAAATCTTGACGAGTGCATCTATATGATGCTACCAGACGGGTTCATTGCGAAGGGCCAAGAACACATGTTGTGCAAGTTTAAGAAGTCCATTTATGGACTTAAGCAGACATCTAGGTCGTGGAATATCCACTTTGATCAAGCAATCAAGTCTTTTGGTTTTGATCAATGTGCGGATGAATCTTGTGTGTACAAGAAACATGATGGAAGAGTGGTGGTGTTCTTAGTACTTTATGTGGATGATAACTTGCTAATCAGAAACGATGTGGGGGGCATTATCTTCTGTAAGGGTATGGTTATCCAGTCAATTCGATATGAAGGACTTGGGAGAAGCCGGTCACATCCTAGGGATCAAGCTTATGCGAGATCGCAAGAATAGGATGTTGGGCTTGTCACAAGGCACTTATATTGACAAAATTCTTGCAAGGTTTAGCAGGCAAGATTCCAAGAAGGGATTCCTTCCCTTCAGACATGGAATTACTCTATCTAAGGATCAGTGTCATAAGACACCTGATGAGATAGAGAAGATGAAGGCAGTTCCTTATGCCTCGGCAGTAGGAAGCCTAATGTATGCTATGCTATGTACTAGACCTGACATCTGCTTTGCTGTTGGCATGGTAAGTAGATATAAGTCTAATCCATGGCAAGAACATTGGACTGCGGTGAAAAATATTCTCAAGTACCTGAAAAGGACTCGAGACTATATGTTAGTTTACCAAGCAGACAGTCTTGTACCCATTGGGTACATAGATTCTGATTTCATGTCAGATAGGGATTCCAGAAAGTCTACCTCAGGATATGTGTTTACCCTAGGAGGTAGAGCCATTAGTTGGAGTGAGGTGTGTCACTTCATGGCTTTGAGTCTAAGTGGGAGATTGTTAGGGATATATACTAAAAGCCATGCTTTATGTAGTTGATTTATTATTCATTTAATGAAATCAGTTAATCCATTTTTTATGAGAATCTGTGTGGGCAATGTTTGTATTATATTATTTATTTAATATTATGCATGTGTGTCTCTCATTCTATATAGTAGGTGGTTTGGTGTGTAGAGTTTGGCTTACACACGGAAGATCAGGCCATCAGATATTATAGAATGTAAGATTTTGGTTTACAGTCTTAGATGGGATTGGACACACCATCGGTAGGACTGCAGCATGGTGTTGTAGTAGGTTTGTCTTAACTACGAAAAACGGTATAGTTTCAACTCACTATGCTGGTACACTTTGTGTATTAAACGGGACTGACTTGGGGTAATTATCTTTATACTGACTTATAAGATAATTAATACCTCATGGCTATTATGAGTGCTTATGCTCTAAATCCTAATTTAATTTATAGACACGTACATTTGATATTTATACTTTGATCCCTAAAAGGGTGAGATCCTTAAATGGGTCAATATCTCATTGGATTGGGTGGCAATATTAATTGTGTGGTGGATATTAATTAATGATGGAATCCATGTCTCAATTTTGGGATTGATGATATCCCCTTGAGAAAGCTTATAAGTTTTGATTATGTCAAACCCTGCAGGTGGATTTTGTATCCGACATATCAGATAAGTTAAGCAGAGGATCTCAAGAAATTTTAAGAAATTAATTAAATATGATTGTCAGTAATTATATTTAATTAATGGATATCTGTAATCTTAACATGGGGAGATAATAAGAACTTAATAACATGAAGCTCGAAATATATTTCTGAGATAAGGGTAGGAGTGCAATTATAATTCTTTAGTGGTATGAATTATAATTTATGGAAATAGGAATCTGATTAAGTTAGAATTAGGGTTTCCTAATTCCATAAGGAAGCCTATTCCTTATTGACTTCTTATGGTCCCTATCGTAGCCTATATATATGTTGCCTTGGCTCTTCTCTCAGGTTGCATGATTTCATATTCTAAGATTCCCTTGACCTCCTAGCTTTCTTCTAGAAGGGTTTCCACCAAACCCTAGTCTCTGTGAGCATTCAAGAGACATAGGAGTGTAGATCGCTAGCGTCGGACAACGCTCACTAAAAGAGCTTCGGACTGCTCGATACTGATCGAAAGTTGCTGAATTTTTTACACAACGTTCCTGACGTCGAGACGGAGCTGCTGTTAAAAATTCAAGTAAATCGGAGATCGTTTGATCCTCCTGACGAACACATCTTTGTCGGATCAATGTGATCAGAGTTGAATCGTCATAGCAATCAAAGAGAGTGTTATAACTGGGAATAGAAAATAGAACGTAAAGAGGGAAGAGCAGAAAACTAAAAGGATTTCGAAAGAGCCCACACTCAGTTCGATATTCTGGCAGCAAAGGAATACGGTAGAAGATCCTGAGCTGTTATCGAGCCCGTGTTCTCGATTCGTCTACTACAACAATCCAATTTTGCAGTTCAAGGTAACCCTAGTTCCGCCCTTGTAGGGTTATTATAGATTTCATGAAATTTTTTGCAGTACCAACTTATACGCACTGTCAACGGATTCTGGGAAAGCAGTTTCCTAACACTTTCAAAGGTGGTTTAAGCTCTTTGCTCCTAACTCATGCAACTTCTTCTTTAAACTCCTCTAAACTTGCTCCCAATTGTGTTTAGAGAATTTTTAAGAGGTTTAAAACAAAGAGAATCAAGATAAGGCTCTAAGATTCAAAAATTCCAAGTCCTTTGTAATGGGATATTCATCCTTTGTACATGGGCAATTTTTGAAAGGGTATTTTAGTATTTTCAGGGGCAAAACCCTAATTTCAGACGTCCTTTAAAAGGTACAAAACATACTATTACAAAGCTAGCAGCTACAAAAATGTGACACTCAACGAAGATGGAAGCAGCATTCAATAAGGGCCAGAACGGCACTCACTGAATACCGACGCGGCATTTACTGAATGCCGATGCGGTACTTAATGAATGCCGCAGACTGCCGTCTTTTCTGGGATTCTGATTTTTGCAGCATTTGGTGTATTTTTACGGCTATCAGCAAAAGCCGTTGAAGCACTTACTGACTACTGTACGGCAATCAGAGAGTGCCGCAACAGCAACCTGTGACTGCCGTAAACTACGTTATGTGTCGTTAGCTTCTATTCCCTCTTTTTCTTCTTTCGTTCTTTTCGTTTGAGCTGTAGAGCCTTTTGAAGAGCTTGAATCACCTATGGAAGTCCTAGATTAGTCAGACATTATCATCATCAGATTTTGAGGTAACACTCCACTTAATTCACCGTTTGGTCGAAATTGGGGTGTCTACAGTTTGCCCCTATTCGACAGAGCTTGTGGATCAATGCTTTTCACAAGTGAATGTCGAAGCCTGTGTGAAGTCAAGCCTTTGATCAAACTGTCTTATTTAGGTAAAACAAAAATGCGTCGCAGAAGAAAACAGGCACACAGCAATGGTTTATGCTGGTCATGCTCAATGATGAGCTGCCTACGTATCCACTCAAGAATCAGACCGAGATGTAGTTTGGGCAAGGGTCGAACATACACAAGCACAAGTAGTCATATGGATGAATGCTCCTATCCTATCGTGATGTATGTGTTCATGTAATGATGATTGAATGCAACTTCGTGCTCTATAGATGATGTGAATCTAAAACGTGCAATTCTGACATTTTTTTTAGATGTAATCCATGCCTTATGCTACTCGATGCGCGTGTTCGCCTCAACTTACCGGGCGAGCTGCCCACTGAGCTCCGAGTCTCTTTGACTAGTTAGTTGGTCCTCTTTAGGACTTATAGCTAACTTGGCCAAACGGATGAACGCGATCGACTAGGCAGCGCTTCGCAACTTAGGTACCGATGTCAACGCGGGTTTGCTCCATCTACGCAATTGGCTGGGTGGTACTTCGTGACTTAGGCCCTAGTGTCAACGCGGGTTTGCTCTATCGACGCAATCAACTGGGCGGCACTTCGTGACTTAGGCCCCAGTATCAACGCGAGTTTGCTCTATCATCGCAATCAACTAGACATCACTTTGTGACTTAGGCGCCGGTGTTAACGCGAGTTTGTTCTATCGATGCAGTCGACTGGGCGGCACTTCGTGACTTAGGCCCCGGTGTCAACACGGGTTTGCTCTATCGACGCAATCGACTGGGCGGCACTTTGTGACCTAAGCCCCGGTGTCAACACGGGTTTGCTCTATCGACGCAATCAATTAGGCGACACTTCGTGACTTAGGCCGTAGTGTCAACGCGGGTTTACTCTATCGACGCAATTGACTGGGCAGCACTTCGTGACTTAGGCCCTAATGTGAACACGGGTTTGCTCTCTCGACGCAATTGACTGGGTGGCAATTTGTGACTTAGGCCCCAGTTTCAACGCGGGTTTGCTCTCTCAATGTGCGATCTTTTGCCAGGGTAATGTGATCGTTCGCCAGGGGTATCTCAAGAATTCACTTTTCAAGTTTTAATTTTAATTCTCAAAATTCATAGTCAATTTGACACAATTCAAATTAATTTTCTGAAATCAAAAAAATCAATCAGACTTCATTCAACTCGAATTTTTAAAAATCAAAAATCAATCAGACTTCATTCAACTTGATTGAAAATTTCAAAATCAGGAGTTAATTAGACTCAAGTCAATTCAAATTTTCAAAATCAAGAGTTAATCAAACTCTATTCAACTTTTCAAAATCAGGAGTCAATCAGACTCAAGTCAATTCATATTCTAAAATTAGGAGTCGATCAAACTCAATTTAATTTTTTTGCAATAGTCAGTCAGACTCAAATTAATTCAGGTCTCCAAAAATTGGGAGTTAAATAGACTCAAATTATTTTCAAAACTCTGACAGACTCAAATTATTTCAAATTTCAAAATCTGACATTAGCCAAACTCAAAAGAATTTCTAATTTCAGACTCAGCTCAGTTTAATTCAAAATCTGGAGTCAGTCAGACTCGAATCAATTTAATTCCAAAAATTCGGAGTCCTTTAGACTTAATTTCAACTTTCTAAAATCGAGAGTCCATCAGACTCAAATAAATTCCCTTCTTAGTCAAACCAATTTCATTCAATTTATTTTCAAAGCTTTGGAGTCTATCAGACTCAAATCTTATTCAAATTTTCTATAATCATAAATCAGTCAGACTCCAATCAATTCAGAGGCAAATAAATTCTTATTTTGCAAAATTGGGGATCGATCGATTAGATTCAATTCAATTTAATTTCTAAGCTCGGGGGATTAAGTTAGACTCAAAAGAATTTACTTTCATGAATTAGGAGTCAAACGAATTCAATGATTTTTAATTTCAAAAATCGGGAGCCAATTAGACTCGACTTAATTCAGCATTAAAATCTGGGGATAGTTAGATCCGATTTAGCCCAAACTTTCGAAAGTTCGGAGTCAATTAGATTCAAAGAATTCAATTCCAACAAAATTCAAAGTTAAATAGACTCACATAATTTCAAATTTCTAAACCTAGGAGTCAATTAGACACAAGGAATTTTAATTTAACAAAATCGCGTGCTTGAACGAGACTGAACGAATCATTGTGGACTAAAGTGAATGTAAGGTTGCCATTAAGGACTAACATAAAGTGCCATAAGGACTAACGATGATTGCCATAGAGAAGTAATGAGGAGAGTCTCTAGAACGGGAATCAATTTGACTCAAATGAATTTCTATTTCGCTCAGGCTAAAAAACTTTAAAAAAAAATCAGGAGTCGATTTGACTTCAAATGTATTTCTACTTCTCAGCAACTCGGTGTCAAACAGACTCAAAGGATTTCTTGTTTCCAAAATCTGGGAGTCGATTAGACTCAAAACAAATCCTATTTCCAAAACTTGGAGTCCATCCGACTCACAAAAAATTATTTTCAAGTTGTGAGTCGATCAGACTCAAAGCATTCAAATCTTTCAAAAAATCGAGAGGCAATTAGACTCAACAAGAATTTAAACTTTACAAAATTTGGAGTTCATCGGACTTAAAGAATTTCTCGTTCACAAAATTGGGAGTCGAATCGGACTCAAAGAATTTTCAAATTTTTTAAAAACAGGAGTCGAATCATAATCAAAACAATTCTATTTCACAAATTTGGGAGTCGGATTAGACTAATTTTCTTATTTCTAAAATTTGAGAGTCAATTTAGACTCAAAATATTTCAAATTTGCTAACAGAGATTGTCATAGAAGACTAACAGGGATTATCATTGAGGCTTAACAGATTGTTGTAAAGAAGCTGCCATTGAGGACTAACGCTTAGAAAGAGAAGCTATCAATGCGGACTCAGGGAGTTGATTTTTTTTTTCAAGACTCAAAGAATTTGGACGGAGCTGATAGAAAGAATGATTTTCTGCATTTGCGGACCTTTGGAAGAAACACATCGATCCTGTCAAAAGAGGGAAGTCACCTTTGCCCCTAGTCTTGGACTCTTTTTATATTGTCACTTTAGTCTTATGTTGTGATAGTATTCGAATCTTCTGCTCGTATTGCTCTCAGGATGCTCATAGAGACTTGTCAAATCTTTACTCATCATCTTAAACCCATACAATTGAGACCATTTATTGACTCATCAAAGGGGGACAAACTTGACAAAGCCAATTACACAAGATGATTGACTCAAATTCTGTATCAATGTGCTTTCACCATAAATTATGTATCATCTTACTTTTTATTTGTCAATTTACAAATGGTATTACTTTGCTGATAAATCTAAACCCCCTTTTGAGTTAGCGAATTCTTTGCCCATCTAGAATGTGCTTCAAATTAGTGCTTTAGCTTATAGAATGAAAGGCACTCTATTTCAATCCTTTCAAAAACAAACTTAGTTAATTGAGGACTTTCCTTAGGCATAGAGAGCTTTTGGCAAATAAAGTTTGCCCCTAGTTTGAAAGAGACTTGGGGCTTACTTTTATGATAAAAGAGGTTTTCAGCAAACTAAATTTGCCCCTAGTCTGGAATGAGGGATCTGGGTACAAACAATATTGCTGGTGTTTTGCGGATTGAGAACCAAGTGAGGCTCGCCTACTTATCCCCGAATGGGAATCAGGTCCAGAGTAGTTCAGCTAAAGTTTGAAAGAAAGTGCCAGATCATAGCAAAAGTGTCGACCGAACTGAATAGGTTGCCTATGTATCCCCGAGTGGGAATCAGGTCAAGTGTAGTTCATCAACTCTGAAGGTCCTAAAAGAATAAGGCTTCAAGAATTTGAAGGCTTTTCGAGCCATGTTTCGATATGGGTCCAATGTGTGCTCTTTCTAGGCAGATTTTTTAAAACAGATTCCTTGTGGTAGCTTTTGAATAAGATGATGAGAACATGAACTACTTCTCCCTTTTATTTATTTTTTATTTTTTTTTTCTTTTTTTCTTTTCTTTTTTGTTTGTGGCAGTTGATTCTTTTCACCTTTTCACTAGCCAGTCAATCTTTACAACTCTCATAACACATCATGTTTTAATTATACTCTATCATACTCACAAAGCAATATCAACCCTCCAAATCACTCTTTATTTTTCTCAAAGATATCTTTGCATTATTTTGGGCCCACTTAGCCATTGAGCCTCTCACAAAATTTTGATACTAATTGATACTTTCAAATCTCTCTTTTCTTTGTTGAGAACAACACAAAGCCCTAGGATAATTTATGTACCAATGATGTACTTTGAATTGCTCAATTTTTTCTTTTCTCTACCTCACTATCTCTTATTCTCTTCATAATTTCGCTGGCTAGGATTCAGGTTTTGAAATCAACACACATCTTATTTTTGCTCTAACTTTTGCCTAGGTGCCCTTTTGGGTTTTTCATCCTAACGAGCTCCTTTTTCTTTTCCTATTCTTTTTCTGCTCTTCTTTTTTTTAGAGGAAGAAGTTCATTTATTAGGCTATCATTAAGGACCAAATCTGTGGTTTTGAACTAGTTGGGCTCATCTTTTAGGCTTGATATTTGAGATAAAGGGGATGGTGAGCAAGCATCAAGATGTTCCAAGTTCATCTTTTCAAGATTGAATAAGAGTGTCTTTCAATTCTTAAAGTAAAGCTAATCAATTCTCTACTCCTCTTTGGATTTGGCACAGAATTTGCTTTGATCACTTGGGGATCCTTTTCAATGCAATGATTTATTAACAAAGTATTTTCCACGATTGTTTGAAAAAGTGACCCTTTTTTTTCTTTTCCTTATTTTTAATGATCCATTAATTCAAGACTTAGCACATTGAATCAAGCAAAATGAGATTTTATTCAACTAGGATAGGAGGATGATTACATCATTCGACTTGATAAAATGACTTGAAAATAAACTTGATAACAGACTGACTCAAAGACTCGATTGGACTTGACATTTGACTTCTACTTGACATAACTCGGTCATGGACCATACTAGACTAGATTTGGTCTCAATTAGAGTGTCACAGATAACCTTTAATTAATTGGGTCCCCAAGAGCATCCATATTTGATTTGGCAGCAATATTTTCAAATACTATCACTTCACTATCATCACTTGGACCTTCGAGTTCGCCTTTCCCCAACAACCCGTGTAAACTATCATTCACGTTCATGGCCCAATTTTTAGCAGGACAGTATTCATCTGACTCATACCAAGTATTGTTAATGTATGTTCCAAATTTGTTGACTGGGCCAGGGCCAGTTTGTTGTTGTGCACCTATGGAAGCAGCAAATCCCTTGAGGGTGCTCAGCGATGACTAGGATTAAGAAGTCGAAGAGAAAAAAGCTTGCAAGTCATTGTGCCAAAGGTCACTCGATGGATTTAGTGAAGGAGTGATGATTTTTTGATCAACGAGATCTTGGATTTCATGTCGAAGTCTTGTGCAAGAATCGGTCTTGTGACCAAGGGTTTGATGGTAACCACAATACAATGATGAATTATAGTTGCGGGGTATGGGGTTTGGTGGGGGGCCTTGGGTCTAGGGGTTTGAGGTGGCCTTTCCTGATAAGGTGACCAAGGGCTGTGGATAATGATATGCCAAGGTTGGTTAAGGTTCTTGGTTTGTGAGCTTGGCTTGATTTTCAATTTGAGTTTGAGTTGGCTTTTGGGTTAGAGGGGATTGGACCTGGATATGGACTTGAGATTGGAAATGGGTTTTGGAGATTGGCCGAGTATGACTATGGATTTTGTTGATTGGTTGGGTTTAGATATGGGCTTTGGTGCTTGGTTGGGTTTGGACATAGGCTTTGGTGCTTGGCTAGGTGATCCATTATTCCTTTCTCCAATTTTTTCATCACTACTTTATTCAATTTCACTTACTTTTTGAGTAACTGACAGAGCTCGAGCGTTAGCCTCTCTAATTGATTCACCCTTAAGTTCTGTTGCTCAATAATGGCTTACAGCTTGTTCACTCTTTCTTCCAAAGCTCTGTGGGCCATTGGTGGGTCAATCCCAACATGATGGTCCATGTTCTCCTCTAATCAAGAAAGACAAACCCAAGAAGATTAGAAGTGTCCTTACTATGGGATCTAGTTGTTACTTCTTCTACGAATCGACAACATAGATAGGAAAAAGGTCCGCATGCAGAATCGAACAGTAAGGGATTTTTTAGGGATTTAAATCTTGACTGAAAAGAAGATATTGTGAGTTTGTATGCTACATGTATAAAATGATACTGATATGATGAGTGTACAAAAATGTACATGCTTTGAGAATTTAATGCATGCACCGCACGTATGATACACAGATGAAATGCAAGAGTGTGTGTATATGTATGTGTGTGTGTGTGTGTGTGTGTGTGTGTGTGTGTGTGTGTGTGTGTGTGTGTGTGTGTGTGTGCCTACTCTATACGCCAAAGAAAAGAAAATCCTAACCATAACATGTAAACACGTAAGCACATAAAATCCTCATCCATGTCAAGTGCACCAATTTCTCTTTTCATTGTGATCCTCATTACCTTTTCAAAAAAAAAAATTGGAATAGCATTTCTTAAGATGATGAGATCTTTCAAAAAAAAAATCTCAAGAATTTTGAATATTTTATTCGAAAATGAGGATGTAAAAACATTTCTCAATAAAAGATGAATGGGTTTCAACTTGATTAAAAAGTAAACCTTGAACCTTTTCTTTAAAAGAGTGATTTTTCAAAACATTTTTGGATTAAAGATGACGAATAATAAAGATATGTCACAAACAGTGAACTTTAAATTATTGGGTAGGAGTGTCACATGATTGGATAATTATCGCACTTTTCATGAATTCAAATGCATACAAAGTCAATGATGCTTAGGGTGACAAGATATAAGAGATGTAATCTTATAATCAAGATTCAACATGTTCTCAAATGTCATAGGACATGAAGAGGAATTGCTAAAAAGTGATTAAAAGTTTACATGTCTTGTATCAAGTGAGCATTGTCATCATCTCAAGTAATCCCTTCTGGGGATAAAATACTCCCTAGCACATAAATCCTAGTCAAGGATTGATTCCTAAGATTTAAAAGTTTTTATAGAAACTATCATGCAAAGGTTGGATTTTGGTCAAAATAAGGGACCCTTGACACATACCCGCTAGGATGCTTTATATTCCAATACATGGTACGAGATCAAGGGTGATCACACAGTCCCATGATGGCTTGACCGACCGGGTTACCCCAAGTCTCCAAGGTCATAGTTCCGTGCAATCGACTGGCTAGACAAGCAAGTGCAATGCAATGGGCACACAAAAATTAATTAATTTGATTAAAAGGATGCTTTTAAGTCTAATCCTCGAGTGAACCCAAAATCAGAAATTCTGGTCTGTAAAGCCAAAGATTCTGGGTTCGATCCCCAGTGGAGTCGCCAGATTGTGGATACCGCATTTTCCTTACCCACAGCTTTTTCAAAATCTTTTCCAATTCAAAATACAAAACACGAGTCGCCACTTAATTTTTAAAGAAAAATTAAGAAGCCATTTTAAAAAGCAAACTGATGTTTTGGAAACTAGAGTTTTCTAGGTTCGGGGATTATGGAATGAGAAGGGAAGGAGCCCGGCGGACTAAAACACCCCCTCTCATCCTATCTCGTGATAGGCCTCTACTCAACATTCCTTTAATCGAATTATAAATCTAAATGTGCCCTCAACTAATACGTAGATATAGATATACATTACAAAAGCATGTCCAAAGGGTGTAAGATTGCTAATGGTAAACAAATCATTCAAAACCACAAAATTCAATTAGCAATCAATATGATATGTGATAGGGAACGAGAGAACTTACCTGGGATCCAGCCGCGAATATTAGACGTGCAATGCAAACAAAAGAAGAAATCCTAATTAAAGGACGGTTTCTAATCACATATATACACATAAGGCAAATCATAATTCTAAGGTGTTGCACATGGAGTCGAAATAAATCAACAGATACAATAAACTAGAGAAGGGTTAAGAAATCATACCTCGGTAGTGCTACAAAACAGAGGTTAGTCCACATGATATACGAGATACAATATGAAATTCTAAATAACATCTTTGAATTTCTAGCCTAAATTTATCAAGTATGGGAGAATTGACATAATTTTAAATTCCTTTTAATTTGTTGGAAATGCATCACTTCTATAGATATACAAGTCTCAACTAGGAGCCAATGTAATGTCCATATAGAGATGATGTAGTCCGAGCATAGTCACAAGGAACTCACAACCATGTTTAATTAAATTTAATTCTAATACAAAATGAATTCTAATTACAAGTATCAATCTATATGGATGAATGTATATGAATACATGAATGTGAACAAGAGTAAGCTATGAACTGTTCATCGATTTGGATCATTTGACCTCTGGATTTTTAGGTTTACTAATCATTATTGAAATATAGTTTAAGCCTTGATCATCGAAAGATCATCTGAATCATTATTTACAAGATTTGTCAAATCACAGTGGTAAAAGCTTGTGTTATTGACACTCTCCAATTGGTTTCATCCAATTCCAACGGTTCATTATTTAACTAAAAATCTTTGATCAAGGGTGGTTTATGGACTCATTGCACCATTATCAAGTTCTCCTTTATTTATTAACTTTAGCTATCAAGCCATTAAATTTGGTTTAATCTAAACTACTTCCCCTCCCATTTGATGGTCATTGGAGACTAAGGACACTCATACTTATAGACCTCAATGAAGTATGAAGAAACTTCATGAAATCTCAAAATAATGAAACTAAACCATGGAAGTAGGTTTAAACTCATTAACCAAACATACTACTATCAACCATAATCCTCTTGTAAATCATGAGTTTACAAGGAGATTAAGGGATTCCAAGTCTAAGGACTCAAGTAAGACATTGAAAGTCTCAAAGTCCTAAGAGATGATCATAGTCAAAGAAAAGAAAAGCAAAATCTAAATAATATCTAAATCGGCTTTATGATTTATTTAACCTTAAATCTTAAGCCACTTTGATCCAATCCAATGAAATGAAAGCATAATCACAATATTAATGGTGTGTGATGAGATGGTATAGGAAAGGATCTTTCAAAAATGTGTGAAAGATCCTAAAGAACCCTATGTATATTGTGATTAAGCTTGGAATTAGAGACTTAATTAGCTAGACATTACCTCCAACTATCCTCAACTTTAAAATCTTTAGAGGTCTTTCAAAGGTGGTTTAAGCTCTTTGCTCCTAACTCATGCAACTTCTTCCTTAAACACCTCTAAACTTGCTGCTAATTGTGTTTAGAGAATTTTTAAGAGGTTTAAAACAAAGAGAATCAAGATAAGGCTCTAAGATTCAAAAATTCCAAGACCTTTGTAATGGAATATTCATCCTCTTTATATGGGCAATTTTTGAAAGGGTATTTTAGCATTTTTAGGGGCAAAACCCTAATTTCAGACGTCCTTTGAAGGTACAAAACGTACTATTGCAAAGCTGGCAGCCACAAAAACTTGGCACTCAATGGAGATAGAAGCGACATTCAATAAGTGCCAGAATGACACTTACTGAATGCTGGCGTGACATTTACTGAATGCCGATGCGGCAATCAATGAATGTCGTGGTCAACTCCGCAGACTGCCATTTTTTTTGGGATTCTAATTTTTGTGGCATTTGGTGTATTTTTACGGCTATCAGGGAAAGCCGTTACGGAAATTACTAACTACCTTACGGCAATCAGAGAGTGTCGCAGCAGCAACCCGTGACTGCCTCAAACTACGCCATGTGTCGTTCTCTTCTATCTCCTCTTTTTCTTCTTTCGTTCTTTACGTTTGAGCTGCAGAGCCTTTCAAAGAGCTTGAAGCACCTTTGAAAGTCCTAGATTAGTCGAACATTGTCATCATCAGATCTGGAGGTAACACTCGACTTAATTCGACATTTGGTCAAAATCGGGGTGTTTGCAAAGTATTAGTAGAATTTGTTAGTGCCCCAAATGTTACTCTACTTTTAATGTTTTATTTTTTCTCCCAAATTAAGAGTATTTTATTCTATTTTTGAATGTTTCGGTTTAAGAGTTCTCTTTGAAAAGTTAATCCTCTTAATTAACTGCACATTTTCAAGTATGTTCTTCACTTTATAGAACTTTTCCAAAAGTTAGAAAAATCATTTGAACACAACATCTAAACACTACACACCGTCATAGTCAATCACTTCTTTCAGATAACAAGTGATCAATCACAAAAGTAAAACCATAAACTCCCTTAAACCTGACTATAACAGATTATTTGATATGGGGAAGGGTAGAAGGAAGGAAAGGAGAAGAGATGAGGGAAGGGGTCAAATCATTTATTTGATAGGATGATGAAATGAGAGAAATGAATTAATAAGGGCCGTATTTCTGAGACTCACAAATTTCAGACCATTCAAAAGTGGATGGTTTAACAAAAGCCATGGAAATAACGGCTAGTTCTAGTTCTCCAGTGATTTCCACTAAAGAAGCAGACCACCTTCAGTGGAGTACTAAGAAGGTTAAAAATGATCATCCATATGCTATTAATGACCTTCAAATGCTTGATGGGGGGTTGGAAAACATCTCCCCAAACCAGGAACCCTTGTGTCCGGTATCTGATCATGTGATTCAGATGAATGAAACTCATGAAGAGCCTGCTCTAAAACCAAAATCATACTCCGAAGCACTTGGGGGATCTTGAGATATCTTCTTTAACCATGATTCTTCTTTGTTCTCGAAGGATGAAGATGATAATTTCCCAGACGCAGAGCACCAAACCGAACCCATTCAAGAGGAGCCCCTTTGTCCCTCAGTTAACCTTCCAAATAAATTCCTAAATAGAATTAGAGAGCCTTGGAAAAATTGTTTGCTCATTAAACTCTTGGGAAGGCCTATTGGGTTCAAATCCCTCCTAGAAAGAACAAGGAAACTCTGGGCTCTACAGGGTGATTTTAACCTAATAGATCTTGATCATGAATTTTATCTTGTGAAATTTCACATGAGAGAAGATCATTGGAAGGTTCTATCTAAGGGACCTAGGGTGATAATGAACCATTATCTCACAGTTAGAGAATAGCTACCAGTATTTAGGGGTGCCCATATTACATTCCAGGGCCTCTAAAAGTGACTATGCCGACTTCATGGAGAAGGTCCAAAAGAAGCTCTCCACTTGGAAAAGTAAAATACTGTCTAGTGCTGGTAGAATGACTCTTATTCAATTGTTACTTCGTCTATCCTTAGTCACAACATGCTTACTAATCTCCTCCTAGTCTCTATGTGTGACAAAATTGAAAAGCTTAATAGAAATTTCCTTTAGGGAGATACCAATGAGAGAAGAAGAATCCATTTAATATTTGGGATGTTGTTTGCTCTAGTAAAGAGCGGGGAGACATAGGGTTAAGAAAGGCTCGTCATAATAATCTTGCTTTGCTTGCGAAGTTGTGCTGGAAAATCCTCAATAATGACCAAGCCCTTTGGGCCGGAGTTGTTGGTAACAAATATCTCAAGAAGGGGAATCACCCCCCCTGGCCGTGGAATAATTCTAAATCCCATGTCTGGAAAAGATTAGCACTTCTCTTTCTTTCATTAATCAAGCTATTAAGTGGGTTGTGGGAGACGGTCGATCTATTTCTGTTTGGTCTAGCTGGTGGTGTGGTAAAGAGCCTCTCATGAACATTTTGGATGATAGTCCCTAGCTTAATAACCCCTCCCTCAAAGTGGGGGACATTATTACTAGTTCAAGTGGTTGGGACCAAAATTTCTTGCAAAGCTTGAATAACCATACCATTTTGGAGGCTATCCTTAAAAACCCCATTCCCAAATTCACTACCTTTGCTGATTATCCCTCTTGGGGACCCTCCTCTTCGAGCAAATTTTCTTCAAAAAAAGGCTTATGATTTTATTGCATACTCCCAGTTTGATAGTCTGGAAGGTAATTGGAATTGGATTTGGAAGCTAAAAATCCCTCAGAAAATCAAATTTTTTTATTTGGCTTGTGTATCACAATCGTCTCCCTTCTAATCACTTGTGTGCCTATCAACATATGACAAATAATCCTAGTTGTAAGAAATGCCTTTTTTTGGGATGAAAGCACTATTCACATCCTAAGGGATTGTAAGAGAGCTAAGGAGGTTTGGAATAGACTTCTTATCCCTTTTCCAAACTTCTTCCTCTCTCATCTTCCAGAGTGGGTCCATTTGAATGCTACTAATTCTGTTGCAGTGTTTCAGGATAACCTTAACTGCGGCTTGATCGTTTCTTCAGCTATTTGGGTGATTTGGAAAGAAAGAAACAATTTTGTTTTGAATAACAGAGAGACTTATACCCCTATTCTTGTTATTGCATTATCGCTTTTGCTAGGGAAATCTCTAAATCCTATAGGCATTTAGTGAATTCCCCAGTCTTGATTCCTAAGCTAATAAAATGGTCCTTTCCCCTTGCAGGCAAATGGAAGCTTAATACATATGGTTGCACCAAGGGAAATCCAGGATTAGGAGGTATAGGTGGTCTGGTGAGAAATGATCAAGGTAACTAGAATATTGGTTATATGGGAAAGATTAACATCTGTGACAGTTTTGAAGCTAAGATTAAGAGTATTTGGCATAGTCTTAACCTTATGATTGATAGAGGTTTGTCTGATTTTATTCTTGAAACAGATTCAGAGGCAGCGGTCCATCTCATTTGCTCCCCTGACCGTAGTGACCATCCTCTTGCTGCTCTCTTTGAAGACTGCAAGTCGATGTTAAAACTTGGGAAAGGCGATATTGTTCATGCTTACCGTGAAGGCAATATGCTAATGAGGGAGTTGCCCAAGATTGTTGTTTTGTTATGGTTGATTCTCCTTCTACGGACCTCGTCCGTCTTTTGCTTGCTGATATTTGCGGGGCTAGCTCTGTGTGCTAGTTCCGTGTTTTCTGTTTTCCTTTTGTTTTCTTTGTTTGCTTTCCTTAGTACCAAAAAAAAAAAAAACAAAAGTGGATGGTTTAGTGGAGAGAAAAAGTTTCTCTTTTTGACTTTTCCTCCCTCAATAGAAAATAATGGTACTGTTGTCTAGGAAGGAATCAGTGCCGATGCGAGGATACGGCATCTGGGGGTTCATCATTTTTCAAAAAATCAAGGGTGCGGGTGCGGGAATACTTTTATAAAATATTAAAAATATACTTCCTATAACATTTTATAAACTATACATCGTCTTTATTTTATAAGGTATTATTACAGAGAATATGCAAAAATAAGCAATACTAATTGGCACTAAATGTACAATAAAATGACACATCATTACTACAAATTGAGACCAAAGAGTTGAATATTTCATACTTAAGAGGGGGCTTAAGTGTAATTGATCGAGAGAGAGAGTCTTCTCAGTTAAAATGCTATTATCAAACTGCTTAGTCAAGTAATGCTTTGGATAATTACAGTTAATTGCTTTCATATTACTACCTACTTAATCAAACTTACTTTGAAAGATCGACATAAATGATGTCATGCCATGTGAGATGTCCTAGCTAGCCCAAGTAATTATTTTATGTTGTCAACATTTACCTGTCGATCCTAATTGATTGGGATATAAGGCTTGATTTAGTTTGGTTTGTTTTGGTTTGGTTTGATTTGTTGACATTTATCTACCATATGTTACACGGTCAGACGTCTGGTGGCCCCACTGAATCCTCTACGTTGGCCGCCATCTTAGAATTTTGACAGCAATCTTGCTCACTCCATTTTTCCTCACTCAGTGCTCATCTGCGTCTCCATTAGGTGACATGTGTCACGTTTCATTTTTATTTTGCCTCTATATTATTAATATAATTAGTGAAATTGGACACATGTCATTCTAAGACGACGGTCAACGTGGGGGATTCAGTAGAGACGTCTTAAAAAGATATTAAGTTTGTCTCATGAGTAAATTTTGGAGACATTCAGCATGAATGAATGTACTAACGATCTTAAATATTAGACAATACTTGTAAATAATTAAGAATAATAAATTGAGCAACTTTACGGGCTGTTAGGCTAAGTATTTGTTTTCTCAAGGTCTCTGAGACCCTAAAAGTTTTATTGTAATGATGTTTCTTTTAAAGACTTAAGACACTGAAAGTTTATTGTGATAAAGTTTCTTAAAAATAATGATAGGTATTATAAGGCAGCTAAACACATGAAGATGAAATACCTCTCTATTAAGAAAGAATTTCAGAAATGATGAATTTCAATTGAACACATTAGTACGAGTGTTAACATAGCAGATCCATTCATGAAGAACTATCACCAAAGACATTTATGTAGCGTGCTAAAGAAATCGGCCTTGGATATAGTCAATAGAAAGTTTGAATTATGGATTGCTAGTGCATATTATTTGACATTATATTTTGATTAATTATTCTGAATTCCTAAATTTCTATCTTGCATTAACGAGTACATATATATATATATATATATGTGTGTGAATGAATGAATTTGATAAAAATGCTCTTTTCAAAGACAATTATGGGTCCATTAATGTAAATCTCCAATTACAGGTCTTGTTAAATAAGTCATTAGTGTCATAGTACATGGAAGAGACCGTACAATTAAATTAGTAAGAAATTGCCATGACTCTTGTTCGTGATTTATTTGATTACGGTGAACCATTCAGAATGACTAACCTGGTTTTATGCGCGCCTTATGTTTCTTGAATTAGATCATAAGAATTATTATATGGACCAAGGGAGAGACTGGGATAAAATATGGAATTAAATTATTTCCAACTTGATGTGGTCCATATAAGAATTTGAGTCTAATTAGGATATAATTGGCTAAGTCAATATTGGTAAAGGATTGTGGGGGTTAGTTTCCTAATCTGAGTCTACTATGATAGAAAGTAGAAATTAAACGAGTCCTATTGAGATTAGAATTTGAGTCTTCTCTCTTCCTATAAATAAGTAGATGATTTGATCAGAAACCTACAACATGTGAATACACAAAAAAAACACATAAAGAAGGGTTTATAGGATAAGAGGGAGAAATCCAAAGTCCAAACTTTGTATATTGCAATGTCCAATTTGTCGTCATCAAAGGCAACCGTACAAGTAAGAAGATCTTCCGTTTCTCAAGATTAGTTGTTATGGATCAAGGTATGTAATTTACAGTTTTATTGTTATTGATGTTGTGTGATCATGAAAATCAAGATCTTAGGGATGCATACTTTATGTCTTGTTAGATTTAGATTTATATGATTGTATGTTTTCCGTCTTTAGTATTCATGAAATTTCTAATACATCAATGTCTTTTTTTTTTTTTTGGAATACGAGAACAAATCTCATCATCTGTCCTCCGCGACTTTGAGATCGATACCTATTGTCGTTTTTATCGTAATAGAACAAGGGGCAAACCTCGGGCACGTGCACCGACCCCACAACACATGCACTAGGTAAATTAAGAAGGCAAGCTAACGGTAAGATCTGAACCCACACAAAGTTGAATATTTTTTAAAGTCCATCTTGAAGTTCATCCATCCAACTACCTCACACGGGCTCTGGGGAATTTTCAAATGCCTGGGGGGTCATAACTTCTAGCCACAACCACTTTTGCTTATATGAAATTTCAAACCTTTAATTAAGAGGATATAACACCCTTGTTGAGACTCGCTTCCACCTAGTTCACATCAATGTCTCTGGTACTACGCTTTGATGATTCTTTTGTCTTCATTTGGATTCGCTTTTCTTCAAGCCCAGACACGATTGGACTTGCAAAAAAGCTTTTTGATTATGTGATAACATTTTTGAAAAGTTGCCATATTGATGCCCTCGCATTAGGAAGAGTCAATTTTCATTTAAAGTAAAGGTTCTTCTCGTGTTGTATGAATCTGCAACTCTCTTTATTGATGTAGACTTTATCCACATACCTCTATTAGTGGTTACTCTTAATGTTCGATTATTCTTCTTCCATCTCAATTGTAAGAGTCTTATATTTTATTTTAAAATGTCTCATTTAAAGAATCTTTTTAAAAAGTCAAAATATTTTATTACACATTTTAATTTTAGTTCTTTATTATATAGAATCTTTCCAATTTTTCTTTGATGTGAGTAGAATTTTAAAATTGAAAAAAGTAAAATAATGAAAAGTTAGAAAAATCATTTGAAACTCAACAATATCCAAACACTACACATCATCACAATAACTTCTTTCACAATGATCAATCATAAGCTAAACCATAAACTTCCTCAAACTGACTATAACACAGTGTTTGATATCGGTAAAAAGGGGAAGTACGGAAAGGGGGACAGGAGGGAATGGGTGGAATCAATATGTTTGGTAGAATGAAAGAAATGAGATAAATAAATTTTAGCCCCTGACTCAGAAATTTCAGACTATCCAAATGTGGACAATTTAGGAGAAAGAAAAAGCTTCTCTTTTGGCTTGTCTTCCTTTAAATAAAAATAGGATAAATTATACTTTAGCCCATCAAGTTATACACCTATTTTCAATTGGATCCATAATTTTTTTTTTTTTCAATTGGGTCCTTGAACTTCAAAAATTTATTCAATCGGACTCAAATTCTGACACTCTTAGCTTAAATTTTTAGAAATTGTCAGTTGTGTTGCGCGTAATACTTATCTGTCACATGTTAGGTTAAGATAAGCGCGAGAGATTGTGAATGACTAAAAAATTATGTGATTTTGGGTATGATTGAATGCGAGTTTGAATCTAGTCGAATGTGATTTCGAATTTAATTGAACGCGATTTCGAATATGATTGAATGTGATTTTTCACATTATTCACAATCACACGTGTTTGTCTTTAACCTAACATGTGACAGGTAAGCATTACGCACAACATACATGACAATTTCTAATAATTTAAGCTAACAGTGTCAGATTTTGGGTCTAATTGAATGAAATTTTGAAGTTCAAGGACCCAATTGAAAAAAAAAAGTTTATGAACCCAATTGAAAGCCGATGTATAATTTTATGGACTAAAGTGTAATTTGGCCATAAAAATAATTGTATTGTTGTTATAATAGTAAAATATATAATATTTAGTTCCCCGTTTCTTACTTAATCAAACAAAAGGAGCGACGACTTCGAGTGTGTTTGATAACTCAATTAAGTAGTGAAAATGAAAATTTTCATCACTTTATTTTTTTATTTTTTCAGTGTGTTTGATAAAGTACCACTTAATTGAAAAAACAGCAAAAAATCCACTGAAAACATTAAGTGAAAATTTGCTGCTGAAAATAATCACTGAATGCAGTCTATTTTAATTCTTGAAACACTGTTTTCAGTATTGCAAATTCAAATCACTTAAAATTTTCAACCTTAAATTTAACACTTAATTTTCAGTATTATCAAACACACCCTTCCTTTTATCCTAGGAATACCTCTGCCATCCGTTTTCCATCCTTCCGTCACTTTTTTTTTTTCATTTCTCCTACCAAACTTAGCATAACTACGTTTGACACCTTAATGTATTAGTGAATATTGTCCTACCAACTCACTTTAGTGGAGTTGGTCGAGCCTTTGGCTTCCCCGAGGGAGGTCACAGATTCAAAACACCCTTTGAGGTCGCAATAAGATAGTTGGAGAAACGAGCCTCAAGATGGACATAAAAAAATAAAAAAATAAAAATAAAAATAAAAAAAGGTTATAGCTTAGTGTGAGTTTGGATTTTATTGTTAGCTCGTCTCCCTAAGTTAACTGTTGCATATGTTATAGGATCAGTGCACGTACCCAAAGTTTGAACCATGTTCTATTTCAAGATTACAACATTAACTAAATCGTCTAAAACACTGGCGGTGATCTCGAAGTCACGAATCACAAACTTGAAAATTTATCCTGACAATTAGTTGGATTGGGAAGATTTGAGATCCTAAAGAGGTAGTAGGTTTTGCTGCTACTTATCACCTTCCTACAACATTATGATTCAAAATTCCATTGTTTGCTAATTTTTTATATTCACGTTTCTACTTTCTATTTCCTAATCTTTATTAAGGCATGTCTAGCACGTTCTCATGCTCTTTTGGCAGCATCTTCTTAATTTAGTTGTAATATCAATTTCATTGGTTGATGAAGATCTCATTACATCAGATTTTATATTTAAAATGTAAACTTAAGTTAACCACTTGTCATTTTCAGTCATTTCAATGGCAATTTGGCTATGAAGAAATAATAGTTCACGTGGAAAACGCACGTGCCATGAATAATATTGGATTTGCCAATGGCAACTATTTGAAAAAGTTAGGATAAAGGCATTTTGTTCGCTCGAACTATATATGTGTTTTACAATTGAGTAATATTTGGGACACAATCTTCATACAACTTTCATACAATTTTCCCAAAAGATGTGTCTATCTCTCTCCTGTGATGTCACTGGACCCCACAGTGACACAGGAAAGAGATAGACACATCTTTTGGAGAGGTTGTATGAAAGTTGTATGAAGGTTGTGCCCCAAGTATTACCCTTTACAATTTGGATTTTGAACTACAAAACATTACAATGTCAATTCTGAATTTCTCTATCGAGTTACAATTTAGACCCTGAACTTCAAATTTTACAATGTCAACACTAAACTATATGCCGAGTTGCAATTTGGACCCTGAACTTGTTAGGGATATATTCTAAAAGCCATGCTTATGTAGTTAATTTATGGCCTACTTGCACTTTACCCCCTCGTACTATACACGTGTTTTCAATTGGGTACATGAACTTTATTTTTTTTTTTTTGCAATTGGGTACATGAACTTTCATTCCCTTTCCAATCAGATCCAATTGATGACGCCGTTAGTTTAAAATTAACGAAATTGCCTAGAATTGTCCTTTTTTTGCAATTGGGTACATGAACTTTTATCCCCTTTCCAATCAGATCTATTCGCTAGCGGCGTGAGATTTTGTTGGACAGAATTGTCTAAGTGTCCTTTCTCCAAAAATGGCTAAATCAGAACCTCTTTTTTTCATTTTATTTGTCAAAACAGATGATATACGTTGCAACCTTATTTTGGCTTCAATGGGCTTCAAAATTTCACAAAAAAATAAACGTTGCAGCCTTATTTTGTTTAGCTCAATATAATTTATCTGTCAATAGATAATTATCTGTTTTGACATATAAAATCAAAAAATTAGGTTCCAAATTAGCCATTTTACTGTTCCGGCGAGGGGGTTTTCTCTCCTTTTGATGTCGAAAAGTAGTAAAAGGGTCTATAAAAAATGGTCAAAATTTCGGGGAAGGACGTGTGGGCAATTCCATCCAACAAAATCTCACACTGTTAGCAAATGGATTTGATTGGAAAGGGGATGAAAGTTCATGTACCCAATTGCAAAAAAAGGACAATTATAGGCAATTCCGTTAGTTTTAAACTAATGGCGTCTTCAATTGGGCCTAATTGGAAAGGGAATGAAAATTCATATACCCAATTGCCAAAAAAAAAGTTCATGTACCCAATTGAAACACGAGTATAGTACGAGGGGGTAAAGTGCAATTAGGCCTTAATTTATTATTCATTTAATAATTTCAGTTATTCCATTTTTATGAGAATCTGTGGGAGCAATGTTTGTATTGTATTGTTAATTTAATATTATGCATGTGTGTCTCTCATTCTACATAGTAGGTGATTTGGTGTGTAGAGTTCGGCTTAGACACGGAAAATCAGACCATCGGATCTTGTAGAATGTAAAATTTTGGTTTACAGTCTTAGATGGAATTGGACACAGCATCAGTAGAACTGTAGTATGGTATTGTAGTAGGTTTGTCTTGACTGCGGGAAATTGTACAATTTCAACGCACTATGCTGGTACACTTTGTGTATGAAACGGGACCGACTTGGGGTAATTATCTTTATACTGATTTATAAGATAATTAATACCTCATGGCTATTATGAGTATTTATACTCTAAATCCTAAGTTAATTGTACATTTGATATTTACACTTTAATCCCTAAAAGGGTGAGATCCTTAAATGGGTCAATATCTTATTGGATTGGGTAACAATATTAATTGTGTGATGGATATAAATTAATGATGAAATCCATGTCTCAATTTTAGGATTGATGATATCCCCTTGAGAAAGCTTATAAGTTTTGATTGTGTCAAACCCTGCAGGTGGATTTTGTATCCGACATATCAGATAAGTTAAGTAGAGGATCTCAAAGAATTTTAAGAGATTAATAAAATATGATTGTCAGTATTTATATTTAATTAGTGGATATCTGTAATCTTAACGTGAAGAGATAAGAAGCATTTTATAACATGGAGCTCGAAATATATTTTTGAGATAAGAGTAGGAGTGCAATTAGAATTCTTTAGTGGTATGAATTATAATTTATAGAAATAGGAATTTGATTCAGTTCGAATTAGGGTTTCCTAATTCCATAAGGAAGTCTATTCCTTATTGACTTGTTATGGTCCCTATCGTAGCCTATATATATGCTGCTTGGGCTCTTCACTCAGTTTGCATTTTTTCATAAAGAGTATTATGACTCGGAATAGAAAAGAGAGCGTACAAAGAGAGAGCAGAAAACAGAAATGATTTCGATAGAGCCCACACTCAGGTTGTTATTCTGACAGCGGAGGAATACGGTAGAAGATTGTGAGCTATTACCGAGCCTGTGTTCTCGATTCGTCTACTACAACAATCCGTTTTTGCAGTTCAAGGTAAACCTAGTTCCACCTTTGTACGGTTATTGTAGCTTTCACGTAAGTTTTTGCAGTGCCAACTTATACGCGCTATCAACGGATTCTGGGAACGCAGTTTCCTAACAGAACTATCTATCGAGTTGCAATGTGCACATTCCGTCTAAAATACGAATAGAAAAGTCTCACGTGGGCAGGACATGCATCGTCACTTTTGATCACATATTTGACATTTGCATTGTATTTGGCCAAAAATACTTCTTTATGTCTATAAATTTAAATATCAGGTAATTTATAAATGATGCTATAAGTAGGGCCTACCATTTAAAAAAGTTATGTATATATATATACTGGACTCCACTTCTGTGAAAGACTGCACCAACAGGACTTCAGCAAAAGCACTGAAGTATTGTCTGATCCTTTATTATGCCCATTTCGTGAATAGTATGTTTTGTTGTAAGAGTCATTTAGTATAAAGTTCTAAGTTTGGTCTAGTCTTTAAAGCATTTCAATCTAAGATCCACAAAAAAAAAATAGCTGGACATAACTACCCTTACACTATCCTTATCCCCATCCATTCAAACTGTGATTAAAAATCCAACCCACCCAATTTAGAATCCCTATATATATCAAGATTGATACCTTCCATTTAGGGTCTCCATTAAGGATAAAATTGAAAAAACCCCAAATCAAAACTGATATCTTCTATCCAAGAGAACCCCACTCTACTCCAACGTTTTTGGTTAAGGAAATCTCATCTTCTTTGTCACCGATTACTGAAGCTCCACTCTGACATCGACAACTAAAGCCGACGAGACTACGGGAAGAAGGGTAAGTGTAAAACTTAACACTATTATTTGAATCATTTATAACTTTTTCACCCTATGCATGTTTGTTTTAACACAATCAAATAATCTTTGGTCGAAAACATGATATGAGGAACAAAAATTTTGGGAAAAATTAAGATATTGACTCAGTCAAAATAGATTCAATTTTTATTTTTTTCACAATATACTTAGGTATTGACCTTTATATGTTTTTAAGGACCACGACTGCATGTTGTCGACCTGCAGGGAAAAAAAAGGACCATTCGGTGCTGAACAACTCCGAAGTCCAACTCCATTACATACACACGAGATGATGAAAAAAGGTAAATGATGAATTTTTCTTTGTTCTGGAATGAAATCTATCATAGTTTCAAATTTTTGGTTCCTATGTTCCGACTGTGGTAATTTTGAAAGTTTAAGTGTTAAATTTGATACAAACCGATCTAGTTTACATGTTGATGTTAAACATGGCCTCTTGATGTGAGATTTTATACTCGTATATTGCGTAACTAATATCAGTGTTGAATTTCACTCTGATGTTCTGGATGTAAATGGTTGTACGATATTACGGGTGTGCTTCGGTCGGAATGGAACAAAAATTACTGTTTCGGAAAAAAATTTGAAATTTTCAGAATTCCAAAATCCGTTCTGATTCCAATTCCGAAAATTTGGAATTTCCAAAATCCATTCCGATTATGAAATTTCAAAATTTTCAGAAATTTTCAGAATATTTTCGGAATAATTTTAGAATTTTCGGAATCAAAATTTTTCGAAACAATTTCGGAAGAAGCTCGAGAGAGAGAGAGAGAGAGAGAGAGAGAGAGAGAGAGAGAGAGACCAAATTGTAGCAGTGAGCAGCAGCGGCAGCGGCGGTGATGAGGAGGACTAGAGGAGCAGCAGCAGCGCATTTTGTCTTTGATAGTTTGAAACCCTAGACTTTTAGAGAATGAGATTGAATAAGTGGTCTCTGTGTGAGTTCTTTTGTTATGTGTATGAGAGATACGGATGGGTATAACACGTAAGCATGTTAGTACAGGTGGAACAACAACTAAAATATGATAAAATAATACAAAAAGTGTGTAATAATAAATATGTAAAATATAGCAGAATAATGGGATCCGGAGAAACTTTGGGTCGGATGAGAACCGAAGTAGCCCCAAATGAGAGAGAGAGAGAAAGCAGTAAGTGTTATCTATGCTGGAGTAAGGTCAGAGAGTGGTGAGTAAGTACTTCCTCCGTCCCATTTTATGTGTCCATCTTAGGGAATCCAACTATTTAAGGGGACAAAAAGATTCTACACCTACTTCCCATAATTGCCCATAAGCATTGCACTTTCTTTTTTTGTTTTATTTTGGTGTTGATTGTAAGGAAGGGTAGTTTGGGAAACTAAGCAAAAGTTGTATACTAATTTAGGAAAGTGGATAACAATTTTGGGACATCCCAAAAAGGAAAGATGGACACATAAAATGGGACGGAGGGAGTAATAGGTAAGGTGAACGAAGGGTATTATAAGACGGAGGGTCAAGTAAGCCAAAGGGTAATGTTAGGCGAAGGGTGTTATGAGATGAAGGGTGTTGTAAGCTGAAAGTGTTGGTAATGTCAAGATAGGGCGAAGGGTCAAGTTAGGCGAAAGGTCCCAAAGTACGAAGGATCTAGTTATGCTCAAGACAAGGGGAATATTTTGTAAATGGGTAAGAGTAGGAACAACAGTTAACCCTTTTCCCTAGTGTAGGATTAACCTGTGTTGGGTTGGGTTCTTCATTGTTAAGGGAGTAAATGAGGCTACTTATTTATATTGGAGGTTGTGGACAGTTTGCAAAGCTTCGACATGATAGAGCGAAGCCGAGTATGCATCCTCTTAGTGGGATGTGTGTTTAAAGTAGGTGGGTGACTTAAATGCTCATGCTTAAGGTGGTTGGGATCATTAAATAGGATGTAGACGAAGCGATATATTGAGCTGGTAAAGAAGTGAAAGGGAGATGTTGTCATTTGGTGATGAACCAATATCATTGGTTGGTCAAGAGGGGGAAGGAATACTACTGGTGCAGAGGTTTAAGCGAGTGGGGGTACCAAGGCTTTTGCCATTAGTTCTGAGAGGTTAAGCAAGGGTGAGTGCCGAGGCATACAGATGGTTTCAGCGAGGGAGGGAACCAAGGAATTTTTTATTGGTACAGTACATTAAGCAATCTTGAAATGACTAAGCACGGATGGTCAAAGGTTTGGACCAGCTTTGCAGTGATGGGCTTTGCTTATTGGTCGTGAGGTTGGTTGGGGTAAGGCAGGTATGAAAGTTACTTGTCTCTCTCTCTCTCTCTCTCTCTCTCTCTCTCTTTGGGATCAACCCTAACCTTACCTATGAGGCGCAGGCTAAGGAGATGCCTTCGGCTCTAGCCACCTAACCACGAGTTTCTAAAATCGCAACAGACTTGACCACCCTTCAGTACTGCTTCCGGACCAAGGGTGGATGTACGAGAGGTGAGTGTGTGTATTTGAAGTGCACTTTGTAGTCCTAGAATTTCATAGTGGGCTCTACATGGTGGGCCCAATTAAGGTGAGGCTTCAGAAGTGGTGAGCTTCAGAAATGGGATTCGTAGGCTTCAGAAGTGATGAGCTTCGAAAATGGGCTTTTGTACACTTCAGAGTGATGAGCTTTGACAAATGCGCTCATCTGAAGTAAGGCCGCTTTCAATTATAGAATTTCACAGAGAACTCTGCGGGTGGGCCCTGTTCGTGGGCATTCTATAGTGGGCTAGCGATGGTTATTTTTGGAGTCCATGTGGAGTCTATAATCAATGGTGATGTTGTTACACGTGGAGTCATTGGTGATGTGTATTGGTCAAAGTGTATGAGTCGTTATCTATTACCTACATTAGCCCCCCTGTCCGTATTCTTGGCGTGAAGCGGCTAGGATGCAAGCATAATCTTGTGTATCTTTCTGAGATTATTTTTCTGGTAATGAATGGACATCTCGTCTTTTACAGGTGGTACTGGTGTTTTGGTGAATTTATTGACAGTTTGATGGATGTCTCAACTTTTGCAGATAGTACTGTCTTTCTGGTGAGTTTTTTGATGGAAAATCTGGTTAGTAGATTGGTCTACTAAATATTAGTGTTACTTGATGTGCATATCCATTGTGCATATTATGCATCGTTCTGGGATAGCAGCTATAAAAAGGGGCTTTGGAGAATTCACAAATCCAACTCTTCAACGCACACTTTCTTTGTTATTCTTTGAAAGTGTGAAACATGCTCTAGGTTGCACGCACACTTTCTTTCTTATTCTTTGAAGTGTGAAACATGCTCCAGGTTGCAAAGAGCTCCTTATCTGGATTATTACCATGTGAGGCCAGCGTGTTTTGGCGATGGTGTGGGGTCAAAACTTCTTGGGACCTCTGCCATGTCTTGTAACAAGCTTGTACATGGAGTGGGGCTTCAAGTTTTGCCTAGCATATTTATAGGGATCTTTTCTATCAGTGCAAAAGTGGGGAGAGAATGTTTTTATCAATGCACATGTCTTATTCGACTGTGTGTGCTTTATCTGGGTGTCATGCTTCTTCGTTGTGCTTGGGGCGAGTGAATGATTTATACTGCCTTTCTCATATATTGAAGATGAAGTTCTTAATTGTGGGATAGTTGGTGGTGCTGTTGTGTTTTGTTGTCAGCCGTTGCGAGGCCCTCTTCGACAGGAGCATTGGGCTGTTGAGCTCCAAGCTTTAGCCTTCGAGGTTCTTGTCACAAGGTCTCAAACTCGATGATATTTTCAGGTAAAGTGACGGCTCAGCTCTGTTCCCCATTTCGAATCAGACTCCAGTAGGCGCATGTGTGCACCCATTTTATTGTATATATTGGGTCTGTTTCATGGTGCACCCACTATCCTTAAATTAATGTATGTATTGGGTCTATAACCTTATCTTTTGTGGTATTGAGAATTAAATTTTTTGTGTTTGAGATTGTACATTTTTGTTTTCACATTTCTTATGGCGTATCAATCTTTTGATGAGTGGTGGTATGGAGAAACCCGGAGATATTAATAATGTGGAGAAAAAGAACAGAGGGAGAGGAGCATGTTGCTCGCTTTATCCCTTGATATCAATATCAAAAAGGGGGTTTATACCCGTACCACCCTTGTGAGGCTAAGAGATAGGGAGTGTGACGTTTGTCCCATACTTGGGAGAGGGAGAGTATGTTAATCATATCGTACAAGTGATAGAGTGCGTATTGCTCATGCTACCTATATGGAGACTAGTGTCGTACTCTTTGGGGATTGGAGATTACGATCAAACCATTTGGAGATAGGTAGATTTGGAAGAGAATGTGATGTTCATGCCATGTCGCTATGTAGATTTGGAGATAAGGTAAGAGCATATGGAGACATAAAGATGAGGGTCGTGCCCTTGTTTGGAGATATGGGATTGGGGGGAGAGCAGGTGCTCGTGTCGTCCCTTTGGTGGAGAGCGCATTGCTCGTGCCACCCTTCTCGAAAGGGGAAAGCGTAGTGCTCGTGCCGCCCTAGTGAGGTCTCTCAAATTAAAGCAGAGGGCGTTACCTGTGCCATTCGAGTGCAGTAGGGTGATGCGCGATGCTTATGCCACCTTTCTCAAAGGGGGAGAGCATGTTGCTCGTACCACCCTAGTGAGGCTAAAGGGGAAGAGCGTGATGCCCATGCCACCGTATAGAGAGTAGAGCTCGTTCGTTATGGAGATACGGAGAATAAATCGTAACAATACTGATTATGATAATCGAGTTATTGAGCGTTTATCGGCAGTGTAGACTATATGTTGGTGATTACTCATGCTATGATGTATCATTTCGATGTATCAAAGTACTTGTACTACTTCGAGAGGATACAGGTTGAGAGTAGGACGTGTTTGGTTGCCATAATTTTGAAAAATCCTCATGCTTTGTCCTGCTTAGAGATATCGACCCAGTGAGCTTTATGCCTTGCTGTACCAGTAGTGAAATAATGCAAACGCTTTCCCGAGCAATGCAAAGAACAGTTATCGAGTAAGCTTCAGCGGGGTACTTTGAGGGTGCGAGAAAGACCCTATCTGAGTGAATGTCATTGACATGTAGCTTGGTTGCTTAGTCATTTTGAGGCTGTAAGCTGTAGCAACACATCGCTGGCCAAAGAGCAAATGATGGCGACATCATGTCACTAGTAGAGAGTGAATTTGTTGGTGAGGTAACAAATGGAACATGTTGCTAAGCAGTAGGTGGTGGCAGCGTGTTGTTGGAGAGAGAGCAAGTGGTGGTAGCATTTCTTGTTGCAAGCATGTTTGTAGGGACTTCGTTTTGACGGTGGTCTTTGGGATAGTGAAGTTGAAAATTTGCATCTTCCCGAGGGCTCTATTTTTTTTTTCTTAGCTTCTATGTTGATGTGGTGATGGTGAGGGCGAGCCAAGATTTGTTAGTCCATTACATTAGTTCTACCAACAAGTGTGTTGTGACTAGACTTATATTATGGAGCTGGTCATTGTAAGAGACCTGCTCAGCAGAGTGATAACTAGCGAGAGTGAATAAAGTTGATTAACTATCGGGCCTTATATTTGTATGGAGAAAAGACTTTTTGGAGAATGAGCTGTCTAAGATTGAGCAAAAAATTGGCAGTGCTTGTAACTCGGATGGTCCATTTGTCTGCCTATCAATGACTGTAGACTCCTTGAGAGGTACAAAGACTGTTTAGATCAATAGATCCCTTCTCCTCCCCCTTAGAAAGAAATAACAATTGGCTGCTTAGGTGGAGCATTTTCCTCTCCCATCGTAAAAGGAGATAAGAAATGATAACTTGAGTAGAGAGTTTTCTTTCTCCAATCAAATAATAAAAAATAGAATGTTGTAGCATTTTCGTTCTCCCCCTTAAAAAAGGGGGATACGAGCTTCCGTCTCGGAGAAGAGGCTGGTGGCTTTGCTACGGCATGGAATCAAGTAACCATTGTGAGGTATTGTAGTATTGCACTGGTTGTACTGCATGTGGATAGTATAGAATTCTTTCTATAATAATGTATTTGTGTGAAGGTATGTGGGTGGGTTGTGTTGGGTAATAAGTATCTCTAGTGAAAGAATGAGAGTGGTTGGTTATGCTGGTAAAGCAGAGTTGTGGCACTTATCTTGAGGTCTATCTACCAGTAATGAATCTTTTTCTGTATCATGGTTGTACTATATCCATATCTTGAGGTGAATTGGCTGGTGGTGGTATATTAGCAGCACTTTTACCCTTTTCTATAATTTTAAGGGGGGGGGGGGGTTTATCTTAGGCCTTTGGAGGCTATTTTTTTTTGGTGTTTGGTTGTAGGGAGTTGAGGGTAGGAGAGAATCAGAAGTAAAAGATCTCATGAGTCCGCAGTGTGAAAGATCTCGTGGGTGTGAAGTGAAAGCTCTTGATATTGCCTCGAGTCCGCAGATGGAGATTCAACGAGTGAAATGTGCCGCAATTTCTCAAATGGAGATTTAGCGAGTGAAACTTGCCGTGGACACACGAATGGAGATTCAGCAGATGAAATATGCTGCGGTCCGGTGGGTAAAATATGTCACAGTTCACAGATGGAGATTTAAGCGGGTGAAATGTGCCAATGTCCACAAATGGAGATTCAACGGTTGAAATATGTCGCTATCCGCTGATAGAGATTCAGTGGATGAAACGTGCCGCAGTCCGCGGATGGAGATTCAGCAGATGAAATGTGTTGAGTTCCGCACCTGCAGAATGGTTTTTTTTTTTGACTGATCCGAGAGACTGAGGAGTTTGAGATGATTCCCAGAGAAAGTGGAAATTCGGCGGATGAAACGTGCCGTGGTCCGCGAATGGAGATTCTGCAGATGAAATGTGCCGCGGTCTGTTGCAGAAATTTATTATTATTTATTTATTTATTTTTACTGATCTGAGAAATGGAGAAATTTCAAATGAATCCGAAAGAGAGTGGAGATTCAGCGGATGAAACATGTCGCGGTCTGTGGATGGAAATTCAGTAGATGGAATGTGCCGCGGTCAGCGCCTGTAGAATGGTTTTTTTTTACTGATCCGAGATAGTGAGGAGTTTGAGATGATTCCGAGAGAGAGTGGAGATTCAGCGGATGATATGTGCCGCGGTCCGCGGATGGAGATTCAGCAGATGAAATGTGCTGCGGTCCGCGCCCGCAGAATGTTATTATTATTATTTTTGGACTGATCCGAGAGATGGAGAAATTTGAAAGGATTTCAATAGAGAGTGGAGCTAGGGAGAGAGATGTGTGGTCCGAAGGGGGTGGGGTTCGGAGGTTGGTGGAGGCCGAATGGGGGTGGACCGAAGGGAGGGGGGGCTTTGTTGGGAGGGGCCGATGACCCATTTTTTTTTCTTTGAGTCCTGGTGGGGAGAGGGAGATCCAAAGGGTGGAAGTTCCGAAGGGGGTGTGCTCGATGCCCACAGTGGTTCCGAAAGGTGGGGGGTTTCCGAAGGGGGTGGGTCCAAAGGTAGAGAAGGGGTGTGGACACCGGGCTTCCGCCTCTTTTGTTTGGTTTTTGAAACTTGTTTGAAATTAAAGAAAGAAAATGGTCTGTTGAAAACAGATACAGAGTCGCCACTTGGTCTTTAAGAAACCAAGAAACCTAATTTGACTCACCCAAACGGATAAGGGCACCGGCCCTTCATAACCAAAGAACTTGGTTCGGGGTTTTGGTACGAGAGAGGAAGGAGCCTTTGTCGCGACTAAAATTAGCATCCAAATAATCATCTTCTACTATATTTGGTTCGACAATTAATATTTATGATAAGTATATTACATTGCATAAGAATCTTGAAATTGGAAGATCAAAAGATAAGATATCATTCATAAGATCTAAGCCAAATATCACACAATGTAAAGTGAAAGATCACACAAATAAACCTAGAAAAAAATCGTCTAATCATATATCAAATAATCAAGACTTCCTAATCTAAAAGGGGGGACATGAATTGTTCTTGAAACAAATAATCAAATAATCAAAGTATGCTTAGCAAGCTAGAATGATGCATGTTATTCTTTGAGAAAAGAAGACCTCTCGATCCCCGGGATGGATGAGAAAGGATGATTAGATCAAAGGGGAAGCATGAATGTGTGATCGAGTTCATTCCTTATAATCTTCTTAGATTAAGAGTTACAAAAACCCCAAATCTTGCATGAACGCAATGTATGTTTCTAAAATGTGCAAAGGTTGTAGTGTGTTTTGGGTATATGGATTCCTAGAGTGACTTAGAAGTCTAAAATGTGTATGAATGAATGAATGAAATTAACATGGGATATGTACAAATGTAGTCTGAACTACTTCCTAAGATATGAACTAATTTGGAATGCATATGAGCATCAAATCAAAGAATGAAAGTTGAAATGTGCTTGCTGTGAATAGTGGACAGAACAGTAGCATGATCTTTTGGAATTTGAAAAGAGGGGTTAGGAATGTTTTCAATGCATGATTTTTTATGGAGATCTTCCTTATTGTGTCTAGAACACAACCAATCTTGGATAGCTATCACAGATTGAGAGAAATCATATAAACAATGAAGGTCTCTCAGAAACAGAGTCCGTACTGTCGACTAAAATGTTGAAAAATCTTAGAAAATGAAAACTAATGATCTAGAGGTCCATTTTATACAGAAAGTTCCCTAAGACATTGACGTTTAAGGGAAAAATAAGTTAGGACCATCCCTTTTGGAAAGGTTTTCTGTAAAACAAGTTGGAAGTGGCCCTAGCTGCTGTGACAGCAAAGACAGAATGTCTAGAAGGAATGTTTGGGTCCAAATGGACCATTTCCAAGTACTTCCAAGTCAAACCAAAAATCATGGGTGTTCTCCAATGAGTTAGGAAGACTTTTCAAGTGGCCTTGTATCCATATGTTGAGTATTGAGTTCTAGAGAAATCTTTGAACTCAGCTCACTCACTGTTTTGACTCATTATTTTGAAGATTTTGGAGAAAACAAGATTTTGTTTCTTGAAACCAAAAGGAGAGGGATTGAGAGGGGTTTTGAGATAGATGTTTTGAAAGCATATTTTCAATACTCAATAAGGATTATAGCCACTTAAAATGCCAACATCAAACTCATCATCAAGAACCTCCAAGATTGTTGGAGAGATTTATTTTATTTTGAGCATAACTTCAAGAATACCTTGGAGGTATTGAAGTTATGATCATCATCTATCAAACATGTTTTTGAGGTCAAGAGCTACTATCCATAAGGATTCACTCACCCCAAACTTCATGTCATCACTTAGATGATGATGAACTAGTAAGTAAATAAAGAAAAATAAAAAGAAATGAGGTAAGAAGGGATGAACATATATATAAACAAGTAAGTAAATAGCAATCAATACATGATAATCAATGTGATTTTGGACTTGTAGTTTGGTGTTTCACTCATAGATTTTGACATTTGGACATAGAAGTAGCTTCCTATCTCATGAATGCTCAAGAATGAGGGTTGGAGTGGACTTTGAATGTGAAGTATATAGAAGGATGATGGAAGAAAACAAGAATAAAACTCACTTTCTTATGGAAAATCAATGGGAGAAGCTCCCTTTCTCTCTTCTAAACCTATCTCTATCTCTCTTCTTCTCTACAACTGTGAACACAAAACTATGTCGTTTTGGCTTTCAATTAATCAAATTGGACCCCCAAAAAAATTACAAAAATAGACTCTGCGAGGGTTGAGTGCCGCGGCGGCAGTGGGCCAGTGCCGCGGCGGCACTGCTCCTCAGACGCCCAGAAATTTACGTTTAGGCCCCCAGAGGTTCCGGTATTCGCGAAAAGGCCCTATTTTGTCCGAAATTCACAAAAAAATGCATACGAACTCCAAATTGAGGTTGTGATATACCGTTGGAAAGGTAATGGAGTCTGCTTTACATAAAAAATAGTTCGGGGATAGGTCACTTTGAAAAGTTTTGCGGTATTCGCGATAAAGGCCGATTTGATCGCCTTTTTTGCCTTTGGAAATTTATAATAAATTCGTTTTAAATCCAGAAATTATGTGCGATATACCGTTGGAGAGATATTGACCTCTAGTATCCATGAAAAATGTTTGAAAATTGTTTCAGTGCCCCGGTTCCAAAGTCAAATTTTGGTCAAACTGGTCAAACTTGGGATTCCCGGGAAGTTTCGGAAACCTCTGGGAGTTCCCGGGAGCTGATGTTTTCGCTCAATTTTCTTTTGAAACTCGTTTTAACACTTTTCTCATGATTTAAAATGATTCCGGTGAATTCAGACGATTTCGGTCAAACTTGGTCAAACCTGGTCAAGCCTTGGTCAAACCAGTCAACGGGGACTTTCCGGGAACTTCCGAGACTTCCAGGGGTCTCTAGGAGCTGACGATTTCATCTGATTTCTCTTAAAAACTCATTTCATCGCTTTTCTTACGACGTAGCATGTTTCCAGAACTTTTGGTCCAAATCTGGGAGCTTCTGGGCTTTTAGGGGCATTTTAGTCATTCTGAGCATTCTGAGAGATGGAACTAACTTCCAGGAATCCTTTTAAGTCTTTTTCGATCATTGTGAACCATCAAGCTATGGGCCTCTTAAATCTGATAGCCGACAAAATGGGGTGTCTACAGTTTGCCCCTCTTTGGCATGAACTTGCGAGGCAACGCATGTCGCAAGCGAGTGCCAAAACTTTGAAGAGACAGGACTTTTTGGAGGCTATAGATTTAGGATAAAAGCGTTGCAAAAGATGCGAGGATGATGAGGTTAGTGCTGGTCGTGCTCTGCGTGAGCTGCCTACGTATCCCAAGAGGAATCAGACCAGGACGTAGTTCGAGGATCAAAAGAAAAAATCACACATGCTCAATTAAGACATGCGGATGCTATGTTATGAGGATGATATGTAGCGCATGGATGCAATATAAATTGTGTCACGAGTCCTATTATGCCTATTGTTGTGATCAGGTGTTGTAGGGTGCGCCATTCCGAATGGGCTGGTGTTGTGCTGGTGACTGTGATGTGGCAGATGCGCTTTTGTTCAGCAGACAACAGCCAAAGGTGACCGAGGGATTTTGTGATGAACATGGACAGATGAGAAAGCTTGTGATAATCGGGAGATCAGGATGCGGGACATGTTCCAATTGTTCCTGACGGCTGATTTTTGGGAGTCGGTTCCTCGATGGTAGCGGGAGCTGGTATCTGTCTATTTCGGTCCTTGGGGGATGATGTAGGTGTTCTCGGAGAATCTCTTTTCTTGATCGGGAACCAGGATCCATCTCTGAACCTCTCATGGTTGATCAAATCTTTCGGCGCTCAATCCAAGAGAGCCGGTCAGGGCCTCCGGGAGCTGGTATCTGTCTACTTTGGTCCTCAGGGGATGATGTAGGTGTTCTCGGAGAATCTCTTTTCTTGATCGGGAACCAGGACCCATCTCTGAATCTCTCACGGTTAATCAAAATATGTCGGCGCTCAATCCAAGAGAGCCTGTCGGGGCTTCCGGGAGCTGGTATCTTTCTGTTTCGGTCCTCGGGGGATGATGTAGGTGTTCTCGGAGAATCTCTCTTCGATTCTTAACCTAGAACTAGGATCCATCTCTGAATCTCTCTTGGTTGGTCAGATTCTGCAATGCTCAATCCAAAAGAGCCGGTTAGGGCCTTCGGGAGCTGATGGACTCTCTGAGAATCTCTCTTCAATTCTTGACCTAGAACCAGGATCCATCTCTGAATCTCTCTTGGTTGGTCAGATTCTGCAATGCTCAATCCAAAAGAGCCGGTTAGGGCCTTCGGGAGCTGATGGACTCTCTGAGAATCTTTCTTCAATTCTTGACCTAGAACCAGGATCCATCTCTGAATCTCTCTTGGTTGGTCAGATTCTGCAATGCTCAATCCAAAAGAGCCGGTTAGGGCCTTCGGGAGCTGATGGACTCTCTGAGAATCTCTCTTCAATTCTTGACCAAGAACCAGGATCCATCTCTGAATCACTCGTGGTTGGTCAGATTCTGTAATGCTCAATCCAAAAGAGCCGGTTAAGGCCTTCGGGAGCTGATGGACTCTCTGAGAATCTCTCTTCAATTCTTGACCTAGAACCAGGATCCATCTCTAAATCTTTCGTGGTTGGTCAGATTCTGTAATGCTCAATCCAAAAGAGCCGGTTAGGGCCTTCGGGAGCTGGAGGTATCATTCTATTTGTGATGAGGGATACGGAGATGGCCTGCGGCAGTTAAGGTTTTGATATTGAAAGAGGAGAGTGATGGACTTATGTTGCTTTAGGATGAAAAAAAGGTCATCCACGGCCACTCATGGACTTATGTTGCTAGGATGAAAGAAGGTCATTAACAGCCACTCATGGACTTATGTTGCATGAAGAAAGATGAAAGATCAACAGCCACTCATGGACTTATGTTGCTAAGAGAAAGGAAGATCATCAACATTGCATGAAGAAAGATGAAAGATCAACAACCACTCATGGACTTATGTTGCTAGGAGACAGGAAGATCATCAACAGCCACTTATGGACTTATGTTGCATGGACGAAGGAAGATCATCAACAGCCACTCATGGACTTATGTTGCATGAAGAAAGATGAAAGATCAACAACCACTCATGGACTTATGTTGCTAGGAGACAGGAAGATCATCAACAGCCACTCATGGACTTATGTTGCATGGACGAAGGAAGATCATCAACAACCACTCATGGACTTATGTTGCATGAAGAAAGATGAAGGATCAACAGCCACTCATGGACTTATGTTTTCAAGGAGATGATGGTCAACTTTTGATGGTTTGGAAAGGGATGAAATTCGCATTTGCCATAAGTTTGGACGCTTCTCATGCTGATGCCTTAACCGGTGCAGTCATGGTTTTTGGTACTTCTGCTCGTATTGGCATGCCCTTGATTTGAAAATTTTATTAGTCACTATTGACTTACACATTTGAGACTACAACAGACTCAAAAACTTTACAGACACTGACGCACGAGGACGAAACATTTGACACCAAAATAAAACAAGCTCGTCTTTTCAAAAGTTGATGTGCTTTTGTCATAAACGATGTACCATTTCTCTTTTGGTGTTCACCCCTCATCTTAACATGGTAGCACTTTCCTGATAAATCTGATTTTTTGAAAATTCCTCCCTAGTGATCTAGTCAATTTTCTACTTCTCCCAGGAAGTGCTTTGAATTAGTGCCTTAGCTTTTAGAGTAAAAGATGCTCTATTTCAAAATTTTCAAAACAACTTGGTAACTTAAAAACTCGCCCTCAGTGTGAAGGGATTGTGTTAGGCAAACGGAGTTTGCCCCTAGTTTGAGGTGTACAAAGTGGGATTCATAAGCAAACGACGTGGGTGACCGAAGTTTGCCCCTAGTTTGGATGATGGTTTATTGGAGGTTTTGGGCAAACGAGGTAGGTGACCGAAGTTTGCCCCTTGTATGAAGGGTAGATAGTAAAAGTCAGGCAAACGAGGCGGGTAGCCGAAGTTTGCCCCTAGTGTGGAAGGTGATTTTCTGGCTTGAGGCATGGACCGTGACTTTAATCTCTCAAATGCTCATAACTTTTGCCTAGGCACCAATGAGGTGACCTAGCAAGCTCTTTTCTTTCTTTTGTTATTGCTCACCTTGGATTTAACTCTAACTTTTTCCTAGGCGTCCTTTTGGATTTTCGACCTAGCGAGCCATCCTTCTTTTTTTCTTTTTTGAAAGTCTGCCTACGTACCCCCAAGTGGGGATCAGGTCCAACGTAGTTCTGGCTATGGTCGGAAAGAAGCGGGTTGATTTTTAGGTAGGTGGGGTGACCGATCCGTTGTGGTTGCCTACGTATCCCCGAGCGGGAATCAGGTCGAGCGTAGTTCAAGGCAAGGTCTTGAAAGAAATTGGTTTGATTATGATGGTGTCGACCGAACCGATGTGGTTGCCTACGTATCCCCGAGTGGGAATCAGGTCAAGCGTAGTTCAAGGCAAGGCTTGAAAGAAAGTGGTTTGATTATGATGGTGTTGACCGAACCGATGTGGTTGCCTACGTATCCCCGAGTGGGAATCAGGTCGAGCGTAGTTCAAGGCAAGGTCTGAAATAAGGGGTTTGAGGTATGAGGGTTTTTCAAACCAATCGTCAAAGAAGTTCAAACTTGAGCCACTTGTGGTAGCTTTGAATAAAAGGATTCAGTTTCAATCTCCCTTTCTTTTCTTTTTCTTTTTCTTTTTATGTTTGTTTTGTTTTGAGGATTGATCCTTTTCACTTTCGCCTAGCCAGTCAATTTTGCTTTTTAATGTAGTCAATTCTTGTGAGATCTTTCAATCGCAATCTCAGAATTCCAAAATGTGCATGTCAACTCTCGAAATTTATTTGTGGTCATTCCGTACCTTTTGAAATGTGATCTTGGCACGTTCTTAAGATGTATCTTGAAACGTATGATTCTCTCATTTGTTTCATCAAAATTTCTCCAACATTTTGACTGGCTAGGGTCAGATTTTGGAAATCAACACTATCACGCCCTGACGTAGCATAAATAAGGAAAGCGTTTAATTTCCTTTATGGACCCGTAGGTCGCGACAGTTTGAAGGATCGATTCCGTCCCAAACATCAACAACAATAAACAATAATCAGAGCAGAGCAATCAAGGCTTATAAAATTTTTCTAACTTATTACATTTTATGATATGAGGTCAACTAAGGCACAGTCCGCCTTGAAACAAAATAATAACTTAGAGTCTATTACAGTCATCCTTATTACAAACCAGTTCATAACTTAAAACAGGTAAACTTAAAGCATATAATAAGTAAACAGTTTTCTCATTCCGAAAGCAGCCATTCTCAATTAGCATAGTCGTACGATTCCTCCTGGTTATAACCTGAAAAGCCTGGACACGAATGTCCAGGACGCATCAACGTCGTCAGCTTCAAGAAGCTGGTGAGTATTTAAAACATAGCTTTAAATGTAAAACATACTCATTTACCTTTTCCCATTTTTCAATTTGTATAAATCAATAGTTAAACCGCAGAAAGAATTCATTTAATAAAATAACAAGGAATATATATAAAAGTCGTTCATTCATAAAAACAGATATTCGTGTATGAGACAATGCACCACACTCATCTTGTCGACTCTTTTCTCTCGACAGACACAACAACCCACTATCTTACTCCTGGTATCTTTGAAACACTAAGATAGCCACACTTTAGCAACAGGGCACCAGGGAGTGTCCAGTTTGCCTCACACTTTGGCCCGGGGTACCAGGGAGTGTCCATTGCCTCACACTTTGAATACCTAAACCTCCATGCAAATACCGAAGTAACCTCACGCAGTATCCAGACTCGGGTATCAGGGAGTGTCCGTAGGCCACACTTTAGCACTATCATGGGTGCCAGGGAATGTCCAAGTTCGGCTTCACACACTTTAACGCTTCCATGGGCATCAGGGAGTGTCCATATTTGCCACCGTCGCATTTCAAAGATACCCTCGCCACAATCTCAACCACAACCACCACCGCAATCTCAACCACAACCACAACCGCAATCTCAATCTCAATCTCAATCTCAATCTCATACTCTTTCCACACTGACCATTACTCTTTCCACAATGACTAACACCCACATATATGTACCACTGACCCCACATGAATGATATGCACTTAAACATAAGCAAAACGCTGAATTAAAGGAACAACGCGCGTACGGGGATTGATAAGTCATAAAATAATGTTTTAATCATTCAAACATAACCAATAGAGTTCTGATTAACTAAATTTCCCAAACAGAACCTTAACAGTACTTAAAAGTTGAACCAAATAGTCCCTTAAATACAAAACAGACAAAAACCACAAACTGAAAGATCGTGCGCGCGGGCCGCTCGCGCGATAGATCGCTCGCGCGGGCCGCGCGCGCGATATGCCCATTTTTCCTTTTCTTTTATAAAACTTTTCTGTCTGCCTGGGGAATCGAGGGTCGCGTGCGCGGATCGCTCGCGCGAAGGGTCGCTCGCACGGGCCGCTCGCGCGATCTTCGTGCGCGCGATCGTGGCGCGAGATGAAGCAGAGGCTTCATCTTCTCCGCAGAAACTGCTCTGTTTCAGTAAAACAGGGTCTATTTTGACCCATTTCAAATCTGTAAGTATATAGATCATATAGTTTATGGTTCTCTTCGTTTTTCCACAAGGATTAAGAATCCATTATCAATTTAACATGATTCTAACTATAACTCTTAAATTTTATGAAAGATTAAAAGAGGACAAAACTTAATTTCTAATATACTTTCTCATGTGAATAAATTAGGCTTTAAAACTTCAAACATAGCATAAATGATGTATAATCTTTCATAATCATCTCTAAAAACGGATTTTGGTTAAGTTTGAAAAATCCAAGTTTCTAAGCTTTGAAATTCAAACGTGTGATTATCAATGGAGATTAACAATTGCATACACTCAAGTAGTAACTAAGCATGAATTACATTTAAGAGTGAGTTAATAATACTCACAGTGATATAGATTGAAGAAGTTGTTGAGAAAGATATAAGAATTTAGCAACCAAATAAAAGCTTCAAGCTTTAAGCTATGGAGAATTAGGAGCTCTTCTCTTTCTAAAATTCTGAAATTAACTCTCAAGCTCTCTCTCTCTTTTCTCTCTGAATGTAGAAGTACAGAATGTGTGTAATTGAGAGAGTATATGGTGTATATATATAGTTTTCAAATTTCTAATTGAACTAATAATCAAAAAATACACAGATACATACATTCGTATACACATTCTCAGATGTTTTGAAGAGCCAAGTTAGGCTAGTAGGGGTCAAAGAAAGGGTGTTTGGGAATTAAGCTTTTGGCACAAAAATAACATACACATAGATTAGTTTTCCAAACAAGGCCTTATCCAATGATTGATTTCCATAAATGGAAATAAACTGTATGTCACATCTAGCTTTACATCACTTCCAACATCTGTGGAAGTTTAGCACAGCGCGGACAGTTTTGGAAGTAAACTGGTATTTTCGTGGCGCGGTGGTCGTCACAAAAATACAGAAAATTCATTTTTACGTAAGAAATGATTTTCTGGTTTTATAAAAATACTGATTGAATTAAAAGTAAACATTTCCACCGTTTTAAAAATGCAGATTTGAAATCCCACACAGGCATTACTAACTTTTGTAAAAAAATTACAATTTGACCCCAAAAGAAATTTAATTGTGAAATAAAACAAGAAATCAGTTTTAACATACAAGAATTGTAAAAATGAGATTAACAATACAGATTAATCATGGAAATTCAAATTGAATTTAAATATGTCAAATGCAATTACAAGAAATTAAATGAAAATGCAGGTTATTACAAACACCTTTTTCAGCTCTAACTTTTACCTAGGTGCCCTTTCGGGTTTTCAACCTAGCGAGCTTTTTCTTTTCTTTTCTTTTTTTTTTCTTTCTTTTTTTTTTCTTTTTGAAAGTAGAGATGAAACTCACTGAAATGTTTGGCTACCATCAAGGACCAAGTCCGCACAGGTTCGCATGGCTATAAATTGGGTTGGGCCCAAGGCTCTGAAATGGTAGAAATGGTGGAAAGGGTGTTGGACAAGCCCCAAATCAGTCTCAAGTATGTCTTTTCAAGATTTGAGCAAAAGCATCTTTAAATTCTTAAAGTAAGACTATTCAATTCTCGGCTCTTCATCGGTGTCGGCGCAAAATTGACTTTGACCTCTCAGGATTTTTTGTTTGAGTAAAATATATATATATATATATTTTTTTTAGCACAGTAATATCCATGGTAATTTGAAAAGTGACACTTTAATTCAGCGATTCATGCATCTATGACTAGGCACATTAGATTAGGCAAAATGATACTTCATTCCATCAGTAGAGAAGGATTACAGACTCATTAACAACTCGATGACAGACAGACTCGACCACAAGATTAAACTTGAAATAGACAAAACATAGGACATACTCATCTAGACTCGACCTGGTCCCAAATGGAATGTCACAGTGACTCGCTTATTCTTTTTATTTCTTTTTCTAAAGAGCATCTTCATTTGGTTTTCTAGCAAGAGTCCCAATCACCATCACTTCACTTGCACAGGTTCAACATTCATGGTCCCCAGCGAAGGGGATCATTTAAACTGATAGGTCAAGGGTTGGTCCAGACCGAGGTAGTGGATTGGGTTGAGGTGCGGCGCATCATCTAAGAGATCCTGAATTGAGTGACGGAGCCTCTTACAGTTGTCGGTCTCATGGCCTTGGTCTTGGTGGTAATCACAATACTTGGATTCATTGTACCCAGAAGGTGGGTGATTAGGAGGCTTACTGGGCTCCAAAGGTACAAGGTGGCCCTTTTGAACAAGGTGACTGAGAGCGGAGGATAAGCTCATGTCAAGTGGTGTGAAGACTCTTTGGTTTCCTTTCTTATGCCTCTTACTGTAATCATTTTGTCTTGATGATGGGCTTAAGGCATTGACATCCAGGCTCTCTTGATCTTCATCAAAGGTATGGGGTCTCTTCTCCTTTTTCAGTGACCCAGCTCCATTGATCTTGCCTTCACAGATAGCATCCTCGATTCTAGTCCCAACCTCAAACAACTCTTCGAATGTTGAGATGGACTGGTAGAATAGTTTTTCATGGTATACTGGTTGCAGGTTCTTGACCAGCATACATACTTGCTCTTTCTCAATAGGCTTGTGGATCATTTGGGCTACTTTATTCCTCCATCTGCTCAAGAATGCAGCGAAGGACTCATTGAAATTCTGCCTAGTAGTTTCCAGATCTCGGATGGTGACATCAAGCTCTTGGTTGTAGGAGTAGTGATCAATGAAAGTTCTAGCAACATCTTCCCAAACTCGGGTCTTGGAAGTTTCAAGGGTTAGGAACCAGGATAGTGCGGCTTTCTGGAGGGTTTTAGGGAACAGCATAGCTATGTGCTCACGGGTGCAGCCCATTGACTGGAAAATGCTTATACAAAACTTCACGTGGCTCTTCGGATTTCCAGTTCCGTCAAAACGGTCAATTTTAGGCATCTTGAAGTTCTCGGGTAGCCTCACCTTGTTGGGCTCAAACAATCCTTCCAGATCTAACATGTAATCGTCGACCCCCTTACTCTTCCTTAGTATGTTCTCAAGCTTGTCGACCTTGTCCATTTTCTCTTGGAGCTTTTTTTCATATGCAGGCAGCGGGACCCCTTGAAACCATTCTTCTTCTCCATTATTTTCGGGAGGCGGTCCAAATCCAAGTGGTGGTGGTGGTGGCATGAACCCAGGTGGGTACTGTGGCTGCTGTTGCCGGAACTCTTCCATAAATTTTAGAACTTGAGTCAGCCGATCTGACTGTTCAGTGACCTTGGCTTCCAAAGTTTCTTGATTCATGTTGAATTTTCTCGGCGGACTGATTCTAACCAAATGACTGCTCGGACTTCTGACCCAGGATGGGGATCTCAGAGGCTGACTTTGGGAATCTATAATGACCTGTAGATTCGAGAGGAGTGTATCAGATTCTGATAGTGATGACTAGAGAGACAATGACAGTGATGTTAAGGAAGATGGACCGGCTTATGTACAGACTGACTGAGATAGTGTGCGCAGACTGATGAGAATGGCGCATGCACATGAGACAAGCATGCAGATGCAAGCCCTAATCTATATGATGCTCCTATTTCTAACAGATAGTAGTTAAACAAATAAGGTCCTAGCCATACAGAGTGTGCTAACCTTACTTTCCAGTATGATCACCAAGGGATAACAGGAATTTCCAGGATACTTCGGGATTTTGGACAGAGTTTCTAGGAGAAACAGGGATTCAGAAGATTCGGAGAAATTTCTAGAAGTCATTTGAGTTTCTAGGAGAAATAGGGATTTCTGGTTGATTTGGACTGAGCTTCTAGGAGAAACTGGTATTTTGGGCATTTCTGAGAAATGTGGATAGAGTTTCTAGGAGGAACAAGTACTATGGGTATTTCTGAAAAATTTGGATAGAGTTTCTAGGAGAAGCAAGTATATCTAGGCATTTCTAGGTGATTTGGGCAGAGATGCTAGGATTTTTGGAGAATCCGGGAGATTTGGGCAGAGCTTCTGGAAAAACAGGTATAATTGGGTAAAGTCAGATAGAGTTTCTGGGAGAAACAAGTATATCGGAGTTTCTGGAAGAAATTGAGATTTCTGGCTAATCTGGGGAGAAATAGGGATTTCTAGGATATCTAGGTGATTCGGACAGAGTTTCTAGGAGAAACAGGGATATCCTAATGAGTTGGGTAGGGTTTCTGGAAGAAATAGGGATATACGACGGGAATAGGTGATGATGGTGATCATACTGTCTAGCAAGTTTTCATACTCCTATGTTTTAGGACCAACAAACAAGGTTTGCGGTGTATATCTTTGTAAGCATGGAGCAGACATCTTTGTTCTGGTGCCTAGGCAGGTCAACTCAATGTGATCACATGTGAGTGATTGCCTTGGGGATCGTAAGAAAGAGGTTCTGCCTCATGCCACATCAGCATCTACACCGCGCAGGTAATCCCACCAGGGCATACAGCAGTTATATTATATTGTCCTATCTGGAAAGATAAATCAACAGCCGTATGAAAGGTTCTACAGGAATCTATATGCAAAGGCTGGGTTTAGTCAAAGAGGGTCCGTTAACGAGAGTTCCAATATACCGTCAGGGAGACAGTACGGAGGTTTTTACTCTTTTTGATATACCTTGGAAGGTACAGTATCAACGGTGACTTATGCCCTGGCACAGCAAGACCTGAACAATGTCAGCGCCGCGTTTCAGACACAGTCGGGAGGGGAAATGCAGAGTGCAATGCGGTGAACCAGACACAGTAAAAGATGATTTTAAGGATGCTTCTTATGAGTCAAACCTCTGTATTATTTTGTTTTAAAAATAAATATCTTCAGTGGAGTCGCCAGATTGTGGACACCGGGTTTCCGCCTCTTTTGTTTGGTTTTTGAAACTTGTTTGAAATTAAAGAAAGAAAATGGTCTGTTGAAAACAGATACAGAGTCGCCACTTGGTCTTTAAGGAACCAAGAAACCTAATTTGACTCACCCAAGCGGATAAGGGCACCGGCCCTTCATAACCAAAGAACTTGGTTCGGGGTTTTGGTACGAGAGAGGAAGGAGCCTTTGTCGCGACTAAAACACCCTCAACTCGCCCCGTCTTTCGACGGGCCTCAATTAGCATCCAAATAATCATCTTCTACTATGTTTGGTTCGACAATTAATATTTATGATAAGTATATTACATTGCATAAGAATCTTGAAATTGGAAGATTAAAAGATAAGATATCATTCATAAGATCTAAGCCAAATATCATACAATGTAAAGTGAAAGATCACACAAATAAACCTAGGAAAAAATCGTCTAATCATATATCAAATAATCAAGACTTCCTAATCTAAAAGGGGGGATATGAATTGTTCTTGAAACAAATAATCAAAGAATCAAAGTATGTTTAGCAAGCTAGAATGATGCATGTTATTCTTTGAGAAAAGAAGACCTCTCGATCCCCGGGACGGATGAGAAAGGATGATTAGATCAAAGGGGAAGCATGAATGTGTGATCGAGTTCATTCCTTATAATCTTCTTAGATTAAGAGTTACAAAAACCCCAAATCTTGCATGAACGCAATGTATGTTTCTAAAATGTGCAAAGGTTGTAGTGTGTTTTGGGTATATGGATTCCTAGAGTGACTTAGAAGTCTAAAATGTGTATGAATGAATGAATGAAATTAACATGGGATATGTACAAATGTAGTATGAACTACTTCCTAAGATATGAACTAATTTGGAATGCATATGAGCATCAAATCAAAGAATGAAAGTTGAAATGTGCTTGCTGTGAATAGTGGACAGAACAGTAGCATGATCTTTTGAAATTTGAAAAGAGGGGTTAGGAATGTTTTCAATGCATGATTTTTTATGGAGATCTTCCTTATTGTGTCTAGAACACAACCAATCTTGGATAGCTATCAAAGATTGAGAGAAATCATATAAATAATGAAGGTCTCTCAGAAACAGAGTCCGTACTGTCGACTAAAATGTTGAAAAATCTTAGAAAATGAAAACTAATGATCTAGAGGTCCATTTTATACAGAAAGTTCCCTAAGACATTGAGGTTTAAGGGAAAAATAAGTTAGGACCATCCCTTTTGGAAAAGTTTTCTGTAAAACAAGTTGGAAGTGGCCCTAGCTGCTGTGACAGCAAAGACAGAATGTCTGGAAGGAATGTTTGGGTCCAAATGGACCATTTCCAAGTACTTCCAAGTCAAACCAAAAATCATGGGTGTTCTCCAATGAGTTAGGAAGACTTTTCAAGTGGCCTTGTATCCATATGTTGAGTATTGAGTTCTAGAGAAATCTTTGAACTCAGCTCACTCACTGTTTTGACTCCTTATTTTGAAGATTTTGGAGAAAACAAGATTTTGTTTCTTGAAACCAAAAGGAGAGGGATTGAGAGGGGTTTTGAGATAGATGTTTTGAAAGCATATTTTCAATACTCAATAAGGATTATAGCCACTTAAAATTCCAACATCAAACTCATCATCAAGAACCTCCAAGATTGTTGGAGAGATTTATTTTATTTTGAGCATAATTTCAAGAATACCTTGGAGGTATTGAAGTTATGATCATCATCTATCAAACATGTTTTTGAGGTCAAGAGCTACTATCCATAAGGATTCACTCACCCCAAACTTCATGTCATCACTTAGATGATGATGAGCTAGTAAGTAAATAAAGAAAAATAAAAAGAAATGAGGTAAGAAGGGATGAACATATATATAAACAAGCAAGTAAATAGCAATCAATAGATGATAATCAATGTGATTTTGGACTTGTAGCTTGGTGTTTCACTCATAGATTTTGACATTTGGACATGGAAGTAGCTTCCTATCTCATGAATGCTCAAGAATGAGGGTTGGAGTGGACTTTGAATGTGAAGTATATAGAAGGATGATGGAAGAAAACAAGAATAAAACTCACTTTCTTATGGAAAATCAATGGGAGAAGCTCCCTTTCTCTCTTCTAAACCTATCTCTATCTCTCTTCTTCTCTACAACTTTTCAATCTTTGCACTTGGCCCCCCTAAAATGAAGAGCAATGGAGGGTTTAAATAGGCCAATTTGGGGGTGGTTTTGGGGTTTTAGAAGTACTCCCATTGGTCCCAAACAACTGTGAACACAAAACTATGTCGTTTTCGCTTTCAATTAATCAAATTGGACCCCCAAAAAAATTGAAAAAATAGACTCTGCGAGGGTTGAGTGCCGCGGCGACACTGCTCCTCAGACGCCCAAAAATTTATGTTTAGGACCCCAGAGGTTCCGGTATTCGCGAAAAGGCCCTATTTTGTCCAAAATTCACAGAAAATGCATACAAACTCCAAATTGAGGTTGTGATATACCGTTGGAAAGGTAATGGAGTCTAATTTACATAAAAAAAATAGTTCGGGGATAGGTCACTTTGAAAAGTTTTGCGGTATTCGCGATAAAGGCCGATTTGATCGCCTTTTTTGCCTTTGGAAATTTATAATAAATTCATTTTAAATCCAGAAATTATGTGCGATATACCGTTGGAGAGCTATTGACCTCTAGTATCCATGAAAAATGTTTGAAAATTGTTTCGGTGCCCCGGTTCTAAAGTCAAATTTTGGTCAAACTGGTCAAACTTGGGATTCCCGGGAAGTTCCGGAAACCTCTGGGAGTTCCCGGGAGCTGATGTTTTCGCTCAATTTTCTTTTGAAACTCGTTTTAACACTTTTCTCATGATTTAAAATGATTCTGGTGAATTCAGACGATTTTAGTCAAACTTGGTCAAACCTGGTCAAGCCTTGGTCAAACCGGTCAACGGGGACTTTCCGGGAACTTTCGAGACTTCCGGGGGTCTCTGGGAGCTGACGATTTCATCCGATTTCTCTTAAAAACTCATTTCATCGCTTTTCTTACGACGTAGCATGTTTCCAGAACTTTTGGTCCAAATCTGGGCTTCTGGGCTTTCAGGGGCATTTTAGTCATTCTGAGCATTCTGAGAGATGGAACTAACTTCCAAGAATCCTTTTAAGTCTTTTTCGATCATTGTGAACCATCAAGCTATGGGCCTCCTAAATCTGATAGCCGAAAAAATGGGGTGTCTACAAGGGGCAATGCCCTTTCTTTACTTTTTTTTTTTTTAGAAGGAGGGGTTTGAAGGAGGGTGGGGTCCAGAGGTGGAGAGGGGGCCGAAGGAGTGGAGCCCCAAGGGGGGGCCCCAATCCCCTTTTTATTTATTTATTTTTTATTTTATTTAAAGGAATTACATGCGTTGCATGCATATGAATAGAGCAAATGTGAAATTGTAATGCAACCACGTGTCAGTTTGATGAGAAAAATTGTAATTTGCTGATAGAAATTGGAACTTGATGATAAAATTTGTAATCATGTGACAAAAATTGTAACCATATATGATGACCAAAAAATAAAATTGTAACTTGGTGACAAAAAAAAAGTATATATATAAATATGTAACCACAATGACAAAAGTAGTGACTTGATGACAAGAGTTGTAATAATTGTGACAAAAATTGTAGCCACAAGTAAGGGGGTAAAAGTGAGTAGCAGCAAAGAAGGGGGCGATGGAGAAATATATATATATATATATATTGTATGGTGGTGAAACCCATGGAGAGAGAAAGTGGTGAGTGAAAGGAAGGAGTACTAAGTGATTTGTGAACATTTTTAGGAGCTGCAAAAGAGGGTCACCGCAAATGAGGGGACGAAGGTGAGTAGCACCGAGTGAGGGGTAAAGGTGTGGGCAGAGGTCCCCTGTGGTCAAAGGTTCTAAAAATTACCTGGGGTGTAATGCTTACTCAAGATATGTACCAATAAAATAATTCATTATTTAAGTGGGGCAGAAGTATAAGGTTGATTTCGAATGGGGGAGCCAAGCTTAACAAGATTTTTTTTTTATATTTTATTTTGGGGTATGGAACTTCAGAAAGGGGTGCGAAGATTTCGTTTTATTTTATCAAGGATTCTTTAAAGAGGGCCACCTCTATTTATTAAAGAGAGGGCCTTTATTTTGGCCATCAGATTGTGTTTAAAAATTGTGAAATGATAAAACAGCTATTAATGAAAACACAATTCGACGGCCAAAACACAGGTCCTCTCTTTAATAAAAAGAGGGCGCCCTCTTTAGAGCCTGACTATTTATTTTATATATATATATACACATAAATTTTTGTACTTGGGGAGGTAGGTCAATGAAAGTAAAATTTTTTTTTTTTTTTGGGCTAGGGTCCGAAGGTCATTGGGGGGAGGGGTTAGTAGGCCAATGATAGAGTGTTAATTTTTTTTTTGTTAGTAGGGGCCGGAGGCCTTTGGGGGGGTGTAGTCTTGGATAGGTTTTATTTTTTTTTTTTTTTTTGTATATACATATTATAAAATATATATATATATATATATATATAATAAGGGAGGAATGGGTTTGTATCCCCCCAAGACAAAGATAAAGAAGGGCTAGGATTGAATTTGGAATGTTTATCTTTAAAGACAAACAACGGCCGAGATCAACCCAGTTTTTTTTTTCAGTTTCAAATTTCAAACATAGTAACACAATAACCCATACAGTCATACTCTCTCTCTCTCTCTATCTATCATCTGTTTTCTCTCACACACCCTCTCTCTCGTTCTCAGTCTCTCTCCCTCTCTTTTACTGCCCGCTAATCTCTCTCTCTCGCTGCTTTTGAAATCCCACCACCCACTACCACAGCCGAACCTCCACCTTCCTGCGCCTGCCAGCTTGTGCTTCCCCCCTCTTGGTAATCTCTCTCTCTCTCTCCCCCCTCTCGGTAATCTCTCTCTCTGCCTATCTATCTATCTATCTATCTAATTCTCTAGGGTTCCTAAATTCTTTTTTTCAACAAATTTTCAGGCCATTGAAGAAACCTAGGGCTCCATCTGAAAAGTTGGGCTGAGGCAACAGTTGGTAAACAGAGCTCTTTTATCTGGTGATTTCCTCTTCATTACCTATTGGTTTAGCTTCTTATTATTTTTTTTTTTTTTAAATTTTTAGTAGTTTAGCAGGAGGGGAACCTTAAGATGTTTTACTCTAGCCTTGAAAAAGAGATTGGCTACACTTTGATACTGTGTTATCCTGATCAAAGTTGGTAAGCAGAGCTCTTTTATCTGGTGATACTTGAAATTATGTTGCTGCTAATTTTTTTTGTTACATTTGTATGAAGGGTAGAACTTTCTTCGTCAATTTTCTTGGTTATGTGATTTTTCAGTTATCGTTGTGTCGTTTACCTTTTTTTTGTGTTATCCTTTTCTTTGCGCCGTGGGATTTATGACTTTAAGATTTTGGTGTCTTTTCTATCTGCTATGGTTCCGAAATTGGAATTCAGTGTGTATTTGCATTTTATGACCAAATATTTGCCTTTTTCCTAATAGTTGTCAAGCCGGCTTAGGAACATAGCTTTAACAACATAGCTTTAACAACTTCTTGGCCAGGTAGCTTAGCAAATGAATTGCACCTAAAAATTGATATCTTGGCCAGGTAGCTTAGGAATATCGTTTGATTTGAAAATTGATATTTTAAACCCCTTTGTTCTCTTAATTTTGTAGTTCCTATGATATTTTAAACCCTTTTGAGTTAGACTTTGAAGAAATAAGAAAATTGTTGGTAAATCTCCTGTGAACAACGTGTGCATGTAACTATCTATATAAGTGGAGAGCATTTTTCACAACCCAAAAACTTCTCACTTGGTGTATAGTTCAGCAAAAACACTGGTGGGTCATTAACTGTCAGAGCAGTTATTAGAAGAGGTAATATGTTCTCTCTCTCTCTCTTTCTCTCTCTCTCTCTCTCTCTCTCTCTCTCTTACCTAATAAAAATATTTACTTGCTTTTGTAGCTGATTTTGAAAGTTGTAGATAGTCATACTAGAATGTCCTTAACATTGTATTTGTATGATTGGGTTTTCTTGGGCTTTCATGCTAGACTGTTATTCTGAAATTCTAAAATTAGCATGGTTACATCCGTTTGGCATCGTTGTCTCTATTAGGATTTTGTGAAAGTGTATAAAGTCATGATTTTTCATTAAAATTCGTCAAAAAATGAGGCAATTTTTGGTGATAAATTGATGAGTTGTTACCAAATTTTTCAAAGCTTGGATAGGAAACTAATTGTGTAAACATTTTTTTTCCTTTTTTATTAAATCTGGTAGTGCCTTTGGACTCATTGTAGAGCCTGCTGGGTAAGTATTCTCCCTATTTTTCCTGTTTCTTTCTCTATGTAAACACAAAATTATAGGAAATGAACCTGGTGTATCCAAGCATTTGACTACTGACTTTGAAATTATACATTTATATCCCAGCATTTTTCTTTTCTATTTTTTTTTCGGTGGCTACGTTCAGTCAAGCACAAAGTTCATCATCAACTTTGGCCACTAGGTTTGGCATCAAACATTTGAAAAACACATTGTACTTTTCTTAAGTTTTATCAATATTGAGCTTTGCATTTCAACCAAAAAAAAAATAAAAAGGGTGGTGGGGTGGTTAGGGAAGAAGAAGAAGTCAGACGCAATGATTTTCAATGTAAGAGAACTTGATTGGGCATGATCTTTTATTTGCATAATTACCTTTTTGGAGCATTCTAGCCAGCGTCTAACATTTCAATCACCTATTCTGATGGGAAAACTTGCAACCAGGTAAATAACTTTTTCTCATGTAAATGATGTTTACATTTTCTCGATAGCTAAATCACTTTTTTCTATATAATTCTCGCCCTTCTGTTCAATTTTTCAATCCAATTTTTCTATCTTTCTGACGGATCAAATGGGCATAAACACGTGGGTTTTTTTTATTTGTCAAATTGTTTTTTTCATTTCTTTCATTTTCAAGTATTTCAAGTACATATAGACTCGATGTCTAGAATGTATCCATTCCATTTCGTTCTTATCCTATTACTAGAGAGTGGGAAGATTGGTAGGCAGGGGTTGCTCAACTACAAGGCAACTTAGGTGACCGCCTAAGGCCCCCAAAATATTAAGGCCCCAATTTTCGTTAGAGGGCTGATGAAAAAGGGAATGCTGGTAAACATCTTATACATTGCATTGTGAATTGGATTTGCCAATTCCTTGCCTGAAACATATAGGGGGTGGGGGGTTGCAATTGGTAGTTTGCAAGGGTTGGAAATGTTTCCAGATAGACAAATGGACTGCTTTTGATTCTAATAATTTCAGTTTATTTCAGTCATGCATAGGGACTATTTTCCTTTAGGCTCTGTTTGGTGTTGTTCTCTAAATCCATATGTTTATGACATTTGTTTCATTGTTACGCTTAGGCAAACGTTTTTTTTTTGTAGTGACCGCCACCAAGCTGATGTGCCCGCTACATTTCTGCATGGGAGAGAAAATGTAAGTATTGTGGAATTGTCATGATCAACTACTAAATCTTATTTGCCATAAATTGATTTTTTTTTCTCTGTTTGTTTTGTATTGCAAGGATTTTCTAAAATCCAAGCAACTTGAATCCAGGTATCTACGCGGGTGCGTGCAACCATACCGCGCGCTCACACACAAACACACACATGACACACCTGTTATAGAAAAAGCACATAGAAAAGTGAATCTTTTGTGGGTTGCCTGGAATTTGTTGAAAAGCATTTGATTTGAACATTTCAAGATTTTTGTTGAAAATCAGCAAATAGGTGACATAAAATTGGAAAAATGGATGAACTTCAGGTCTTTTCTTCTTCTGCTGCTTCTTTTTTCCCTTCCTTCTTCCCTCTAAATTAGAAGTAGAAAAGGATGGAGCTTAACTTTAAATTTGGTGATGGTGCTCAGGAGTGAGAGAGAGCTTTTGGGTTGTGGCAAAGAATTCAATGTGTTGTCTTTGCTTTATCATATTTACCTTCTGTTGAAATTTGTGAAATTAATTTTGTGCATGTGTTTTCTCTTTCTTATTTAATCAACCAAATATGATTTGGTTTAGTTCTGGGAAAAATGCATACATGCAATACTCTTGATAAGTGGAAGTGTGGAAATACAGCTTCAAGTCCAATTGTGTATATGCTTCTTCTTTTTATTTTTTGTTGATAAAACTCAGATTGGTGGATGTGCCAATGTTAATAGGTGGGCATTCAGTTGCCGATGGTAGATACAACTTTCCATCTCTTGGTATTGACTCCAAGTTAGGCATACATATGGAACACTGAAAAGATACTAAAATTTCAGGCCCAAGTTATTACGTGCAGTATAAATTTAAATTTCTTCTATTTGGTGACATGAATGTTTCATTAGGCATACGGATGGAACACTGAGGTATAATTTCTCTGCCATTGAAAGAAGATCATATGAGGTATAATTTCTTAAGAGCTTTTAATGAAAAAGATGAAAGTTCCATTTAGAAATATTGTTCACATCTCAAGATAATGCTTAAGAACACGTATTTGATCATTCCCAAAATTCATAGTAGGAAAATCATATTTTTGTGGAATAAATCTAAGCATTATAGAAAGTGCTAAGTGTTAAATATATTGTTGGCTAATTAGAATCTTGAGATTGATGATTATGTTGTTTACAATCCCACTTCTTTTTTTTTCTTTTTTTTTTTGTCTACCTAACTGGTTTTTTTTCTATTGGTTTTGAAAAAGCTTGCTATTTTGATTAGTGAATGAATCTGACATTTTGTGCTGTCTTCTTCATTTGTAATTTTGCAGAATTTGATAACATGGGAGATCCTCAATTTTGTAGAGGTGATTCCTTTGGATGCTTTTGAGACGTGGAGACACCGAGTCTTCATTTACCATCAAAGAGCATAGTACTTCCTTCTATCATCTTTGATAACCTTTGATGATATTTATTTATGCTCAATTGTGATCGCAACCCATTTCCTGTAGTTTTAACACATTCTGTATTATGTTTAGGCAAGGCAACAAATTGGGAATAAATGAATAATGTATTGTTGTGGGTTTGTAGAATGCCTATACTGGTCCTGGAGTTATTTGTATTGCCACTGTAGTTCAATATTCACACACGAAATTGTTTGTAAATATATTGTCATTATTTGTCCAAAAGTGTCAACGGCACGCAAAGTTATCAAGTGCTGCACGTGGAGTTAGTTGCCGATGTCACATCATTATAATTATTTTGTGGTGCCTTTAGACACGGGTTATACCTAGTATATATATATATATATATAAAAGAGGTAAAGATAGAGTGAGATGGACTACCATATGGGGTAGCTACATGCATGGGCTGAGTCAGTAATTTTAGTTAAGAGGGCTTAAGTTATACAGGGGTACAGGGACAGCGCCCCGAGACGATTTTTTTTTGGAGTCTATTTATATATAATTGGCGATTTTTTTTAGGGATATGCTTATAATATGAGACTAATTGATGACACGTAAATATGTATACAGTGTTTTTCAAAATTTTAGGGGGACCTAGTTCTAAAACGCATAAAATTTTCACAGTAAAAGTGCAATTTTTAAAATTTTAGACGTCTTTCCTCTTGAGTTGTATATACCTATATATCAATATAAATACAGTTGATGGCACTAAATTGAACCTTGTACTCCTTTGATGTTTTTTTTTTAGTTTGATGACATGGAAAAAACTATAATGACCATAATAAAAATTGGAAAAATGTGGTTTTCTAGCATCCATACGAGATATTTTTTTTTTACTATCATGATAAAAATTGTAACTATGACAAAAGTATATGATTGGACCAAAGTTTGGTTTGGACTCAAATTTGGCGAAGCTATGTAGTGTCGTGCGTGTTTGACACTTTTAACACATTATTGAATGAGTAAATGGTAAGAAATGTCATGGAAATGCTTTATAAAAAATGCAATGGTGCGACAGGCCTGAAATTGTTTACATGTAAGCACTTAAACCATAAGAGACTTATCAATATGAATCCAGCACACTTCACGAGCATGTGAGTTTCCTTATTCACTTGAGCTTGGTATATAATTGGACCATGGGAAATTATTTAGTATGAAAAATATATGCTGCACATGTTTGACTTTTTGATTGAAAAAAATATATATGACTTGTCATAATTTCTGATACGTCCAGAAATATTCTGCTAAAGTCAAACCGTCACGTCAGCAGCGAAGACTCGGACTATCTGAAATGGGCGCTTATGGCCCACCAATCCTGAGGTCTTTCGACTATTACCGCCCGGGGTATTCGCACAGCCCGGGCATGCGGCGCAGTAGCTCTCCACGAGGTGCAGTACAACAACCAAGCCACACAGCAGTTTCCTTATCTGGCCAGAGCTCGATTAAGGAAAAGTCTACAGTTTCCTAAACCGCTTAGGGAACTCTCCTAAATTTGTGATGATTGATTGCAATCAGATTAAGATTCCAAATCTGATTGTTACCATGTACATGCAGACTCTTATACCTATAAAAGGGACCGCCTGCCCTCTTTGCAAGGGTCGCATTCTTAACTTAGAGAATAGCTGCTCATACTAATTTCATATGCATATACCCGACCGGTCTTACTGGTTGTGCCGCCCAACTGTTGGCTCATCAGGCCCGCGGTGATCTGCTAGTGAAGCGCACTGACGCACCCGTGGACATAGGTCACCTCATTAACAGGGCCGAACCACATACAACTGATTGTGTCACAATATCTCTCTCTGAATCTCTCTTACCAATTTTGGCATCATCAGTTTGGCACCGTTTGTGGGAAACGATAAGTTTTTTACCAACAAATTCCTTGACTGATCAACATGCCACCCAAGACGGGCAAGAAAAATACCGTTCTGGTTGGTCAGGAGAACTTGCAACTTGAGCAGTAGGCCGCCTCCATGACCAACGGCAAACCCAGCAGCAAATCGAAGCGCTGTTAGCCCTGCAGGAGAAGCGCCCTCAATCAGAGAACCAGACCAGGAAGAGTGCCCCCAATTGGGAGCCCGCAAGAGTCCAGAACCATACCCACTCTGCGCCGGTATACCCGTCGGATTGGGAACACGCCCGGGATGGTGACCATAGCAGAGCACCCAGGAGGCAAGCTTGGACCAATCCTCGTCGGGTGGAAGATGCCAGAGACATCATCAACAAGCGACACGCCACCAAGAGGGACGGGCCAGGGCCAAAGCTCGAGGAATCAGCCAAAGACCCTCTGGCCCAAAGCCGAGGAGATCTTAGATATACGATTACCCGGAGCCGGGTCCTATCCCTAAGATCAACACACTTGAAAGAAAAAGCCTCGTCGTCTGACTTATCGCTAGGACATTGAAAGGAATCCCGAGCGGGAAGACGTGAATGCTCAAATCCAGGGCTTGCAGAAACAGATCGAGCAACTGAGCCGCAAGCAGCGTCATGACCATACCAACACTTAGACCGAGTCGCCCTATACCGCCCGGATCACCAGATTCCCTATCCCGCGAAAGTTTAAACCACCGTATCTCAGTTCTTATGATGGAATAGGGAGCCTAGAGGGTCATATTCGCACCTACAGGGCCCAGATGACGCTGGTCACCACTGTCGACGAATTACTGTGCCTAGCTTTCCCCATCACCCTCAAAGGGCCAGTCGTGCAATGGTTCTATGCCCTTAAACCTCGAACGGTGGATGACTTCAAGACGCTGAGCAAGCTTTTCATTAGTAAGCTTGTAGGGATGCTCGACCGTTCACAACCGGACACTCAGTTATTGACTGTCAAGCAGCGCAAGGGCGAATCCCTAAGGGAGTATGTGGACCGCTTCAATCAGCAGAGGCTCTAGATCCGTAATTTGAACGAAACATCAGCCATCATGGCCTTCTGCTCGGGAGTTCAACACACCAAGGTTGCTACGTCGTTCCATCGAGATCGATCGGCAACCCTGGTGGAGCTCTTAGAGAGGGTCGGAAAGTATATAAACAAGGAAGAATTTCTGAAGTCCAAACGCACAGACTTCGTGGGAGACGAATCCTCAAAAGCCAAGCGGAGGCGTGAGGGCTCTGAGAAGGGCCCGGTAAAAAAACCCAGGCAAGACCAGCAGAGAGGATGCTGGGATTAGCCCCAGATCGCTTTCACACCTCTGTCTTGACCAATCCACAAAGTCATGGCCGCCGCCGAGGCGCAGAGGTAATTTCAACAACAGGCAAAACGAAAAGCCCTGTCCGGAAAGAGGAATCGGGATAAGTTTTGCCGCTTCCATAGAGACCACGGTCACGACACAGAGGATAGCTTCAAGTTAAAGATAGCCATAGAAAAAATGATCGAGCAGGGTCATCTTGCAGAATACGTCACGACAGATGGACGGCCTGCGCAAGGAGCCTGAGCTCCTAGTCAAATACAACCCCTTGGTTAAGTCAACGTGATCTCTGGAGGAACGTCGGGCAGCAGAGACTCATAGTCGGCAAGGAAGAGGCATGCACGGGCATCCTGGGCGGATGTCTGGTAAGTCTAATCTACTAGCTCCCCGCTAGCTGACATATTGACATTTACCTCCGATGATTCGCAGGGCATCTACTGCCCCTATGATGACCCATTAGTTGTGAAGCTCTCCATAGCTAATTACGTGGTCAAAAGGGTGTTAGTGGACACAGGTAGCTCGACCGATATCATGTTCGTGTCAGCGTTTGATCAGCTCGGGATGTCCAGGGATTGGTTCCGTCTAGTAGCCACTCCCCTGGCGGATTTTAACGGATCCAGCACCCAGCCGCTCAGTACCATGGAGCTCCCTGTTCTTATGGGAGCTTACCCTCAACAGATCTCCTTGTTGGAAAACTTTGTAATCGTGGAGGCCCCATTTGCCTACAATGTCATTCTCGGAAGGCCTATACTCAACAAAGCCAGGGCCGCCGTCTCTACTCATAGCCTGATAGTTAAGTTCCCGACCCCTCATGTACCCGGGAGCCTGCGTGGAGATCAGGCGACTGTCCGGAGTTACTATGTCAGTTCCCTTCGCCGGGAAGTCATCACAGAAACATTGAACGTTTAGGAGATGGACCCGAGGGATCAGAATGATAGAGTGGGCCCGATCGAAGAACTGGAACAAGTGGCATTGAACCCACAACTCCCAGACCGAACGGTCAGCATCGGTACCCTGTTGGAGTCCCGCCTTAGGGAGAAGCTAATTCAATTCCTGTAATAGAGTCAGGATGTGTTTGCCTGGTGTCATGAAGACATGCCTGGGATTGACCCCCGGGTAATGTCTCATCGACTCAACGTCAAAATCGATTCCCGGCTGGTGAAGCAGAAAAGACGGGGCATAGCCCCCGAGAGGCAAAATGCAGTGTGCGAGGAGGTCAAGAAGTTCCTCAAAGCCCAATCTATTCGAGAGGTCCACTATCCTGACTGGTAAGTAAATATAGTACTTGTCAAGAAAAGTAACGAGAAGTAGAGGATATGCGTGGACTTCACCGACCTGAACAAAGCCTGCCCCAAGGACTGCTATCCACTGCCGAGAATAGATCTCCTTGTGGACTCCACAGCCAGTCATTCGCTCCTCTCATTCATGGATGCCTACTCCAGGTACAATCAGATCATCATGTACCCCAGGGATGAATAAAAGACCTTATTCATCACGGATCAGGGGACCTACTGCTACAAAGTCATGCCCTTCGGCCTCAAAAACGCCGGGGCAACTTATCAATGCCTGGTCAATCACATGTTCAAAGACTTGATCGGGAAATCAATGGAGGTATATGTTGATGATCTGCTGGTCAAAAGTCGGGACGAGTCTGACCATCTGGAACATTTGGCCGAGGCCTTCAGCATTTTGAGGAAGTTCGGGATGAGGTTGAACCTGGCCAAGTGCACATTTGGCGTCTCATCCGAAAAGTTCTTAGGGCACCTGATCAGCAGGCGGGGAATCGAAGCAAACCCAGAGAAAATCTAGGCCGTCATCAATATGTGGTCGCCCAGGTCAACCAAAGAAGTACAGAGTCTGGCTGGACGTGTTGTCGCGTTGAACAAGTTCATATCCTGAGCAACCGATTGGTGCTTACCATTTTTTAAGATCCTCCGTAAGGCCTTTCAGTGGTCAGAAGAGTGCGAGGAGGCGTTCTGAGAGCTCAAGAAATATTTGGCTTCACCCCCTCTACTCTCAACACTGGTGCCAGGCGAGGAGCTGTTCTTGAACTTGGCGGTGACAGCCTCAGTAGTCAGCTCGGCACTCATTCGAGAAGAGCATGGGATATAATTTTTGGTCTACTATACAAGCCGAGCGCTTCAGGGTGCAGAAAGTAGGTACTCCCGCATTGAAAAGCTCACCTTCACCCTCATCACTTCTGCTCGGACACTACACCAGTATTTCTAGGCCCACGTTATCAAGGTCCTTACGGACCAGCTCCTCTGTAAGATCTTGAGCAGGCCCAAAAAGTTCGGAAGGCTCGTCAAATGGGCCTTGGAGTTAGAAGAATTTGAAGTGGTCTACATACCCCGCTTAGCGATCAAGGGACAGGCAGTAGAGGATTTCCTTGTTGAATTCACATACCAAGAAGACCCAGTTGAAGAGCTCGACCCACTGACCCTACCACCCGGTTTGCAATCATACATCCTAACCTGGGTACTCTATGTAGACAGATCATCCAACAAACAAGGAAGCAGACCAAGGGTCATCCTAACCACGCCCGACGGGATCCAGCTTAAGTATGCGCTTAGGTTCGGATTTAGAGCCTTCAATAATGAGGCCGAGTATGAAGCCCTCTTGGCTGGATTACAGCTGGCCGCTTTAATGGGTGCATTACTGGTCCAGGAGTCTAGTGACTCTCAGCTCATAGTAAATCAAGTCAACCAAGAGTACGAGGCTCAAGAAGACAAAATGATAGTTTATCTAGCCCTTGTTCGAGCAGTTTCAAAGAAGCTTCAGGGGTTCTCCGTCATGCAGATACTGAGGAAGGAGAACACTAGAGCCGACTGGTTAGCCCGCCTCGCTTCATCCTCTGAGTCAGACTTTCCCGGTATAAGGATAGAGTACCTACTCGAGCCAAGTGTAATCAACTCAGAGTGTATGGAGGTAGAACTGGTCGCCCCAGGACCTAGCTGGATGGACCCAATCATGGCATTTCTGGCAACAGGCGTGTTACCAGAAGGTAAGGAAGAAGCCCGCCGGGTTAAATACCGAGCGGCAAGATACCACCTTATTAATGGAATCCTCTACAAACGGAGATTTTTCATACTGTATCTCTGATGTGTCCATCTTGCACAGGTCCAAGGGATGTTGCACGAAATCCATGAAGGGGTGTGCGGGAACCACATCGGAGGCCGAGTACTTTCGCACAAAGCTCTGCTGCAAGCATACTATTGGCCGACCATGGCCAAAGACTCTCAAGAATATGTCAAAGGTGTGATACGTGCCAAAGGTTTTCTCCCATGATCAACCGTTCAGGAGAACTTCAGACGCCAATCTTTAGCCCCTGGTCGTTCGCTCAGTGGGGCATTGACATTGTCGGTCCCCTACCAACGGGAAAGGGACAAGTCAAGTTTGCTGTCATTACCGTGGATTACTTCACCAAATGGGCGAAAGCCGAGCCCCTGGCAACAATCACTGAGAGGAAGATGGAAGACTTCGTGGGAAGGAACATCCTCAGCAGGTTCGGCGTCCCCCGGGTCCTGGTTAGTGACAACGGTAGGCAATTTGATACCCCGGTGTTCAGACAGTTCTGCTCGGGCTATGGGATAACCAATCACTACGCATCCCCTGAGCACCCCCAAACCAATGGCCAAGCCGAGGTGACAAATCGGACTATTCTTTAGTCAATCAAGACAAGGCTCGAAGGCGCTAAAGGGCTATGGGCAGAAGAGCTACCGACCGTCCTGTGGGCCTACCGCACTACACCCCGAGTGACAACAGGCGAGACGCCGTTCTCCCTAACCTACGGCTTTGAGGCGGTAGTCCCCACAGAGCTTGGGCTACCTACCTACCGGGTGGCAAATTATAGCGAGCTAGACAATGAAAATGCCCTCAGGGCGGAGCTCGACCTGGTAGAGAAGAAAAGAGACCGGGCTTATCTAAAAGTTGTAGCCTACAAGCAGAGAGTGTCCCGGTACTATAATAGCAGGGTGAAGCATCGCAGTTTGCTGGTGGGGGATCTGGTCCTTAAGACCGTCAATCAGTCCACAAAAGTCCCGAGCCATGGCAAGTTGGGGCTAAACTAGGAAGGCCCATATCTAGTTACTCGGATAAACCGCCCGGGAACCTATTGGCTACAAACTCTAGACGGGCGTGATCTATCTCACCCTTGGAATGTGCAACACCTTTGCAAGTACCATCAGTGACAGTTAGTCATGAGCGAATTAACACTAGCTAGGATACTTGTAGCTCCATCCGAGCAGTCGTTATGATTTTTCAAAAAGCAATAAAATGGTTCCTACTTTGCATCAAGAAACAACCCTTGCCAGTACGTATTCTGTGCACAAAGACCTCGGGCTAACACCCGAGACAAAAGACCTTGGCTCAGAACCAAGGCACAAAAAAAAAGACCTCAGGCCAACACCCGAGGCAAAAGACCTTGGCTCAGAACCAACGCACAAAATAAAAAAGACCTCAGGCCGACACCCGAGGCAGAAGACATTGGCTCAAAACCAAGGCACAAAGACCTCGGAAATATACCCATGGCATAAAAGATCTCGGGCCTAACCCCAAGGCTCCGGCTTTGCTTAGGCCCAACTAGCGACGGGGGCAAACCCCCTAGGTGGCTGATGATGTCAAGCCTCAAAAGACCCTGCAACCACCCATGGTCTAGGTCGGTTTCCTATGGTCCTTACCTCCTAGACACCTGCCTTAGCAAAATGTTTGGGGGAAGGGGGATACACCAAACTCAAAAAAGGAAATCACATCGGTCACTAACAGGCTTGGAATCCTAACATTGCTAAATACCTTCAGAGGCCAGAGAAAAACCGTCCGGTTAGTAAATAGGATAAATTCCTATAATACACCGGACGGGGCCTTCAAATAAGTCAAGAAGACTAGTTGTTCTACCGGTTATGATCCAAAACCATTTGCTAAGTCAAGGAGTTAAAGAATGGTCAACTAAAAATAAAAACCGGTCGGGGATTGGCAAACTCAGGCACACAAAGTACAGAAATAGTAAAACGGAAAAGTGCCCTCCAAGGGCCTTTTCATTAAATGCAAAAAAATGTACAGTGCTGGGGGGATAGTTATAGTAGCCTCCTCCCCCCCCCCCCCCCCCCCCCCCCCCCTAGAAAAAAAAAAATTAATTACAGGCCGGGGACTAAGAGTCGTCCACCACGACCACATCTTCTGTTTCCCCAACCTCTTCCTCTGGGTCAGCTCCTCCTCCTGAGACAGAGCCCCGGCCCGGGGCAGTCTCCTTAGCAAGGCCAGCATCAGCGGTGGGGCCTTTGCCTACAGCAGGACTTACATCCCAAAAATCCGAATCAATCCCCTCATAGGATGAGATGTCCCACTCGGGATGATCCCGGGATAGCCTGCGCTTCAAATCTTCATAGCCCTGGAAGAAGCCATCGTCGAAAGCTTCCTCCCGGGCCCCCGTCGCTGTCGCCTTTGCCAGCGCCTTCTTCTGTGCCTCTGCCGCTGCTGCGTTGGCCCGAGTGGCCTCTAGGTCAGTCAGGGCTGTAGCCAGCTCGGCTTGAGCAGCGCCAAGACTCAAGGCCAAACCTTTCACCTTGTCCTTCTCCACAGCCAGAGCGGTCTCCCTGGCAAAACATTCGTACAATCGTTCTACGACAAAACTAACCTAGAACTCGAGTTTCTAAACTAAGGACAATCGGTACTAAACAACTTAAAACTGGAACTTGGTTGTTCGGTAAACCTAAACTTGGTACATCAGGCTAGACTTAGAGAAACTTGGTTGTATAGTTTAGTAAAACTTGAAGTTAACCTGTATCGCTAATTCGTGGCATCAATAACCGAGCCTAGTTAAACTACATAACATGGTTCTGATATCACTAAATCCTGTCACGCCCTGATGTTGCATAAATAGGGGAAATCATTTAATTTCCTTTATAGACTCGTAAGTCGCGACACTTTAAAGGATCGATTCCGTCCCGAACGTCACATAATAATATAACATAAATCAGAGTAAGAGCGATCAAGGCTTATCAAATTTTTCAAACTTAATAATTATTACATCATGTAGAAATCTTAAGGCACAACCCGCCTTACAAATAAATTAATATCTATTACATCAGTTCCTAAAACAAAGTTCAGTTTATAAAACGAAGCAGTAATATCTAGCTTCTTTTCACAGACTGTTAATGGGCTGATTTGATTGGGTCACCTCTCACAGATTTCAAACTTTTGTTGAGTTTGAAAAATTGTTTGCTAACTTGGGGAATAATTCTCCTAAAAATAGAGGATCAAATGAATTCATACAAACCCTTTATTAACTAATGATATTCTGTTGGATTATAGTCATTATACAACATGTGTAATGAATATTTTTTCCACAAACCAAGAGAAAGCCCAACCTTTGCTGAATAAAATACTGCTTCGGATACCGCATAAATCTGAAGGAAAAAAAAAAAGTACTGCTTTGGATAATTATAGTTAACTACTTTCACATTACTACCTACTTAATCAAGAGTTAAAACTTACTTTGAAAGGTCTCCATATAAATGATGCCATGTGAGATGTGCTAGAAGTCTACAAACCCAACTCTTTATTTTATGTTGTTGACATTAAGGTGTAATAAATATTTTTTCCACAAACGGAGAGAAAGCCCAACCTTTGCTGAATCAAATACTGCTTTGGATATCGTATAATTCTGAAAAAAAAAGAAGAAAAAGTACTGCTTTGGATAATAATAGATAACTACTTCCACATTACTATCTACTTAATCAAGAGTTAAAACTTACTTTGAAAGGTGTCCACATAAATGATGCCATGTGAGATGTGCTAGAAGTCTAGAACCCAACTCTTTATTTTATGTTGTTGACATTTATCTACCACAAAAAAAAAAATTTAATAATAATAAATAAATAAATAAATTTTACCACATGTTACACACGGTCAGACTGGTGGTCCCACTGAATCCCTCACGTTGGCCGCCCTTTTAGAATTTTACAACTTGGTACTTTATTTATTTGAGCCATCATCCTAGGACAAAGAAAGCTCGTTTGTCCTTAATCACCTCCACAATATATAGTTTTAGTTCTTTTAAACTCTCATATTTTTTTGGTAGGGGCTAAATGCATCACTCTTTTTACTAATTACACTACATTTTATTATATTGACCTCCCTTGAAGTTTGGTGTACTAACAACTAGTCCCCATTTATTTGACAAAAAGTCAAGAACCTCCATTGAGATTTAAAACTTTGTAACACCTAGCCCCTTTCTTAAATAAATTTAGAAAAACTAATAGACATTAATGATATTAGTTAAAAAATAATAATAGTAATAGTAACTGAAATGTCAATTTTTTTTGTTAACTTAAATTAATTTCAAGAAAATATGACTAGTTTAGCTTCCAACTCAAAGTAATTAAATTACATGAATTTATCGATTTTATAGGCCAATTTTTTTTATATATAACTTCAAAAGCCAAATATAAAATCGACAAATTTATATAATTTACTTTGATTTTCCATTTGTTTCGACATTTAATATTTTTCAGAATTTTTTTTTGCATTTTTCCGTCGTTTGGTTGCACTAATAATGAATTAAAATATAACCTTTCAATGGAAAACAATTTACGGCTTAAAAGCTCCATGTTGGTCTGTGATGGTAAGATATTTTGGAGGACTGTGAGAGACCACATTTATGAAAAAAGTTCCTATGTTGGTTTGTTATTTTATCTTTGCCGATGCTATGGAGGCTTATATATATATATATATATGTAGAGAGAGAGAGAGAGAGAGAGAGAGAGAGAGAGAGAGAGAGAGAGAGGAGAAGAAAAAGAAGAAGAAGAAGAAGAAAAAGACAGAGAGAAAAGGAGGTGACTGTGAGCTTAATCATGGGAATTTGGAGATGTATTTTGAGCAAGACACGATGTACAATCCTAAGACAAAACACAAAAATATGATTTTTCTTAAAATATTTTTAGTATTTTAGCCAAACTCTGGAAAACATAAGAATAAAACAAGGGCTCTAATTACCTTTTATCCTCCTGTGTTAGGCTCAGTTGCACTTTACACCCCCCCCCCCCCCCCCCCCCCCCCCCCCCCCCCCCTTGTGGTTCAAAAGTGGACACTTAACCCCCGTGTGGTTTCGAACTAAAGTGAAACTGTTAAGATTTTCCTCAAAATTGATGAAAGTTTTAAAATTGCCAAAAAATATTAACACCCCTTTGTGAGGTTCATTTTGGGATTAATTCCCTACGGGGATAATGGTGCCATTTTACCCATCCACGTGGGCATAATTTTTCACACTTAACCTTTTTGTGGGACTAATTTTGAGGTTAACTGTCTATGTGGTGTTAATTTTGACACTTAAACTCTCCCATATGGGGCTAATTTTAACAATTAATTCCTATATGTGTGGGGGCTATTTTGAGAGAAATCTTAGTAATTTCACTTTATTCCGAAACCACAAGGAGGTTAAGTGTCCACTTTTAAAGCACAGAGGGTAAAGTGAAGCTGGGCTGTCACGCCCCAACTCACCCCCGTTGGATTAGGACACGTGTAACAAGACTATACTCACCAAAAAAATACACTAATAAGCAAGAAACAATACTAGTTATTAAGGAAAAACATGATTTGAACTAACATGAAAAGGGCTTGCTGTGACAAAATAGCCCCAAGGGTAAAATGGTCATTTAGGAAAGATAGTAAAATTTTATACGAAAGATAGATCTTTGAGTCCCGGTTCCAACGTAGAAAACGCTGCGCGAATCCGAGTTTTCTAGAAAGAGATATGCACGTTTCCGTAAAAGTGGACGGCGGAAATATTTGTGAGCGGATCGATCCGCCCTTTTGCCCGGATCGATCCATTTCACTTTTTTTCTTGCAGAATGTTCCCAAAAACTTCCGGATTGATCTTCCCTTTAACCCAATCGATCCAGGTAACCCTGTTATAACATATCCAAAACATAACAGAATCAAACCAAACTTCAAGAAACTTTGGAAAACCATTCCAAGCACACTCTCAAACATTTTCAAACATTAGCCAAGCATGTAGAACATAAACACAACCACAATTGGATCAAAACAACCGATGAACACATCCTTTTTGAATCAAAACAAGTTTTAACAATCACAACATTTATCAAAACTAGTATTTTACAAAAACTTGTTGATTTTGAAATCAAACTACAACTAACATCATATTTACAAATGGAACTTATCTAAAATACTTGTGACACCACTCGGACTTGCCGAGATGGTCCAAGTTAACAACTTGCACCAAAGCAACCGAAACATAGTAAGTTACATAAGTTTTCCAAGTGAGACTCCCAAACCACCAAATTACAAGTAAAGGATTTAAGTTTCATAGTTACAACAAAAGTACCAATATCACCATAATAGAAACCAAATTTTACAACATATTACAAGTTTAAAGAGAGATCATTCGTACTGCCATGATTGTGCTTGTGTAATTAGTTGTTTTTTTGTAAAAGGTTTGTGAACTTTTATATATGAATTTGTATATTCTATCGCAAAATTATTCAACCTATATACTTTGCTTGCTAAGACTTCATAAACAACACAACTTTTGATGCCCTTTTGTTGTGCTGCCTTGCCCTAATAAATGTCCCTTATTTATATGATTAATAATTTGTTTACCCATTAGTAGGTTAAGTTTTTATGATTGAGGAGCCGAACGAAGTTGAGAGGAGGAGACAACTGGAAACTGATGATTTTGATGCTCCAACTAGGGATGATTTAAGTCAGCTTCACTCACTTAGGCTAGTGAGAAACCATTATTATCATTAATGTTTTGAGTTTTCCAATTTATGCTTACTGCACCTAATACTCCTTGCTCATTTTTCTACCTAACAATCTGATTCAATTATGTTTTTGGTGAAGTCGAAAATAAACTTTGAATTTACCTTAGAATAGTACGATTAGAATTGTTTACTAGATGAACATATGATTAGAACTTTTTACTAGCCGAACATACGATTAGAATTGTTTGGTACTTCTAACAAGAATATCGTAATTGGTTTCTCATTAACTTGATGCAGAAAATTCCAACAAATAGTGGCTCGTGGCTTTAACAAAGATAATCATATAGGAACTTCGTTAACTAATGGTAAGTAGGAGCTTCGTTAACTAATGGTTTGACTACTTTTTCACTTATTTGTTATAAGAATGTGCATTCTCTTCCTAGACATTGATTATCTCAATGCCTCGGTAAATAAAAGTTATTTATTTCATTTGTTGGTTGAATTGTTGGTTTATGCAGAGATAAGGATATATCATATGGTCATGTAACTGCTGCTGTATGCATGAGTAAATAAGTTTCTTTAGTAAGTAGTAAAGTAGGTAAATATGAAAATTAGTTGAATTGATATAAAAATTGAGCATAAATGGTGATTCTACTGGTCTTTTTAATGGAGATCATCCTCTCTCTCTCTCTCTCTCAACGTTTAAAACGATATTGGTCGTGTGGTATGGCATGCATTGCTTTGTTAATACCTTTTTTTAAGAAAAATTTTGATTTTCCTCTGAAACTTGTTATAGTGTTCCTAAATCCTAATGCAGAAGATGCTGAAATTGCCAGAAGAACTCTGGAGAATAAGCTTGCCCAAATAATTTCTTAAATTGATATCGAGGAATAATAGTTCAAAGCAGAAGAAAATATTCATAACCACGAGTTGATTTCTGTACTTTTGTTTTGTTTTTTATTTTGATCCAATTCGAAAGAAAAACACTCGTTATTATTGTACTTCCCTTGGTTTTGATGCGTTCTTTTCTAAAGTTCTAGAAATTCTTATACTCTTTGGTTTCCCACGAAGGACTGTGAATATCATATAAGAGACAAATCTACTGGTTAACATTAGCAAATCATTGGTTAACAATAGGCTCTTTGTTTCCTTGTTTCATTCACGTGCTTAAGTTAACAACTAACTAGCTGCTATGAATGAGATTGATGGCCCCTCTTGGAAGAGTATAGTTCATGTAATCCACCACTAAACCACTTCCCTTGTGGCCGGATGGCAAGGCCTCTGGGTGTTATACCCAGAGGTCTCAAGTTTGAATCTCAAGGGGGTGGCCACAGGTGATTCACCCGGACGCCCTGGCCTCGTGGGATTAGTCGAGGTGTGCGCAAGCTGGCCCGGACACCCACGGTTACCAAAAAAAAAATCCACCACTAGCTGGTGATGTTGTGCGTGCGTAGTGTGTTTGCTGCTGTGTGCTGCCTGGGCTTCCTCGTCTCTTTTTCAGATAGATTGATTATTTTAATTGATTATAATCTTTATGTGTTTTCATTATAATCATAGGTAGGAGTGGTGTCTAAAAGTGGGGCTCTTTAAATTGGTGAAGAAGCTGAACTTGACCTGGTGCGTACTTTCCATTAATTCATATTACTCATTGCCTCATTCAATGCTAGATGAGTTGCAATATTTGGATTACTCATGTGATCCCATTACTTCATCTGTTTCTTTTGTGGGAAATGTACTTCACAATAATGTGTTCATGATTGTGCTTGAATATGGGAATTTGTATTTGGTAGAATCCATGAGTATTTCCCTTTGATACCCTTTGATAATTACATACTTATGCTTGGTTTTGAGAATGTCAATCCTACATAGGATTTGGATTCTAGATTTTGATCCATGATTGTGTTTGAATATGGTGAATTCCCTTTGTTACTCTGATTTTTGACTTAGCTTATTTCCAGTCTTAGCTTAGTGGTTGCAATGTTTCTTTGAGTCATTCAGTTTCTGTTCGAATTTGCTGAACTACAGAGCAGTCTTATAATAGTTGTTTGATGGTCTTGTGAGTGCTTCCTATGTTCCATTTTTTGTCACAAGTTAGTTCGATGTGTTGTCCTTGACACCATAAAATTTAATGAATTTACCTTATCATTTTCTATTTTTAATAGAATTTACAAAATAGTGGACAATGATGTTCAGTTTTCTGAGTCATCTCTGAACCGAATTAAATTCTCCGAGTTCTATCCGTTGGATCTTTGAGATTTTTATCAATTCATAAACTAGACACATAGACCTTTCTTGTATATGAAACTGGGGTCAAAGCACTTATAGGTACATCTATTTCTATCCCTTTGAAGTTGAATCTATTGTGTAGAATTTCTTCCAGAAACTGTTTTGAGTTGCAATCCGTGAATCGGAATTGCGCGCCATTTTTTTCTACAAGTTTATTTAGGTGAGTAGGAGGTGTAGGTTCTATTCCGATTCTGCTTCGAGTGCCGAAACCCACTTTGGCCTCTAAAAGCATCATAAACTTAGTTTTAAAGGCCTAAGCCTAGAAATTTGTGTATTTACATCTAACTTACAATCCATGAATCAAAATTGCATGTTGTTTGTTCCTACAAGTTTATTTAGGTGAGTAGGAGATGTTGGTTCCATTACCGTTCTATTCCGAGTGCCGGAACCCACTTTGGCCTCTCAAAGCGTCAAAAACTTAGTTTTAAAGGCCTAAGTCTAGAAATTTGCGTATTTGCATCTAACTTGCAATCCGTGAATCGGAATTGCATGTTGTTTGTTCCTACAAGTTTATTTAGGTGAGTAGGAGGTGATGGTTGCTTTCCTATTCTGTTCTGAGTACCGAAATCCAATTAGGCCTCTCAAAGCGTCAAAAACTTAGTTTTAAAGGTCTAAGTCTCTAGAAATTTGCGTATTGCATCTAACTTGTAATCCGTGAATCGAATTTGCATGCCATTTCTTCCTACAAGTTTATTTAGGTGAGTAACAGGTGTGGGTTCCATTCTTGTGTCGTTCCGAGTACCGTAACCCACTGTGGTCTCTCAAAGCGTCAAAAACTTAGTTTTAAAAGCCAAAGTTTAGAAATTTGCGTATTTGCGTCTAACTTGCAATTCGTGAATCGGAATTGCATGTTATTTGTTCCTAAAAGTTTATTTAGGTGAGTAGGAGGTGTTGGTTCCATTCCCGTTCTGTTCGGAGTGCCGGATCACACTTTGGCCTCTCAAAGCATCAAAAACTTAGTTTTAAAGGTCAAAGTCTATAAATTTGCGTATTTGCATCTAACATGCAAATCCGTGAATCGGAATTGCGTGTTGTTTATTCCTACAAGTTTATTTATGTGATTAGGAGGTGTTGGTTCCATTCCCGTTCTGTTCCGAGTGCCAGAACCCACTTTAGCCTCTCAAAGCGTCAAAAACTTAGTTTTAAAAGCCTAAGTCTAGAAATTTACGTATTTGCATCTAACTTGCAATCCGTGAATAAAATTTGCTTGTCATTTCTTCCTACAAGTTTATTTAGGTGAGTAGGAGGTGTGGGTTCCATTCCAGTGTCGTTCCGAAATCCACTTTGGTCTCTCAAAACGTAAAAAACTTAGTTTTAAAGGTATAAGTATGTGAATTTGCATATTTGCGTCTAGTTTGTACGTATTTACTCTTTTATTATTAATTTACTAGAAGGTGCAGCACACACTCCGTGTGTGTAATCAATTCTTTTTTTGAGTTCCCCAATTGCTCAAGCAATTTTCTTAAGCACTTATTTTTAGCCAAACTGTTCAGAAGTTTTTTACTTTTATAATTGGGCATTTTAATACCCTTGTGATAATTTTTGGGGAAGGAAAACTATATAAATTTACTGGTACTTATTGATGATAAAACCCAAAAAGTGGGAACCCCTCCCTTTCCCTTTTATATATGTATATAGATATTACTAATGAAAACTTTTTCTTTTCTTTTTTGTAGGTACAAAGTTTCAAATTTTGATGGGGAGTTCTAACTAACAAGTGAAACCACTTTTTGTTGTGTTAATGTTTTCTTCATGATTTTTGTAGTACTTGTGGATGGATATAACATGTATATTTGATTGTCTTAGTATATGGGGATCGATTCTATTATTTTTTGTTGATTCAATTGGTTGATATGGTAAGATGAATAGAAGAAATTTATTGGTTAGAATAGATTATTGAGTTGGATTTAATTTTGTACAATATATTATTGATGCAATCACCAATTTTAAAAAAATTATATTTCAAACATTTACGTCGTTTTTAAGAAAACTGACATAAATAAATAAGCATTTATGTCACTTTTAAAATATTTATGCCATTTTTTATACTTTAAGTGTAATATTTTTGTTTGGTATTTGTGTCATTTTTTTTACTTTTATGTCACTTTAAGTTAAAAGTGACATAACTAAATTTGTATTATGTCGCTTTTAAAGTATTTATGTCATTTTTTATACCTTAATGTAATAATTTTGTTTGGCATTTATATCGCTTTAATACATTTATGTCACTCTAAGTTAAAAGTGACATAATTAAAATTGTATTTATGTCACTTTTAAGTATTTATGTCACTTTTTATTAACGTATGTTTCAGTTTTATGAAACATTTATGTTGCTTTTTCAAAACATTTATGTCACCTTTTTTATCATTTATGTCGCCGCCATTTATGTTGCTTTTTATTGAAAAAAAAAAGTGATATAAATACTTATTTATGTCACTCTTTAAGTGACATAAATAGTAATTTTCCTTGTAGTGCGATACTACTGCAAGAACCAAAAAAAAAATAGAGGAGTTCAAAAACCCAGAATAAGCATAATTTTTTTAATCAGCAAAATATGATTTTATTAAAACCAAGGATCGATACAAAAAGAAAACCACGAAAGATCAAAAGCCCCCCTGAAAAGAAAGCAAGCATCCTTGTACAAAAGATGGTATCAAAGAAGCAGCAAATGCAATACACAAAATTCCCTACCCGAGAGTACTCATTTATAGCATGGACCATCCTGAACTGAATAGGGAAAAAACCTAGACCAACTATAGAATAACCATTATTAGATGTTTAAACAAATAGAACTTCCTTTTGGACACTTTATAGTATGATTTAAAAGTCGTCTAAATGATTCATAATAATAAATAATAAAAAATATAAAATAAAAAATAAAAAGAAAGAAAAGAAAAGAAAAAAAAAAGGTCGTGTGAATGAAGTTTTTGCTTATAAATCTAAAACATCTCTCAAATGTCTCTATGAATGATTTTCACACCACATTGGAAATCATTATTTCATCACCACTCAACAACAATAACAATTAATGGACACTGTAAGGCCATGAGAATGATAACTTGTAAAAGAGTGGAGATAGATATATGTATATATATATATATATATAAGAATAATGATTGGGGCACAAAAGGATACAAAAAACTTCCACAAAATGAGTGGAAAGTCTATGTGGCACAGTGGGACCCGCCAGCAATTAATGGAAACAATGCTTAATTACTGGCGGGTCCCTGTGTGCCACATAGACTTTCCACTTATTTTGTGGAAGTTTTTTGTATCTTTTGGTGCCCCTAGCATTGTTGTATATATAAATGGTGAATTTTCAACTTTTGTAACCATAACATTTTAGCTTTTGGAAGGTGAACCACAACCAAATATAAACAGTCATTTTGTGGAGAAACCAATGAATTAAATGAGAGAGAGATAGAGGGTACCGAATGTTAACAGTCATTTTGTGGAGAAATCAATGAATTAAATGAGAGAGAGAGAGAGGGACATTGTAAATGCTACATAGGTGCCAAGCAAATTGAAATCTCTAAGGGGAAGATCCACCTAGGTGCCAAGTGGAAGATTGTGGGAAAACTTTTAGCCTTGGATTATATATCTACAGAAATGCTAGGCAGACTCGGTTTTTCACACCGAATCTCACACGAGGAACTTAGTAGCAAATTACAAAAATATTTGGGACCCACAAACTCAAAACTCAGCACTCTCCCCACTAACCATAGTTTCTCTCTCTCCTTCCCTATCAATCTGGGTCTCCTCCTTTTCCCTCACTTCTCTCTCTCACTACCTCCCTCACACAGACCCTCCCACTGCCGCCTCCGACAGCCTGCATCTCCTCCGGAAGCCGCTGCCCCTTCTCTCAGATCCTCTCCGATCCGGGTCTCTGCAGGTATTTTCTCTGCTCTTACTCTCCTTTCACTCTTGTTTTAGATTAATCCAACCCACTAAATCTAAATATTTGATATAAATATAGTTGGTTGATTTGTAATGCTAGGGAAAAACTTCCATGTCAATGTGTAGGTGTATATCAAGTTGATTGATGGTAATGATGCTAGGGCAAAACTCAAACTGTTAATGTTTAGGGCAAATAAAAAAATTCAATTTTTATTCTGAAATTATTTATTCATTTGTTGTGTTAACTTGGTTTTGTGTTCTTTAAATTGCTTCTCATTCTAGAATTATTTGTTTTATGGTATCTTGAAAGTGTTTTTTTTTTCTTCTTATTTTGGAACATGATGTGTGTTATATGTTCTTTTTAAGTGAATAAAATTCAATTTCATTCTGAAATAATTTATTAATATGTTCTTGAAAATCATATCTGTGTTGATATCTATTTTTTATCTTTGAACTTGAAAAATACACTCTTTTGTTGATATATTTTTGTTGTGTATCGATACTAATTGAATCTTATAATTTCATAGAATTCTTTGGTCCAAAGGTGTTCTGAGCAAGTTGCGAATGTGTCCAACACACAAGAGAGTACTGTTCTTAAACATCATGTGATTGGAGGTACTAATTTGATATTCAGATCTCCTTTTTTGTTGTAAATTTCAATTCTAAATTTTTAACCTTGAGTTTATATTGATATTTTTTTCCCTCAGGAACAAGTGGACTTTAATTTTCTGCACTGGTGGATCAATATTTCAGATCCTCAGTATGTGTGGTGTTTGTAATGTAATCGCAGATAGGACTGTAATGGTTTAATTTTAATGGTAATATAATAGGTGTTGGTGTTTCTAATGTAATATGGATAGTACTGTAAAGTCTGTAATGGTTTAATTTTAATGTAATGATAATATTTATCCATATTTTTCCAGGAAATGTTCTTGAAACCATTGTTTGTACATTTACTCCATTTTTTTTCAGGAAGTGTTCTTGAAACTACTGTTGGCACATTTATTCTATGTTTTTTTAGGAAGTGTTCTTGAGTTGAGCACTGTAAAACTATTGTTGGCAAATCTATTTATTTATTTATTTGTAAAGCAATCAAGTGAACACCAATTGGACTACAAAAATCATTTCCAATCATAAATTTATTCCGGTTACGGCAAAAGACATCAAGACCAAACAATGAACTCGCTTTAAGATGGACAAGATTGAAATCTAAAATTATAACAATCCTTTGACATAAATTTGTAAGTCTTAACAAAGTAAACTTCATCTTCTCTCCAAACACTTTAATGTAAGGTTTTTTTTTCATAAACATCTTGATAAGTCCCTTTATGAGATTCTTGCCAGACTCCAAACGCACTGATAGAGTTAGAGTCTTAGGATGACGAATCCAAAACAAGCCATTCTCCCCTACTTTCGCTTCGACATCATCGATCCAATGCCTAAAAAAAAACTACGTACATCATAAATCAGTTGTAGATTTCGATAAGCGATAGCACAACATATAGGAGAAAAAAGTCGTTATTGTAGTTATTATTTTAGTGACAAGGTATCACAAACTAATCAAATTAATTCACCAATTCATACAGGTCTCCCAAATTTTAGCTCCCAAGGAGAACCCCCAATAAGCAAAAAATACTTAAAAAGAACCCCCAAGCAGCAAGTACAGAGAGAGAGAGAGAGATAAATAGATCATATAACACAAAACCATGTTGCCTCACAAATATTAGTAATTTGTTGTTTTTGAAAGCAAAAACAGTAATTCAAATAACAGAGTTGAAGATGCATCACTACATCTTCAAAGGGGGAAAAAAAAATACGGAGTACTTTTTTCTTGTTTTAGAAAGCAAGAAAAAACACTTTCACGATACCACTATAGTTGAATCTGATTCTACAATAGTGGTGGCTGGTTTAAGTAATTGCGAGATGGATGAGGCTTAGTTTGGTCATTAGTTTGTGAAGCAAGAAGTATATTGCATGAAAATTGACAAATTAATAAACTATTTCAGAATAAAAATTGAATTTTTTTATTTGCCCTAAACAAGAGTGAAAGGAGAGTATGAGAAGAGAGAATACCTACAGAGATCCAGATCGGAGAGGAGATGAGAGAAGGGGCAACGGCTGCCGAAAGAGATGCCGGCTGTCGGAGGCGGCAGCTGGAGGGTCTGTGTGAGGGAGGTAGTGAGAGAGAGAGAAGTGAGGGAAAGGGAGGAGACCCAGATTGATTGGGGAGGAGAGAGAGAAACTATGGTTAGTGGGGAGAGTGCTGAGTTTTGAGTTTGTGGGTCCCAAATATTTTTGTAAAATTTGCTACTAAGTCCCTCGTGTGAGATTCGGTGTGAAAAACCGAGTCTGCCTAGCATTTCTGATATATCTATATATAAAATAGATAGTTTAGATATACATAGGAAGTAGAATCAAATAATTTAATTAATTTAACGTCATTACAATTCATAAATGAACAGAACAATACATTAATAAAAAATATTAAAAGAACTTATTAAAAATCTTAAAAATCATCAGTAAGAAATTGTTAACGAAATCAAACATCTACAAAATGTGGTGCAAAAAATAGAAATATAGCTAATAATTAAGTTTAATAAGAGAAAATCCCCCATAAGATCTTTTTGAATAAGTAATTCATAGAAAGAAAACCACCTAGAAATAAAAACGAGTCTTCGTAATTACATGCTCGAACCTATATAAACAATTATATAGGTTTAATAAGTCTTGAAGAAATGAAACACATTCCTCTTGAAGAAATGAAAAATAATAATGGCTTGCTAAAAAATAACGAAACTAATAATGTAGAAGAAGGAAGTTCAAGTCAAAGAATTAATTTTCCTAAAAATTTTAGTAGAGAACAAATGGAAGAAGCACTAAGAGATTATGACTACAAAAGAAGAGTAGGAGAAAATTATAGCTTTTAAATAAAGGAAATCCAAGTTTTTAAGGAAATCATTACAAACCATAATAGAACAAAACAATGCATTAATTAAAACATTAAAAAAAAACTTATTAAATATCTTGAAAATCTAATTGAAGAAAGGTGGTGGTAAAAAATATAGTTATTAAGTATTCAAATAAAAGAGAAAACACTAAATTTAAGAAATTAAACTTCTGGGGAGTTTAGTACAATTCTTTAAATTACTAGGGTTCTAACTTTAATTATGATATGTCCAAAATAATCTAGCCATAAAGACAGTGCCACGTTATCAAGAGGTGCCGGTTATTTCGGTAAAGGCGCCAAGAGCCGAGCAATCCCGAGGTGTTTATCAGGACCGGGCGGTTCGTACCAACTGGCCGGGCATGAAGGTCGCGGGTCCCGTGATCCCGTCCAATCCAATAGTTTCCTAAACCAACTACAAGTCTGCAAGGTGGGAAGTGGCAGTTTCCTAAACCACTTAGAAAACCTTCCCCAAATTATGCCAATCAAATTGTAATTAGATTAGGCTTCCTAATCCAATTAAGTTACCATGTAAGGGTGGACTCTTGTATCCATAAAAGAGCCCACCTACCCTGTCAATAGTGATCCAAAAATAATTCTCTAAGCTCACAAGCACACAACAGAGAACTCACCATCAATACACATATACCCGGCCGGTATTACTGGTAGTGCCGCCCATCTTTGTTGGCTCACCAGGCCCGCCAGTGATCTGCTAGTGAGAGCGCGCAGACGCAACCGTGGACGTAGGTCACCTCGTTAACGGGACCGAACCACATACAAATTGCTCTTGTCTTATTTTCTCTCTAAACCATTCTTACCAGTTTTAGGCATCATCAGTTTGGCGCCGTCTGTGGGAAAGACATAGTCTTCTCATCAACAAATTCGTGACTGATCAACATGCCGCCGAAGACGGTAATAAAACCACTGTTCCGACCGGTAAGGAGAACCCGCAGCTTGAGCAGCAGGCTACCTCCATGACCATCAAACAGATAACGGCAGCACTGACGCAACTCTTGGAGGACCAGCGCCGAACACAGGAGCAAATGAAGGCGCTTTTGGCCCGACAGTAGAAGCGTCATGCATCGAAAAATCAGCCTGAGAAGAGCGCCCCTGTTCAAAAGCCTGCTCGGGCGCGCAGGCAAGCCCGTTCAGCCCCGGTGTCTCCATCGGATCGGGAACATCCCGGTGATGGTGACCGCAGCCAGGCTACCAGGCATCCACAAAGGCGAGCTCGGCCTGATCCTCGCCGGGTAGAGGATGCCAGGACTATCATCAACCGACGACGTGCGGCCAGAGGGGAGGAGTCCGGACGGAGAGCCCGGGAATCGGCAGAGGACCCTCCGGCCCTGACCCAGGGGGATTTAGGCACACGCTTTCCTGGACCAGGAGCCGGGCCCTATCCCCGAGGTCGACGCGTTTTGAGGAAGAGGCCTCGTCATCCGATCCAACTTACAGCTCGGATATAGAGAGGATAACTGGGCGGGATGACGTCAAGGCCCAATTCGAGCAACTGTAGCAGCAGATCGAGAGGTTGAACCGCAAGTCCGACCACGATCTCAACAACACGGAGACGGAATCACCCTATACCGCTCGGGTGACACAGTTTCCTATTCCACGAAAGTTCAAGCCCCCTCACCTCAGCTCCTATGACGGCACAGGGAGCCCGGTGGACCACATCCGCACCTACAAAGATTATATGGCACTGGTCACCACGGTGGACGAGCTACTGTGCCTGGCCTTTCCCAGTACTCTCAAGGGGCCAGCCGCACAGTGGTTCCATGCTTTAAAGCCACGAACAGTCGACAACTTCAAAACCCTCGACAAGCTGTTCATCAACCAGTTTGTCGGGATGCTCGATCGGTCGCAAACCGGATACTCAGCTGCTGACCGTCAAGTAGCGCAAAGGGGAGTCCTTGAGGGAGTATGTAGACCATTTCAGCCAGCAAAGGCTCTTGATCCCCAATCTCAACAAAACGGCTGCAATTATAGCCTTCTGTTCGGGAGTTCAACACACCAAGGTTGCCACGTCATTCCATCGTGACCGACCGGCAACCCTGGTGGAGCTCTCGGAGAAGGTTGGAAAATACATAGATACTGAAGAATTCCTGAAGGTGAAGCGTGCCGGCCAGGCGGGAGACGAATCCCTAAAGGCCAAACGCAAGGGTGAAGAATTCGAGAAGGGCTGGGGAAAGAAGCCGAGGCAAGATCAGAAAGACGCCCGGGGTCAGCCCCTGATTGCTTTCACCCTTCTTTCCCCGCCCATACATGAAGTCATGGCCGCCGCCGAGGCGCAAAGACTGCTCCAGCAGCCTACAAAGCTCAGAGCCCCGCCCGGTAAGAGGAACCGGGACAAATTCTACCGCTACCACAAGGATCACGGCCATGAAACGGAGGATTGCTTTAAATTAAAGATAGCAATAGAGAAGCTGATCAAGCAGGTTGGAAAGTAAGTAAAAGCTATATGCTAATTCAGAAAAGTGGACACTTATTGTGGGACATCCAAAAAAGGAAATGTGGACACTTATTATGGGACGGAGGGAGTATGTAGTTTATATTGAGCAAATATACTGATAAGTAGGCCCAATAGCACGGTGAAATGCTTTGATTACCGATAGCATGGTGATATGTAAATTGAGCATGTTGATTTGTTATTTGGGTCAAAGGAGCACGTGGTTACTAAGCCATCTTGTGGAGCCAATATAGGTTTTAAGGTCGCTCGATTGAAGAAAAAGAATTGTGGGTCTTACCTTTTCGCGTGGACTTATTGGCGAGGGTCGCGGATTAGGAGTATAGAACGTACACGTGAGTCTCCACAGACTAGTATGAAATGTAGAGATGTGAATGCGAGCATGTTTATCATTCATGTGCATTTGTTGTTTTATTCACTAAGCGTTAGCTTAAACAAATTGAAACATGTGTGGTTATCCAAATAACCATTGCAGGTATTAATGCTGGCGAGGAATCGTAGAAGTGAGCACGTGGTTTGGAAGTTCACTTAGAAAGCGACTCAATATGTTGATCTCGTAGTTTTGTAATAGAAAATTCCGTGACTTTTAGTTATGTATCACTTAGTATCTTAGAACGGATTAATGATGTTGTAATAGACAGTAACTTGTTGTAATTTTGTTTTAGTAATGTTTTAATCCAGTTAGGATCACTTTGGAATGCGTTTAGTAGGTGTGTTTAAATCCCTGATTGATTGTAGGAAGCTTTTAACTTGAGAAACTCTACGAAATGCCCTGCTGCTATAAAACAGTCGACTGGTTTGTGAAACAGTCGACTGGACCCTCTTTTTCAACAATTCACTGCATCATTTTATAGAGGATCAGTCGACTGGGTCCCCAACACAGTCGACTGGGTTGTGGTTTCAATAAGATATTTTGGTGGCAGGCCTAGACTTCAGTCGACCTCACCATACCAGTCGACTAAATATTTGAAGTCTCAGTCGACTGAACATTAGGGACAGTCGACTGGACCCAGCCACAATCGACTAGGCATAGAAAACAGTCGACTGTATTAGGTTCCAAAACCCAACTTTCTGCTGGACCAATCTCAGTCGATTGAGCACGAGGTGCAGTCGACTGGACTGCTAGTTTTCAAATGTTTTGTTTTGTTTTCCGCTCCGTATTCTTAAACCTAAATAATTTTTGCTATTGTGGGAGCGGGATGTGACAGCTTGTCATCTTCTCAGCAAAAATGAAGAAAATCACCCTCTTAAATCCCTCATTGAGGATTGTAAACTTTTACTTTCTAGGTGTAATGGTTCCATTTCTCATGTTAAAAGGGAAGGAAACTATTGTGCGGATATTTTGGCTAAGTTAGGAGCTAATCAACAACAATCTTTTGTTTTGTTAGACTCTTCGATTTTGGAGATTTGCTCAGCCCTTAGGATTGATGCTGCTGGTGTTTCCATCCCTAGAGGAAGTTAGTGTTGTTTTTCTTTCCACCTTAATACCCTTATTATTGTTGTCATAAATATAATATTAATAATTTTTTTCCCACGAATTGTACCATCGGTGGACCAGCAGATCACACAAACACACAAGGTGAGATAGTGATGTCAAAACCAAAAAATAATATCTCCTTTAGATACATAACTCACATAGTAGTAGACTAGTAGTCACGCCACACAGGATTGACCGTCTTTCACAAGTGCCCACTATCGCCAAGGCAAATAAATTAATGGTAAATATCACTTGCTCCTCATAGATTTGATTTTAATACACAATTTTTTTTCACATTTTAGTAATCTCATTTAATTTCTTTATTTTTAAATTTTAGTATCAATTTACTCCCTCCCTTTAACAAATCGTTATAAAATTTAAAAGAATTCAACACTAAAATTCAGAAATAATGGAAATAAGTAAAATTCTTGAAACGTGAGAAAAGTTATGTGTATGAGAAAAGTTATGTGTATTAAGGTTAAATCTCAAGGAAGTAGGTGATATTTACCCCCAAATTAAATACTACTCCGTACTAATAAAAAGAAGAAAAAAGCTGCGTCGTTTGAATTGAAGTATAAATCGAACGCCGTCGTTTCAAAGTTGTTCCAATCCATATACTCTTGACTGTCTAGTGTCTGCCTCCGTCTTAGAGCATCTCCAAGGGAGCTAGGCATTTGAGCTAGGCAAAATACCAATTTGGCTAGTTGAATAGGAAAATGCCTAGCCAATATATGGAAGCCACTCCAACCACAATAGCCAAATGACTAGCCATTTATTTGTTTTGCCATTTTTTCATTCAATCAATGACTTGGCCCACATCCCAAATCCAATCAAATTGAAGCACATAGGCCAACCACCATGATCATTGGAGCCATTTTTTTAGCTCACCTCCATCATCCTAGGCATTTTGGCTCTCCAATTGGGAAAGAGCCATTTTGGCTCATGTGATGGCTCTTTGTATTGGAGACCAAATTTGAGGTTTTGGCTAGGTATTTTGGTAGTTGAAGGTTTTGGCTAGGGTGATGGCTCTCCCTTGGCCTTAGACTCACAAATTATGCATATATATATATATATATATATGTATATACACACATTTCACCAACTGAAACTCTGCTTTCAAAGATGTTCACAGCTCAGGCTAGACCAAGTCCGAAGCCAGACATCTCCGCGTCCTCCCTCCGCCGCTCGGCGGCGCCGGACGGAGCAGGGAACAATGGGAGAGTCACCGGTCGGGTCGAGATTCCGGGCTTCCGATCACGGGTTAACCGGAAAAACCGGGCAGTGAGAGCTGTGATAAGTGGTGGGGACAACAAGACAGTGGAGACTACGCAGGTCGTGGAAGACAATAATGGGTCTTTGTTGTCTTCTTCTTCAACAACAAGTGGAGGGATCCAAGTGAGGGCAGTGATCACAATCAGGAAAAAGATGAAAGAGAAAATCAATGAGAAGTTTGAAGATCAGTGGGAGTCTTTAATCAATGGCCTGGGTCAAGGCATCTTGATCCAGCTCATCAGTGAAGAAATTGATCCTGGTTAGCATCCTCTTTACTTTTATTTATGTGTATATATATATATATATATGTTTGTATATGTGAGATTGATTTGTAATTTTAGTTATGGGTTTTGAGATTTTTTTTGTTCTTGTCAGGAAAAAATATGATTTGGGATCTGACTGATTCATTTAAATGTCCCAACTTGGTGAATTTAAAGCAGGGTTGCTTGAAGTATGGATGACATAATGGTTTTTTTTTTTAATTTCTTTATTAACACTGGCAGCACTTTTTTTTTTTTTTTGTCCCCTTATATTTGTGCCTGAAAAATAAATGGTTTGTTATTTTTTTTATTTTTTAAATTTTATTTTCTTGTCTTTATTATATGAGCCTAAAGCTATGAGAGTTTCACAATATCGGTTGACTGTGTCTAGAATAATTAGTTATAATTTCTGATACTCAATGATCCTAACACTGCTAGCTAAACTTTAGCTAGCCATTTTCAAAATGTCAACCCCTGCCCTGTATATGTGGATTTTTATATGTATATATATATATATATATATTTATACCTGTGTGAATTTCTCTGTGTATCCTGGAAGCATATATGTGAGGCTATTTACATGTTTGTGTTTGATATTGATTTTTATTCTAACTCATGGGTCTAATTGAGATTTTTTTATTTTTCCTTGCGAAAAATTAAATGATCTGTGGTCTTGACTGTTTGGTGAATTCACAGCAAATTAAAGTTGCTGGAAGTGTGGATGAAATGATGTGTTTTGGTTTCTTTAACTTTTGCTGTCGCTCTTCTTTCTGTCTGTTCTTGGGAAAAAACTGATTAAAGCTTACAATTTTAATATTATTTGTTGTTTGTCCGCTTATTATTTGTGTACGAATTTAAAGCTAATAAAGTTTCAAATACTTTCTTCGTGTCATTTTATGTGTCCTTTTTGGAGAGTTTAATTATTTAAGGGATAAAAATAATCTATATCTATTTTTCACAATTACTCATAATTATTATATATATTTTTTTTTTTGGTATTGATTGCAAGGAAGGGTAATTTGGGAAACTAAGTAAAGTTTGCATACTAATTTTGAAAAAATAGACAACAATTTTGAGACATTAAAAAAAAAAAAGAGGGACACATAAATGACAGAGGGAGTATATGATTGATTTATGTCTAGAAAAGTTTGTTCTAAATTCTAATCCTCACTGTATGATGTATGGTTCTTGAAACTAGCAAAGAAAGGAAAAAGTAAAGAAAGCACCGACTACAATCCTTTTCTTAGGCTCCATCTGTTTGGTTTATAGATTTTGTGATGGAAAGAAAAACTAAGTCCTTCGTGTTTTTTTTTTGTGTTTTTCGTAATGTTTAAATAATATTATATTTTAAAAAATTTTAGAATATATTTATAATATATATGATTTAACTTATTTAAGGAAGGGAAATGAGTCAAAACTTTCAAAATGTTTAGTTTATTTTCTTAACTATTTCTCTTTTCTTTCCTATTTTCTACACTTTTTTTTTCCTTACTAACCAAAGAAAGAAAAAAAAAATTCACTCTATTTTTTCTTTTCTTTTCGTTTCTTTTCCCTCACTGAAAAATATCATTATTATTTTTTAAAATTTTGGGAGACACCTTGAAAATTTTTAATTTCTTCTGTTATTTAAACAATGGAGGAGTACCTCTTTTCCAAATCTGTAAACCAAACATAGAATTAGAGGAAACCAATAGTATTGTCGGCCATTTGAGTCTCTTTTCACCCATGTCCTTTTTTCCTCTCTTCTTGTGCAAATTAAATTATAAGTGGGGTTAATTACAAAACACACCTTTGAAGTTTGGCCCTTGTTTTATTTTAGTCTCTGTGGTTTTAATTGTGTCAATTTAGTCCCTAACGTTTCTAAATAGAAGCAATGTGATCTAAATGCCCAATTTGGTCAAAAAAATTTGACAGAATTCACCCATTGCTAAGTACAATTACGCCTGATAAGCAGATGGAGAGATTAGTGAGATTCTATTTTTTCCCCCTAAAAAGCATGACAGTGCATACCATATAAGTAAATTTCATCAACTTTTTCACAGAATTGAACATTTGGATCACATTGCTTCTATTTAAAACTTCAGGGACCAAATTGACATAATTAAAACTACATAAACTAAAATTAGACAAAGCCGAACTTCAAAGGTATGTTATGTATTTAAGCCCTTATAAGTGAGACCCTTCTGTTTCTACAGTGACCAATTCCGGAAAGAGTGTGGAGTCCTATGTAAGGGGCTGGTTGTCGAAACCATCGAACAACCCATACATTGTCGAATACTCAGCTAATTTCAACGCCCCACATGATTTCGGATGTCCTGGGGCTATTCTCATCACCAATTTTCATGGCAAGGAGTTCTACTTGATGGAGATTACCATTCATGGTTTCAAAGATGGTCCTGTATTTTTCCATGCTAATACATGGATTCATTCGCGTAATGACAACCCAGAGAGCAGAATTATCTTTAAAAACAATGTAAGACCCCATTTATATCTATATATATATATATATAATATATCCATGTATGCATCTTAAACTAATGTTGCTAAAATGAGTTATAGCTTTCATTCTCTTCTGTATTGTATTTTATAGGAAAATCTATCATATCAAGAATAAGACATTTATTAGAGGACTAAGGGACATTTTCAGTATTTCTTACTGTTTGATATATGTATATGAAAGATGGAAACGAAACAAAACAGTAACAAAGATCGAGCATGCAAGTTTTGCACTGTCCGAAAAATGAATTTACGTCCCACACACAGGTTGCTAGTGGGCTATGTCATATCGTTCTTGAGGATACTACGATCTAGCTATATAATTGAGGCAGCAACTCAAGTATATTCTGCAGAATTTAGTGTATGTAAATTGCTCTCAAAGACACAAGAAATAAAGAAGAAGAAGAGATGGAAACTCAGCAACCAAATCAAACAAATACAAAGTATATATATACTGCCAGGTTCTTAAGTAAAATTGCGGGTTCTGATAGGCTTAAAATCATGTTCACTGGGTAAGTTCCCTCGACCTTGTTCACTTAAGAACCTGGCATATATATATATATATAATTATTGTTTCGAGACTTTTCCGGAGTATTGGATTTGACCGATGCGGTCCTTATGATCACTTTGAACTCCCATTAACTGCCATTCACACTCAGAATCTAACACTTATTTGATCATTACTATGTTTTCTCAATGAGTTCAAACATCATTTTCTCAAATATATCCATTCAACATCATGATATTTGTTATAAGAAAGCTAGTGAAATTGTGAATTCAATTATTTCATTCAAGGACGCCCAAACATACCCTTATGGTGCTTTGTCCCAATGCCAAAGTAATGGCCTAATTGTTGTGAACAGGCATACTTACCATCACAAACACCACCCGGTATTAAAGATCTTCGACGTGAAGACTTGCTGAGTGTTCGGGGAAATGGGAAAGGAGAAAGGAAACTGCATGAGCGAATTTACGATTATGCCCCTTATAACGACTTGGGTAATCCCGACAAGGGAGGGGATCTCGCTAGACCAGTCTTGGCTGGTGAGGAGAAGCCTTATCCTAGGCGATGTCGAACCGGCCGACCTCCAATGAAGACTGGTATTACTATTACATCAATACCCTTCAATTTAAATTTCCTTTTATTCCTATTCTTTGAGGTTTTATAGTAAACTTACAATGGCATTGCATAAATTGGAAAACAGATCCGTTTTCCGAGAGTAGAATAGAGAAGCCCAATCCGGTGTATGTTCCTCGTGATGAGACTTTTGAGGAGATTAAGCAGAACACTTTCAATGCTGGAAGGCTGAAAGCTCTGTTACATAATCTTGCACCGTCCATTGCTGCTACTTTGTTGAATTCGGACATCCCCTTCTCATGCTTTTCAGATATCGACAAGCTTTACAATGATGGTTTTATCTTGAAAAATGAAGATCAACAAAACTTGGGTAACAGTAAGTTTGTTGGTAATGTGATGAAACAAGTATTTTCCATCGGTGAAATATTGTTGAAGTATGAGATTCCGGCCATTATTAAGAGTATGTAGACTCATTCTTTTCCTCTCTTTTTTAAACAATAGGATAAATTTGAGATAAAGCTTTGGCACTAATCCGCTGTCGAGTTTCTACTCCATCTGGATTGTTTGAAAATATTTAATGGTGTGCCTGGAAAGACATTTCTAAAATACATTCTCACCAATTATCATTGCTATACCCTTTATATTTTCAACTATAAAGATTCATTTTTAATGCAATTTCTAATTGGGGTAATTAGGGTTTTGTCCATTTTAGAGTACTTTTTAAGCATAGGTCCAACGGTCAATTTTTTTTAGTGAAAGGTCCCTCGCATAGAAAACCGAGCAGAAATCCTGACAGTTTTGTGGAATTTCACTGAACGTTCTGTTTAGTTCTAACAAAAGATTTGGGTTGAGAGACTTTTCACTAAAAAAGTTTCCATTGCGTCCTTTAACCAATTTTTTTTTCTTAACGGGGGATTTACACTAAAATTCTATTTTAAATTCTCCAAACAACCAAGTCTTGATTTGCTTCTGCTTTTAAGTTGAATATGGTGTTTTGCATATATGCCTCGTCTTCTTTAGGAAATAACTCGCTCTCTCCTGTTTCAATCTCCATCTCTATTCGTCTTTTGCTTCTTATCACCCCCTTCCTTCTCTTGCTATATTTAGAAGCATATAATATAGGCACATATGACATGTTTTTTCTTTGTATTAAGAAGTAAATACTGTATACCACGACCAAAAAAAAGAAAGTCAGTACCAACTCAGCATACGTTTTGTTATGTTCTGAAATTCTAAATACTGAGCAACGGCTTAGCCTAGCTAGTAAAAAGACTCTCCATGCCATGCTCATACCAGGGTTCAAACCTCGCCCCCCTCCCCCAGGCTTGACACTAATGTCGTCGCACGAGAACACTACATCAAATGACATAAAAAATTAAAATTTAAAAAAAAAATTTTAAAAACCCTCTAAACACTGCTTTTTATGCTATTTTGTTTTCAGGGGATCGATTTGCGTGGCTTCGGGATAATGAGTTTGCACGCCAAGCTTTGGCTGGGGTCAACCCGGTCAACATTGAACTATTAAGGGTACCAGTATAGATTGGTTTGCATATTGTTACTGCATCAAGTTTTTTGTGTTTTTTTGTTTTTTTGTTTTTGGAAGTTCTAAGTTGCTATGTATTTTTATAGGAATTTCCAATTGTCAGCAAACTGGATCCTGCCAAATATGGCCCGCCGGAGTCGGCAATCACAAAAGAATTGATAGAACAAGAACTGAATGGAATGAGCATTGAAGAGGTACATACTAGCATTTTGTAAATGAATTCCCTGCTTCGCTGCTACTTGAATCGGAGTTTGATTACTCTAAAGATACTCTTATGTATTTGTATTGTTTTCTCATCACGCCTTTCTGGCAATTCAATGATACAGGCTATTGAGAACAAGAGACTGTTTGTACTTGACTATCACGATATGCTTTTGCCGTTTATGAAGAAGATGAACAACTTGCCGGGTAGAAAGGCTTATGCCTCGAGGACAATTTTTTTCTACAACCGCAGTGGCACTCTAAGGCCAATTGTTATTGAGCTGTCCCTTCCTCCAATTTCCTCGACGCGGAACAAGTACGTTTACACCCACGGACACGATGCTACAACGCATTGGATCTGGAAGCTGGCCAAAGCTCATGTTTGCTCCAATGATGCTGGTGTCCATCAACTTGTGAACCACTGGTAAGAGTTTGATATACTTTAGATACAGAGAGAGAGGGGAGGAGGAGGAGGTAGAGAATTAGAGATACCACTTATGTCCTCATATGAAAAACACCATCTCCAACTTAAAAGTAAAACCTGCTTTTTATAAAATGTAAGTTATTCCATCTGTTAAAATTTGTTGGAAATGAAGGGTATAATGTAATTACAACTGGTGAGAGTGCCTTCCAAAATGTCATTCCAGACACACCCTAACGGTTTTCATCGTTTCTAAACAGTTAATATTTTTCTTCTGCTTGGATACTTTTTAGCCATTTAAATGTGATGATCAAAACTCTGCATGGTTAACATATGAAACTTTTATCATTTTGATTAACTTTGTCTATAATCGTGGTTTAATGACTTTTAAATTTTAGGACTTTGTATGCTTCTAATGTCTTGTTGGCTTGGGATTTCAGGTTGAGGACTCACGCTTGCATGGAGCCTTATATAATAGCCACTCATAGGCAGCTTAGTTCAATGCACCCCATCTACAAGCTGCTCCACCCTCACATGCGTTACACTTTGGAACTTAATGCACTTTCTAGGCAAAGTTTAATCAATGGAGGTGGAATTATTGAGGCTTCTTTTAGCCCGGGAAAATATGCCATGGAAATAAGCTCTGCAGCGTACAAGAGCATGTGGAGATTCGATATGGAGGCATTGCCCGCAGATTTATTACGGAGGTGAAGTTTCTTTTGCATTATGACACCTCAAAATTCATATTCTTCAGCCAATCTAATCCTGTCATAATTTTGTCCACAATCTATCTGTAGCTGTTTGGTTCATGGCCTTAGTGAGGGGAAGGAAAGGGAAGGAAAATAGACCAAAGGGGAAAATACTTTTACTATTTGTTTGGTTAATGAGCTAAACAGAAAGCAAGGAAAGGGAAGGAAAGTAAATATGATGAAAAATAAATGTTTTGAATTTTGATTGAAATGTGATTGAAATGTGAAAACTTTGAATAGTGGGAATATAGGTTTCCTTCTTGTGTTCCTTTCATTTTTCTTTTCCTCCTATACATTAGCAAGCCAAATGCCTTCTGATCAATAAAATTCTTCAAGTTTCCATCCTTTCCTCTTTCCTTTCCTCTTTCCTTATCCCTTTCTAAATCAGCGAAAGCAAAACGGAACCTAATCATTTTTTTCCATCTGATCCGGCAAATTTTCTAAGTTCCCATACTTTGTGATCAAAATTTTCAGGGGTGTGGCGGTGGAGGATCCTTCGATGCCCTGTGGTGTCAAACTTTTGATCGAGGACTACCCATATGCTTCAGATGGGCTACTAATATGGTCTGCCATTAAAGAATACGTGGAATCCTATGTCGAGCACTTCTATTCCAACCCCAATTCCATCACATCCGATATCGAACTCCAAGCCTGGTGGAATGAAATCAAGAACAAAGGTCACTACGACAAAAGGAACGAACCCTGGTGGCCAAAGCTCAACACTAAGGAGGACTTATCGGGCATTCTCACCATAATGATATGGATCGCTTCGGGACAACACGCAGCCATAAACTTTGGGCAGTACCCTTTTGGAGGGTACATGCCTAACCGTCCTACCCTTATGAGAAAATTCATACCCGATGAAGATCACCCTGATTATGAGAAGTTTCTTGGTAATCCACAACATACTTTTCTTTCATCTTTGCCGACTAAACTTCAAGCTACTAAGGTTATGGCTGTTCAAAACACCTTGTCAACTCACTCGGCAGATGAAGAGTACTTGGGACAGGTCCACCATATTCACCGCCGTTGGATCAACGATCATGAAGTTCTAAAACTGTTCGAAAAATTTTCTGCTGATCTGGAGGAGATTGAAGAGACTATAAATAGAAGAAATAAAGATATCCGTCTTAAAAATCGAAATGGTGCGGGTATTCCTCCATATGAACTGCTGATTCCCTCATCGGGTCCAGGAGTAACCGGTCGAGGTATTCCCAACAGCATATCTATCTGATGATTTGAACTATGTTTAGCACATATGACTTTGGTTTGTCTTCAAATTTGTTTTGTAATAATCCTAGAGTTTATATTAGATGAAATGTTGAGGAGGTCAATAAGTTCTCTGTAGTCTTTACAAAACAAAAACAGATGGACATGGTTTAGATTCTTTAGAATTTCAAGAATTATCTATATTTTATCAGTGTTTACCTTGTTTTTTTTATTTATTTTACTTTTATTTTATTGTGTGATTATATGGATGCTAAAGAAATTACTCCGTACTAATGTTAAAAGCATAAAGTGTCGCTAACATGTTCTGTTTTGGCATTAACAATTTCTGCTTTGTGGTTAGCATTTGCCTTAAAAAATTAGGGGAAATAACTTCGGTACAGTTGGTTTGGTGCTGTGCGAACTGTGCCTCTCATAGTTTGCACAGTGTTTGCGCAGTTAATTTAAAAAAAAAAACTGTTTTGTGAACAACACTGTGCAAACTGCAAACTGTGAGAGACAGTTTGCACAGCACCAAACCCAACTATACCGAGGTCATTTCCTAAATTAGGAACCCTTTTGATGTGACAAGTTTATGTGACTAGGACAAAACTTTAATGGTTAGAATTAACTTTTAAGGGTTAATTGCACTTTGCACCCCTGTAGTTTGGGTGGTTTTGCACTTTGCATCCTAAAGTGTTAAAATTGGCACTTTGGTTCCTAAAGTTTGGGATGAGTTGCATTTTAGTCCCTCCAAAACTTTTTGCGACGAAATTCACTTTTAGTGATGAAATTATTGGTCCCTAAAGGGCTATTTGGACTTATTTGCCACATTTGTGAAACTTTAGGGATTAAAGTGCCAAATTTGAAACTTTAGGATGCAAAGTGTAAAACTACCCAATACCTCAGGGGTGCAAAGTGCAATTAATCCTAACTTTAAACTTCAATCTAACGGCTAGGATTGAAATGCTTTCAAATTTTCTTCCCGCCATTTTATCCCCCTCTTCACACACTCTGTCTTCAATCCCTCTCTCTCTCTCTGCCAAACTTTACTCCCCAAAAAGAAGTGATTCTCTCTCTCTCTCTCTCTCTCCACCATCGACTTGCCAAGGAAATCTCTCTCTCTCTCTCTCTCTCTCTCTCTCTCTCTCTCTCTCTCTCATACACAAAACATGCACACATACACAGTCGCAACTCCCTTCTCTCTCTCTGCTCAGACACACACGCACACATACATATACAATTCGATTGTGAGCGTGTGTGCGAGATTAATTTGAACACTGTGTGTGTGTGTGTGCACATTTGAATTGCCCCGTAAAGAATACAATTTGCAATAAAGCCTTTTAAATTGTCGCATCAATTTACTCATCCTGAGAGAGAGAGAGAGAGAGAGAGAGAGAGAGAGAGAGATGAACTATTAATTATTGATCATAAAGAGGATTTGAACATCAACTTTAGATTTACTGAAAGTGGTACATTAATTTAAAATCTTACATAAATTTTTCTTTGTATAAAAAAAACTTAAAAATCAGGTTGTGTTTCATCTTTCAGGAAGCAATTCAATAATTGGGTGATGCTAATGCCAAAGCAGAAAGTGCTAATACCAAAGCAGAAAGTGTAGCTAAAAGTTTTACCGACAGTTAGGTAACTGTCGCTAAAACTTTTAGCGACACTTTCTGCTTTAGCATTAGCACTTTGTGCTTTGGCATTAGCACTAGCCTTGACTTTATTGTTCAATTTCAGCCCCTTATCTCTCCCAAACAATCCCTTCTATAAAAAATGAAAAATGCCAGACCACCACTTGTATAAGAATGCCGAACAACCTTTTATATATTTGTCAAGAAATGACGAAGGCGCGCAGAGTTGTTAAATGCCGAAGGTACTTAGTTATTGGTCAAATGAAGGTGTTGTTATATAGAATTGTTCCTTAATGCCTTTAGGCACGGATTATATCCAGTCATTTACAAGTTGCAATTGGACTACTGTAGGCACTTCTTAAATTTAGCATTTACATGCAATTTACGACCTCTTTGGAAATGCTTAAAACATGATCAAGTTTAGACTCAGTCTCAATTTCGTCTTTTTTACAATGTTTGGTAAGAGGGATGGAAATATCGATGGATGGGAAGGGCGAAGGGATGTAAAATGTACCCTTAGGGAAAGGAATGGGGTCTTCTGTCATTGTGTTTGGCTAAATAAAAAAGAAGTGAGGAGGGAAAGAATGAAATATTGGGAATTTTATTATTGTACCCTTGAATTAGTAAAGTATTATTTTCATTCAATGACAAAAATGTCAAAATATAAGAGAAACTTTTTCTCTCTCCTAACCCATCCACTTTTCGGATGGATTGAAATTTGTGAGGGAATAGGCATCCCTCCCCTCTTCCTCTCCATGCTCTCTACCATCCTACCAGATAAGGGAATGTAACATCTTCCCTCTCCTCTTCTCTTCACCCTTTCCTTCCCATCTTCAGATTGATAGAAGGTGGTGGTAAAAAATAAATAAGTATTCAAAAAAAGAGAAAACACTAAATTTAAGAAACTTTCTGGGACCGGAGTTTAGTACAATTCTTTAAACTACTAGGGTCTAAAATATCTAAATTGAAAGTACAAGGACTAAAGTGTAAAGTGTAATTTACCCTTATTATTGAATGGCACCTTTAAAAAATAATTACTAAATGACATACAGTTACAATCAAATGGCACGCTAGAAAGTTACTAACAAGTGACACCAAAATTATCACAAAATGACAGTTTGTTACTATCCAGTGGAACCTGCAAATGGATGTATAATACAATTCTCCTATATCATAAGATTTTCTTAATTTCCCACGTGTGGCATTGGGTTAGTTGTGGAGATGATATGATGAATTTTTTTTCTTTTTACTAGTGAAGTGTTCACCACTTCTCCCTACTTTTAAGCGATGGTGCAGAAATAGATTGATCAGATATAGGTAAATCCTTAATAAGTTATTGCAAACAAATTGATAATGATAGGTTGCTCTATCATTAATTGGGCATCTCGACTCTCGAGTTAGAAATTCTGGAACAACTTTTCTTATTTAATTTTTTTTTTTAATTATACACTACACAAGAGGAGGTAGTGCTCTTCTAACCCTTAAATCCCCCACTCCATAAGAATACTTGAACCCGTAACCACCTACAGGTGTGATAGAATATTAAACCACTGGCCCATCTCTTGATCTCCAGGATCAACTTTTTTACTTAGTAATAAGATTGTGTGTAAATCTTACTATTTCCAAGGGTGCCATCTCCAACAACCTTTAGGGTGTGTTTTAAAATTTTTAGCATTTAAATATATATATATTTTTTTAGTTTGTTCTAGGGTTTTAATGAAGGTGAAGAGGTTAAGGAAATATGGAAGAGCTATTTTGAGAACTTGCTAAATGAAAAACATATGGATAACGTGATTGAAGAAGAAACTAGTTGTTGTGATAAAACTAGAGAATATAGATTTTATCGGAGAATAAGAAAGTCTAAGATAAAATTTGCTTTGAAGAATGTGAAACCCAACAAGGCTTTAAGACCAGATGCGATCCCCATTGAGGTTTGGAAATGCTTGGGCGATGTGGGGGCATCTTGGCTTACAGAAGTTTTTAACAGGATTTTACTAACTAGAAAAATATCTGATGAGTGGAGGAACAGCATTCTAGTGCTTAAATATAAGAATAAAGGAGATGCACAACAATGCAACAATTATGGAGGTATATTAAGATGATGAGCCATGCTATGAGCTGTGAGAGAGAGCAATGGAGCATCGTTTAAGAAGCGCAACATAAGTGTCAGAAAAATTAGTTTGAATTTATGATTGAGAGTTCAACTATGGAAGCAATTATTTACTTAGGAGACCAATGGAAAAGTATAAAGAGAAGAAAAAGATCTACATATCATTTTCATTGATTTAGAAAAAGTTTATGATAGGTGACCAGAGATTTAATTTGGTGGGTGCTAGAGAAGAAGGGAATGACCAAGGGTTATATTAATGTAGTAAAGGATATGTATGATGAAGCCGTTTCTACAATTAAATCTCCGACTGGAGAAACAAGCGAATTTTCAATTACCGTAGGCCTACACTAAGGGTCGGCCATGAACCCTTATTTATTCACCCTAATTATGGATGAATTGACTAGACACATACAAGATTAGATCCCATGGCGTATGTTGTTCGCAGATGATATTATCTTGGTTGATGAGACTAAATGGGGACTCAACACTAAACTTGAACCTTGGAGAGAAGCACTGAAGACAAAAGGGCTAAAGGTAAATTGGATGAAAACAGAATATATGGAATGTAGTTGATTATGTCAAAATCAAGTATTTCTATTAACCTTATTAAAAATGTAGCATTGGAAAGGAGAGTGTCGAGTGCACAGGGATTGATATAAGAACAACGTTTGGGAAGTTTAGAGACTAATTATAATGCTTAAAAGATATAAATAAGAAATATGATAAAAATGAATAAAATGATTTTGCCTCTTTTGGGGTGTTCGTTTGGTTTTTGAATGATAAAAGGTAAATGAAAACTAATCTAAAAAGCTATAGGTTAGGATCATTTCCCCCATCTTGGGTCACAACAAGATGAAATGGACTAATGTTTCAAGCACACTCTAAGGTAACATCTCATTGTGGCATAGTATCAAACAAGGAGTACATCTATGTGTTAGATGAAAGGAGCTTTAAGATTTCCATAGAAATGGATTTGAAGCTAACGTTTGACTATCAAGGATGCATGATATACAAGATAATGCCTCCATGGCTTCTAATCCTAATGATTTGTCCAACCTACACTAACTAATCTATATGGTGGACAAATCACCTATGAAGCCTTCAAAATGTAGTATTTAAAACCTAAGAGTTTGAACAATCAAATATGCTTGACATCAAAAATGAAGACTCTAAGTTTTAAATCCCACACACAACATTCATCAAACAAATGGAGTACAAAACACAAGGTTACATAATATTCGATATGAAATACATAAGGTAGGATTCAAAGTGTAAGTTTTGACAATCAAAGATACAAGGCAAATAAGATGAAGCCCCTTGTTTTGAATCCTACACAAATTAACCCTATAAATGCTACAACATTAAATCAAAGAGTTTATGATCCATAACCTAAGTAAATCTAACTAATAATGGAAAACATAACAATATCATCAAAGGAAAAGAGATAGAAGATGTACCTAGCCATTAAAATTTCAATCCAAGCTTCAAGTTTACAATAATGAAAAAAATGGAAAGGAACCCAAGGGGGTGGGTTCCAAAATGAGAGCAAAGAACAACCTAAAAAACTTAAGATCCCTAAGAAATGACAACTCTTTCTATTTATATCCATACACTCAAATAGCAAACTTGTAAATAAAAAAAAGGGGTAGTCAACAGCAGGGGCGGATCGATCCCAGTGTAACGGGCAGATCGATCCACTATTATTATATGCCAACAGAATCTTTGTCCAGGATCGCGGATCGATCCGCCCTTTGATTCCAGATTGATTCGATTTTAATAATTTGCACAGTAGCCTCCTCAAAGGACGCAGATCGATCCGCGTTATAAGGTCGGATCGATCTACCTTTACTGGGATGGATTCCTTCCCCTTTTTACAAGATAAGAACCAAACGGGGTTGGTTCTCACTTTGAACAAGTCGCCAAAACCTACAAGAAAGAGACTCTTTATTAACAAAAAGTGAGCAACAACAAAATAAACAAAAGTGCAATTTATCCATTAAATCTCCCGGTGTAGGTGATAATTCGCGTCCAATAATAGCAAAATCATGATGTTAAGAATGCAATATTGGACACAAATCACACCCTCCAACTAGTATGTTGCTAGTCTCTTAGCAACAAAGTAGAAGATCAAGAGATTCAAGAATAACCTTGAATAACACTTTATGTAAATGAAAGATAAACCGTTTTCGTGGAGAACACGATTGCATTGAGCACATGCAACAAGTCGTTAAACCTCTTGGTTACCCGTAGAGGCAGAGTTTTGTCTCTGGAGGGTTTTCAAAATAATACCCACATACATTTTGTTTCCTAACAATAGCTACCCACTATTCAAATGCACAATGCTCAACATAGACAAGGATTTTCAATGAATTTTAGCAATGCGACACACAATATCCGAAAAGTTCTCAAACTATCAAGGTTATTAGATAAACTTCATTAAGCTTAATCTTTGATGCGTGTGTGGTGTGAAGTGCATAACTACAAACTATCAAGAAGATGGCAATGCTTTCATAATCCGAATTTTGTTCAAAACGCGATTCAACTCAATTCTTACCAGCATTACACTCTAAAAATGATCACCCCGAATCGGGTAATACACTTGTAATATGTAGGCATAATGAGTAAAGGAAATGGATACCAAAGCCACGCACATGTCAATGATGAAAAATGTAAGCGTGAAAAACAAGTAAAAATTAATCTCATGAAAGATACTGATTAGAGGTGAAACGTACATATTCATAGCTTATTATATGGTCTTTTATGCATACTTTTATCCTTAAGTTCCTAGATTTAAGTGCATTCTAATAAAAATATTTTTTTATTGTGTTAATGCTAAAACTTATGTTTATGCATTGTTTTATAGGTATTAGAATGTAATTCAATGAAGTGGAGGTAAAGAAAAGTGATTCTGGTGGAGAGAACAACAGAAGTAGTTGAGAAAACACCATTTTTGATATTGAAGACTTCAGATTTGGAAGATTTCCCAAGAAATATAAAATGTAGATCTATGAGTTACAGTCGTGTGGACATAAACCGGAGATCAATTCGAGGTCCGAGTGAAGAGATATAGCCATTCTCCCATCGGTGGGCAGAGCTGTCAAAATCAGAGAAGTTCAAGCCCTTGAAGAGAGTTCAATCGATTAAGACTTCGATCGATCAAAAAAGTTTGATCGATTGAAGAGGTTACTGTTTCTGCACTTGTTTATTTATGTTTTCGTAGTTTAGAAGTTGGGAATATGTGATGAAACATTGACTTATAGCCTCTGCCATGTATTATATAGAAAATCTGTATCGATCAATTGAACCAGAGAACAGTCAAGCGATCGAAGACATTTCGATCAATTGAAGGAAGTTGCAGTTCGATCGATCGAGAGCACTTCAATCGATCGAACTTGTTAATTCCTGAGATAATTCCTTAAAGTATTCCAAGAGTTTTTGTTTTAGAAATCTGTCATCAAAGTGTTCCAGTAAGTTCAGTTTGTCACAACAGTTTTTAAACTTAAAGCCTTAAGGCTATTTTCTTCAATGACTTTTGAAAACCACTTTGAATGCTAACACCATTTAGAGTGCAAGTATTAACCATTGTTTTAAACTGTTTTCTAAGTATTTAAAACACTTGTGATGATATAGCCCCAGTTATGAAAGGGCTATTTATTCTTTATCTTTAGAAAAATACGAAATGCTGAAAAGGAATGAATTTTATAGAATGTTAATGAGTATGCATGATAGATGGTTAGGATCAATGTGGATTCTCGTATTTTCAACACCTTTAATTTTTATTTATTTTATTATTATGTTTCTCGATACTTTAGTTTATTATTTAGTTTAATTTAATTAATTAGAATTTGTAGAACCTCCACTTCTATATTCATCTTTTCTTTTTCCTTAGGTTGTAACTTAGTATATATTCTTCCTATTCCTTCCCAGTGGGATCGACCTGGACTTATCCAGTATTACTTGCACAATCAACTACACTTGGGTGTTGCACAAGAGCGCACAACTTTTTAGTCGTGTCAGATACCATACACTAGAGGATGTGGAATAACTCAAACTACTTGTCATGATCGTCTCAAACTCCGAATCACAAAACTTAAGGATAAATTAGGACCTCGAGGGGGTTGTAAAGTGGGAAAGGGTTATGATGTAAAGGATAAGGAGAAAGGAAGTGAAGTGTTTGGGTACAAACATGGGATTTATTGGAAAGCATGGATACAAATGACCACAAGAGATGAATCATCCACAAATATTTCTTTGAAGCTCAAAAAGAGAAGTACAAGTGACTATGAAGCTCATTTTTTTTTTCTCTTTTATTTATTTATTTATTTATTTATATTTATTTATATTTATTTATATATATTTTAGAACTTCTTTTCTTTTATTTTCCTTTGTACTCTCACAACAACGCGATTCAATCTCTTTTATAACCTTACAAACATGATCTCATGCAAAGACATCCTAAAAAATGTAATTCAAACGCGAATATGGAAGGTGTATGGTTAAGTGAAGGGATGGTATGTGTGGTTGATGCTAGAAATGGTGAAAAGAATGACCTAAAATCATTTTCTCGGATAATGTGATTCTTTGTTCTCCACTACAATGGCAAGCAAGCAAGAGTTTTGCATTCCACAAAAGGATTCTTCTAATGAACAATCAAATCAAGAAGATGATATTATCAACGACTTTTTTGTATGTTTTTCAAAAAGAGAGAATTGAAGTATGTAACACTCAACAATGGAGAAAAAGGATGTAAAGCTCACAAGGGTAAAGTCTCCACATATGTTTTAAACGATTTTCCGGTAACAATTTCATTAAACATCATTTTAACACAAGTAGTCATGCAACGTGCTCGATAATCCAAGATTTGAAATTCATGAGGTTCATTATAATCAAGATAGTTCTAGACCTAATAAGATTCAATGCATGTCACATATTAAAATCACAAGAACATCACAAGACAAGTGTCATCGTTCGGCACATGAAAATGAGAAACTATACAACAAACATTGGAAACAAATTTTTTATTTTTATTTTTGAATCATCGTTTCTTTTATTAAAAATTATGCTTGGAGAGTTAATGGCAAGAAGAAAATAAAACATCAACATGATGGGTGAATATCTTACACCTCCCAACTAGAACATTGCATTGTCCCTAATGTAAATGGTTTAAAACAAGAACAATAATGAGTAGAGATAGAGTGATATCACCAACAAAAGAAGCGATCCCCGATGAGCACAAAGATAATGTTCCTACACATGAATCACTACAAAGCACATGAAGTAAGCAAAAAAAAAAAGAAGAGAAACACCAAAACACCAAAGAAATGAAGATTGAATGATTAAAAAATGATGCGGATGAATTTGAATGTTAGAATGTTGAATTTACCACTAGCCAAACATGCAAAAGAGAAATAACATTCTTTTAAAAGAGGTGTTCTAGAAAGTTTGACAAAACAATCAAGCTTTGCATTACTATACTATGGCTCTACTTTGATTAACATGATTTGCCTACCCTACAACTAAATTACATTAACTAAACCACATTCTCTTGATATGAGCCAAGCATCTTAACACAAAGCATAATTATTATAATAACAAATAAGCGGTGAATTACTATACTATACAACACCTTTGATTAGAATGACTCATCCACCCTACATTAATTAAACTACATGGTAGACAAATCAACTTCTCTCAGAGTGTCTCATGTGCAATAATACACCACTTCTATTAAGCACAACTATGTAAGAAATAACGAAAATCAATTACATATGCCAAAATTTTAAAGAACAACCAAAGGAGATACTATTACTTTCCCCATGTGAGACCAATGTGTCATCAACATCTTAAATGGAGGTTTAGCTCTTTAAGAGTAACTAATCCTTCAACACAAAGACAAAACAAAAAGATCAAATGCAAAAGTGCATATAATTAGAAACTAAACAACTTAACATTGTTGCCAATCCCTGGCAACGGCGCCATTTTGATTATGCCAAAATCAAGTATTTTTATTAACCCTATTAATGCAGCATTGGAAAGTAGGGTGTCGAGTCCACAGGGATTGATACAAAAACAACGTTTGGAAAGTTTAGAGACTAATTATAATGTTTAAACGAAAGAAATAAGAAAATATGATAAAAAGGAATAAAATGACTTTGCGTCTTTTGGAGTGTTTGCTTGGTTATTGGAGGATAAAAGGTAAATGAAAACTAATCTAAAAAGCAATAGGTTGGGATCATTCCCCCCATCTTGGGTCACAACATGATGAAATGGACTAATGTTTCAAGCACACTCTAAGGTAACATCTCATTGTGGCATATCATCAAACACAAGGAGTGTATCTATGTGTTAGATGAAATGAGCTTTGAGATTTCTATAGAAATGGATTTGAAGCTAACGTTTGACTATCAAGGATGCATGACATACAAGATGATGCCTCCATGGCTTCTAATCTGAATGATTTGTCCACCCTACACTAACTAATCTATTTGGTGGACAAATCACCTATGAAGCCTTCAAAAGGTAGTATTTAAAACCCAAGAGTACTTTGAACAATCATAGATGCTTGACATCAAAGATGAAAACTCTACGTTTTAAATCCCACACATAACATTCATCAAACGCATGGAGTGCAAAACACAATGTTACATAATACTCTATATGAAATACATAAGGTAGGATTGAAAGGCTAAGTTTTGACAATCAAAGATGCAAGGCAAATAAGATGAAGCCACTAGTTTTGAACCCTACACAAATTACCCTAGAAATGCTATAACATTAAATCCAAGAGTTCATGATCCACAACCTAAGTAAATCTAACTAATAATGAAAAACATAGCAATTTCATCAAAGGAAAAGAAATTGAAGATGTACCTAGCCATTAAAACTTCAATCCAAACTTCAAGTTTGCAACAATAAAGAAAAATTGAAGGTGGGTTCCAAAATGAGAGCAAAGAACAACCTAAAAAACTTAAGATCCCTAAAAAATTACAACTCTTTCTATTTATATCCATACATTCAAATGGCAAACTTGTAAATAAAAGAGGGGTAGTCAATAGCAGGGGCAGATCGATCCCAGCGTAACGGGCAGATCGATCCGCTATTCTTATATGTCAATAGAATCTTCGTTCAAGATCGCAGATCGATCCGCCCTTTGATTCCGCATCGAGCCAATTTTAATAATTTTTGCAATGGCTTTCTCAAAGGACGCAGATTGATCCGCGTTGTAAGGCTGGATCGATCCGCCTTTGCTGGGATGTATTCCTTCCCCTTTTTACAAGATAAGAATCAAACGGAGTTGGTTCTCACTTTGAACAAGTCGCCAAAACCTACAAGAAAGAGACTTTTATTAACATAAAGTGAACAACAACAGAATAAACAAAAATGCAATTTATCCATTAAATCTCCCAGTGTAGGTGATAATTTGCATCCAATAAGAGTAAAATCATGAAATTACGAGTGCAGTATTGGACGCGAATAAGTAGTTTTAATAACAGTGGAAGTGGAGATCGAAAATTAAGAGATCCCAAAGAGTGAACACTTTCGTTATCTAGGCTCGATGATCAGTAAAGATGAAGAGATTGGTGATGACGTGACCCATATAATTAAAGTAGGTTGGCTTAAGTGGAGGAGTGCTTCTAGTGTACTATGTGACTGGAGAATACTAGCAAAATTAAAAGCTATTAGGCCAACTATGCTCTACGGCGACAGTATGTTGGACAACTTAACACATTAGCAAAATGAGCGTAGCTGAGATGAGGATGCTGAGATGGATGTGTAGTAAGACTAGGAAAGATAGAATTAGAAATTACTACATTTGAGAAACTATAGGAGTGTTACATATTGAGGATAAGTTGAGGGAGAATAGACTTAGATGGTTTGGCCGTGTGCAACAAAGACTTGTAGACGTACTTGTACGAAAGAGTGATAATATCGTAGTGCCTGGAATGGTTAGAGGAAGTGGTAGACCTAGACTGACCTGGGAGTATGTAGTGCAACATGATATGAATATGTCAAATAGACTTCGATAATGACATGCTTCATATTGATTTATACTTTGTTATTGTCATGTGACATTTTCATGTTCTCTGTCTCATGTTTTATGTCCATCTTGTTCTAACTTGTTTAAAATATATGATATTGTTGATAAAGGAGCTCAAAAGGTAAAGTCCTGTCAAAGAGTTTGGAACACATCAAGTATCAACAAGAGAAGATCAACTTGAAGAAACAAAGGGTGTTGTACGACTTTTATTTGTAATTGTTTTCCCTTATGTAAAGTATTCAAGGATTGAACACTTAGAGGCTCAAACAACTTTAACTGAACTTAAGGATCCTTGCTCTCACACGTAAAATACTTTCAAGGGCCTAAATACACTTAGACCACTCACTTAAATTCATCTCACAAAAGTTTTCAAGTGGCTAAGTCAAAATGAAGTACTCTTTGCAAATGGGTCATCTGTAAAAGCAAAACTATTTTAATTGGTAAGGAACTAGATATTGATTCTTATATGGTTGGAAATGTATTTGAATATAGTTTTCAAATCTTCAAACAGATCACAATTCTGAGTGTTGTAGAGGGGCAAATTAATTTTGGGACAGTTAGAGATATATACCTTGTTAACTAAAAATTTAATAAAAAGTACCTTCAATATCTGCATTTAATCAAAAGTCCCTTATCTTTGACAAAAGGACAAAAGTGATGCACCCAAACATTTCTCACATATCCCACACTCGCCCAACTCCTCTCCACGCGCCAAAATTCCTTGTAGCTGCTCGTACGGTGAGAGCACTATACCGTATGATATCCCAAATTTCAAAAATATTTTGCAACTTTAAACCTTCATAACTTTTGACCTACAACTCCATTTTTTTTTCAAATTTTATACCGTTGGAATCGTGTCGACGAGAGCTACAAAACTAGTACCATTGTTGATATGTTTTGAGAAAAAAAAGAGCAAAATTTTACATGTCTTGTGTGAAAATTTGACAAAGTTATTTTCAATAATTTTGACAAAGTTATTTTGTGAAATTGTTAGATTTCAAAAACTTTTTTTTTTTTTTTTTTCAAAATTTCTTCAAATTTCACAAAACTTTTTTTGTGAAATTTCACAAATTTGTGAAATTATCTAATTCAAAAAACTCTTTTTTTTTTCAAAATTTCTACAAATTTCACAAAACTTTTTTTGGGAAAATTATTTTGTGAAATTTCACAAAACTCGATTTTTTTTTTCAAAATTTCTTTAAATTAAAAAAAAAAAAAAAAAACAAATTTGCTCAAAACATATCAACAGTGGTACTAATTTTGTAGCTCTCGTCTACACGATTCCAACGGTATAAAATTTGTAAAAAATGGAGTTGTAGATCGAAAGTTATGGAGGGTTAAAGTTTTGAAATATTTTTTGAAATGAGGAATGTTACAGTACAGCCACTCAGACTGTGTGAGTGGCTGAAATGTTTGAGGATATGCATGGCCAGATGCGTGGGCATGCTTTGGCTTGATCAACTAAAATGGTAAGAGGGACTTTTGACTAATGTACCAAAAAAAAACGGCTCCTTTAAACTTTTTCTTGCTTTAATTAAGGGTTTGGACCTAATTTACCCATTAATTTTTACTTGTTTAAATAGTTCCAAGAATTCTTGGTTCTTAGTATCATGATGCTTCTGAAGTCTTTGTGGGTAAGGGGCCGGAGTAATGGATTCAGATGTTTCCTCTTCTTCTCTCTTACCATCTTGCCTCTCATTATTCTTTGGGTAAGTTTGTTCATCTTCTTTAGTGTTATCACTCTCAACTACCTCCTCCACATTATTATCTTCAGTATCTTTTTCTTCCTCAATTAAAGGAGGAGAGATATCTTGTCCTACAACTTTACCACTTCTTAAGGTTGTTATTGCCTTAGTTTGTTCTTGATTTCCCAAACAAGCGTTTGGAGCACCATTTTGTGGTTGGACTATAGGATTTGCTTGTGGTTGAGATGGAAAATGTTGGACTTATCATACAATTGGGTTTTGGGTTATATCATTTTAAACTCTCTATTTTGAGCCATGGGCTTCTTATTTTAAAATTCCAAACTAAAGCCTTATAGCTTGATTTGACTTGAATGCCACATTAATTAAACATGAGACATTTTTCCTCCTTATATTTATTAAGCTTAGTAAGCTTATAAAGTGGAAATGCTCGGGGGGGGGGGGGGGGGGGGGGGGGAGAGCAAATTTCAAATTTGAGTTACCCAATTTGGCTTGAAAGTCGATACTTGTGCGGGCATGCTGTGCATGCACGAATACTGTCCAATTTGCTTCGTCTCACGTATGAGAGATTAGCCACGTTTTTTGCTCTCTGAAATTAAAATTTTAATATTACTGCACAGTTTATTATTGGTTTTTTTTTTTTAACTACCAAACTATTATAGATTTATTCTTTAATATGGGATTAATCTCCTGTGCTAATGATATGACTTTTGGAGGGGCTGTTTTAAATGCTTTGCTGTTATACACATATCAATTTTGTTCTATACAACTTTCTTCTCTTCTCCTTCCTATACACACGCAGAAGCTTTGGTTGTCTCTGCTTTTCTCAAAACTCTCTGAAACTTATCTTTTCTGGTTTTGGAGCAATTCTGAGCACTCATATATTCTTCCAATTCGAGTGCACGTTTGAAAGAAATTGATTGCTAAATCCCGGAGAGCATAGTGCTAAGACCTTATAAATCGAGTCATTGACTCCGATGGGTAGAATTGTTCTTAAGGACAGTGCAAACTGTTGCACGCTTTAATCAGATTCATATCGGTATCCTTTATTTTTCCAACAATCTTAAGAACAATTATGGATGTTGCTATGATTACCGCAAAAAGTCTTAAAGAGAGCGAGATTCGCAGCTCAACCCAAGATTTATCAAGAGGCTACTGATCTGGTAATTCTATTCCAATTTTATCTGTAGTTCTAACAATTTTGAGACGTTAATATTTTAACTAACCCAAATGAGCTCTTATTGTACAAGAATTAAAAAAAAATTCTACTACCAACTTGACTGCCTGACTTACCTAGTGCGTGTGTTTTATAATCGGTGTACGTATCCGATATTTGATCTCTATCTTACATCGATGAAATGGCATTAGTAATTTCGTCCTAAAAAAGGGCTGGCGATAAAGGCACTTTCATTTTTAATTAGGGCTCCTAAATTTCAGTTTAAAAAATCAGTTTTTTTTTTACCTTTTACTTTAATTAGTAAGGGCACCTCACTTATTTTACTATATATGATCTCTTTATATCTCTCTCATTATTTAATTCCAAATCCTTGGCTACTTCTGATTTCTTTCTCCTGTATTCAACGTCTTCTTTAATTTGACTTCTTCTCTTGTAAGTTTTTTTTGTTTTCACTAATTGTGATTCTTCTCTCTTCTTGTAACAACCTGCATTTGCATTTAATTTTAATCTGACATTCCATAATTAATCTGTATTTTTGCACTGTCATGTTTAATATACATTATTTGCTTTTATTTTAATTTCAATTCCCATGTGTTAAACTTTAATCCTTGTTTTAATTTTTATTAAAATCCTTATTGGGGTCAAACTGTAATTTGTATAAAATTAGTAATACAAGTGTTGGATTTCAAAATCTGTATTTCAAAATGGTGGAAATATTTTCTTTTAACAAGTATTTTTATAAAACTAGAAAATCAATTCTTACGTTAAAATGAATTTTTAGTATTTTTGAGACGAACACCGTGCCACGAAAATACCAGTTTGTGTTTAAAACTGTCAGTGCCGCGTTAAACTGGCACAGATTTTGGATTGGACGTAAAGAAGACATGACTAATGCTTTGTATGCATTAATACTTCTAATGATTGGATTGGGTTTTGTTTGGGAATACACTTTGTGTGTGTTGTAACTTAGTGCCATGAGCCTTTTTCCCAATCACACAAGTACTTCTTTAACTACTTGCAAGGGCCTTGTTTGGCAGTGCTTCATAAGTGTGTGTAGGAATTGTTCTACAAGCCACATTACCCCAACACTTTAAGATGGCCCCTAGGAGCCTATAAGTGACCTTTAGCTAATATGTGGAGTTCATCTGTATACATATGTATGTGTATATCTATTCATTAGGAATACTTGGTGCCTATTATTTTAGAAACAAAAGAATCAATTTGTTGAGTATTGTTCACAGGACTTGGCCCCCAAGTTCCTATACTTGATGAGTTTATATATACACCATTCAACCACATTCTGTAGAACACAAAAAAAAAAAAATTTCAGAGAGTTAGAGAGAGTTCTACAACAATTCTGAAGAGAAAGGAAGAACAATCTCCATAGCCAAAGCTTGGAGTATATTTGGGTTTATTGAATCAAGCTCTTTCTCAACAAAATTCTCTATTCTCTTGTTCTGTGAGTATTTTAAACTCACTCCTAAATGTAATTCATGCTTAATTACTGTTTGAGTGTGTAAAAATTGCTAATCACCATTGTTGATCTTAACTATGGAAGTTGGAGCTTCAAAATCACAATTTTTCAACCTTAACCAAACCAAGTTTTTAGAGATGATTTTGAAAGAATATAGTATATAAAGTCTATGGTTTAAGTTATAGAGCTTAATTCGTTCATATCACAACGTATATTGAAAATGAAGTTTTGATGTCTTTTGAAATTTCATAAAATTTGAGTGCTATAGTTTGTTTCATGTTAAATTGATTACACATTCATAATCCTTGTGAAAAAACTAAAGAGATCCATATATAATATGATATAAATACTAACAGATTTGGAAATGGGTCAAAAAGACCCTGAATTTCTGAAACAGGGGAGAACTAGCGAGGAAGACGAAGCCTCTGCTTCATCTCACGCGCGCGAGCGAGGGTTGCGCGAGTGAACCGCGTGAGCGACCCCTCGCGCGCGCGAGGTTTGTGTTCCCAGGCAGACAGAAAAGTTTTATAAAGGAAAATGAAAATTATGCAGATCGCGCGAGCGGACCGCGCGAGCAACCCGCGCGCGCGATCTTCCTGTATTATGGCAGATAGAAAAGTCTTAATAAAGGAAAAGGAAAACGGGCATATTGCGCGAGCGGCCCGCGCGCGTGACTTCTGGCAGTTTCTAGTTTTTGCTTGTTTTGTGTTAAGGAACTGTTTGGGTGATATTTTATGAACTGTTAAAGCTCGTTTGGGAAATTTACTAAAACAGAATCCTATTTGGGTATGTTTAGACGATTAAAACGTTGTAGTGCGACTTATTAATCCTCGTACACACGTTGTTTTCTATATGTCAGTGATTTACCTTGTGTTTAAAGTTTCATGACATACATGTGGTGTCAGTTGTACATGCATGGTGAGTATGAATGATGGTCAGTATGGAAAAGAGTAATGGACAGTGTGGTATAGTGAGTGCAATTGAGATTGTGTTGTGGACACTCCCTGGTAAATGAGTACCAAAGTGTGTTGTGATTGAGATTACGGCGAGGGTGTCTTTGAAATGCAACGGTGGAAAAAATGGACACTCCCTGACGACCATGGTAGCGTCAAAGTGTGTGAAGCCGAACTTGGACATTCCCTGGCACCCATGGTAGTGCTAAAGTGTGGCCTACGGACACTCCCTGATACCCGAGTCTGGATACTACGTGAGGGTTCCTCCGGTATTTGCATGGCGGATTAGGTAGTCAAAGTGTGAGGCATTGGATACTCCCTGGTACCCCGGATCAAAGTGTGAGGCAAACTGGACATTCCCTGGCACCCCTGTGCTAAAGTGTGGCTATCTTAGCGTTTCAAAGATACCGGTGTGTGGTGGTGGGTTATTGGGTTTTGTCGAGAGAAAAGTGTCGGTAAGATGAGATGGTGCATTATTCTCATACACGGTCACATATACATGAATCATATCTTTTAAATAATATTGTGCTCGTTTCCTAAAGTGAACTCCTTGCTTTACTATAAACTTCTTGAATTTAATGAGAATTGGAAAATTGTAAATGAGTATGTTTTACATTCAAAGTTATGTTTTTAATACTCACCAGCTTCTTGAAGTTGACGACGTTGATGCGTCCTGGACATTCGCGTTCAGGTTTTTTAGGTTATGATCAGGCTGAACGTTATAATTATGCTAATTGAGAACGACTGCTTGGAAGAAAGACTGTTATCTATACTCCATGTTTTAAGTTATAAATTGTTTTGTAATAAGGATGACTATAATAGACACTAAGTTATTGTTTTGATTTAAGGCGGCTTGTGCCTTAGTTGACCCCATATTGTAATATGTAATAAGTTAGAAAAATTTTATAAGTCTTAATTGCTCTGCTCTGATTATTATGTTTTTGTTGTTCGACGTTTGGGACGGAATCGATCCTTCAAACTGTCGCGACCTACGGGTCCATAAAGGAAATTAAACGTTTTCCATATTTATGCTACGTCGGGGCGGATTTAGTGGTATCAGAGCCAGATTATTATTTATCTCAAGATAGTTTAGCCAGGTTAGGGTTTACCAGTATAGACCCGATTCCACGATCTGTTAGCTTAAGCTTCACACACCCGATGATACGACAGGGAGGATAGACTCAGTTACCCAAACGCCTAAGATTATCTCTTTCTTGATTTAAGTTAGTACCTTTTTATCAGGTATGGACCCAGCTCAGCCGCTCTACGTACCAGATGGGTTTGGAGGACATTTGGTGACTCCCGGGGCAGTAGTCCCAGCTTTTCTCGATTTATATCACACCGCCATTGAGCAGCTGGCCACGATGACTATAGTATCAGATCTGTGGCACCAGGTTCACATGGTAGGGATAGTTGATTTGACACGTATTCGCCTTGAGATACGCTACTTCGCGGAGGCTCAGCGTTTAGTGCTAGTTGAGATTCTAAGACTAGTTGATATTGATGCCCCCTATTTCCCCTTCGAGATCTAGGTTGTGCATGCTCATCTCGCACAGCTAGAGATGCCTCCGCCAGTGGTTCCCATTGCCGAGGACGATGCTGAGGCTGTTCACTTGGTGCAAGTAAGTGGAGAGGATGTAGAGGATGGCATAGGTCTAGATGATCTCGCCGCTGAGCTCGAGGATGAGCTAGCACTTGAGCTAGTTCTGCCTGAGGAGGTGCCAGTTGAGGCAGATGCCCCAGCGCCTGCTTCCTCGTCAACCTCTTAGAGCTCTAATTTTGATTTGGTGGGCCCGTTCCTTGTTCAGCGATTTTGCCCCGTCGACTCGCTAGATCTCCTGATAGCTGCTTACGGAGACGACTGATTTCTTAGATATCACTTTGTACATATTAACTACTTTTGACTATTAGCTCTACCTCTTTTTGCAAACTGTAATTACATGCATTAGAGTATAGTGCAATAACCCCATTTTTGGCATTAACTCTTGCATGGACATATGCGTCCTAACCCATATAGATAGGGTAGGCATTGACCTGATCATACGCGCTTTTTGTATCAACTTGACAAGAAGTTATATATAAATTATACTCTTTTGAATATTGTTGTCATTTAAATTGCTTTATAGTACTGTTACATGCATTTTCCTCATTCTGCTATCATTATCATGCATAGAATGGCTGGAGGACTAAAGAGGAACAGGAATTTGATTGAGGGAGCACCTGAAGCTGCCGATCCAATAGGAATGTTTGAAGCTTTCGTCAGACGTCTCGAAAGGATTAGTAATCAGAATGAAAACTGACGAGACCTCCAGACGGGAGATAAACTGCTGGAGAGATTCCGTGCGCTCAGACCCGAGCAGTTTGCGGGTACCGCGGAACCATGGAAAGCGGAACAGTGGTTAAGACAGATGGACCGCATGTTCGAAGCTGTCCAGTGCAATGTGATGGACAAGAGGAGGTTAGCTACCTTTTCAATTGACTGATGCTGCCGCAGATTGGTGGGATTCGGTCATAGTTACTATCGGAAATGGAGCTATAATGGGAATGACGTGGACTGCGTTCAAAGGTAGATTTTTGGAGAAGTATTTCCCGGCTACGGAGAGGCACAGAAGAGAGAAGGAATTCATGGACCTGAAGCAAGGAACCAAGTCGGTGCAAGAGTACACTACACAGTTCGAGAGACTGTACGTCTCGGTTCGCTCCACACCTGGTTGATACTGAGGAGAAGAAGATACGGAAGTATAACCAAGGGCTGACACCGCAAATTCGCCGCCTGACTCTCGGTCACCTAGATAAGTCGTTTGAGGGATTGGTTGGCTTGGCTACTGATCTAGAAGAAGACGCTCGAGTGAACCGCAAGCAATTTGAATTCCGACCGCCTCAAAGGGGTAATTTTGGAAATAGACCACCAATGAACAGTACCCAAGGGCGGAAGAGGAATTTCGACGAAAGTAGGAAGACTCAAGCTATCACCTATCCGACTCAACCTCGAGTAGGAGAAGGGAGTAATGCTGGGAAATGCTTCAATTGTGGCAACCCCGATCATCTGGCTCAAGATTGCAAGGCACCAAGGCGTGCTGCTCAGCAAGGCATAGTCTGTTACAACTGTGGTGAACCAGGTCACATCAGCAAGTTCTGTACTGCCCCTAAACAAGTGACGTATGGTCAACAGAATCAGACTCGCTTGAATGCTGTTATCCCAGATGCTGTTGGATATGACGGAACTATTTACGAAGAGGGAGATTATGGAGAAGCTCAACCTGATCAGCAAGTAGTGGAAGGTACATTGACTCTGTTTAACTCTCATGTTAAAGTATTATTTGATACGGGTGCTGCTCTTTCGTTCGTATCTGTTAATACTATTCGGAGATTGGGTATCTTACCTCATTGTTTAGAGAAAGCTTTAATGGCTACTTCACCATTAGGAGCCGCAATCAGATTAGGACAGGTGTGCAAGGATTGTCCTTTACGGCTAGGAGACTGTGAAATCCCTGCAAGGCTAATTGTCCTATCAATGAAAGAGTTCAACATAATCCTAGGAATGGATTGGCTCTCTCAGAATCAAGTAAAGTTGGATTGTGCGAGGAAGAGAATTGCATTCTCTGACAATGAGAATCAACCCTTTGATTTTCAATGTAACCCTTCAGGAGATATGTTCCTCACCAGGTGTTTGGCTAACATCGAAGTCGTTAGTATAGAAGCGACAGTGTCGTCTATACCTATAGTCAAGGATTTCGAAGAAGTATTTCAAGACATTTCTAGTTTGCCGTCCGAGAGAAGTATAGAGTTCTGTATTGAGCTTATACCGGGTACCGTACCAATCACGAAGGTTTCCTACAGAATGGCCCCCACCGAGCTGTTGGAATTGAAGGAACAAGTTCACGAGCTCGAGAACCTAGGTTTTGTACGTCCAAGTACATCGCCTTGGGGAGCACCAGTGTTATTTGTGAAGAAGAAGGATGGGACGCTCAGGTTGTGCATCGATTACAGAGAACTGAACCGAGTGACTATCAAGAATAAATATCCCTTACCTCGGATTGACGATTTGTTTGACCAACTACAAGGAGCTACGACATTTTCCAAAATAGACCTAAGGTCGGGATATCATCAGTTGAGCGTACGGAAGGAAGACATACCTAAGACTGCTTTTAGAACCCGATATGGTCACTATGAATTTCTGGTGATGCCGTTTGGAATGACGAACGCCCCGGCAGTGTTTATGGATCTAATGAATAGAGTGTTCAAGCCTTATTTGGATCAGTTTGTCATCGTCTTTATTGATGATATTTTGATCTATTCTAAGTCGGGAGAAGAACTACGGATTACGATACAGACGCTCAAGGACCACCACTTGTATGCCAAGTTCAGTAAGTGTGAGTTCTGGTTACAAGAAGTGAAATTTTTGGGACACAAAGTGTCATCTCAAGGAATATCTGTGGATTTGTCCAAGACAGATGATGTGTCAAACTGGGTTAGGCCGAGCAACCCTACAGAAGTTCGGAGTTTTCTGGGACTTGCAGGCTATTACAGAAGATTTGTTGAGGGATTCTCTAAAATAGATGCACCATTGACTGGGTTGACGAAGAAGAATTTGAAGTTCGGCTGGACAGAGAAGCATGAGCGCACCTTTCTAGAGTTGAAAGAGAGACTTACTACCGCGCCGGTACTAGCTATACCCAAGCCTGATGAGAAGTTCAATATCTTCAGTGACGCGTCATATCAAGGATTGGGATGTGTACTTATGCAAGATGGCAGAGTTATCGCCTATGGATGTAGACAGCTGAAGCCGAATGAGTTGAACTATCCCATTCATGATTTGGAATTGGCAGTAGTAGTATTCGCACTCAAGATTTGGAGACACTACGGTGAGAAGTTTGACCTATTCTCTGATCATAAGAGTCTGAAATACTTGTTCACACAGAAAGAGTTGAGCATGAGACAACGCAGATGGATGGAGCTGATCAAAGATTACGACTTCACGTTAGAGTACCACCCTGGTAAAGCTAATGTGGTTGCTAATGCTTTGAGTCGGCAGACTCGTGAGACGAATGCCTCCTTAATGGTTAGAGAATGGCGAGCATTAGAGACGTTGGCAGAATTCGACGTACAGAGTGCTGAGGAAAGAGAAGGACAACTTTTTGGATGTCTTATCCTACAACCTGTTATTATCGACCGCATTATTGGAGCTCAAGAAGAAGATGAGCAGTTTCGGACATGGTTCGTGAAGATGTCAGAGAAAGACCCAACAGAATGGAAGGTAGGAGTCGATGGAGGGTATCGTTGCAGGAATAGATTATGTGTGCCAGATATTGGAGAGCTTAGGAAGAATATCCTGGAAGAAGCACATAAATCAAGGTATACAGTTCACCCAGGAGGAACGAAAATGTACAAGGATTTGAAGAGAAATTTTTGGTGGGAAGGAATGAAGAAGGATGTGGCCGAATTTGTATCTAAGTGTTTGACGTGTCAACAAGTCAAGTCCGAACATCAGAGACCGTCAAGATTGTTGCAACCACTACCTATTCCAGGTTGGAAGTGGGAGCACATTACCATGGATTTTGTAGTGGTATTACCTCGATCGCAACAGAATCATGACACCATTTGGGTAATCGTGGATCGATTGACGAAGTCTGCTCATTTCATTGCTTACAGTATGACATACCCAGTAGAGAAGATGAGCCGGATGTACATACAACAAGTTGTGCGACTTCACGGTGCAGCTGTGTCGATTGTGTCAGACCGTGATGCACGTTTTACTTCTGGATTTTGGGAAAGTTTGCAAGAAGCTATGGGAACCTCACTCAAGATGAGTACTGCTTTTCACCCTCAGACAGATGGACAAACTGAGCGTGTCAATCAAATCATGGAGGATATGCTTTAGGGCTTGTGTTATTGATTTCGAAGAACCTTGGGAGACACACTTGCCTTTGGTCAAATTTGCCTATAACAACAGTTATCACACGAGTATCGGTATGGCTCCGTTCGAAGCATTGTACGGACGACCATGTCGTTCTCCATTGTGTTGGGCAGAAGTCGGAGACACAGAGTTGTTGGGACCAGATTTGGTTAGAGAAACCAATGAAAAGATTTCTTTGGTCAAGGAGAGGATGAGAACCGCTCAAAGCAGGTATAAGAGTTATGCCGATCGACGCCGAAAAGATTTGGAATTCAGTATTGGAGATCACGTACTTCTTAAGGTCTCACCGACCCGAGGAGTGGTACGCTTCGGTCTCAAGAGAGGAAAATTGGCTCCGCGTTTCATCGGACCGTTTGAGATTTTGGAACGTATCGGGAAAGTAGCATATCGACTGGCGCTACCACCGAAGATGTTTGGAGTTCACAATGTATTCCATGTGAGTATGCTGAGAAAGTACATACAAGACCCCTCGCACGTGGTTAGTTATGACGATATTGAGACGAGTCATAACGTTTCTTACAAGGAAAGGCCCGTGAAGATTCTGGATCAGAGTATCAAGAAGTTGAGGAATAAGGATATTCCGTTGGTGAAGGTTCAGTGGAATCACCATGACGAGAATGAAGCCTCGTGGGAAGTTGAAGCTGTTTTGAGGAAGAAGTACCCGGAGTTGTTTCAGGACTAGTTAGTCTTGATTTCGGGGACGAAATCTTGTTTAAGGGAGGAAGGATGTAACAACCTGCATTAGCATTTAATTTTAATCTGACGTTTCCATAATTAATCTGTATTTTTGCATTGTCATATTTAATATACATTGTTTGCTTTTATTTTAATTTCAATTCCCATGTGTTAAACTTTAATCCTTGTTTTAATTTTTATTAAAATCCTTATTGGGGTCAAACTGTAATTTGTATACAATTAGTAATATCTGTGTTGGATTTCAAAATCTGTATTTCTAAACGGTGGAAATATTTTCTTTTAACTCAAAGCAGTATTTTTATAAAACCAAAAAATCAATTCTTACGTTAAAATGAATTTTCAGTATTTTTAAGACGAACACCGTGCCACGAAAATGCCAGTTTGTGTTTAAAACTGTCAGTGCCGCGTTAAACTGGCACAGATTTTGGATTGGACGTAAAGAAGACATGACTAATGCTTTGTATGCATTAATATTTCTAATGATTGGATTGGGTTTTGTTTGGGAATACACTTTGTGTGTGTTGTAACTTAGTGCCATGAGCCTTTTTCCCAATCACACAAGTACTTCTTTAACTACTTGTAAGGGCCTTGTTTGGCAGTGATTCATAAGTGTGTGTAGGAATTGTTCTACAAGCCACATTACCCAAACACTTTAAGATGGCCCCTAGGAGCCTATAAGTGACCTTTAGCTAATATGTGGAGTTCATCTGTATACATACGTATGTGTATATCTATTCATTAGGAATACTTGGTGCCTATTATTTTAGAAACAAAAGAATCAATTTGTTGAGTATTTTTCACAGGACTTGGCCCTCAAGTTCCTATACTTGATGAGTTTATATATACACCATTCAACCACATTCTGTAGAACACAAAAAAAAAAAATTTCAGAGAGTTAGAGAGAGTTCTACAACAATTCTGAAGAGAAAGGAAGAACAATCTCCATAGCCAAAGCTTGGAGTATATTTGGGTTTATTGAATCAAGCTCTTTCTCAACAAAATTCTCTATTCTCATGTTCTGTGAGTATTTTAAACTCACTCCTAAATGTAATTCATGCTTAGTTACTGTTTGAGTGTGTAAAAATTGCTAATCACCATTGTTGATCTTAACTATGGAAGTTGGAGCTTCAAAATCACAAATTTTCAACCTTAACCAAACCAAGTTTTTAGAGATGATTTTGAAAGAATATAGTATATAAAGTCTATGGTTTAAGTTATAGAGCTTAATTCGTTCATATCACAACGTATATTGAAAATAAAGTTTTGATGTCTTTTGAAATTTCATAAAATTTGAGAGCTATAGTTTGTTTCATGTTAAATTGATTACACATTCATAATCCTTGTGAAAAACTAAAGAGATCCATATATAATATGATATATATATATATATACTAACAGATTTGGAAATGGGTCAAAAAGACCCTGAATTTCTGAAACAGGGGAAAACCAGCGAGGAAGACAAAGCCTCTGCTTCATCTCGCGCGCGCGATCGCGCGAGCGAACCGCGCGAGCGACCCCTCGCGCAAGCGACCCGCGCGCACGAGGTTTGTGTTCCTAGACAGACAGAAAAGTTTTATAAAGGAAAATGAAAATTAGGCAGATCGCGCGAGCGAACCGCGTGAGCGACCTGTGGGCGCGATCTTCCTGTATTCTGGCAGATAGAAAAGTCTTAATAAAGGAAAAGGAAAACGGGCATATCGCATGAGCGACCCCTCGCGTGAGCGGCCTGCACGCGCGACTATTGGCAGTTTCTAGTTTTTGCTTGTTTTGTGTTAAGGAACTGTTTGGGTGATATTTTATGAACTGTTAAAGCTCTGTTTGGGAAATTTACTAAAACAGAATCCTATTTGGGTATGTTTGGACGATTAAAACGTTGTAGTGCGACTTATCAATCCCCGTACGCACGTTGTTTTCTATATTTCAGTGATTTACCTTGTGTTTAAAGTTTCATGACATACATATGGTGTCAGTTGTACATACATGGTGAGTGTGAATGATGGTCAGTATGGAAAAGAGTAATAGACAGTGTGGTATAGTGAGTATGATTGAGATTGTGTTGTGGACACTCCCTGGTAAGTGAGTACCAAAGTGTGTTGTGATTGAGATTACGACAAGGGTGTCTTTGAAATGCGACGGTGGAAAAACTGGACACTCCCTGACGACCATGGTAGCGTCAAAGTGTGTGAAACCGAACTTGGACATTCCCTGGCACCCATAGTAGTGCTAAATTGTGGCCTACGGACACTCCCTGATACCCGAGTCTGGATACTGCGTGAGGGTTCCTCCGGTATTTGCATGGCGGATTAGGTAGTCAAAGTGTGAGGCATTAGACACTCCCTGGTACCCCGGACCAAAGTGTGAGGCAAACTGGACACTCCCTGGCACCCCTGTGCTAAAGTGTGGCTATCTTAGCGTTTCAAAGATACCGGTGTGTGGTGGTGGGTTATTGGGTTTTGTCGAGAGAAAAGAGTCAGTAAGATGAGATGGTACATTGTTCTCATACACGGTCACATATACATGAATCATATCTTTTAAATAATATTGTGCTCGTTTCCTAAAATGAACTCCTTGCATTACTATAAACTTCTTGAATTTAATGAGAATTGGAAAATGGTAAATGAGTATGTTTTACATTCAAAGTTATGTTTTTAATACTCACCAGCTTCTTGAAGCTGACGACGTTGATGCGTCCTGGACATTCGTGTTCAGGTTTTTCAGGTTATGATCAAGCTGAACGTTATGATTATGCTAATTGAGAACGACTGCTTGGAAGAAAGACTATTATCTATCTATACTCCATGTTTTAAGTTAAATTGTTTTGTAATAAGGATGACTGTAATAGACACTAAGTTATTGTTTTGATTTAAGGCGGCTTGTGCCTTAGTTGACCCCGTATTGTAATATGTAATAAGTTAGAAAAATTTTATAAGTCTTGATTGCTCTGCTCTGATTATTAAATTTTTGTTGTTCGACGTTTGGGACGGAATCGATCCTTCAAACTGTCGCGACCTACGGGTCCATAAAGGAAATTAAACGTTTTCCATATTTATGCTACGTCGGGGCGTGACACTTCTCGATAGGTGTCACATGATCCTCCTGAGTATAATTTATATAATAATATGAATTTGACCATATCAGGTTTCGAAATTGTTTCTCTGCATCATCAATTTATTACACTTTATGGTGAAACTACGATTGCGCGAGTATGTGCGCGCGCGCGGGCGTTTGTGTGTTTGGCATGGGTCGTATTTATCTAATTTTTATACTTGTCGCAATGAAGCAGCCACATCGTTTTTTCTTTTGTATAATCTAATGGTTTTATGATACCCAGATATCAAGTGACGAAGCCATAGAAACTGCAAAGCGTCTTGCACTGAAAGAAGAATTACTAGTAAGTTCCGCTATTATAAAAACTCTATAATTTCAAGTAACACTGTTGGAAGTACCAAATTTATTATGAAAAACACTATGTCACGCCCCGGAGTAGCCAAAAATAGGGAAAATTCAAAATTTCCTTTCTGGACCCGTAGGGAATGACGAGTTACATAAAACTGACCTGTCCGTGCGACATACTAATAAAATATATATATCAGAGTAAGGAATTTACAAAAGCGTCTAATGGTATTCATGGGGGAACTTAAAGTGTTTTGCTACTTAAGCTATTACAGAAGTTCCAAATGAAAACCATAAAAGATAAATTTGGGCGATTTACGCCACTTAAATTATTACATCAATCAAAAGATAGTTAAAACATAAAAGAAGTCTTAATGCGGAAGTAGGCCAGGGTCCTTTTTCTAGCTGGCAAACCCATAATCTTCGTGATCATACTCTTCCGGATGGTTTGCCTCAGGATCACCTTCTTGATAGTTCCCGTCCTGAGGATAGTGATATGCATCTTCATAGTTACCTTGATAGTTATCTTCATTATAACCTAGACGTAAAAAGTCCAGGGCGGGGAAGGAGCCGTTAGCTTTTGAAGCTAAGTGAAATCGTCTTAACCGACCACTCCTAATACATTTAAGGATATACAAGTATGACAATATCTTGAACCAACATTAAATAAGCATATGACATGATAGTATGACGACACAATGCATTATCGATATATTCAACTTTAACACAACCATGGACACCACAACCGACCCATGTGACTTGTTACATTGCCAGTGTAACGCCGTTGGCTCAGAGTAGAATGATTACGTTGCTATCGTCGCCTAGCAGGGCCCTATAGCAGTTTTGGTTTTAAAAAGAGTGTAATCATTGGACTCTTAGGTCCTCGTGACCTTGCCGGGAGAATAGAATAGTTACAGCGCTATCGTCGCCTAGCAGGGCCCTATAGCATTAAAAAGGTAACTATTATATTCTGATGGATACTTTGCTATCATCGCCTAGCAGGGCCCTATAGCGTATCAACCATCAATTCATACATAATCACAATGATTTCAATGGAAACTCTGGCTATCGTCACCTAGCAGGGCCCTATAGCAGTTTTATCGTTGTTCCAATTTACTTGACTGTACCATTCGGACCACTGCGGTCCACTCAATGTGTGTAATGATATGACTGGGTTAGTCCCCGTGACTAACCATGCAGACGTCAACATTGACATCAAGACTCGACTAGTTCATATAAATGTCTGTATGATTGTATAAACGAGAAATCATGATAAACAAGAATATTAACGAATATTAATCAAGCATGGAGTATAGTTAACTAACATGCGCTCATCATACAAATAAGAATCTCAACATTCACATAACTAATACTTATCAGTATCGCCCACACATGACGCACTGGGCATACATATATGAACAAATAATAATTCTATAATATATCAAGTGAGTTAAGACGACTCACCTCGAAGCGGGTGCTTAAAAACAAGCGTAGCGGTTCCTACAAAGTATAAAATTACGTAGAATGTTGATTAATAAGCTTATTAAAATCATGGGCATAGTGGTAATTGTGCCGGGTGGGTTCCTAAACCTCAACATGATGATCTAGACATCATTCTGAGTCCAACACCATTGATTAGACTCAAATCGGAGTCCGTCGCATAAAAGGCCGGGTTTCCTATACCAGTTTGGGCCCTAGAAATAAGCTGCATTTTTTACCGTGTCGAAAGGTCACCAAACTTTAAGGGGATGTTCTAGACATTATTCTAAAACTATGGGAACTGACCGCGTATTTTTCTGGGCTACGGTTTATTTGTTATGAATTTTTGAAGTTTAAATCGTCTAATAATAGGCTGCGGGGCCCCATAATTATAAAATATAGTTTAGGGAAAACATACGACCCTTAAAAATACTTTTATTAAATACTAGGCCTTAAAATAGACTAGGGGTATTTATCTCATAATTTTCGGAGTTCGTTTGGTATTTTAAATAAATAAAATATAACCAAACGGATACTTTATAAGAAATTAATAATTATTAAAAATACTAAAGTTGAGTTTTATAGATAATAATTTATAAAATAGAGGCATTAGGCCTTAAGAAACTTTGATATAATTTTCCTTTATTTCAAAATGGTCATTAGGTATTTATTATCTAATTATTTTTATTTAAAATCAATTCTTATCATTTATTTACATTAAATAAATAATAAGACTAATACATGATGTATACAATATATTAACAAAATATGAGACATTATTATAAAATAACATTTCAAAATATTAAAATATAAGTTATAGTATTTTAAAACTATTTTTAAAGAATTTAGAACTATTTAAACCCTTTTATATTTCATTTTTAACCAATTATAATCATTCATTTATACATAATATATAATTAATAATATATTTATATACTAATCTCAATTAATAAATACTAGTAATTACTAAAACATATTATTATAACACTAATTAGGATTAACAGAATAATTAACTATTTAAAATAGATTAATAAAACCTTAATTAAGGTTAACAGAATAATTAGTAATATAAAACAAATAATTATAATTAAAAGTGAAGACCCGCGGGTCAGCCCAGCTCCAACCCAAACCCGACGGATCATCCACTTACACAAACAATCCGATCCAACTTAAAAGATCCGAACCTGATCCATTTTACTTAATATAATCTAAACCTATGACCGTTTATACAAACAACTAGACCCACCCATACCCGAACCGACCCGATCCAATGGGTTAATGATATAACCCGAAGCCCAAGCGGGTCCTCTTCTTCTTCTCCGGCGTGGCTACGCCGCCGGCGAGACGGGAGTCGCCGGGAATCTCTCTCTCTTCATATCTCGCTCCTCTCTCCATAAAAATTGACGTCGTCAACGCCAAAAGAACCGGTTTGGGGTCTTCTACAACATAGTATAAGCCTAGGGCAAGGTTCATTCGTTAAGGGCTCCTACGAATGGATTATCCTTTCTCGGTTTTAAGAGGATAATGGCCTGCATGGCCAGCCAAACAAGTCCCTAATCAAAAGCTGCTCTTATTGGGGTATGAGGGACCTATTAAGGTCTGATTGGTACCATTTTTATGGCCTATAGTTGAGTTTGAGAATTCGAGCTCTGGCGAGGTGATTTGAGAGTTTAGGCTCTATTTGGGCCTGCCTGGGGGAGTCAGGGTGTGTTGTGTGATGTGTAAAATTACATGGAGACAAACATGGGGGTGTAAGGGTCATACCAAGTCTCGGGACTCTCTCTTCCTACCCTTCTATCTCCGGCGAGTCTACCTCTCTCTTCCCTTCCTCTTCTTCTTCTTTCGTTGTTTCTCCGGTGGGGGTGTGTGTGTGCTGGTGAGGAACAGAGAGGATGGTGAGGCAGTGAGTGTGTGTATGTAAATTTTGTTGGTCCTCTCTCAAACTCTCAGTGATATATATATACACTAACCCATCCATTTATAAACCTATACATGCACACACACATGTAATCTTCTCCAAGACTGAAGTGACCGTGCCTGGAGAAGAGGAGCCGGCGAGGGCGTTTGGCTAAGTCTGCACGTAACTCCTTTTTCTCTCAATGGTCCAATTATGGACACTAAACTTTCCATACATACATGCCTAAGCATGTGCTTACACACATCCCCACGCAGGTACAATTGTTGCTTGTACAATCTGTGGCTAGATGTATTTCGTGGGTTCTTGGGGGGGGAGGGGGGGGGGGGGGGGGGGGGGGGGGGGGGTGTTTGGGTAATGGGTTTAAATGGGTTGGGTAAGTATACTAAGGTGCTAGACAGCCCAAGTAAATGCAGATTTTACGGGTCCGCGTGATATGTCAGTCCGGGTCGTAATTTACAGTCTAAGTTAGTGATAAATTAATTACGTTTTACACGTATAGACATCAGAAATAACGAACTAACAGTACGGGCTCATTTTATTAATAACAAAAATTTACGGGCATTACACACTAGGTGCATAACGATTTGTACAACTATTTGTACAAACATGCAGCACAAGGTTGGACCTTGTGCTGAAAAGCCTGCACACCCCTTTTTGTGTGTGCAGGCTTTTCAGTACAAGGTCCAACCTTGTGCTGCATATTTGTACAAATCGTTGTACAAATCATTGTGCATCTAGCATTGCTCATTTATTAGTATTGTTCTTTGAACATCTTTTAATTTTATAATATTTATGAAAACATGTAATACATAATTATGTGTGTTGTGCTTGTCCTTATAATTTAGAATGTGTCACTTTTAGTCCCTGTAAGTTCATTAGTGTGTCTGTCACGCCCCGACGTAGCATAATTCAGGAAAGCATTTAATTTCCTATATGGACTCGTAGGTCGTGACAAGTGAGTATGACCAATTATCCCTGCAAACAAATAACTTAAAGCAACATTCTAAAGGAAAGGATACTAATAAACATAAACTCCAGAATTTAAAACTTACTAACTATTACATAGGTCGAGGTTTTAGGCACAAAACGCCCTTATTCAAATTCTAACAAGATTTTATTACAACTCTGAAAGGAAAGACATAAGGAATATAAAACAGCTCTTCTGGAACACCTCCGGTCATCTAACTAGCATAGTCAACGAACTCTGGCTGCTCCTGACCTAGAAAATTTGGACATAGAGTCCAGGACGCATCGACGCCATCAGCTTATGAAAGCTGGTGAGTAAAATAAACATGTGCTCGCAATATATATATATATATATATATATAGATAAGCATATGGAACAAAGGTACAAATTAACATTAACAGTAATATATTCAAGGTTCCAATTTCAACATAAATCAAGGGGGAATATAGTAAGAAATAAATACGTAATTGTACATGAATAGTGTAATATCTTATCTTACCAATTCTCTTCTTTAAAACAACCCAATTTAACCAACACATCATCTCAGATACCAGGAGTAATAACTACTCAGTCATTCAATTCACATGCTACACTATCGCCTCCAATACCAGGAATACTATCCGATCGGTATTGAAGTCACACACCACACTACTGCCTCAGATACCAGGAATACTATCCGCTCGATATCTAGGCCGATCACAAACAACCATCGCTCCGGATATCTGGAATACTATCCGATCAATATCCGAAACGCGCGCCTTAGATACCAGGAATACTATCCGATCGATATCTAAGTCGTACACCACACTATCACCATCGCTTCGGATGTCAGGAATACTATCCGATCAATATCCGAAACACGCGCCTTAGATACCAGGAATGCTATCCGATCGATATCTAAGTCGTACACCAGACCGCCACCCTTTACTCTTTTCGCGCTTTCTCACACACTTGCATGTTGACACAACCTCGACCCTAATATGTATGTCAATGTTTCATAAATAACACCATTAATTAATCTCCAAGCCGGATAATCGTACGAGCATAAATTTCGGCCTTAGTTGTTCTTGTTCGTACAACTCTTAAAACATAGACCTTCAAAACAATATATTTGCCAAACAGTTCCTTGAAATCTCCCAAAACATTTTCCAAACAGTCCCTTACCAAAAATTATACAAACTGCCAGAACTGCCACCTCGCGCGAGCGGATCGCGCGAGCGAGGGAGAGGGGGTGTCGCGCGAGCGGGTCGCGCGCGCGAAGAGGCAGAACAGATCGCGCGAGCGGGTCGCGCGAGCGAGGGGGCAGGACAGATCGCGCGAGTGGGTCGCGCGAGCGAGCCTCGCGCGAGCGGGTCGCGCGCGCGAGTTCTTGCAGAATGTCATCTTCTTCGTTTTCCCCTGTTTTCAATTTCTGGACTGAAATTTACCCATTTTCAGATTCTGTTCTAAACAGTGCATGTAATATATGGATCTCTTCAGTTTTCCGCGTAGATTAAGAATACGCGATCAATTTTAGCTAATACAGATTGTATCTCTAGATATTTGCGATTAAAGTAAGGGTGTCAAAACTTTAAATCAACGGTACGTCGCGATACGGATGAAATACTGCGTAGGATTTGAACCGTAGCTTATTGGGACTAAGATCTTTCATTCCCAATTTACAGAATTGATTTTGATTAACTTTTACAAAACTCCATTTTTAAGCTCCCATGGTGTATCACATATATATACACGTATACACACACATATACACTGAATTATACATATATAAACATTGTGAGTGAGTTTAAATTACTCACTGAGGTGATTACACAGATAAATTTGAGACCGATAATATCCGTCGTCGATTCCGTCGTTAGAAATTACTCCTCCGTTCTTGATTTTGGTAGCCCAATATATGTATATATGTGTGTGTCTTTGTATGTGACTGATTATATATATAATCTGAAAGTGTGTGTGCGTATTGATCTTGAGAGAAATCAAAGAGAAATTAGAGAGAGGTTGAGAAACTGTGAGAGTTGAGAGTGATAGCAACATATATATAAACTGCTAGTTTTGGGCTCCAAGCAATCAACGGATTTTGCCCGGTGTGGTTAAGCTCACGTGCTCCCACATCCAAGACGCGATATAAACGCAGATTAAAACAGAAGCTGGTATATTACGGTTGATATAAAAGTACTGAAAATTATTTTAGCGTAGGAAATAAATTTCCGGGTTGTATAAAAAGTATAGATATGGTTTTGAAATTCATAGAAAGTATTTCTATATTTTTAGAAATTATGGTTTGACCCCTAAATAAATATTTCAAATAGAAATTAAAATGAAATATCATTTATTTAGGAAATGAAATTACACGGTGTTACAGTGTCGAATAAGTCCAATAAGTTCTTTAGTGATGAATAATTTTGCCATTAAAAGTATACAAATTTGCCACAAAAAGTGTTTGAGGGACTAAAATGACTCACTTATGAAACTGCATGGACTAGAATGACACTTTCTAAACTATAGGGACCAAATTGACATAAATGGCAAACTAAGAGGGTGTAAAATATAGTTAAAGCTTATAATATGTAGTAAAATAAGTGAGGTGCCCTTACTAATTAAAGTAAAAGATAAAAAAAACAAAATTTTAACTTAAATTTAGGTGCCCTAATTAAAACATGAATGTACTTTTACCGCTAGCCAAAAATAAAGGTGAATCCTTACCGCGGAAAACTAATGGAAAGATACATACTTCTCTCTAAAAGTAGAAAATAGAAGTTATAAACCGAAAATTAATAACTATTTTCCAGATGATTTATACTATGGGCAAATTAGCTATTAATCCCATTTAGCAAAAAAATACTCATTTAAATACACTTAACAAAAAAAGTTGGCCTTAGATCCTTTCCTCCTTCATTTGACACAAATACCCCTGAAATACACCAGAAATTTCCAGAAAGTGATCGACGAAGCGCGAAGAACATCTCACAAACCTCGTTGTGACTGAGTGAAGAAACAGAGAAAAATCAAAAACACCATCAACATTTTAGCTTGAAATTCAAAATCTAATTTTGTTCCAGTTCAAAACCTCCAAACTCTTAGTAAAACTAACAAAATCAACCTCTGAAACCCTAGAAATTAGTGTTCGAATCATATGAACAAGCTTCTTCAAAATTCTTAAAGCTTCGGAAGCCAAAAATCGTCATCATCTTATCATCACGATGGGTAAAAAAGGTAACCAGATCTCGCTCTAACCTTATCATTCTCATTCTGATTCTCATCAATGCAATTTTTGAAAAAATGTTAGCTCTACACCTAAAAACAGTTGATCTCAGTTCAAAAAATTGTTCATAACCTAACTTATTTTGAGAAATTTCACAACAAAATTTTATAACCTGAACTATATTCTACTGCACCATTAGCTTCAACTCTGATTCGATTATGAAATAGTAGTTGTTCTAGGTTTGTGCAGATAATGTTGTGGAATTACACAAGATTTGATCTCTTGAATGTGTGAATTGATAGCTTACAGTCAGCTCTTATAAGATTCTAAAAATAGTTGGAGGTTCTGGGTTTGTGTAGATATTGTTGTGAAATTTCACAACATTTGTTCTCTGAACTATGTGAATTGCTAGCTTACATTTCAACTATGATCAGATTGTGAAAATCATGGTTGATTTGTGGCTTATTTTTCAACTTTGATGAGATTCTAAATATCATCGCACTAGACACTTATTTGTCAACTCTGATGAGATTCTGAATTTCAATTTATCAATTAATTAGTAGCTTACATCTAAACTGTCATCAGATTCTCAAAACCGTGATGGTTCTAGGTTTGTAGATAATGTTGTGAAATTTCACACGATTTGATCCTTGCAATATGTGAATTGGTAGCTTACATTTCAAATCTGTTCATATTCTGAAGAATAGTGATTGTTCTATGCTTTAGTAGATAATGTCGTTCAATTTCAGAAAACTTCCTACTTGCAGAATATGAATTACCATCTTACATTTAAAATTAGATCATATTCTGAAAGTTATGGTAGATTTAGCCTTATTCATAAAAACTTGTGAAATTTCACCACATTTTCTCTCTAGGACATATCAATTCTACCTTACACTTCAACTCTCACCAGATTCTAAAAATTGTGGTTGATCTAGGGTGTGTATATGAACTTGTGAAATTTAACAAAATTTGTTATCTGAATTATATGAATTGCTAGCTTACATTTAAACTCTGATTACATTATGAAAATTGTCATTACTATAGGCTTGTGTATATAAACTTGTGAAATTTCACAAGATTTTCTCTCTAGAATATCTAAATTCTAGCTTACAGTTTAACTCTAATTACATTATGAAAATCGTGGTTAATATAGCCTTCACACAAACCATCCTTTTTTTTTCGGACATGTTCATATTATAAACTTGACTATTTTTTTCTTACAGTTCGTGCAAGAAGAACAAGGCAACCATCAAACTCCCTAGAAAAAGCTCCTCAATACCGTACCACATTGGTTGGAATGGTGACTACAATGCGGGACCTTAATCTACAGGATCATCACATTGCTGAGCTCTAAAAGACACTGTTCTGGCACATTTTTGAGGCCTTAATCAACAACCGAATAAAGTATGCAAGTAAAAAATGATGGTTTATTGGAGAGGATTATAGATCAGTACAGATCTTCGGACAAGACATTTTAAATAGGTTCATGGCGCATCCCGATCACTCCAGGGGAAATATCTGTCATTCTTGGGATCTTCTCAGGCGACCAGAAAATGAACCTCAAGTACAAGAGATGAGAACCTGCTCCTTTTGTGAAAATTGCACGAATTAATTATTGAAATACTTAAGAGCTTTAGCAGTTCATCCTCTCAACAAGAGTTATCTTATGCTTTTATTCTCAGCTGAGACTTTGTGATGTTGTTTTGGGTGATGATTTTTGATAGTAGCTGGTTGCTTTGTTTGTGTCCTATGCTTTGGGCATTGAGATTTGAGTCTTCAATTTTCTGTTCCTATCTCTTTTCTATTCAATTAAGTTTTACAGTTAATTGTTAGATTGTTTACGATTTTGATGAATATGTTTCTAATGAATGTTGTGAAATTTATCAAACATTCTGCGGGTCTATGCTTTAGGGGTTGAGATTTGTGTCTTCAATTTTCTTTTCCAATTCTTTTCGTTCAATTAAGTTTTGCAAATGCTGTGGGATATCCATTCTATCATTACGGTTGATTAATAGATTCAATGAAATGTATTGAACAAAGGACTGAAGCAACAATGATAACTCAATGCTGGAACCAACTGATGTGGGACAAGAAAGGGGCGAAGATTTGCCACTTCGGACTGATACTGAAATACTTGTTCCAGAAGTCCAAGTCAACAACACAGAGGTAATTTTTTGTGAAAATTAATATAAGAATCTTTTAAAACACTTGAAAAGTATGGTTGAAATTTATTACTAAATCTTGATAAATTTCACAGAATCTACTTGTCCAGAATTTAGAATTTAAAACCAAACCACAATACTTCTCCAAACCAAAATAGAAGAATCCACAAGTCAAATCAAATCAAAACAGAACATAGAATCCAATCTGCACAATCTAAATTGAAAAATGTAAAACTACTTGTCCAATCCTTCTCCAACCCCATATTCACTCAACTACAAATTCTTTACTTGTCTTCCAGTTGTGCCTCGCAAATTTTCGACACTGAGGGCACATCATTCCCCAGACCTTCTCTTTCTAGATGGAATTCTTTTAGTTTTAGGCCTTCCAGGTAACTTTTTCTCAACTGGAGGAAGTATAAAACCATCACCAATAGTATCACTAGATGTGTGGTATGTGAAAATGGGATGAATTGACCCTGTGCAACATAAAATCCAATAAAACATATATCAACACATCATTCATAATCACTAAAACTTGACAAATTGCACAAACTATCTCAACAAAACAATTATTGAAAATCCACAAAACATTCATTACAAAACAACAACTACATTCACCATACATAATTAAAACTTGAGAAATTTATCAAACTATCTTCCCAGACAACAATTCTTGGAAGTTCACAAAACATTCATCCTACATTCATTGCCAACACCACACTGTTCATAGTACAGAACAAAATTAGTGAAAATTCACAAAATATCCTTGCACAACAAATCATGAAAATTTAACAAAGCACTTGTATCGACAACGAACTTCATTCAACAAATAGAACAAATGTTGTGAAATTTCACAAACATTCATACGAACAACAACTATAGTAACCTAATAGTCGAAATCTGCAACAAAAAAAAAAAGAAGAGAAAAATCATGCAGTTACATTTGCAAATCATAAACAACTAAATCGTAAGCAATGAACATTCACAAATATAAGATCATAAGTCGTAAATCACTCAATCATAATAAACACAAAACCTTCGCAAATCAACTACAAAATTTAAAAAAAAAATCTTCAAAATCTTCTTGAATCAATTACATGCATTCTTCGCAATCCATACTACATTCAATTATTCAAAAAATTGATTCAAAATCCAACTCACCACAAAAACATGCATACGATTCAAGTTCTTCAAATCGATCTGAGATCTCTAGCTGACTCGACTTATTCAAACTGCACCAGCTATCAAATTTCCCAAAAATGTCGAGAACTCTCAAATTCCGATCGTCTATTGCTCCAAAGTGTTTCCAAAACGTAGACCACTTGATTAAAGCAGAAAAATCAGCAAAATTCTCTCAAATATGACCACTCACTACAAAAAAAAGGGGCCTTTTGTGACGAACGTTTTTGTGACGGATTCAAATCCGTCACAAAAAGTGTTTTTTGTGACGGATTCTGTGACGAAAATATATTCGACACAAAAAAATTATTATTTGTGACAGAAATGTACCTATTCGATACAAATAAATTTTTGTTCGTGACGGTAACATACCTATCCGACACAAATAATATTTATTTGTCTCGAATTGAATAAATCCGTCACAAATAAACATATTTTTCCCCAAAAAAATTGTGCGCCAAATTTTCCCCCAAATCAGACCTAACCTAAGACCTCTTTTTATTTTTCTTCCATCATTTCTCTGCGCGACCTAAGACGACTGAAGCTCTCGACCAAGAGGCGATTATTTTTGGAGCAGATCTGATCGAGGTTCATTTCTCGTCAAAGCTCTCATAGAGATTCAGAAAGCCCTCAACAGATCTGCTCAAGTTTCATTTCTCAGCAAGGTTCAGATCTCATCGAGATTCAGAAAGCCCTCAGCAGATCTGGTCGAGGTTCAAAAATCAACCATGGTACGCGCCTCTCCATCTTTCAGCAGTTCTCTATCATGAGAAATTGGAGTAAAAGAAAAGAAAATGATCGAGGTTTAGAAATCAACCATGGTTCTTCTCATTTCGTTTATGGTTGTTATGACCGGGGTCTATATATATATATATATGTGTAAACCAAACCAGATCTGAAAGGTTTTGGCTGTTCTGAAAGGTTTTGGTTCCGCCTCATTTCGTTTATGGTTGTTCTGGCTACTACATATATATATATATATATAATGATCTGAAAGTTCTTGGTTTTGTGTTAATTTTATATTTTTTAGAAGAAAAGTTAAGATTGATAACTATAAATTTTCTACTTTTTGCAGCTTGAGCCTACTGAATTCTGATGTTTCACTCACATGCAATCATGTATTTTTGCAAGTAAGCTCTTTTTCTTCAACTTTAAGTTCTTTACTTGGTTCTAATTGACAAGACTGATAGTTTTTAGTATAGGGATAATCTTTCTGAATGAACACAAGGAGGACATGAAATGATGGAATTTTTGACTTGGCCCATCAGAAATGGAGGTATGGGCAGAGAAGAGAAATTAAGTTTGTTAGCAGCCGAGACAAGGGAAAATCAATCAATTCTTAATATAAATAGGGTTTAATTCCAAGCTTTTAGAAATTTAATTTTGAGTTCATTCATGTGGTTTGTTCTTAAGTTTTCTTTCTAGTAATTCAGCCACTATCTTCATTTTTATATGTATCGATAGCATCCGAGGACATGGCAGCATATAGAGCCCCCTATTATAGTCCTAGATCGCACTATCACTTCCCCTGCATTATTTTTACTTTTACTGCTTTAAAGTGTGGGCACATGTTTTGAATAAAGGTGGAATCATGTTCCCTTAATTTTTTAGTCTTAGTGAAGGAGAATTAATGGGTGTGGGATTTCATAATTTATAAAGCTTATTCCATAATGAACATTTCCATTTGGCGGAGCTCATTCTTCAGTTTTCTTATCCCATCTTTTCCATAATTCTGACATAGATGGTAAATTCAATTTTATTTATTTTTAATATTCCTGTAATGCCATAAGAGTTACCCTTTTCCATTCACTCTTTGGGAGGGAATGATTTGGAGAATAATTTTTTGGAATTTTTTCCTTTAAGAATATTTGTTCGAAAAGGGTCGGAAGGCTCTCGAAAGTTGAATCACGGCTATACTTTACATGGAAAGTCGTTATGTTCAGAACGTATTCGACACTATCATATAAATTTGGCGTTTGTGGATTGGAACTAGCTAATTCCCTACTATTTCTGCTTTAGCCATTACCCTTGGAATTCCAAAATTTTGAAGGAAGAAAATAGACTATTTCCCTGTTTAATATGATGGTTTACCCGTGGAAATCCTGTAGTTCCAATAAAAAAAATAAAGAACTAAAAACCAACTATGAAACCAAAAGGTAAGCCGTGTAGGAAAATCCTTTAGATTCAAAAGGGTAGTACCCTAAATATAAAAAAGAACCAAAATCAAGTTTGAAAATCTAAGATTTTCTCTGTGCTCTCCTTTATGTGGAGGAAAACAAGGCACAACATTTTTTTTGTTGTCGGCCAGGCCCAGCTGGGACTACCATTGCTCTTGTTAGTACTTCCATGCCTATAACATATTGCAAAAACTCTTAATGGAATTTATCAACACAATTGGCTTTTTATAAAACAAAGATCTCGAGCTCTTATTTGCAGTTGTGCTATGAATTTTAATGACTAGCTCAAGCTTTGCATCTATCCATGTGGGTGGTACAATGGTATTTGAAACTGAAGTACTGTTCTTTGGTGAAGCATAAAAGTATTCTTTAGCATTTATCATAGGCCACTCTTTTTATGCCTTGATGATTGAAGTCTTAAGCAGAAACTAGTTTATGAATTTTTGTGCAAATGCTTTCTGTCTGCATGCATTAAATTAGCTACTTTAATTAGATTGTTTTAGAGAATCTTAAAGTACACAGTTTGCTTGCACATTGTGATCATATAGTTAGTGAGCCTAATTGGGTGAATTCCTGGCGCAATATGAAAACAAACTATCACACTTGGTGAACCTGTAGAATAGTCATGCTATTAGTATTATTTTCCGTGTCTTTCCAAATTCTTTTTAAAAGCACTGTAGCTTCTTGTATTATTTGATAATCCTATCTCTTTTTATTTTTATTTATCCGATGGCTCCCCTTCTATTGTTCTTTTTTCTTATCGTTCCCTCATTTTTAGACTCGCCAACTTATCGATCCAGTATCCACTATAGCCTTATGTATTCTCCTTTAGTAATTATCATGATATTTTTTATATTCTGTTTCTATTATACTTCTGTTTGTTATCCCTTCTAAATTAATGAAGCTGGAGTATGGGTTACAAATTACAATTGAATTTTTTGCCTAAGGTAAATTATGATGTTGGGCAAGTGTATGTTGTAGGAATTCTTTTACTTTGATGTATATATGTATGAAAGGGAAAAAAAAAAAAGGGGTAATTCTTTTGGCACAACCTTCCGACAACTTTTTGGTCACAATCTCTCTCTCTCTCTCTCTCTCCCTCCACAGTGCCTACTACGAGAGAGAGAGTGAGTTTTTTAAGGGTGCCACTCCGAGGACTGTGTTTGGCACAGGAGCAGGGTCGCAAACCAGATCTAGGAATATGGAGTTAGAGCAGAGAATAGTTGAAAAGGTCAATGCATTGCTTGATTCACGAATTGTTGAAATAATGAATTTGTTTCGATCTAGGATAGAGGAAGATAGTCGACGGGTTGGAGTTGTAGTGTGTGAGTGTGTGTTTTTATGTAGTGAAACAATATGATTGATTATCTTGTATTAATGAGCAGAATTGTGAGTTGTGGTGCAATCACAATTAGAGTTAGTGATCTTCAATTGTTTGCTGTATAGCATAAAGTAACATTGGACTCATCATGTTGGTAGTAATACTTTGAGATAAGAAATTTGTGCTAAAATTTATCATGCTAGATCATAAAGTGCCAAAGAGTTGTATGTTGATTTTGGGTTGTGATGAATTTATTTACGCAGGTTAATGGAAATTTTCGGATGTTGTAGAAACAGAGGAAACTATGCCAATTTTTTTTAGGAATCTTTGCCCTTTGTTTTTTTTTTTTTTGTTCTTATGTTGCTTGTTTGAATAGTTTTTTATTTGTATATTTGGTCTTGTTTAATTCTTTGGGTTGCTAGGTGGTTGTATTATTATATTTTTAATTCAAGTTTCGTTTTCTGTTTCAGGTTGTGGCGAGAGATTAGAGAATTAGAGCATAAGTTGCTGTTTTTAATTGAATCAATTATGAGCGTAAAGACTTTATTTAGATTATTATCATTTTATTTTTATTTCTATTAATGTCAGTTATGAAACAATTATGTATGAACATATGCTTTATTGTCTCTTATTTTATCTTTAATTAATATACTTTTAAATTTTATGCGGTTCTTGTCGTTAAAAATAAGTATGGCATAATTTATTGTGATGTAGAATTGATGATTTTAGGGGACAATATATAAATTTCCGTCACAAATAATATTTGTGACGGTTTTGATAATAATTGTTGCGGTCACAATATTACAATTTTGTCACAAACACTATTTATTCCGTCACAAATACTATTTGTCTAAAACCGTTACAAATAGTATTTGTGACGGCTTCGGGTCGACACAAATAAAGTGTTTCAAATTAAATGTGACACTACTATTTGTGTCGCACAAATCCGTCACAAATATTATTTGTGACGGTTCGGGTCGACACAAATAAACTGTCACAAATAATAAGTATATGTGACACTATTTTTTGTGTCACACGAAAATCCGACACAAAATCCGTCACAAAAACTTTTTTGTGACGGAGTTTGACCGACACAGATTTTTTGTGACGCCTCTAACTTGTGTCGACCACAAAACCGTCACAAAAGGTGCATTTCCGTCACAAAAAATATTTGTGACGGAATTGTACCTTGTTTGTGACGGTTTTTTTTCGTCACAAAAACCCTATTTTTTTGTAGTGACTCTCATGTAGACGACAGCCAAAAGGGCATAAACATCCAAAAATTAAGCCATTTAAACGCGCGTGTCTCGTTGACAAAAAATTCCTTCAGCTTGAGGAATTGTGACTAAATTTTTTTATGTTTGGTCCTACAACCAATTATTTTCCCTAAATAGGGATTTAATCCCAAATTTCTATTATACTATTGGTAGACCAGCACATCACATAAACACACAGGTGAGATAGTGACGTCAAACCAAAAAAAATGATTTCTCCTACAAATACAAAGTCACACGATACACAGGATTGACCACCTTCACATGTTCCCACTATGGCCAAGGTAAATAAATTAAATAATAATAAAAAAGAAACCGTTTCAATTGAAGTATACATCGAACGCCGTCGTTTTAAAGTTGCTCCGATCCAAATATTCTCATTGGTTGCTACCTTTTAAAACTCATAAATTAATACATATACACACATGACACAACTCACAATTCACAAATTATATAGACTACCATTATTTGCCAAAACAAACTTATTAGATGTATAAGTCATTTTTTTTTTTTTTTGGTAATCTTGGGTGTATGAGCTGACTTGCGCGCACCTCGACTAATTCTATGAGGTCAGGGCGTCCGGATGAATTACCTGTGACCACCCCTTGAGATTCAAACTTGAAACCTCTGGGTATAACACCCAGAGGCCTAGCCATCCGGCCACAAAGAAAGTGGTTATATAAGTCTAGTTTGTCACATAATGACTCATAGTTTAAGTGGCAAAGGACCGACACTTGGTTTAGTTTGGCTTTCATTTTGGTACTTCTCTTTTTTTTTTAAAGCATAATTTCATGTTAATTCATTTAATAATTAATTTATGAGCTTTGCAAAAATTAAACTTAGAACTTTTTTAGAAATTTTATAATATTTTTTTGAAGAGTAATATATCACTTATACAAAATTATTAAATAACTTAATAATAAATTTTTTAAGCTACTTTTAAAAAACAACATTGAACCAAACCAAGCCTTATTACCCTCCTGTATATGCAGATTTTATATTGGAACTTTCTCTTCTCCATATAAATAAATAAATAAAATAAAAATTCAATTTATTAATTAACTAGTTGAATTTGTGTCAGCCATTATATATACAATTAAACACAACTATGCACATGAGTATATGAATTATATATAGACACACTTCACGAAATGGAACTCTGTCAAATTGTTTTCAAAGGATGTTCACAGCTCAGGCTAGACCAAGTCCGAAGCCAGACATCTCCGCCTCCTCCCTCCGCCGCTCGGCGGCGCCGGACGGCGCAGGGAACAATGGGAGAGTCACCGGTCGGGTCGAGATTCCGGGTTTCCGATCACGGGTCAACCGGAAAAACCGGGCAGTGAGAGCTGTGATAAGTGGTGGGGACAACAAGACAGTGGAGACTACGCAGGTCGTGGAAGACAATAATGGGTCTTTGTTGTCTTCTTCTTCAACAACAAGTGGAGGGATCGAAGTGAGGGCAGTGATCACAATCAGGAAAAAGATGAAAGAGAAAATCAATGAGAAGTTTGAAGATCAGTGGGAGTCTTTAATCAATGGCCTGGGTCAAGGCATCTTGATCCAGCTCATCAGTGAAGAAATTGATCCTGGTTAGCATCCTCTTTACTTTAATTATTTTATATATATATATATATATATGTTTGTAATATGGGCTTGTGCAAATATATGTGAGATTGATTTGTAATTTTAGTTATGGGTTTTGAGATTTTTATGTTCTCGTGAGCAAAAAATATGATTTGGTATCTGACTGATTCATTAAATGTCCCAACTTGGGGAATTTAAATCTGGGTTGCTTGAAGTATGGATGACATTATGGGTTTTTATTTTATTTTATTTTATTTTATTAACACTGGCAGCCTCTTTTTTTATTTTTTTTTTCCACATTATTGGTTGACTGTGTCTAGAAAAATTAGTTCTGATTTCTAATCCTCAATGATCCTAACACTGATAGATGAGGATCGCATGGTAACATTGTCGTTTATGATTTTCAGTTTTTGTTTTTATTTTTTTGTATTGATTCCTGGTTTTTTATTTTTCAGTTTTTGTTTTTATTTTATTTTTTTGTATTGATTCCTGCTTCTATTTCAATGCAAAAAATGAAAACCAAATCTGAAAATAAAAAATCACAATGTTACCATGTGAATCCTAAAACTTTAGCTAGCCATTTTCGGAACGGCCAAAAGAGAGGCCTCTCTAGAGGAGCCCTGAACCTGACTAATATATATATATATATATATATATATATTTATACCTGTGTGAATTTTTGTGTGTATCCTGGAAGTATATATGTGAGGCTATTAACATGTTTGTGTTTGATATTGATTTTTATTCTAACTCATGGGTCTAATTGAGATTTTTTTATTTTTCCTTGCGAAAAAGAAAATGATTTGTGGTTTTGACAGCCAATTAAAGTTGCTGGAAGTGTGGATGAAATGATATGTGAGGCTATTTACATGTTTGTGTTTGATATTGATTTTTATTCTAACTCATGGGTCTAATTGAGATTTTTTTTATTTTTCCTTGCGAAAAAGAAAATGATTTGTGGTTTTGACAGCAAATTAAAGTTGCTGGAAGTGTGGATGAAATGATGTGTTTTGGTTTCTTAACAACATTAGCAGGCTCTTTTCTTTCTATTTGTTCTTGAAAACACTTAAGCTAGCAAGTTTAGTTTTATTTGTTGTGCTTATTATTTGTGAGCTCAAAACTAAATGAAGTTTGAAAATTTATGGTGATTATGTCAAGAAAATTGGTTCTAAATTGAGTAAATTCTAGTCCTCACTGATTGACACTATTCGCACCTGTAGGCTCTAGGCTCTGGATGGTTTTTGCATTTAGCAAGGAAAAGGAAAAGGAAAGAAAACACCGAGTAAAAAATACTTTTTGTGTAGAAAATAAAATAAAATATTTTGAATTTTGGGATTCATTTATCTTCATTGCTTTTTTTATATTTTGAAAATTTTTAATTTCTTAAGTTATTACAAGCAATAGAATTTTGGGAAAGTCCCTTATATTGGATTATTTGAGTTTAAAGGATAACCTGTTTTTAGTTTTGGTCCAAAATTCCTGATTAGTGAAACTTAATCAAATCAAATCCTAATGTTACAAAATTTTATATAGTTATGTGAAACTTTATGTGAAATTTTCTATTGAGGGGTCTTTTACTAAAATAAAAAACGGGTTGGACCTAAGACCAAAAAAAGTCTATTTTAGGACTTTTGACTAAAATTCCCTTTAAGCAATGGAGGAAAGCACTAGATAAAGGATTGGTTATGTGAAATTTTCTATTGAGCGACCTTTTACTAAAATAAATAACGGGTTGCACCTAAGACCCCAAAAGTCTATTTTATAGGACTTTTGACTAAACCTTAAAGCAATGTAGGAAATCAGTAGATAAAAGACGGGGGAAAATTTCCTTCTCGTTGTTCTTTCCTTTTGGTTATACCTTTTCTAAATCTGCAAACCAAACACCTAAATGGTTGTCATTTTCCCTGATCTCACTTGTGTTCATTTTTCTATCTTCTTATGCAATTGATATTATAAGTGAGACTCTTCTGTTTCTACAGTGACCAATTCAGGAAAGAGTGTGGAGTCCTATGTAAGGGGCTGGTTGCCGAAACCATCGAGCAACCCATACATTGTCGAATACTCTACTAATTTCACCGCCCCACATGATTTCGGATGTCCCGGTGCTATTCTCATCACCAATTTTCATGGCAAGGAGTTCTACTTGATGGAGATTACCATTCACGGTTTCAAAGATGGTCCCGTATTTTTCCCTGCTAATACATGGATTCATTCACGTAATGACAACCCCGAGAGCAGAATTATCTTCAAAAACAATGTAAGACCCCATTCATCCATGTGTGCATCTTATACTAATGTTGCTAAAATGAGTTATAGCTTTCATTCTATTCTGTATTGTTTTTTATAGGAAAATCAATCATCAAGAATAAAGCATTTAGAGGACTAAGAAACCTTTTCAGTACTTCTTACTTGGTTATTACTATGTTTTCTCAATGAGTTCAAAGATCATTTTCTCAAATATATATCCATTCAAGATGATGATCTTTGTTATCAGAAAGCTAGTGAAAATTATGAATTCAATTATTTCATTCACGAACACCCAAAGAGGCCCTTATGGTACTTCGTCACAGTTCCAAAGTAATGGCCTAATTGTTGTGAACAGGCATACTTACCATCACAAACACCACCTGGTATTAAAGATCTTCGACGTGAAGACTTGCTGAGTATTCGGGGAAATGGAAAAGGAGAAAGGAAACCGCACGAGCGGATTTTTGATTATGCCCCTTATAACGACTTGGGTAATCCCGATAAGGGAGAAGATCTAGCTAGGCCAGTCTTGGCTGGAGAGGAGAAGCCTTATCCTAGGCGCTGTCGAACCGGCCGACCTCCAATGAAGACGGGTATTACTATTACATCAATACCCTTCAATTTAAATATCCTTTTGTTCCTATTCTTTGAGGTTTTATAGTAAACTTACAATGGCATTGCATAAATTGGAAAACAGATCCGTTTTCTGAGAGTAGAATAGAGAAGCCCCATCCGGTGTACGTTCCTCGTGATGAGACTTTTGAGGAGATTAAGCAGAACACTTTCTCTGCTGGAAGGCTGAAAGCTCTGTTACATAATCTTGTACCGTCCATTGCTGCTACTTTGTCGAATTCGGATATCCCCTTCACATGCTTTTCAGATATTGATAAGCTTTACAATGATGGTTTCCTCTTGAAAAATGAAGATCAACAAAACGTGAGTGACAATAAGTTTGTTGGTAATGTGATGAAACAAATATTTACCGTTGGTGAAAGATTGTTGAAGTATGAGATTCCGGCTGTTATTAAGAGTATGTAGACTCGTTCTTTTCTCTCTCTTTTTCTTTCATTGAATAAATTTGAGATAAGGCTTTGGCACTAATCTGCTGTCGAGTTTCAACTCCATCTAGATGGTTTGAGAATATTTAATGGTGCATCTCGAATGACATTTCTAAAATGCGTACTCACAGGTTATAATTGCAATACCCTCTTTAACTTATTTTAAAGATTCATTTTAATGCAAATTTTAATTTTCCAAACAAGCAAGTCTGGCTTGCTGCCGCTTTTACATTGAAGACGGTGTTTTGCATATATGCCTCCCCTTCTATATGAAATTACTCACTCTCACATGTTTCTTGCTCCATCTATATTCCTCTTTTTCTTCTTATTTTTTCCTCTTTGTATATTTAGAAGTATATAATATAGGCACATCTAACATGTTTTTCTTTATATTTAGAAGAATATACCGTATACCACGACCAAAAAAAAAAAAGTCACGTTTGTACCAAACTCAGCATAAATATTATAATGTCCTGAAACTCTAAATACTGAGCAACATCTTAGCCTAGTTGGTAAAAAAGTTCTCCATGCTATACTCATACCAGGGGTATGAACCTCGCCCCTCTCCCAGCCCCGGGCCGTGGCACTTATGTCGCACGAGACCACTAAACCAAATGATCCCAAAAAAAAAAAAAAAACCCTCTATATACTGCTTCTTATGCTATTTTTTCAGGGGATCGATTTGCGTGGCTTCGGGACAATGAATTTGCACGCCAAGCTTTGGCTGGGGTGAACCCTGTAAACATTGAACTATTAAAGGTACATTATAGATTGGGTTGCGTATTGTTACTGCATCAATTTTTTGCTTTTTTTTTAAAATAATTTTTATTTGGAAGTTCTAATAAGTAGGTATGTATTTTATAGGAATTTCCAATTGTCAGCAAACTGGATCCTGCCATTTATGGCCCGCCAGAGTCGGCAATCACGAAAGAACTGATAGAACAAGAACTGAATGGGATGAGCATTGAAGAGGTACATACGAGCATTTTGTAAATGAATTACTATCTTCCCTGCTTCGCTGCTACTGGTATCAGTGTTTGATTATTCTAAAGATACTCTTATTCTGTGTTGGTTTACTGGTTTAGTGAAGGAAATTAGAAGAGAGAGAAAAAAGGAAAGGAAAATGGGCATGAAAACCAAAATCCTAGTGTTTTCTCCTACACTCTAATAATATTAGAATCTAAAAGATTCTCAAATTTATTTAAAAGGAAAAGGAATAGAAATGTCAAATAAAAATAATCATTTACTCCCTCCGTATCATTTTATGTGTCCATCTTTCTATTTTGGGCAGTCCCAAAACTGTTGTCCACCTACAATCATCATTTTTTAGCTATTTTCCAAAACTACCCTTAATGGTTTAACACATCAAACTACTTTCTTAAGCAACTAAGGGCAATTCTAGAAAATAGTCACATTTTATGCCCATGTGAAGTGTAATTATTATGTTCCCTTAAAATTTTGGATTCCTCAAAAGGGACACATAAAATGGGACGGAGGGAGTATTTCATTTTCCTTCATGTTTTCTATTTTGTAACCAAACGAGGAAAATTGTTTTCTTTCTTTTTCTTCCAAACATTCACAAACCTCTGCCTTACCTTATCAGCCGGTAATTTTTCTGGCATAATTGAGCCAGAAGGCCTAGTATTCTCCTTGTATTCTTATTGTTATTACACATATGATTATCTTCAAAATACTGGACCAAATCCCATTGCATATTCATTTCTGCAATAAATAAACAGAAGATCCTTTTCCTTCTCGTTATGTATTTGAATTGTTTTCTCACCATGCCTTTCTGGAAATTCAATGATACAGGCTATTGAGAATAAGAGACTGTATGTAATCGATTACCACGATATGCTTTTGCCGTTTATGAAGAAGATGAACAACTTGCCTGGGAGAAAGGCGTATGCCTCGAGGACAATATTTTTCTACAACCGCAGTGGCACTCTAAGGCCAATTGTTATTGAGCTGTCCCTTCCTCCAACAACTTCCTTGACGCGGAACAAGTACGTTTACACTCACGGACACGATGCTACAACGCATTGGATCTGGAAGCTGGCCAAAGCTCATGTTTGCTCCAATGATGCTGGAGTCCATCAACTTGTGAACCACTGGTAAGACAAATGCTGCATTTGGCAGGAAAGTGTTTTTCTTTCCTTGGTAGCTATTGAGAGGGAGAGGAAAAATGAAATAGGGGTTAGAGATACAACTTATGTCATATGAAAAACACCATCTCTAACTTAAAAGTAAGACATGATTTTTATAAAATGTAAGTTAATGCATCTGTTAAAATTAGTTTGAAACTTGGAAATGAAGGGTATAATGTAATTACAATTGGTGAGAGTGCCTTCCAAAAATATCATCCCAGACACACCGTATAGGTTAATTTTCATCGTTTCTAAACAGTTTAAATTTTTCCTCCGTTTGGATAACTTTTTAGCCATTCTGCATGATTAACACATGAAACTTTATCATTTTGATCAACTTTGTCTATAATCGTGGTTTAATGCCTTTTGAATATTAGTACTTGTATGCTTCTAATGTCTTGTTGGCTTGGGATTTTCAGGTTGAGGACTCACGCTTGTATGGAGCCTTATATAATAGCCACTCATAGGCAGCTTAGTTCAATGCACCCCATCTACAAGCTGCTCCACCCTCACATGCGCTACACTTTGGAAATTAATGCACTTGCTAGACAAAGTTTAATCAATGGAGGTGGAATTATTGAGGCTTCTTTTAGCCCAGGAAAGTATGCCATGGAATTGAGCTCCGCAGCATACAAGAGCATGTGGAGATTCGATATGGAGGCATTGCCCGCAGATTTATTACGGAGGTGAAGTTTCTTTTGCATACCAATCTAATTGTGTCATAATTTTGTCCATAATCTATCTTTAGAGAGGGGAAGGAAAGGGAAGGAAAAGAAACCACATTTGATTTTAAGGTTGGATCTTTGTTTTTTTGGTTGGGGTGTTTGTCTGTCTCTTGGCCTTGTGCCTTTTCTAATAAATTCTTTTCTTGCTGTTCAAAGAAAAAAAAAAGTAATTGTACTATTTTTTTGGTTAATGAGCAAAACAGAGAGGAAGGTGGGAAGGAAAGTAGATAGGATGAAAAATAAATATTTTGAATTTTGGAGTTCTTCCTCATTTCTTGAATTCTGATTGAAATGTGAACTTCGAATAGTGGGAAATAGGTTTCCTTCTTGTTTTCCTATCATTTTTCTTTTCCTTCTCTACATTAGCAAGCCAAACGGAGCCTAAAGATCAGTCTTTGCCTTCTGTTCAAGCAAAATTTTCAAGTTTCCATACTTAACCATGGAGGCAAACACGGGGAAAACGGAGATAGTTATCTTTGTTGTCTTCCTTTCCTTTTCCTTTCCATTTATCAAAAATTCAAACAGAGCATTAAGCATGAAGGAAAACACTAGGGAAAACACTAGAGAAATAGTTTTCCTTCTTATTTTCCTTTCCTCTTTCCTTATCCCTCTCTAAATCAGCAAAGCAAACGGAGCCGAAGATCAATTTTTTCCATCTGATCAGGTAAGTTTGATCAGTTACCATACTTTGTGATCAAAATTTTCAGGGGTGTGGCGGTGGAGGATCCTTCAATGCCCTGTGGTGTCAAACTTTTGATTGAGGACTACCCATATGCTTCAGATGGGCTCCTAATATGGTCTGCCATTAAAGAATATGTGGAATCCTATGTCGAGCACTTCTATTCCGACCCCAGTTCCATCACATTCGATATTGAACTCCAAGCCTGGTGGAACGAAATCAAGAACAAAGGTCACTACGACAAAAGGAACGAACCCTGGTGGCCAAAGCTCAACACTAAGGAGGACTTATCGGGCATTGTCACCATAATGATATGGATCGCTTCGGGTCAGCACGCGGCCATAAACTTTGGGCAGTACCCTTTTGGAGGGTACGTGCCTAACCGTCCTACCCTTATGAGAAAATTCATACCCGACGAAGATCACCCAGATTATGAGAAGTTTCTTGGCAATCCACAACATACGTTTCTTTCATCTTTGCCGACTCAACTTCAAGCTACTAAAGTTATGGCTGTTCAAGATACCTTGTCAACTCACTCGGCTGATGAAGAGTACTTGGGACAGGTCCACCATATTCACGGCCGTTGGATCAACGATCATGAAGTTCTAAAAATGTTCGAGAAATTTTCTGCTGATCTGGAGGAGATTGAAGAGACTATAAATAGAAGAAATAAAGATATCCGTCTTAAAAATCGAAATGGTGCGGGTATTCCTCCATATGAACTGCTGCTTCCCTCATCGGGTCCAGGAGTAACCGGTCGAGGTATTCCCAACAGCATATCTATCTGATGATTTGAACTATGTTTAGGTTTGTCATCAAATTTGTTTTGTAATAATCCTAGAGTTTATATTAGATGAAATGTTCAGGAAAGAGGTGAAATGAGTACTATAAGTTCTGTGGTCTTCCACAAAACAAAACAGTTGGGACATGGTTTAGACTTTCAAGACTTATCTATATTTTATCAGTGTTTACCTTGTTTTTTTTTATTTTTTTTATTTTACTTTTATTTTATTGTGCGATTATATGGATGCTAGGATTTGTAAACTATACAATAAAGGGAAATGCTAATGTCAAAGCATAAAGTGTCGCTAAAAGTTTTAGCGACAAAATAACTGTCGTTAAAATTTTTAGCAACACTTTCTACTTTAACATTAGCAATTCCTTTTGATGTGACCAGTTTATGTGAGAGACAAAACTTTAATGATTAGAATTAACTTCAAACTTCAATCTAATGACTAGGATTGAATTGCTTTTCAAATTTTATTCCCCCTCTTCACACTCTCTCAGTCTCTTGTCTTCAATCCCTCTCCCTCTGCCACTTTACTCCCCAAAAAGAAGTGATTCTCTCTCTCTCTCTCTCTCTCTCTCTCTCTCTCTCTCTCTCTCTCTCTCTCTCTCTCTCTCCTCCATCACCTTGCCAATGTAATCTCTCTCTCTCTCTCTCTCTCTCTCTCTCTCTCTCTCTCTCTCTCTCTCTCTCTCTGCTTATACATACACAGTTGCAACTCCCTTCTCTCTCTCTGCTCAGACACGCACACATACACATACAATTCGATTGTGAGCGTGTGTGAGAGATTATTTGGAACTCTGCGTGTGTGTGTGCACAATTGAATTGGCCCGTAAAGGATACAGTTTGCAATAAAGCCTTTTAAATTGTCGAGTCAATTTACTCATCCTGAGAGAGAGAGAGAGATGAACTATTAATTATTGATCATATAGAGGATTTGAACATCAACTTTTGATTTACCTGAAGTGTTACATATTAGTTTAAAATCTTACATAAATTTTTCTGTATAAAAAAACTAAAAACTAAATTTTGTTTCGAGTAATACTTGGGGCACAACCAAACACACAACTTTTGAGACACAACCTAATTCATGTGTCTATCTCTCTCCTGTGTCATTGTGGGGTCCAGTGACATCACAGGAGAGAGATAGACACATTAATTAGGTTGTGTCCCAAAAGTTGTGTGTTTGGTTGTGCCCCAAGTATTACTCATTTTGTTTCATCTTTCAGGAAGTAATTCAACAATTGACTTATTGTTCAATTTCAGCCCCCTTATCTCTCCCAAACAATCCCTTACATAAAAAATGAAAAATGTCAGACCACGACTTATATAAAAATGCCAAACAACCTATTAAACAGATGCCAAATAGTCCCTTATATAAGATCCTTAATTTATTTTATTTTTTATTTTTTTGCCATAATTTTATTTGAATATTTGTTTTTCATTTTTTTGAAATGTAACTTTTCAATTGTGGGCCAAAGAGTAATTCTTTAGTGACAACTTTCATACAAACTCCTATAAAAATGTGTCTATTTCTCTCCTGTGATATCACTGGATTCCACAGTGACACAAGAGAGAGATAGACACATCTTTTAGAAAGTTATATAAAAGTTATCACCAAAAAATTACCCTGAGCCAAACAGCCCCTTATTTTGAACTTTTTCCTACAAGAGTTATAGATATTAGGTGTGAGCATGGTCTCCCATGTCCACATTGATTTTTGTGCCAATCTGCATTTTCAATAATTCTACCTTAATTGTGGGTGAGTTCTTCATTTAAGCTTGACTTTTGGTTTAAGAGTTGTTGGATTTTGACTTTAGGGTTGCTTGGCAAGGGCTTTCGCTTACCAAAATGTGTTGTCATAATTTGTCAAGAAATGACGAAGGTACGCAGAGTTATCAAGTCTCGAAGGCACGATGAGTTAGTTATTGGTCAAAAGTAGGTATTGTTATAATTGTTCGGTAGTGCCTTTAGGCCCAGATTATATCCAGTCTTTTACAAGTTGGAACTGGTCTACTGTTGGCACTTCTTAAATTTGGCATTGGGTAAGTCTATTGTAAGAAGCTTCTCATATGAGAAGGCAGGTTTTAACCGTTGGATTGCATCTAGCAATAAATGCTTCTCCAGATTCCTGGGAATCTTATGGCTAGGTGCTCATCCAACGGTTAAAATCCGTCTTCTCATATAAGAAGCTGTTCACTATAGCATTGCCTTTGGCATTTACATGCAATTTACGACCTCTTGGAAATGCTTAAAACATGATCGGGTTGAGACTCAGTCTCAACTTATTGTTTTTTACAATATATTTGGTAGGAGGAATGGAAATATGGATGGAAAGGCATATAGGAGAGATGAAAAATGTATTCCTAAGGCAAGGAAGGGGTCTTCCGTTATTGTGTTTGGTTAAATAAAAAGGAAGTGGGGAGCTAAAGAATGAAATATTGGGCATTTTACTATTGTACCCTTGAATTAGTAAAGTATTTCATTGAATGGCAAAAATGTCGAAAGATAAGGGAAGCTTTTTCTCTCCCCTGACCCGTCTACTTTCGGATGAATTTAAATTTGTGGGTCTTGAGGGAAGAGGCATCCCTCCCTTCTTCGGCTCAATCCTCTCCTCCCTCCTCTCTTTTCTTTACCCTTTCCTTCCTTCCCATCTTCTCTTGTACCAAACATAGCATTAATTTTTATGAAAACCAATATTTTCGCATGATAAAGAAAGCGATTCTTTGATTTACTTCAAATAGTTCTTCTTTGAACAAAATACAAACAAGCTCTTAGTAAGTTCTAGGCCCTCTAAGTTATGGCTTTAATGCAACTTTTATTGAATTTTCGTGCTAAAGAGAGAATTAATTAGAAGCCTCTATTATCGACTGTAATCCAAGATTAGTCCAGTCGTGGTTTTTTTCTAAGACAATATCATATGCTAAAATGACCATAACTTTGTGATTCTATGGCCATTTTGGACAAAAATATATATTTTTTTATTTGAGCTAATTTTTCGAGATCTACACAATATATATATATATATATATATATATATATTTGAGATCCGTTTTTAAGTTGCAAAATTTTGGAATTTTTTATTGAAGAGTTTAATAGTCAATATGTATCGTGTTTTGTAGGTCACGGATATATAATTTTGATCAAAAACCAATATGTAGTTTAAAAGTTATGGCATTTTTTAAAGATTGCCAAAAAAAAAAAAAAAAAAGTTTTTGGGAAGCGTGCAATGTAATTGGTTGAAAATAAGGAGGGTGGGTATTTTTGTTCACAGAAAGTTACTGGACCAGCGGCTCCCAAAAAAAAAACAAGTATTGGTTGCTTATTATGGGCCAAGATAGGGGCTAAATATTGAATGTAACTGTTACATAATCCTACATGATATCACAAACCAATAAAGAGTATGCATTAATCCATCTGGCTCCCTATTTCCATAGTTCAACTCAGCAAAAAACTAATCCAACTCAGTAAATTTTAAATCTTGTGAGAGGAAATAAAATCCCACATGGTATCCTTGTAATACCCAATATTTACTCCAATATAGGGACCTATGACCAGCCGCTATTTTAAATTGCTATTATACTATTGTTATTGTCATTTGCATTATCCTTCTAAATGTGTTCCCTCTATAGTCTATACACAAAGTTGCAAACGGATAGAGTAAGAGTGAAATTGCTAAGTCCAGTTTTTGGTAGAGACTAGCTTGTGAAAATGTTATTCATAATTTTGCACCTTTTTTTTTTGTTGCTAATATTCTTCCTTTTTGTTTATACACTGTGACCATCACACCTCGATATTCGTATACATCTGTATCTTTAGGTTTAAGAAATTAGAAATAAAAATTAACAGCATTTGACAGTCTTACTGAATTAATTAAGCAGATGAGGAAATATTAAATCAAGCTTTAGGTGAGACTAAGGGCAGACCCAGTGGTAATTAATCCCATTCCACTTGCAGGTGACTGCGCGTTCGAGAGTACTACCTCCTCTTCTGTAGTACATAATAAAAATAAAATAAAAAATAAACAAAAAATCTAGCTTTTGGTGGTTGTAGTGGCGGCAAATGTAAATCTGTTCTTTTAAGACCTGATATCTTAGCCTAACGTTTAAAATAAAGGGACAATTAGTGATAAGAGCAGAAGTTATAAGTTCTTCAGAGGTCACAGTTCTGTCTGAATTACAATAGAAATACAAAGAACAACAAACACGAGTTAAAATTAATTTACAGCTTAGAAGAAGCAGATGATAATGCAAGCTTGATTAACTCTTTCCTCAACAGCTTACCAGATGCATTCTTAGGCAATGAATTAGCAAATGCCACTCTTCTTATTTTCTTGTATGGAGCAACCTACATTTGCCAATGGTTAAGAAAAAGAAAGTGAGAAAATTGTTTAATTTGTTCTAGTGGAAAATTATTTGATGAAAGCCTGGTTTCATTCAATACTTAGTTGTCACGTTAAGCTCTGTTTGGTTTGCAAATTTAAATAAAGGATTTGCAAGAAACGAATACTATTTCTTTAGTATTTTGTGGCATGCTCAAAAATCAAAGTATAATATGAGCCCAAGAAATCAGGAAGGGAAGTGCTCACGGATTCAAAACTTTTAATTGGATCTCCACTCTGTTTTCTTTTGCTTCATATTGTCCCCACTAATCTTTTTTTTTATTAATCAAACAAAGACAAATATTGTCTATTCATTTCTCACACTAAATCCATGAAACAAAGCAAAGCAATATTGAGTGCTTTGGAAAAGAAATTACCTGTTTGGCAACAAAATCAATAATTTGTGATTCATCAGTGGTGCTTCCTGATCTTCTGACAACAAAGGCCATGGGTAATTGCCCTGCTTCCTCATCTGGGTACCTACGAATTCATCACTTTTTTTTATTTACACGACACCCATAACATGAAAATTCTTATTTTCAAATATTGTTCTTAACAAAAAGCAAATAAGGAATTATATCAAAGGAATTGGATAATATGTACGGTATCACAGCTGCTTCATCTATATCTGGATGAGAGTGAAGTAGATGTTCAAGCTCTGCTGGGGCAACCTAATAACAAAGTGCAAATTTAACAGCATAGTTACTCAATTAGTAAATTTTTTTTTTTTTAAGAGAGAGAGAGAGAGAGAGAGAGAGAGAGAGAGAGAGGGAGATTTTAGGGATATTAAAATTGCTGCAGATGGAACCTGATAGCCTTTGTATTTGATTAATTCTTTTATCCGCTCAACATAGAATAGGTAGCCTTCACTGTCAAAATAACAAAGATCTCCAGATCTTAACCATCCCTCTGAATCCAAAACTGCTTCAGTTGCTTCTTTGTCACCAGCATAACCTGCATATTAAAATCAGAAACATCATGAGAAGTTTAGGCTCTATTTGGGTTTAGAGAAGTGGCCAGAAGAGAAGAAAAATTCATTAAGAGACAAAAAAAGAGAAAAGAAAAAGAAATCGATTGATCGATTCACCATTGAGAGCACTAACTCCAACAAAACAAAAGTTGGGTTCTCTACACCCTATTTCGGTATGGATAATTCTTGGGGCACATAAGAATCTCACATGAACAAGATACATAAAGCACAATGTGTCTATCTCTCTCTTGGTGGGGTCCACTGATATTGTGGGGTCTACAGTGTCAGTGGATCCACAGAGGAGAGAGATAGACACAGAGAGTTTATGTAACTTGTTTATGTAAGATTCTTATGTGCCCTAAGAGTTATCCTTTCGGTATATAGTACTTTTTGCCCTTGTTCAAGTGAAAAAAAAAACACACACACACACACACAACCCCCCCCCCCCCCCCCTCCCCTTGTAATTTGGTTTGTTGCATATAAACCCTGTACTTTAAATTAAAGTGAAATCTCCACACCCATCTATTTTTCTCTCTACACCCACCTACTCTCAACATGACTTTTCGAAAAGGTTGCCGCACCCGCACTTAGTTCATACCCATACTGATTGCTCCGTGGATTCTTTGAGTATTCTTTGAGTTCTTTTGAAGTGTGGCTATAGCTTTTTTGTAGTGTTCTTTTGAAAAAGAACATAAGTTCTTCATAAAATTTTGAAAATTTAAGGTTTAAAAGATATACAATAGAAAATAACAATAGCAATTATCTAGACTATACATTAATACACAAATAGTTATAAAATAATTTGTATATACTACCATCTGAAAGAATATTTTTAATAATTTATCCAAGTACTCTTGCCGCACCCGCACCCTCACCCTCACCCTTAATTTTTAGAAAATTAGCAAATTTCTCGCACCGATATCCCCGTACCCGAATTCCCACCCCCACCAGTGCTACCTAGCTCTCAACACACACCACTTAATTGCAAAATATAAAGTTTTTCTCTCTACACCTACTATTTATTCCAAAATAACCCAAGCATTCATCTGTCCACACCCACCACCATCACGAAGATACCCACTCCGAACCGCAATCCCTTACTGCAACAATGGCTGAAAAGCACTATTCAATCCACAAGTAACCAAACTTCCCATTTGGCTTTCTCTTCCATTTGCCATTGATGAAAGTATGAATCCCTCATCTTCTTGAAACTCATTTCAAGCAAATGGAACTATATTCCTTCAGCAAGTCCATCACCGATCTTTTCCAATATGTTCTTCTCATACCCTAGTCTGATGGTCGATCAACCATTGAAGCGGTCACGAGAATCGTGAGAATTCTCTGGTAGTGCTATATTTAGAGAAAGAAGAGAGAAATAATTTATTTTCAGGTTGATACACCCAAAATTGGCTCTATCCTATGACCGAGCGGTTCAAATCAGCAGCCAGTCCATCATGCACAACTCCTCGGACAAGCATCACCCCGAGCGGTCTAGTCTACTCATCATCCTGAGCGGTTTATCCATGACTCGGCCAACAGGTCGGGAAGACCACACAAGCACATCCCACCGCGGGAACAGTTCATCCGGGCCCACAGGCATGATCCCGAGCATTACGGGCAGTTTCCTACTCAAGCTAGAAGACTGATAGAAAGTGCACACTATTTCCTAATCTAATTAGGAAACCCCCACAATTAAAGTCAATCAATCCTAATACAATTAGGAAACTTACTTGATTGGTGTCAATCTATACCAATAGGATACCAATAGGATTATATTTCCTTATCCATGTATGAGTAGGTCTCTTACATCTATAAAAGAGACCTCTCACCCTCCATTGAAGGAGCGGCCAACTCTTCTGTCTACATAGCACCTCTATAATTCACCATTATACACATACACCCGGCCGGTATTACAGGTAGTGCCGCCCCTCTTTGTTGGCTCACCAGGCCCGCCGGTGATCTGCTAGTGAACGTGCTCAGACACACCCGTGGACGTAGGCACCTTCATTAACAGGGCCGAACCACATACAAAAAATAGTCTCTCACTCTCTCTCTCTTTAAACTACTTTATTTACTCTTACCAATTTTTGGCATCATCAGTTTGGCGCCGTCTGTGGGAACGACAAGTTTTCTCATCAACAAATTTCTCAACTGATCGTCATGCAACCGAAGAAGAGTAAGAAGGCTGACCAGCAGTCCGACCGGGATGTTCCTCCGGCCCCGACACCGGCTGCGGCAGTCATGACATCTGAGCAGATCACCGCAACCCTCACACAACTCCTGGAGGGCCAGCGTCACATCCAGCAACAGATCGAAGCCCTACTAGCCCATCAAAGCAATCCTCCAGTGGCCGAGAAACGACCCGGGAACGTTGCGTACGGTCGAGAACCGATATTGACCAGACAACGTGCCCGAGCCAACCCGTCCCGTGTTGAGGATGCCAGAGAAATCAGCAGTGGGCGTGCTGCCCAAGAGGAGAGGCAGGAGCATATGGCCCGGGAATCAGTCCAGGGTCAATCGGTCAAGAGCCGAGTTGTCCTTAGGCGAACGGTTATCCGGAGTCATAGTCGAGCCCGATCCCAGAGGACAGCACCCCGCCATGAAGCATCTTCCACCAATCCGACTAGTTCCTCAGATACCGGTCGGGAAGGAGTGGAAGACCGAATCAAGGACTTGCAGAAGCAGATCGACGGAGTGGCCAAAAAGCTTGGTCAAAACCGTGTTCCGAATCAAGCCAATACCGAGACAGAGTCACCATTCTCCAGCCAGATCACCAGGTTCTCCATCCCGCGCAAATTTAAGCAGCCTCGTCTAGATCCCTACAGCGGCTCGGGAAGCCTGGTCGACCACGTCCGGACCTACAAGGCTCAAATGGCCTTAGCCACCAACTCCGGTGAACTACACTGCCTAGCCTTCCCCAGCACTTTGAAAGGCCCGGCCGCCCAATGGTTCTACTCGTTGGAGCCCCGATCGGTTCGCAGTTTCAAGCAACTCAGCAAGCAGTTCATCAACCAGTTCGCCAGTATGCACGAACGGCCAAAACCGGACATACATCTACTGACGGTCGTACAAAGGAATAATGAGACCCTCAAGGAGTTCACCGGCTGGTTTAATCAAGAGAAGCTCAGCATCCATGATCTTGATGAAACCGTCGCTATTATAGCCTTCTGCTCGGGAGTTCAACACACCAAGTGCGCCGCGTCGTTACACAGAAATCGACCGGTCACCTTGGTCGAACTTACAGAGAGGGTTGGAAAATACATTAACACTGAAGAATTTCTAAAGATCAAAAACCCCGGCCAAGACAGCAACAAGTCTTCCAGAAGTAAGCGAAAGCGAGATCAGCCCGGGAGTTCAGAAAGTTCTTTCAGTTCACAGCGGTCAGAGTCCGGCAGCCCCAACACGACCTCCAGTTCACAGTGGTCTGAGTCTGGCAGCCCTGACACGACCTCCAGTTCACATCGGTCAGGATCAAGCAGTTCCGACTTTGCCTCCAGCACAAAGAAATCTGGAGCCGGACAATCCTGATCCGACCTCCTGTCTCCATCGGTCTAGATGAGCCCGGCTACAGTGGTACTTGCTTGATCACCACATGAGTCTCCACCGACTGTCAGAGAACTCGTACAAAGACCTCGGGCCTAACCCCGAGGCACGAAGAAGACCTCGAGCTCTGAACTCAGGCACTAAAAAGACCTTGGGCCCGAACCGAGGCACCAAAGACCTTGGGGTCACGCTCAAGGCACCGGCTTCGCTTAGGTCCAACCGACGATGGGGGCAAACCCCCTAGGTGGCTGATGATGGCAAGCTTCAAAAGACCCTGCAACCACCATGTTCCAGGTCGGTTACCTACAGATCATAGCCTCTGTAAGACCCTCGTCTTAGCGAAAGCTTGGGGGGCAAGACGGCGCAGTGAACTAAACAGGTAATCACACCGGGTATCTACAGGCCTCGCGGATAACCAAGTCAAAATCTTGGACAACCCGAGCACCTACAGTACTCAGAGGCAATAACTCCACTTAGGTCCAGACCGACGATAGAGGTGACTAAAATCTCTTAGGTTGGCCGACGATAGAGGAGTAAAAAGACCCTGTAGCAACGTGATTTAGGTCGGCTCCACCAACATGGTCAAGCTCTTCTACCAACAGTCTTGACGAAGGCTGGCCGGGCGGAAGACAACCATCCTGGGGAGTTAACAGTAAAAAGGACCCTAGAGCAATACGCTTTAAGTCGGCTTTTCCAAAATGGTAAAATCCTTCTATCCACAGCCTTGACGAAGGTACACGGGCAGAAGATAACCATCCTGGGAGCCAACTCAAGCAAAAAGACTCCGAAGTAGGCCGAGTCTCAACTCTTGGTCACTTCCCGAGCATTCAAAGACTCCGAATTAGGCCGGGTCTCAACTCCCGGTCAGTTCCCGAGCATCTAAAAGTCCTGAGCTAGGCTGGGTCTCAACTCTCAGCCAGTTCCTGAGGACCCACCAGGCTCAGAAGCCCCGAGGCAGCTTCTCCAAGCACTCAGACAGTGGCAAGTAACATCAAACTGATTTCCAAACTTGCCCCGATATAGCATATGGCCAACCTTGAAAATGGGGGGCAGCTGATACACCCAAAATTGGCTCTATCCTATGATCGAGCGGTTCAAATCAGCAGTCAGTCCATCATGCACAACTCCTCGGACAAGCATCACCCCGAGCGGTCTAGTCTACTCATCATCCTGAGCGGTTTATCCATGACTCGGCCAACAGGTCGGGAAGACCACACAAGCACATCCCACCGCGGGAACAGTTCATCCGGGTCTACAGGCATGATCCCGAGCATTACGGGCAGTTTCCTACTCAAGCTAGAAGACTGATAGAAAGTGCACACTATTTCCTAATTTAATTAGGAAACCCCCACAATTAAAGTCAATCAATCTTAATACAATTAGGAAACTTACTTGATTGGTGTCAATCTATACCAATAGGATTATATTTCCTTATCCATGTATGAGTAGGTCTCTTACATCTATAAAAGAGACCTCTCACCCTCCATTGAAGGGGCGGCCAACTCTTCTGTCTACACAGCACCTCTATAATTCACCATTATATATACACATACACCCGGCCGGTATTACTGGTAGTGTCGCCCCTCTTTGTTGGCTCACCAGGCCCGCCGGTGATCTGCTAATAAACTTGCTCAGACACACCCGTGGAAGTAAGTACCTTCATTAACAGGGCCGAACCACATACAAAAAATAGTCTCTCACTCTCTCTCTCCTTAAACTGCTTTATTTGCTCTTACCAATTTTTGGCATCATCACAGGTTATTGTTGTAATTGTGTATAGGGGCATAATTGTCTTGAAAAGTTTTTCTTAAATGGTGAGTGTAGAGAGTGAAATAGGTGAATGTGAATAGAACTGAATCTGTTAAATGTGATAATAAAATGACAAAAATGCCCTCATTGAATCTGCTAACCACCATTGACACATGGTCAGTTCATGTGAGCTCGAGTTTGTTGGATATACTGTAAAACCATTGTGAATAGTTGATAAGATTGCGATCAGAATAATACATGGAAGACATTTTTTTTTTCAGGACTAAGCAGGTTTGAGGCCCCTCCCCTTTGTAATTATAAAATAAAACATATAAAAAAAATGATATTTAAAAAAAAGGATTTTTCATGTACCTTCAACTTAGGCATGACAAAAAGGGCCATCTGCCCGATATCAACCGAACTTGGCTGGCTCCCGGAGAATCCCACGGCCAAGGTCGGACTCCAACATCCACGCTAATGCCCCCCCTACTAGGGGGCTTAGGCTAGCCGGGCTGGGTTTTTGTATTGGAATTTTTTTTAAGAGAAAGGTAACCCCACAGATATAATATAACTCTTCTTAACTTATCACGGGCGAGGATCATTGGGCTGAGCTTTGGGGTACCTTGGACCGGATACGTCCATAAAGTGATAGGCTCAGACTCTACCCAAAAGGAAAAGGGCTTGGGCCAATTTAACATCTCTAACGTTAACCCTTTTGAATGGGGATGATCTCAATTCATTTTATGCAATCACATCCACTGTAGACATCCCAAAAGAGAATAAGTTCATGGAGAATAGAAATGTTACCTTTCATTATGCATGGTCCTCTCACCCAGAACTCACCACGCTTGAAAGGAGGTAAACCAGTCCCAGTATCAGGGTCAACAATCTTCGCTTGAGAATGTGCTGTAAGCCGTCCTGCAGCACCTAATACTCGGCTTTCCTCCGGACCAACAATTCGAGTGATTCCACCTGTGGTTTCAGTCATTCCATATGCCTTGACGACAAATTGGTCTTAGTCAATCAAATTAAACACCTCATTGCGCTACAAGCCTACATAATGTTCTCATAAAGAATAAACAAACATGTTTTCTAGTTTAGTCTTCGCCAATGCATGGGTTAATTTGACGCGTTAAACTAAGTTAAACATCCAAGTTGAACAAAAACTTCAATTACAAAAGCCATAATGTAATTTTATGGTGTGTGCCATAATGCAAGTTCTACATCTTTACACATTTAACTCGGAAATGGGAACAATAAGAGTTATTGGTCAATGTATCCACCCATCCTCATTCCTCAAACACGCGATTTTTTTCTTTTTAACATATTTTGATTTTAACATTTTGTATTTTTTTTTTTCGTTAACAGAAAAAATAAAAGACTCATCACCTCTAGGGAAGTTTACACTTTACAGTTTACACAACTACTATACCCAAAAATAGCTAATAAAAGAGAGCTAGGGGGAAATCTAGAAATAAACGAACTTCATCCTGTCCATGACGTCTATTTTTAACATTCGATTTCATCTTTCTCTTATAGAGTTGAAGTCTATTGACGTCTATTTATATTTATATACAAGTGAACAAAGTCCATGTATAATACGAGTAATGCTAGAGACACAATTAATTGCACAACCCTTTTCACAATTCGTAATATTTAAAACAAGATGCACCACATTTTAAATCATCACACATAAAGACAAAACACTTTAATGATTGTGCTTTAAATATGGTGCATCTTGCTTTAAATATTGTGAATTGTGGTTGGTTCTTAGGCAGCAAATGCAACAAGGGCATAAGGAAGAAAGCCCCAAAAAGGTTGTGCAATTAGTTGTGTCTCTAGCATTATTGGTATAATACAAGTAGATCAAAGTTTCAAGGAAAATGTCTTGTACTCATTTTACAACTTACAAATTACAACCAATTTTTATTGAGCTATCATCCTTTTGTGTTATTACGCCATCCCAATTTTTTTTTTTTTGGGCATCATTTGATGCAGTGGTATTGTGCAAGGACACAAGTGTCAGGACTCGGAGAACTCTAGTAATGAGCGTGAAATGGAGTGCCTTTTTACTAATTAGGATAAGTATTGCTCTATTCGGAAAAATATTGAGTAGCACGCCTATAGAAATGACGTGGTATCCCAACCCAATCAAACCCTTTATCTATCCATCTGGCCCCCTATTTCTGGGAGAATCCATTTTCACATAAGCCCTAGCTCTTTCCACTTAAGGCTAAAACTTCCACTGCATTAGAGACGTTACAAATAGTGACATGGTATCCCCATTAATTATAACCAATATTTACTCACTATATTCCCACATCTCAGTTTTAGAGTCATTTACTCTATTTTAGAATGTCTCGATATAACAATTCTCTTTGAAAAGCCAAAAAAAGTTTTATCATTTTTTATCTAAACAATCTCGCTTTTCATTATGTGGATATTGAAATTCTAAACTTGAAAAATGATGAAAAAAAAATTTCACCACAATCAATAAACTTTCTTAAATAGTTGAAATCTATGTTACCCAGACTAGGGTACATGTGTCGGGTATAGACTCGGGTACGGTGTCGGGTTCGCTCAGTTTTCAAAGATTTTACACTATTTTAAAGAATTGGAGAGAGAAGGACCATTATCCAGATATCGTATCAAGCATGAATACTCTATGCATTATAACGGGCATGGGAAACATAGGTTGAAATTCAAAAAAAAAAAAATGCGCCTTAATTTGAGATGGGGATTATTAAATTTTGAACTTAAGAATTAAGTAATCAAAGACATGTTGAAGCTTATGTAGCACAGCTATCAAAAAAAAACTTATGTAGCACACAACTCAATTGACGGTGTAACAAATGGAGTTTCAGTTTGAATACTATAGTATCTTCTTCTTCTTTTTAAAGACAATGCTATGATTTTTAAATTCGAATTCCAAAATTGGTTCTCAAATACTTCGTTAGTTATATGTGGTAATAATAATTGGTGGTATCACATACGATTGATATGTGGTATAACTGGTAAAACATCATGTCATCTTCTTCTTCTTTTTCTTCTTTTTAAGGTTATGTTATACTCTCAAAATTTAAATTCCAAATTTGGATCTCAAGAATTTGCCAGTGTGATACCACATGCTACTGCTGGTAAAGCATATTTGGGATCCAAAATTGGGAATTATAGCATAGTTCCTTTTTCCCTAGGGACAAATACACTTGCACCCCTTGTGGTTTTGTCGGTTTTCACTTAACCCATGTGCTTTAGATTTTGGAACTAATACTTCCTGTGGTACAGACTAAAATGTTACCGTGAGTTTTTCCATCTAGTTTAACGGTCTTACACTTTGGAATCCGAATTTGAAAGATAAACTGTCTCTTTTGCCCCTGAAAGTCTAAGTAATGAGTCATAACTCATAAGTCATGTACTTTGGGTCAAACACACCACCTGTACCAAGAAAACCTTCAAAATGTTAAAAGTTATTCCTCATCCAATTCGAAATCATTGGGTTCTCTCTAAATGAATGGAAGTGAAAAACTTATTTTCTTAACACTGTTGTGAACATTTTGGGAGTAATTTGGTCATTTTAGCTTGCTTCGTTAGCAAGTTTAATGGTTACACTTTGATCTGAACAACAGGGGTATTAGTGACAAAATTTAAAGCACAAGGGTAAGTAAAAATTGGCCATTCCTACTACCTCTACAAAAGAAGCTATCTTTCATTGTCAATTTCAATTTGTCCTAATTTGTCATTTTTGGATTTGTTTGAAATGATAGTTTTACCCTTATTTTTCTTTTTTGTTCCATTTTCCTTTAATCATTACTTTAAGTTTTTGTTTTTTTGTGAGGGTAAGTTGGTCATTTAACCCATAAAACAACCCTTATTACTATTAGGTCAACTTTTAAAATTTAATTTTTCTAGAAATGATGATTTAATCAACTTTTCAAGCAATAATTACAAATATTTACAATCTGGTTCTGTTAACTTTTAAATCATCTTAATCTAGAAATGATGATTCAATTAACTTTTCAAGCAGTAATTACAAATATTTACCATTTGGTTCAAAACCCCAAACGTCAACAATTGTAGGTTGTGCCTTGTTTGGCACAACCGGTTTTCGGCTTTATGGTTTGTATGTTTTCTCGTTCTTTCCAAACAATTCACTGACTTGTTTTGTTTTGTTTTGTTTTTATTTCTTTGGGTTTTCCCAAACAAACCACTAACACAAACAAGGCACAACACAACCCCCGAATTGGGTTATGCCTTGTTTGGTTTTGGTTTTGGTTTGTTTTGTTTTTATTTTTTTGGTTTTCCCAAATAAAGCACTAACATTTGTTTTCGATACCCTATATAATTCTATATCTATATCTATACCCTATATAAAAGAGGCTAAATGTGATTTCCAAATTCAATTTTGTCCTAATTGCTAAATGTGATTTCCAATTTCAATTTTATCCTTATTTGGCATTTTTTGAATTGTTAATTTTTTTTTTACCATTTTTTTGGTTTTCCCAAACAAAGCACTAACATTTTTTTATATACGCTATATAAATCTATATCTATATCTATACCTTATATAAAAGAGGCTAAATGTGATTTTCAATTTCAATTTTATCGGTTTTTTTTTCTTAAAAAAGTGAGGTGTGCCTATAAATTTAATTTACACACATGCTTAGACATTTAATTTTATTACACACACATGCCTAAAAAAAAACAAACAAATTTTTTTGTAGATTGTGGGTAATATCCAAATGTAAAATGAAATTTATAATCAGTGTGTGATCAAAATATTGTGGGACAACCAATTATGGGTTATATATATATATATATATCTATATATATATAAGAAATATTTTGCAATGTTAAAAGACAAATTGTAATTTACAATTACTAATACATCTATAATCATATGTTGCACAAAATACACATTTCCATTTTCTTTTACCTTTAACTTTAACATTTTTTTTTTTGCATTATAGCTATAAATATAAATGTAATTTCATATTTTATTACACACACATACCTATAAATTTAATTTCCACACACACATGGTTAAAAAATTTACTTTTTTGCCCGCATAAAATAAACTTGAGAAAATTAATATTGGAGATTGTGGATAATATCAAAATAGAAATTTCAATTTATAGGCATGTGTGTAATACATATAACCATTCCCTTGATTTTAGCAAAATAAATCATATTTGTATAAAGTTTATATGTAGTTAAACAACAAAGGAAAAATAAAAAATAAAAAATAAAACTTATGATAGGGTTTTGAATATATCATGTGTTATGATGTTAAAAAAAATTTATTACTTTAGACAAAAAAAAATGAACAAAAGAAAAGAAAAAAAATGATTTAAAACAATGAAAAAAAGAAAAGAAAAAAAAAATGATAAGTTCTTCCCATATATCATGTGTTGTGATGTTAAATAAATAATTTATTACTAAGACCAAAAAAAAAAAAAAATTAGGGAGAGAAGAGCTAAAAGAAAACAAAAGTGAAAACACCAATAAAAGGTCCGGAAAAAATTAAAATGAAGAAGAAAAAAAGAAAACATATTTTGCTTTCATTTCGGATTATTGAAGATTTTACTTATATAATTTTATTTTCGCAGCAGTACATATTCAGTACATTTAGGATTTAAAATTGTTTAATTTAATTTTTTTATTTATTTATGATTTACCGGATAAATACATCTTCTTCTTTTTTTGACGTGCCCGTGCAATGCAAGGGCGTCTACCCTAGTTCTATATAGAATTAGGGTATTCACTAAGGGTATTTACCCGTATTTTCTATATATAACTAAGGATGTTCGCGGTAAATTTTTTCAAATTTTTTAGTAGTTTTATAATTACCATTTAGTTTCGGTAGATTGGTTTTGGGCGTTGTTAACCGATTTTCGTTCGATTTAAACATGTGCACTTCTTTACAAATTCAACATATCAGTGTTCGGCTTTTATGAACGACTGAACGAGTAATACTTGGGACTCACCCAAACTCACAACATTTGAGAGATAATTAATTGGGTTGTATCCCAAAAGTTGTGTTTAGGTGAACACCACATGTCATAACCTCCTAGTGCTAGTGGATACATGACTCATTTTTAATAGAGAGGTCACACTACGTCATAATATGATAATGCTAACATGACGTGACGGGCTCACTCAATAATTTCTTTGACCATTAGGTGGTTCTTTAACTAACCTGCGCAAGTATCACATTTGGAAACCTCTTCCTAAACCTTTGAATCACCGGATTTGCAAGCGGAGCTCCGCCACACGCCACCACTTCCAGTGACCCCAAATTGTAGCCACCGTCCATCAAATCTCCCCCATCTCTCACCATAGCCGCAACCACCGGTGGAGCCAACGCCACGTGCGTAACCCTAAACTCCTCAATCGCTCTCATCATTAACCTCAGATCGAATCTCCCCATCGACACCACACTCTCCCCCATCATTATCGCTCTAATCGAATATGTAAATCCGTACACGTGAAAGTAGGGCACCGCACACAGATCCACCGCCGGCGACGATCGAACTTGACCGGGCATAAGTACTCCGGTGAATAACGCGATAAAGTTCCGGTGAGTCAACACGACGCCTTTGAATTTTCCGGCGGTGCCGGAGGAGTACAGAATCGCCGCCGGATCAGATTGCCAAACGACGACGTTTTCGGAGTTTTCGGCTTGACACGTCATCATCATCGACTCGAACTCCGGCGAGTCAAGGAGAATCGGACGGTGACGGAGCGAGGGGACCTTGTGAGCGGCGTCGGATGTGGCGAAGGCTATTACAGGTTTGCAGAGGTCGATTTGGCGGGAAATCTCGGGTTTGGAGCTGGTCGGATTGGAAGGAGAGACAATTACGCCGAGAGAGAAGAGAGAGAGGTAGAGAATAGGAACATGGACGGAGTTAGGAGAGAGAATGAAAGCGGAGTCGCCTCGGGAGAGTCCGATTCGGTCTCGTAGAGAAACGGCTAAGGACTTTACTCGGAGTATGAGTTCGGGGTAGGGAATGCGCTGGCCAGTGGCGGCGTCGATGAGCGCTGCGGCGGAGGAGGTGGTGGTGGTGGTGGTCTGTCGTTGGAGGAGGAGAGAGAAAATGAAGTCGGTGATGGAGACAGGTGTCGTTTGGGGAGGGAGGGGGGTTCTAGGCCTGAGGCTATGGTAGATTTTGGTTTCTGAGCAGTAACCGCTCTTTGGATCGATTGAATTTGGAATCGCCATTTTTTTTTTTTTTTTTTTTTTTTTTTTTGAGCTCTGTTTCAAATTTCAATGGCTGTTGTATACTTGTACTTTTTTTTTTTTTTTGGCTAAAAGGGCAAATGCATTTAACTAGAAACAAAATACAAACAAAACTTAGTTATAAAGTGATTATCCTCAAACACAAACACAGAAAGAGGAAGATCACCAAATAAACTAAGATCAAACATAAGGAAAACATAAATAACTGCAAGAGCAAAAACAAAAGGTACAATAGTAAAGGAAGCATAAGTGGCCAAAGAGATCCCTCTGAAAGCTGCAAAAGAAATCCAGTAACGCGCCTTAGAGACAGCCTCGAAACTAGATCTGGAAACCAGGGCAACTTCATTCTTGTAGATGGTAGATACCGCCCAAAGATAGAAGATGGCAGAGAGCCAAGCCCAAAAAGGTGAAGAAACTCCACCAAAGGGAGCAACCAAAGTTGCTTGAAAGTCTTCCATAGAAGTAGAAACTACACCATGAAAAGAGACATTACAGAAGGAGAGAGTCCCAAAGCCACCAATCATACCCAATGATGACCAAAGCTAATCTACTGTTTCAAGACTAGTCTAGCCAAGCATCTAACATCTTGAACCCAAAGATTGCACAAAGAGAGAAAACAAAAAAAATGAGACTAAAATCCCAAGAAAAACTTCCCAAATGGAAGAGGAAAACTTCACAGAGGAAGTGGAAACTTACACTAATAAGGGAGAGGGGAAAGCAGATGATAAAAGAAGGAGAGGCTATAGTAGGTGAAGAAGAGAGAGAGAAGGACGGAGGGGGAAGGCACTGCAGAGAAAGGGGAAGGGGAGACACTGCGGCTAGGGCAAAAAGAAAAACCCAATCCTTACTCTCTCTCTAGAAAAACTAGAGAGAGAAGCTCTAGCCGTTGCTTTTCATCTGCGAATGTGAAACTTCTTCTGAATCATTTGTTGTATACTTGTACAGTTGTATTGTTGTCCCTGTTTAGTGGCTCCCACCTCGATATACAGTTTTGGTGGAAAAAAAATGTAATTGGCTAATTGCCTTTTATATTTGAGTCTCAAAATTTTTTTTTTTTTTAAATGCGTAAATTATGAACTTCAATTTTGAATAATAAATTTTTTCCCAAATATTTTGGTATATGTATCACATAAAATGAGATGAGGTACCATCAACTAGTGCCAATTTTTCCAATGCTAATAGCTCTTCACATATTTGAAAATAAATTTGAGAAGCATATAATTATTTTTACAAAAATTTTATAGATTTCACAAATAATTTTCACGATCTATATCTAAATTTTAAAGAGATCAAGGATGACCAATTAGCAAGAAATTTCATCTAACCTGTTGGTATAATATATATCTTTACACATAAAGGATGGTTGCCCAATTTCTCAAATTGATTTCTCTAATTTCGGTATATTTTTTTTGTTTGTTCTGTTATTTACGGTAATTGCATAGTTATTCAAATAACATAATATTTCTTTAGTATACCATAATTACTCATATGTATGTACACCAACATCAAGATATATTGAATTGTGTGAGGCTAATTCTGTTATTTGTACAATAATTACATTCAAGTCGACTAATAATTACATTCAATTCTATTTAACTAGCATGTATCCCACACAATGCGCAGGTACATTGTTTGTCTAATTGAGTATAGAATTGTGGTATTGAATATTCATATCATGAGATATTCAACAAAAAATCACACAGCCTACTCATGGTTCAATCTCATACAGTTTGGGTTTGGGTTGATTGTTCTTTAGTTATTATCAGAAATACGGCCACTTGAACGTGAACGATAAATAATTATTGAGCTTAAGGACAAAATTGGGAGAAAATCATGACAAATAAAATTACTACGTGTTTTCAATTTTTTGTTGACTTGCCTGATTAGCAGTTCTTAGAAGACAGGATTAAAATCCTTGCTCGTGGAGGAATTTTAAGGTGTTCCCTTCTATCACGTGGGACATTGTACCCTGCAAGGCTGGAACCAATTAGTGATAATATATTATTTGGGTGAGACTCACATCTTGAAACCTATAATGAGACTTATTGTATGCAGTGGTGGAAGATAGTGAGTGCATAGGGAGACCATATCCCCAAAAAAATTTGGACTTTTACCTTGATATTTTGAAAATTTTCATATTTGACTATATTTTGGCCCTTCTAAATTTTTACTCTTTTATAAAATGGTCCATATCTATATACAATTAGAACAGTCATTCAATGTCATAAACAATAAACCAAAGAATAACAAACAACTATTACAACAACAAACCTCAAATAGTATATTTCAATATTTCAAATACAAAAAAAAATATACATGAAAACATCTATAAATAGATCTAAAAACATTCACCTCGGAGGAGTGGCCCCAAACTCTCGTGTGACCCCTTTGGGTAGCCTAACTAATTAATCGTCCCCTCCCCCCAAATGCAAATTCTTGGTTCTGCCCCTGTATGTATGGATGTGATCCCACCTAATGACCAACTCCCATTGGCCACAGAACCACATCAGCACACCCCGGGTTACATTGAGTTACCTAAAAATTTCTCATACTCAAGACCTCACTAAAAAACTTGAAAGTGTATATAAGTTTATTTACTTTTTTCGGTCACAATAAGCTAATTTACTATAAAAATAAAAAATAAAAAATAAAAATATACGTCTCAAGCCTATGGAGAGACAGAGAAACTGAGAAAAGAGAGAAGAGAAACACAAAAATGCAAATGAGCGCCTCAAGTCTTTTCGGTTCCTATTGGCGCAACCATTTGAGTTATGATAGATATGTATCAGCACTATGTGAATATATAAAATTATATAAATATATATCATTAGTGCAATGATGTGTACATATATAGGTACATAAATACTCCCTAAAAAAAAAGTACACAAATACTACCACGTGTCACTCCCACATTTTTCCATACTTGAACTCTCCACTATTATATATAGTAATAGATAGATAGATATAATAATGAGGATTCAATCAACTTTGGCTTAAATATTTCAGATTCAATCAACTTTTTCAAAAATAATTACAATTGACTTCAAAAAATAGTCAACATGAATAGCTGCCATCATATTTACATATAGGTCAATTTTTGTAAGAACAATTACAGAATGGTCATCTTTTGGCACAATATTTACATATATGTCATTTTTTTGTAAGAAAAATTACAAAATTGTCATCTTTTGGCACAATATTTACGCACATGTTAATTTTTGTAAGGAAAATTACAAAATGATCATCTTTTGGCACAGCAGCTTTTTCCATTTTCCCTTTACAAAAATAATTGTAAAAGCCAAAGAAGCTAATATGAGGGGATTATGCACGTGCAATTTTTGTACGGAAAATTACAAAATGATCATCTTTTGGCACAACGGTTGTTTTTCTTTACAAAAATAGTTGTAAAAGTCAAAGAAACTAATATGAAGGGATAGGCACGTGCTTCACCTAGTACATATATATACAAAGATTCTCTAAAGAGGGCCACCTCTCTTTATTAAAGAGAGGGCCTCTGTTTTGGCCCTTGGATTGTGTTTAAAAACTGTGAAATGACAAAACTGCCATTAATGAAAGCACGATCCAACGGTCAAAATAGAGGCCCTCTCTTTAATAAAAAGAGGGCGCCCTCTTTAGAGCCTGACTGTATATATATATATATATATATATAAATATATATAGCCAGGCTCTCCAACGGACTGGTCCGTTAACGGACCAGTTTTTAGTGACGAAATTTCGTCGCTAAAAGTTAACATTTTCGTCGCTAAAGGTGAATACATTTTTAGCGACGAAAAAAAATGATTTTTAGCGAAAAAATCTCGTTGCTAAAACTGGTCCGTTAACGGACCAGTCCGTTGGAGAGCCTGCCTGTATATATATCTAAATTCTAAATTATGAAAACCATGGCGAAATTGTAACGCTCAAAGTAAGTTGGCGTAATTTATTGAAAAGGACATGGCAAACTCCAAAAGTTTACTGCCCATAAGAACATGTGATTAAGAACACCAAGAACATTTGATGGTAATATCTCAAAATTGCCCTTGTTGATTGAAATCATCCCCCAAAAAATGAAAGAGGCAAAAAATAGAGAATGGGTAGCTTTGAAAAAATGAAAATGTTTTCATACATGTGAGTGCAACCATTAGTGTTCTATTAAAAAAGGAGTAACAAAGATAAATCTTAGTTTGTTTCTTTTTGTTTTTTTTTTTTTGGGAATATTTGAGAAATGTTTTACTTTTTTGGTATACGAGGACAAATCCCTCCACCTGGTCTCCGCAGTCCGGATTTTATCGTCATCTATCGGACAGAGTTATCGACACCATTTTTATCAGAGTACAACATAAGCAAACTCCGGACACATGCACCTACTCTACAACACACGCTCCGAGTAAGTCAGAAATATTTTCAAATTCAATTCATGTTTCATTATGATTATGAGACCATTTGATAAGAGCATGAATCAAAAATCTTTTCTTTTCATACTTTCTCTTAAAAATACTTTTCTTTATCAATATGCATATTGCTAATTATTAGTGCTTTGTTGTGTGTTCTTTTTTCTGTTGCTTGGAGGGGTGCTATGTATTATTTTCTTCATTATATATATACTAGTTGTTGGGAATTTACCTCCAAAACACAAATATTCATTAAATAAAATAATAATTAAATAATAACAGAAAAAAAAGATTTTCTTACCGAATCGTGAATCGCATAATGTTACATCGAAATGGTATGACATCGCTTGGAATATCGTACCACAAAAAAGTCACATAGTTGGGTTGAGTGCGGACTAGATCGCTCTCTTTAAGACGATTCGCGCCTCTCATGGTAATCATCGGAGTAGGAGAATAACACGTCGCCTCCAGGATACTACAACCTAGTGCTAGGTTATGATCATCCACAATCAACACAATTTGGGGAAGACCCAAGCTTCTCCCAACACCTTTCTTTGCCCATATATAAAATATAATGTATACACATAATAAAAGAAGTAGTATATTATACTAGCACTATTCCATCTCATGGACTTATAGTCATATTGTATATGTTGTATATAGAATAGGTCCCAAGCCTTACATTTATAGGCTCAAGAATATGATTGTTGGAAAATCCATACTAATTGAAGTTTAAGCCCAATTAACTAGCCTCAATAATCACATGTGTAACATATGGGTTAATAAACTAATCCAATAAATTTTTGTGCATAATGGTGTATAACACCCACTAATAAGCCTCATTAGTTCATAAAATAATGACTAAACTAATGTTACAAAATAATGTAATAAAACACTCAATGATGAGTATAAAAGTCCCAAAAGAATTTAGATAAAAATTATTTTTTTATTAAATATTCTAACAATCTCCCACTTATTTTAATAAAAATAAAAAAAACAATATATTAGGGCAAAGATAGAATATCATGCATCATGAAAGTGGCTCAGCCATTAAACCTTCACTAAGTGTTTCAGTGTTCCCGTATTAGAGTCAGAGTGGCTTAGCATTTAAACAATGACTACTTGAGGATCCGTAGAAACACATCACACACATGACACTCCGGGTGTTCTCTAAGCTTCATAACCTAGCACATTATTCGGCCTTGTGCTTTATCACAGTTTTCATGAATGCTCTAGAGATTAGCCCAATCTCATAGGAAGCGGCCCCACTTCCACATTCACATAGGTGAGTCTATCAAGGATGCTCCTGTAACTGAGACATCCCACCCATAAGGGATATAGAACTCATTAAGAGATAAATCTCAACCTCTCATGAACGTTACAGGATCATATGCAATTATACCAGAGGGATGGATAAAATGTCATTGAGACTTTAAGAGTACATATCCACATTCAAACCACTCTATGATTCATTTGGCCCTTTAAACCTAGTTCTTGGGATCGCCAGTCCCTAGGTAGGATATCCTCATAGGTGATTTATTACAATTTTGGGCTTAAGTATCATCCCCCTCGATATACATCAAACATTTGCCTCTAGCTAGAGTTTTTTACTCAATTTTATTTCACACGTGTGTATAACACATAACAATGGTTTGGATTCAACAACATGCCTTAATAGAGGTATTACCACATAGAAAATTCATTTTCACCATTGGGTACATTTGATCACCAACAATTTCATACGCCAAATGGTGTGTTTACTGATAATTGTATACTTTCTCAAGACTCCACCATTAGACAAAATAGGCTCCATTTTTTTTTTAAATTTTGAACACCAAAAGTTCAACTCATGCCACTTTACCCTCAAGGTAAGTGCACTTGAAATTTTTTAGACTTCCAAGTAAATATCTTTTTATTCCTCGGAATAAAGTATCAAGGAATCAATTTGCATATCACCACATGAATCACCATGATAAATTAAGCTAGGTAACATATGATTTCAAAACCAATAAGTAAATAGTCTCCTCTCTTCAAATTGAGGAAACATCTTTTTCCTCTCCACATTACCACCATACAAAATTGAAGTAACTCACAATTTTGAACCAATTAAATAAATATATATGGTTCATTACTAAAACATTTGGAGGTAAAAAATAATATTCAAACCTCACCAATTGCTCGATCAAAATTTCATTTAAAATACTAACTCACTTTTTTTAGCAAAATAAATACACATCTCAAATTACGCATCTTTTCAAAATATTTTCTAAAAACATGAACTTCTTTTCTAAATGAATATTCCCTTCTTTGTAAGAAGACCCAAAAACACATACACTAACAATCTCAAAAATTATTTGAGATTCTCAAAAGCACTGCACACCCCAAAAAAAAAAATCTCCAATAATTTAGCATTGTAATAACCGAAGTTAATGCTCATCTAATAAAGAGAAATCAAAATTGTAACTTGTTTTGCAAAATTCATAAACTCTTACTTCTCAAACAATTCACATCTCTTTCAAGAAATTTCAGTTGCCTGGAAGATTCTCATATACTCATACATTAGTCTGCAAAATTACAGTCTCAAAATTTCTTAAAAGATTCTAAAAACATATTTTTCAAAAATCTCACAATCTCGATTCCCAAGATTTTTTAATGAAGCACCATCTACCTCTCCTTCATAAAATACTAGGATTTTTTTAAAGTACAAATTTGAGATCTATGTATCATATCAAATGAACATAAGTTTTGTAAAAACAAATATACAATTTTGTTGCCTAAAATCCTTCATTTGGAAAAACTCATTTATCTCAATTTTTTTTCACAAGAAAAGAAATGCATAAGCATTGGGCCTCTAAAACAATTTTGTTCAACGAAAAATTTAATATTCTAACGAGTAAATATTTAGTACCCACTATTCCATGTACTAAAAAATTCAAATCAATCACAACATAAAGTGAGGATTTCACCTGGAGCAACACCCAATAAAATCAACATGTTCCACAAGTCTAACTTTTTCATGAATAAACATAAACTAGAGAAGCCCATGCATATATAAACAAGTGCATAGGTATAGTACGGCTAGGTCAATGGTGGCACAACAAAATACATGAATTAAAATTGATGAACAAGTATTATGAGGAAATGCTTTAAGAACTACGTGAATAATAACTCTCTCAAGCACACTTGTCCATATTCAAATAAAATCAACAAGTTATTCTTTTTCAAGAGAACAAAAAAAAATTTATGTATTAAACCCCCACTTTTTCCTCCATATGTATCATGTATCTCTCCTGGAAGAAAAAATGCACAAAAAAAAAAAAAAAAAACATACATCTAGTATGGCGAGAGTTAATGTGAGAAGGAAATTAAACCTTTTACCGTATACTCGCTAATTTGTGAGATGTCCATGTCACTACTCAATTTGTCACTTTACGCATTTCAACAAACACATCAAATTCAATTGGTGACAATTGATAAATTAAGAGAGATGAATCGTCTTAAAATTGTTAGGGATTTACCTCCAAAACACAAATATTCATTAAATAAAATAATAATTAAATAACAACATAAAAATAGATTTTCTTATCGAATCACGAATCGCATAATGTTACCTCGAAATGGTATGACATCGCTTGGAATATCGTACCACAAAGAAGTCACATAGTTGGGTTGGGTGCGGACTAAGTTGCTCTCTTTAAGACGATTCGCGCCTCTCATGGTAATCACCGGTGTAGGAGAATAACACGTCGCCTCCAGGATACTACAACCCAACTCTAGGCTGTGATCATCCCCAATCTACACAATTTGGGGAAGACCAAAGCTTCTCCCAACACCTTTCTTTGCCCAAATATAAAATACAATATATACACATAATAAAAGAAGAAGTATATTATACTAGCACTATTCCATCTCATGGACTTATAGTCATATTGTATGTGTTGTATATAGAATAGGTCCCAAGCCTTACATTTATAGGCTCAAGAATATGGTTGTTGGAAAATCCATACTAATTGAAGTTTAAGCCCAATTAACTAGCCTCAATAATCACATGAATAACATATGGGCTAATAAAATAATCGAATAAATTTATGTGCATAATGGTGTATAACACCCACCAATAAGCCTCATTAGTTCATAAAATTACTAATGTTACAAAACAATGTAATAAAACACTCAATGATGAGTATAAACTCCCAAAAAAATTTAGATAAAATTAATTTTTATTAAAATATTCCAACACTAGTAATAGCCCCTGCCCATGGACAGGGTGATAGAAAAAAGGGTAAATGAAGCTTTGATAAGTGAAAATTTCTCCTCTCTTCATTATTTGTGGCAAGTTTAATACAAATCAGTTTCTAATTTTATTTTATTGAGAGAGAACGCGAGCATGATGACCGATGAGATGAAGGTATTAATATATCAGCATCGGCCTCCAAATATTGCAAGTGAACCCATATACATAGTAATAGCAGAAGTCAAGAAACCAATAAACTCTATCTCGGCCCCACTACAATGAAATGTGGTACGACTTTCAGAGTATATGAGAACCAAATTTGTGCTTCAAATTTAAGACCCATAGCACTACGTTTTCATCTTTCTTAAGACTAATTTGTAGGCAACAAAACAGTGAGTGAGGTTTTGTAACTGACTAAGGAAAAACAAAAACAAAAACAAAAACAAAAATAAAAGCAACTGTTGAGATTGAGCTCCCAAAAAGTAAAATGCAACTGACTAAATTATGCTGAACACTTTGCATACTTGCCAACCTCGAGTAAACTTCAACGTTTTGCAAGAAATCAATTTTGACCATCAAAACATATGTAATTTCCAATTCAAAACACGCAACATAATTTTGTCTCAAATAATTTAATTAGGTTTTTTTTTCAGGAGACCACTATACTGCCACCCGATGAAAAGTTAGAACATCAATTGTCTATTGGGAGACATATTTGTTTTCCTATTCTATTGTAATCAAGAGCGAGACGTGTGTGCTGTGTGTATTTTTTGTGAGAATCCTTTTTTATTATTAAAGACAAAATAATTGAGAAGATATTTATTTAACTAATACATTAGATTTAAAGATCCTTTACAACAATATTCAAAATTCTCGTTAATGAAAACTCTAAAACATAAACCTTATAAAAAACAACACAATTTAACAACAAACACCACTTCCTTTTACATGTGATTGTTAGTTCTAACTATCCATTTGTATGTATGTGTGTCCCCGTTTGTCTTGGAAATAATTAAATCTCATAGTATGCATTTCAGAGTGGTTTTTTAACACCCTGAACAATACATATTTGAAATTTAGGCATGCTTCTGAATTTGACCCCACGGCCACATTCGTCGGAAACCAAATTTGAGATACAAATTTAAGAATTATATAGCACTAATTTTTTTTTTTGATTCAATATATAGCACTACTTAATTAATTTAGGAAACTGTAATAAAAATTTTATGCATTTCAATTTTTTTTCTTTAGCATTTATCTGTGGAAACAATTAAACACACAAATTTATTTTTTTCAAAATTCTATATTTACAAAAGTTACAAATTAAGAAATAATTATTATGTCCACATTAAACACATTAATTCTATATTAAACACACATTTAAAATATCCAAATCTGCTATTATTCTTTCATTTTTCTTTTCTCTGTTTTGTTTTTATTTTATTTTTAATTTATTTAATATAAACAAGTGGCTATGTAATTAACCTGACAATGTAACCAAAATAAGACATTAGAAAGAAAAACAAAATGTTTGTAAAAATAAACTACAGTAAATATCAAGGAGAACCAAATTTGAAAATGTTAATTTAAGTTCAGTTTGGCTATTGCTAAATGAGGATTCTAATAAGCAGGGGAGGACCATTAGTGTTCTATTAAAAATGTTTTTATTCTAAATGTTGTCAAATAAAATAAGACGGAGGGAGTAGCAAAGAGAAACATTATTTTATTTCTTTTTTTTTTTTTGAAATATTTGAGAAATGTTTACTTTTTCTAGGATACGAGGACAAATCCCTCCACCTAGTCTCCGCAGTCCGGATTTTATCGTCATTTATCGAACAGAGTTATCGATACCATTTTTATCAGAGTACGACATAAGCAAACTCCAGACATATGTACCGACTCTACAACACACTCTCCGAATAAGTCAGAAATATTTTCAGTGTTGGTTTTTCTTCCCAGGGGATAATCTAGTCCAAATGGGTATAACAACAAAGGCTTTAATTAAGATAATAATGCCGGCAGACATTGGGTTCATTTTTTAAAGCAAAACAATTAGATAGCTCTACAAAGTTTGTTTTCTGATTTATGTATTGCGTTTGTCTTTAGCTGATTATTTGATACTAGTCTACCAAAAAGAATCATCTTAAAGGAGAAATTTTTGTGTCACTAAGTTACCACCGTGGAAAGGTGAGGTGGTATTTTTAGCCAATCAAATAATGACATGTGTCATCTTGGTAGGACAAAACTAAGGGTAATGTTGTATGCCCTTTATGTGCATATTTTATGTGTACCAATCATTATTCTTGTACATAGGGTAATGCTATATGTATATGAAATGTGCACATAAAGATCTGAGTCATTCATTTCGATGGGAGTCATGTTTGCATACATGAGACCTACCAAAATTTATGGCCCAGATCTTTATGTGCACATTTTATGTGCACCAATCATTACTCTTGTACATAGGGTAATGATATATGTACATAAAGATCTAGACCATTCATTTCGGTGGGTGGCCATGCCTACATACATGGGACTCGCCGAAATGAATGGCCCAGATCTTTATGTGCACATTTTGCCCTTATATCATCAACATAAATACTGGAATGGGACACATATTACCAAGTGAAAGGCCTAAAATAAACAAAGGTGAGCAAAAATAAGATGAGCAAAAATGCTCTCAAGTTAACATATGGCATCTCCCATTACTCACAAAATCATCGTGACAGTGAGTCAACAACATGGTAGTCATCCAATAAAAAAAAGCTTAGCACATTAGTTCGTGAATTGTTAATACAAAATAATAAAATTCGCATTATCCCCAACTATAGCACTACAGCCAAGATATAATTTCATTCAATATCTTTCTCCACATATTTACCCATGTTACATATTGGGAGAACTTTGACTTTCAGCATCTCCGTTTGATGACTCCTGCAAAAATTGTTTATGTTTTCTTAGAATGCATACTAAATTTAAAATAAAATAAAAAATTTAAAGAGGTAAAGATGAAAATATTACCTGACTTAAATATGGATAAATAAGGTTAGACCGTAGCAAACTTGTAAATGGTATGTTTAAGTGTCCAAACATCTACATTTACATAAAGCATATAAAAACAATTGAATATTACAAACCCAAAAACACATAGGTATTTTGTTTTACAATATGGACAAAAAAGATTATCGGATTTGTAGCAAGAATATTTGGCGGTGACACGTAAAACCTTGAAGGTCCTAGAGTAGTCATTTGCGTGGAAATGTTTAGCACAAAAGTAAAATGACAAATAATGTTAGTAACACATTTTCATATTGAATTTGTAAAATATAATCTAATTTATACCTGTCACAGTAGCAGGTGGTGTTTGAGAATAACTTTCACCCGCCTTTCCTACCTTCTTTCTCTTTTTTCTATAAATTTCCTTTCATTTGCTTGATTTTGATCAGTAAAAATGGTTATCAGCGACTTGTATTCCATAGACTCAAGAAAGCATTAAATAACAAGACAAATGAATCTGTTGTCTCATCACTCAAGAATGCACAACCAAAAAGAACATTCTTCGAATGATGGTTAACTCCAACGACTGGAGCACAAATCATGTTATACTTGTTTGTCCGATAGGTGGTGTCAAAAACTACAACATCTCCAAAACATTCATAGTTTAATTTGGATACTCCGTCTCTCCAAAAAAAATAAATTGGTCATTCTATTGTCCTCATCAACTTGTACTGTGAAAAAAAAAACATCGGATTTTCTGTTTGCTTGTGCTTGCAGTAGTTTATTAAACTTTGACCATCACCAAGTTGAATCCTTTTTGATCATTCAACTTGTATAAAATTATGGCAATCACTCTCAGTAAATCCAACATTTTCATAACCGTTTCATTTACTAAGTGTGCAAAAGTTTTCTTTGCTCTAACAACAACATCAATCATGGATTGAATTATACATTTACTAGTGTTATGTATTTTACGAGCAGGCCTTATTAAATGTCTATGACCTGATTCAATCAAGGGATGATTTTGCTCAGCGATTAACTGACTGATTTCATACATACCATTTTCCACTTTAACAACAACCTGAGCTTGACACCCACATCTAGCGTCTAACCTATCATACTTTTGATCTTTAGTAGGGTTGTAATCTAATTTATAACTCCGGAATGGAATGACCATTCTTAAGTTCATTCTATTACCATGCTTGGTATGATCAAATATAATGGAATGACCATTCCTTTTTGGAATGGGATTCCTACTGAAGTAGGAATAGACATTCATTTTCAAAACCTAAGGAATGCCCATTCCATTCCTAATGGAATGACTAAATATGGTTTTGTCATCATTTTTTAACTTTCCTTTTTCTTTATTTAACCCGATATGGTAATGTTAAATTTTCAACTTTCCTTTTTCTTTATTTAATCTTTTCATCTTTCATTTTTTTGCTATTTAAATTTAATATTTTTTACTAAAATAAATTTCTTAAATATTTTGAATATTCAATTAAAATTTAATGTCATTTCATTCCTAGGTATGTAGCCAAACATATGAATGAAATGGTCATTCCTATTCCATTCATGTTTCATTCCATTCCCAACTCATTTCATTCATACGTACCAAACATGCCCTTATATTCTTATTGCCAAACCTTTTGATTGGTCATATGTTGGAAGGTTGTCAGCATTTAATGAAGAGAGAGAAAGTTGTATTCTTACACATGCCAAACCTTTTGAAACATGGAAATATCTCTCTATCGACGTCAATGTGCTGTCCAAATACTTAAGTTTCTCCTGCCAAAATGACACACGTCATTATTTGGTTGGTTTAAGGTACCACCTCACCTTTTACACAGAGGTACCTTATTGACAGACAATAAAAATAGAGTGGGACCATATATATTCAATAAGGGTGGGACTGCTTCAACATCTTTCAATCACAATCAAGTGGGTCCACTGTCACATGTGTACAAAAACCATTTTGGATACAAAATTTGGGATGCATAGCATTACTCATACCACAATGCCTTTGGTTTAAAGAGGACTCTATCCGGTTATTAATGTTAGGAAACTGCGTTCCCAGAATCCATTGACAGCGCGTATAAGTTGGTACTGCAAAAAAAAATTACGTGAAAACTACAATAACCCTACAAGGGCGGAACTAGGGTTACCTTAAACTGCTAAAACGGATTGCTGTAGTAGACGAATTGAGAACAAAAGCTTGATAACAGCTCATGATCTTCTACCGTATTCCTTTGCTGCCAGAATATCGAACTGAGTGTGGGCTCCTTCGAAATCCTTTATGTTTCTGCTCTCTCTTTTCACGCTCTCTTTTCTATTCCGAGTTATAATACTCTTGATGGAAAAACGCAAACTGAGGAGAGAGCCAAAGCAGCATATATATAGGCTACGATAGGGACCATAAGAAGTCAATAAGGAATAGGCTTCCTTATAGAATTAGGAAACCCTAATTCGAATTGAATCAGATTCCTATTTTCATAAATTATAATTCATACCACTAAAGAATTATAATTGCACTCCTACCCTTATCTCAAAAATATATTTCGAGCTCCATGTTATTAAATGCTTATTATCTCCCCATGTTAAGATTACAGATATCTATTAATTAAATATAATTACTAACAATCATATTAATTAATCTCTTAAAATTCCTTGAGATTTTCTGCTTAACTTATCTGATATGTCGGATACAAAATCCACCTGCAGGGTTTGACATAATCAAAACTTATAAGCTTTTTCAAGGGGATATCATCAATCCCAAAATTGAGACATGGATTCCATCATTAATTAATATCCACCACACAATTAATATTGTCACCCAATCCAATGAGATATTGGCCCATTTAAGGATCTCACCCTTTTAGGGATCAAAGTGTGAATATCAAATGTACGTGTCCATAAAATAACTTAGGATTTAGAGCATAAGCACTCATAATAGTCATGAGGTATTAATTATCTTATAAGTCAGTATAAAGATAATTACCCCAAGTCGGTCCCGTTTAATACACAAAATGTACCAGCATGGTGAGTTGAAACTATACCGTTTCCCGCAGTCAAGACAAACCTACTACAACACCATGCTGCAGTCCTACCGATGGTGTGTCCAATCCATCTAAGACTGTAAACCAAAATCTTACATTCTACAAGATCCGATGGTCTGATCTTCCCTGTGCAAGCCGAACTCTACACACCAAACCACCTACTATGTAGAGTGAAAGACACACATGCATAATAGTAAATAAACAATATAATACAAATATTGCCCACACAGATTCTCATAAAAAATGGATTAACTGATTTGATTAAATGAATAATAAATCAACTACATAAAGCATGACTTTTAGTATATATCCCTAACAATCTCCCACTCAGACTCAAAGCCATGATGCGACACACCTCACTCCTATCCCTTCTACATGACTGTCAAAAGTCTTGGCTGGTAAGCTCTTGGTGAAATGATCTGCCAGGTTATTTGCTTATGCTATCTTGGTCACTTCAACATCACCTCTTTGCACGATCTCTCATATCAGGTGATACTTACGCTCAATGTGTTTTCCCTTCTTATGGGCCCTTGGTTCCTTTGAGTTAGCAACCGCTCCGCTATTATCGCAATAAAGGGTAATAGCCGATTGTACCGTAGGTACTACTCTTAGATCCATAAGGAAGTTTCTGAGCCAAACGGCCTCCTTAGCGGCTTCCGAAGCAGCCACATACTCGGCTTCCATGGTAGAATCAGCAATACATAACTGCTTGATACTCCTCCAACTAATGGCTCCACCTCCTAGGTCAACACATATCCTGAGGTAGACTTTCTGGAATCCCTATCTGACATGAAATTAGAATATGTGTACCCAATGGGTACAAGACTGTCTGCTTGGTAAACTAACATATAGTCTCGAGTCCTTTTCAGGTACTTGAGAATATTTTTCACCACAGTCCAATGTTCTTGCCCTGGATTAGATTGATATCTACTAACCATGCCAATAGCAAAGCAGATGTCAGGTCTAGTACATAGCATAGCATACATTAGGCTTCCTACTGTCGAGGCATAAGGAACTGCCTTCATCTTCTCTATCTCATCAGGTGTCTTAGGACACTGATCCTTAGATAGAGTAATTCCGTGTCTGAAGGGAAGGAATCCCTTCTTGGAATCTTGCATGCTAAACCTTGCAAGAATATTGTCAATATAAGTGCCTTATGACAAGCCCAACATCCTATTCTTGCGATCTCGCATGAGCTTGATCCCTAGGATGTGACCGACTTCTCCCAAGTCCTTCATATCGAATTGACTGGACAACCATACCCTTACAGAAGATAATACCCCCACATCATTTCCGATTAGCAAGATATCATCCACATATAGTACTAAGAACACCACCACTCTTCCATCATGTTTCTTGTACACACAAGATTCATCCGCACATTGATCAAAACCAAAAGACTTGATTTCTTGATCAAAGCGGATATTCCAAGACCTAGATGCCTGCTTAAGTCCATAAATGGACTTCTTAAGCTTGCACAATATGTGTTCTTGGCCCTTCGCAATGAACCCGTTTGGTTGCATCATATAGATGCACTCGTCAAGATTCCCATTTAGAAATGCTATCTTGACATCCATTTGCCAAATTTTATAATCGAAATGTGCAGCAATGGATAAGAGAATCCGGATAGACTTTAGCATGGCCACCGGCGAAAAGGTTTCCTCATAATCGATTCCCTCTTTTTGAGTGAACCCTTTCGCAACAAGCCTTGCTTTAAAGGTTCCCACCTTACCGTCTACTCCTCTCTTCTTCTTATAGATCCACTTACATCCAATGGGTTTTATTTCATTGGGTGGTTCTACAAGATCCCAGACTTGATTGGAGTACATGGACTCCATTTCAGACTTCATAGCCTTTTGCCAAAGATCTGCATCTTTATCTTGGAGTGCTTCATTGTAGTTACAGGGATCGATACCTTGTTCATTAGGGACCCGGCCATAAGACTCTCCCAAGAACATATACCGGTCAGGTTGAATAATAACCCTCCCACTACGACGAGGCACAACCCGTGTCTGTGTATCACTGATATTTCGTTGTGAAGATTCTGAACCTAATACACCATTATCTGCACGCTGTACTGGTTCATGAACATGCGTGTTAATGGTTGGTTCACACGAGTTTTGATAATCCTCCCACTACGACGCGGTAATGGAATATCGATAACTCTGTCTTGTGATGTTTCTTCTCGTACCGATGGTATCGAAGAAGTATGTATCGATGTCTCTCCTCTCATTTCCTCTAAAACAATACGGCTTCTGGGCTTGTGGTCCATAACATAGCCCTCTTCTAAGAATGTGGCATTGGTGCTAACAATAACCTTCTGATCCTTAGGACTATAAAACAGACCACCTTTAGTTCCTCTTGGATACCCAACAAAGAAACATACTTCTGTTCTTCATTCCAACTTTTCTTCATTCCCTTTCAGCACATGTGCAGGACTACCCCAGATCCGAACATGCCGCAGACTAGGCTTTCGCCCAGTCCACAATTCCGTGGGAGTAGTAGGTACTGACTTAGATGGTACCAAGTTTAGAATGTATGCAGCTGTCTCTAATGCGTGTCCCCAAAAGGAAATTAGTAAATCCGAGTAACTCATCATAGATCTTACCATATCTATGAGAGTTCTACTCCTTTTTTCTGCTACACCGTTCTGCTAAGGCATACGGGGTGCAGACAATTGGGATGTAATCCCTTGCTCCAATAAGTATTCCCTAAACTCTCCCAAGAGGTACTCTCCACCACGATCAGATCGTAGTGTCTTGATACATTTTTGAATTTCTCAAAGCATTCAGACTTACGCCGCATCAAATAAATGTACCCATACCTTGAGTAATCATCGATGAAAGTGACAAAGTACTCAAATCCCCCTCTTGCTTGGACAGTCATAGGATCACACAAATCAAAGTGAACCAGTTCCAATGGCTCTTTTGCTCTATAGCCCTTGGCTGAGAATGGCCTCTTGATCATTTTACCTTCCAAGCAGGATTCACAAACTGGAAGTGCCTCCACTTCCAATGAGCCTAATGGCCCATTTTGAACCAGTCTTTGAATCCTTTTCAAATTAATATGACCAAGACGTAAGTGCCAAAGATGCGTTTGGTTCATCCTTGAAGGTTCTTTTCTCTTAAATGGCAAACTATTTGTGTTATTCAATTCATTAAGTTGCAGTATAGGAGAGATATGATTTATAATATAAAGATCATCCACCAATTGACCAGAACAAATAAAACGTTATTTTCTTTAATAACTACTACTTTATTAAAATGAACTGAATATCCATTCTTTACTAAACTAGAAACTGAAACTAAATTCCTTCTAATAGAAGGTACATAAAAGCAATTTCTTAATATTAAAATCCTATCTCTACCAAAACTAAGATGTAGATCTCCTACTGCAATTGCTGCTACTCTCGTAGCATTTCCCATATATAGATAAATCTCTCCATCACTGAGCTACCTAGTTCCCTGGAACCCCTGCAAAGAATTGAATACATGATCAGTGGCTCCCGTATCTACACATCAGGTACCGGTAGATCGGACCGCTAAACACGATTCAACAACTAGTAAATGAGATTTACCTTGATTGTTCTGTCTGGCGAGATAAACTGGACATTGCTTCTTCTAGTGTCCTGGCTGCTTGCAAACAAAACATTTGCCTTTAGGCTTTTCCGGTTGTCCTCGTGGCCTTTGGATTGGCGGAGGACCCGCGGCCTTCTTTTGAGCCTTTTTCATTTTCTTCTTGCCTTTCGTCTTTGAAGCAGAACCTTTCTCAAACACAAGAGCACTCCCTAACTTTCTGTTGAGACCCTCAGCTGCCTGGAGTTCTTTAAGCAGCTCCGCCAAAGTATATTTAAATTTATTCATGTTGTAATTAAGGCGGAATTGCTTAAAAGACACTGGCAGTGACTGGAGTGCGATATCAACCTGGGTTTCCCCATCGATTGTAGCTCCAAGGATCTCTAGTTTATTAAGAAGAGATATCATCTTAAGAACATGATCCCTTATAGGCGTCCCCTCAGCCATGGTTATGTTCATCAAGTCTTTCATGGCAACCTGCCTAGCAGCACGACTTTGATCCCCGAACATCTCTCGGAGGCTCTCCATCATGTCATAGGAGCTGGCCATTGACTGATGCTGATGTTGCAGCACATTTGACATGGATGCCAAAATGTAACACCTCGCCATCTCATCAGCCTTGACCCATTTCTTGGGAGCCTGGCTTTCCTCAGTGGTTGCCCCCTCACTAGGTTGCTCAGGACATTCTTGAGTAAGCACAAACTTGTACTCTTCAGTAGTTAACACAATATCCAAATTCCTTTTCCAGTCTATATAGTTTGGTCCAGTAAGTTTGTTTTATTTAAGTATAACAGCGAGTGGATTGAAGGAACCCATTTAAAAGCCTGAGAATCACATAATATAAATAATTACATTTGGGCAAAAAATTACTATGGATTTGAGTTGAAAATATTGGTTCCCTCTACCATATTTGAAAATAATCCGCCAGCAACCTGATACACCGTGATAGTATGACTCGATGGAAAGCCATATACTATCCATCATTTGTTCAGATAGGAAATTGCCTTTTAATTTTACTATCCAGGCAATGTACCTTGCCTAGTAAAATTAAACTGCTGACTTGCTTTGATCCTATAAATAACAACAGTGACTCAGATGGAGAGAATATTATTATTTATATCTAAGTGTATACCATCACTTAATTCTAGGTCAAGAGTTCTATGAGGAACACCTCTGATGGAGAGGTGATCCACACCAACAATCACCCAAAATATTCTTTTAAAGAAGTTTGTACTGATGATTTTATGATCAACTACATCCGATGGGGAGGATGACACTAGAGCCATCACACGAAATTAATCATATCATCTACAAACCAGTGATGGAGACCATGGGATTTATACTTGATAAATTCCCTCTCCCACTTAGCATTTTAAAAAAAATTGAGGATTATAATTTTTTTTAGAAAAACTTTTAATTTAATTAATAAAAAATAATAGAATACTTGACAAGGATTAATTCATCCTTACTTGTGAAACCCACATGTGTAGATAATAAAATTATTCTATTCTCATGATTTTAGAAAATAAGTACTTATGTTTTCAAATTATGGAATTAGTTTTATTTTTAAATACACATATAGTTGTCTATCATTTTAAATTAATATAAATTAAACATGTAGCTAGACATCTAAAATAAGTCTAAGAACAATTATCCATGTTGTCCTATTCATTAAACATGAAACAATAATAATCATTCAATCACACATAAATAAGGAAACCACAATAAAATAGAAATCCCACTATTATGGTCAAGCTGCAACTCTTGTGAAGAAATCTTCATTGAACCCGATTAGCTCTATGTTGCCACTACGCACGGGGGTCGATCTGCCCGGTCAGCTCGCGCGGATTGAGCTGCCTGGTCAGCTCGCGGGGTCGAGGGGGCAGCGCCCCCCGTGGGGTTTGTTCGCTCTCGGGATAAGTATGATTCAAGTGCAAATCAATCGTAACAAGTAATACTCGGGTAGGTACGAGGTCGATTTCCACGGTGACTAGACTGGAAGATTATAATTTCAAGATACGAATACACTACTACCGTAACCGAAAAGAAAGAAAAAGTGGTTGATTTGAGGTTGTCTAAATCTAAATCTAAAACTAACATGCAATTGGAACTAAAGTAAAGAAGGCAACTAATTAAGCTAACTAATTAAACGACGGGTAAAAATTAACTACAACAAGCAAGCGAGAACAATGAGTTGATTTACTAAAGAGGAAAAGGGCTAGGGGTCATGCTACCAACCTTGGATCATACAAAGATAGATCTTAGGGATTTGGAGGGAACTTCTCAAGTGAACAAAGTTCCTTGGAGGCCAACAATCAAACATGTAGGTTGTCAATCCCACTATGAAAGATGAAAGCTTGAGGGGACTAAGGGCAAATGTTGGATTGGTAATGTATATTCAATAACCTCCATTGCATGACAATGGAGGTAAAGAAACAAACATATTACAAACCCAACACTCTTCAATCACTCAAGAAGATCCAAAACCTTTAGACTTTCAGGAAACACAAAGATCCATAGGTGGGTTCATGACCCCTAACTTAGAAAACTAGCTACACATGGATTTAATTAAATAAACATTAACACAAACATTGAAAGAATAGAGAGACATCACCATAAAAGCAATCAACTACTACAAGGAAGAGCGAATCCACTAAATAGCTTCAATAAATGCTCCAAAAGAAGAAACCAAGTTTGCAAGTTGAAGAATCTCTCACAATCTCACTTACAAGCCCTAAATCTAGCTAATCTATGAACAAAATAAGAAGAAATCCTAAAGAGATACAAGAGGATTAAGAGAGAAAATCTATACTACTGTAAGAATTAGGTCAAGCCCCCAAAAACGAGTTATAATGGGGTATATATACATAATCCTCGGAGTGGCAAACTTGTAAAACAAAGGATGGAGAAACAGGGTCATTCGACCGGTCGAGCGGGGCCATTCGACCGGTCGAATGCCCCTCTGCATGAAGCTTAAAAAACACACAAAAGGTGGACCGGTCGAATGGGGCATTTCGACCGATCGAATGCCCCTCTGCATTGAATCTTCAAAGCTTCACAACAGGCTTGCGCACTGATCACCAAAAATGCCATATCTTCTCACTCCGACCTCCGATTGAGGTGAAATTTGCGGCCACACGAAGAAGACTCGCAGGGCTCGCTTCATCGAGTTAAAATCAACCTCCTAATATGTGGTTTTGGAGTCCAAAAGAGAGAGAGAAGTGGCCGCAATGGATGTGATCTTCAACCGAGGCTTTGCCTCCCGACTCGGATTGCCAAACATGACCTACAAAACATTAAAATAACCCATGTAAAAGATGTGGATGGTAGAAATGAGGGTTATGCACGAAAGGAGTGTAAATAATGTACTTAGTAGCTCTGGTAGTGCTATTTTGTGCAACAATGAATCAAAAGACATGCAAATTAAGTGATGAATCACACCCCCCCTTCTAGCACATTGCTAGTCTCTAGCAATTAAACGGAGAAGAGAAAGCTCTAAGGACATTTATTACACACTTTATTTAAAAACTGTAAAGATAATCCACTTTCGTGGGGAGCACGGTTGCATTGAGCCATTGCAACAAGCCGTTAAACCTCTAGGTTACCCCTAGAGGCGAGGTTTTGTCTCCGGAGGGTTCTCAGAATGATACCCACAAACATACGCTTCCTCAAGATATCTGCCAACGAATCGAAGTGCACAAAGCTCAACATAAATCAAGAGGTTTTCAATGGATTTTAGCAAAGTGACACTCAAGTTCCCAAAAGTCCCCAAACTATCAAGGCTATTTGAAAGCTTCATTTATTCCAACTCTCGAACGTTCGTGGTAAAGGTTGCATACCCACAAGTATCGGCACGGTGCAATGCATTCCTAATCCAAATATCGATTGAAATCGCGCTTCAACGTAATTTTCACCGGTGAAACCCTCAAAAATGAATCTCTCGGAATGGGTGACACTTTCAAGACATGCGGGCAAAGAGTGATGGAAATGGAATGCAAAGCCATGCACATGTCATGTGTGAAGAACGTTAATCTTATGTAAAACAAGTAAAATGAATCTCATGAAAGAAATCATGCATTGGAGGTGGTGGAAATAAACTCTACTTGCTTGTCAAGGTCGTCTCAAACTCTGAATCATAATACCAAGGATCAATTAGGACTAGGTAAGATCAAGAAGTAAAACGGGGTGGTGAGATATCCGGAAATGGGGTCGAGAAGTGTTTAGGGAATACTCTCGGACTAAAGGGTTTGCACAAGGGCTCCCAATGCTAGGGACGAGTCGGGAATGATTAATTTCAATGAGGAACGATGGAGAAGTGCTTTTCACATGAAGATCTTTCTTTTTTTTAAGAGAATCTTTTCTTTAGCTTTTCTTTACTTGCACAAGCCTCCCCACTAATCACGACTCATTCCCTTCAGATTTTAAGGACAACCTCTTATGCAAACAACTTGCCTAGAACATACTTTAAACACCAGAAATGGGGAGAGTATGGTGTAATGGAGTGATGAGCTAAAGTGAATGAGGTGTATGCGGAGGGGTAAGAGAGAATGGTGTGAGATGTGGCCTAATATCATTTCTGTGGTGTAATACAATTCATTGTTCTCCACTGTGACGACAAGCAAGTAAAAGTTTTTAAATTCACACGATGATCCTCTAATGCATGATCAAACAAGAATATGAGATTGTCAACGACTTTAGTGTGCTTTTCGATCAAGAGAGAAGTAGTGCATATAACGCTCAAGAATGGAGGGTGGCTCAAAAATCTCTCAAGGTTCGAGTCTCCACAAGTGTTTCACCGATACGCGGATTATAAATGCATTAAATATCGTCCTGTTACAAGCATTTGAACAACGTGCACCAATAGTCCAAGATTTGAAATTCATAAAGTTCATAATAACCGGGATAGTTCTAGGACTTATGGGATTCAATGAGTGTCACATGCTAAAAACACAAGAACAAATCAAGACAAGCGCTATCACTTGGCACTTTGCAACAATCATAAGAGGCGTGGACCGAGAGTCCAAATAAAAAGAAAAATGGAGTGAATGCCTTTTTTTTTTAACTTAAAGCGTTACTTTGCAAGGAACATTGAAGTTCAAACAATGGATTAGCGAGTGACTGTTACACCCCCTACTAGATCCATGCATTGTCCGCAATGTATGAGCATCGAAACAAGCATAAAAACTATGAGAGAGGAGAGTATATCACCAATTTTGGGGCGATCCCAGAAAAAAAACTCAGAGAAAATCCTACACAGGTAAGCACTACCAAGCACAACAAAGAAGTAAAGAAGGCTAGAAATAAAGAAAAAACAAAAGAAAACATAAACTTCCATTAAATATGAACATCAAAAGTTATAGAAGTACATGAAAAGCCTAAACGGCGCCCAAATAACAAAGAACAATAAGAAAATAACTAAACTAAGCGGCCAAACATGGCTCTAAACATCTAAAGCAAGAAAAAAATGACAATAAAACAAGAATCTAACAACTACAGAGGCGAAGCCAAGTGAGCTCGCTGCTAGTCTAAGAAGAACCAAAAAGTCGGTATCTAAGGAAAACGGCCTCAAGGTGGCAGTGCAGAGGGACCAGCACCACCGGCGCGTGCAATAGCACCCATAAGAGCCCTAAACTGTAGCTCCTCCCTCTTAACCTGCTGGGCCGCAGCCATCTCCATATTGGCCTGAAGTGAGTCAAAACGACACATGACTCGCGCCTCCATCTCCATCATCTTAGTCTGAGTCTCTCTGAGCTCACCCTGGGTCTCTAGTAAAAGGTGCTCCAAACGAGCAAAGTCCAGTGCTGCCGGAGGAGCGGGAACATGCTGCTCAATATCTACGTCCTCCTCCTGAACCTGGGGTACATCTCCCTCAGCCGGGGCGTCTCCCTCAGTCGCCTGCTATGCGGCTCACTGCCTCTTTCTGGCTTGAGCTTGGAAAGCGCTCTTGGATTTGGCCAGAGACACGGCACCTAGGGGGTCCTCGACGGATATGAGGTGATCATCGGGCTTAGGCTTCACCCCCTCGGAGAGGCAGAGCCTGGTGACAAGAGAGCCGTAAGGGAGGCTGCTAGAGACCGTGGTCTTGGCCGAGGCATTATATATGACCTCTAGGAAGAGCCTCGGCAGAGAGAACGGGTCTACGGTGCCAAGAGCGGCCAGGTGAGCGACATAGTAGTGGCCGAGGTGGCCTTGTACGTAGTGAGCAACAAGGTCTGGCGAACCACAATGTGAAGATCGGCGTGGGCCCTGGTCAAAGCGCTGGCAGGCAAGACCAATCGTGCTCACGGTCGGTGAGAGACCGGTAGACAACGGGAGGCGGTGGCAATGAGGCAATGTCAGGTAAGGAGCAACGGCGTCGGGCTCCTCAGGCACACCCATGAATCGGGCAAGAGTGTGTAGGGTGATGGTGAACCGACTGCCTCGCACGTACGCAAAAAAGGCGTGGGCAGAGTCTGGATCAGGAATGAGGCTGGAGTAGAACTCAAGCACCATCTCCTCGTTTAGGTGGTGCTCGATAGCCATGTAGCCGCCCCAACCACAGGGTTCGAAGGCTTCGCGTACGGAGTTCGGAAAGGCAATAATGTCAATGGAGCGCTCCTTGAGAACAACCCGAGTGGCGAAGTAAGCATCGTGCCAATCCTTGGTCTCCTTGGATCAAAAACCGCAAAAAAGGGCGCGGCTTGGGGTCCAATGGGCGAGGGACGCCGACAACCTTTGGCTTCGTCATTGTAAACCTGAAAAGAAAGAGCCACACGATCACAAATGAGCCCTAAATTGAGTGTACGACGCTAATGGTTCTAAAGCAAGTGAGAGGCCACGTGTTCGTTGAGGTTGGCATGCAATTTGGAACTAGCACGTGACACCCACAGAAATGACAAATGCAACACCCAACCCACTATGCTCAATGAAAACCACATTACCCCTATACCCAAGGGTGAAAATCAATGCAAGAATTCAAGGCACGGGATCCCAAATTAAACTAAGAAATCGACAATGAGTCTTAAAATGGGATGCTTACCTTTAGAGAGAGAACCTTGCTTGGAGGCTTGATCTTCAAACCCTAGCTTCCAATGGTGAGGGGCTAGGGTTCTATGGAAGGGGGAAAGGGGAAGAGAGGGAGAGGGGATCTAGGGTTAGGAGGGAGAGTTGGAGGAGGGAGATGGAGATGAGGGTTGGCAGAGAGTTGAACATCGGAGAGGGGGAGGGATTCAAGAGAGAGAGAAGAGAAATAAAGAAAAAGAGAGAAGAAAACGAATTTAAACAGCCCGCGGGTCATTCGACCGGTCCAGCGGGGACATTCGACCGATCGAATGGCCCTCTGCCATAATGGTGAAAGACACACTCTAAGTGGACCGGTCGAATGGGGCAATTTGACCGGTCAAATGCCCCTCTGCATGAAAGTTTAAAACGATCAAAGGGGCAACCAACACTCATCCATTTTTTTTAAGAGAGAAAGAAGAAGGAGACTATAACTATAAAAAAAACTACAAAAAGATTTAAAAAAAAAATATCAATCCCGTAATGACGACGCTTAAGAGAACAACCCCCTCGTAAGAGGGTTGAGTCGGGCGGACCCAAACATGACCGAGAGGCGCGAGGGGTGGGTGCAAAAGCAGGCCTAGAGCAAGGATATGATCGATGGCTCTACAAAAAAGGGAACTTGCTGAGCATACTCGGCACAAAAAGAAAGCATCACAAACGTCTATTCGGCCCCGTAAACGGGGTCTTCCAACGGAATTGACTCCAACGTGGAGTCAAACCTTCCAAGAATGGCTTGAGTCTTTGGCCGTTCACTTTGAACACGTTACCCTCCTTTGGGTCAAAAATTTCAATAGCACCATGAGGATAGACCTTTTTGACGATAAAGGGGCCGGTCCACCTTGATTTTAACTTTCCCGGAAACAAGTGTAGACGAGAATCATACAAAAGCACCTTTTGCTCGGGTTCGAAGTGCTTGCGCACTATGCGCTTGTCGTGAAACGCTTTGGTACGTGATTTGTAGATCTTAGAACTTTCATACACATCGTTCTGGATTTCTTCAAGCTCCGAGATTTGAAGCTTCCTTTTGACACCACCCTTATCTGTGTCAAAATTGAGCTTTTTTATGGCCTAAAACGCCCGGTGTTCAAGTTCAACCGACAAGTGACACGCCTTTTCATAAACTAAACGGTAAGGAAACATCCCAAGATTGGTCTTATAGGCCGTTCGGTAAGCCCAAAGAGCATCTGTTAGCCTCAAAGACCAATCCTTTCTAGACGGATTCATAGTCTTTTCTAGAATTCCTTTAATCTCCCTTTTGGCCAATTCAGCTTGGCCGTTAGTTTGCGGATGGTAAGTGGTTGAGGTCTTATGTGTTATTCCATAATTTTCCACGAGAAGTTCAAAGGGATGATTACAAAAATGCACTCCTTGGTCACTTATGATGGCTTTTGGAATTCTGAATCGAGACAAGATGTTCTCTTTAAAGAATTTCAACACGGTTTTGTGATCATTGCGCTTGCTTGCAATTGCCTCAATCCACTTTGAAACATAATCAACCGCGATGAGGATATATTCATACCCAAATGAGATAGGGAATGTGCCCATGAAGTCGATTCCCCAACAATCGAAGACTTCAATGACAAGTATTGGGTTCAATGGCATCATGTTTTTCCTAGTGACACTACCAAGCAATTGACATCTATGACATGCTTTGCAATAATTGTGGGCATCTTTGAAGAGAGTGGGCCAATACAATCCGCTTTGGAGGATTTTGGCCAAAGTCTTTTTAGATGAGAAATGCCCACCACATGCTTGGTCGTGGCAAAAAGAGAGAACACATTGGAATTCATCTTTGGGAACATAACGGTGGATGATTTGGTCGGCACAATATTTGAACATGTAAGGGTCATCGAAGAAGAATGACCGTGCCTCAACCTCGAATTTACGCCTATCTTGAGGGGTCCAATGCGAAGGAACGGCCCCCGTAGCTAAGTAATTGCCAAATCGGCGTACCATGGCAAAGAGGAGATAGAGAACAAGTGTTCATCGGGGAACACGTCCCTTATCGGAGTTGGGTCCGCAACCTCAACATTCACCGTCAAACGGGGATAGGTGATCGGCAACCACATTTTCGACGCCCCTTTTGTCCTTGATAGATAAATCAAATTCTTGAAGGAGAAGGATCCAACGAATCAACCGGGCTTTAGCATCCTTCTTATTGAGAAGATACTTTAGAGCGGCATGATCAGTAAAGCAAACGATTTGGGATCCAACCAAGTATTGACAAAATTTATCAAGGGCGAAAACTATGGCGAGTAGTTCTTTCTCGGTAGTAGAATAGTTCATTTGGGCACTATCGAGAGCTCTACTCGCGTAGTAAATGACATGTGGTCGTCTATCCTTCCGTTGGCCCAAAATCGCTCCCACGGCATAATCACTAGCGTCACACATAAGCTCAAATGGGAGGGACCAATCGGGGGATTGTATTATAGGGGCGGTCATAAGCAAAGTTTCTAATTTATCAAATGCTTCTTGACACGCCTCGGTCCATTCAAAGGGAACATCTTTCCCAAGTAAATTACACATAGGGCGTGAAATTGCATTGAAATCTTTGATGAACCTCCTATAGAAACCGGCATGGCCGAGGAAAGATCTAACGTCTTTCAAACATGTGGGAGGAGGTAAGTCGGCAATGAGCTCGACTTTGGCCTTGTCAACTTGAATTCCTTCACTTGAGATGATGTGGCCAATAACTATCCCCTTTGTCACCATAAAGTGACATTTCTCCCAATTAAGGACGAGGTTTTTCTCCTCGCACCTCTCTAGGACTCTTTTTAGGTTCCCTAGACAGTCGTCAAAAGAATCACCATATACGCTAAAGTCGTCCATGAAGACTTCTAAGCATATTTCCACCATGTCGCTAAAAATACTAAGCATACACCGTTGAAAAGTCGCCGGTGCATTGCATAGTCCAAATGACATTTTCCTATAGGCGAAGGTGCCATAGGGACACGTGAACGTGGTTTTCTCTTGATCTTCGGGCGCAATTTCTATTTGGTTATATCCGGATTAACCATCCAAGAAACAATAGAATTTGTGCCCGGCCACCCTCTCTAAGATTTGATCGACGAAAGGTAGAGGAAAGTGGTCTTTTCGGGTGACGGCATTCAATTTTTGGTAGTTAATGCAAACTCGCCAACCGGTAGGGACACGAGTTGGGACGAGTTTGCCTTTAGGATTCTTGACAACCGTTACCCCGCTTTTCTTTGGGACAACTTGGGTAGGACTTACCCATTGACTATCAGAAATGGGATAAATGATACCCACATCCAACAACTTAATAACCTCCGCCCTCACGACCTCTTTTATGTACGGGTTAAGCCGCCTTTGCATTTACCGCGAGGGCTTGGCATCGTCCTCCAAGTATATCTTGTGAGTGCAAATGGTTGGACTTATCCCCTTTAGATCGGCGATTGTCCATCCCAAAGCACTCCGGTGGTTTTTCAACAATTCAATCAAACTCCCTTCTTGATCGGGGTCAAGTAGGGACGAAATCACCACCGGGAAAGTGTCTTTATCTCCCAACAAGACGTACTTGAGTTCTTTTGGCAATTGTTTGAGCTCTATTTTGGGGACCTCAAGACTAGACGGCAAAGGAATAGAGTCACGTGGGGGAAGTTTTTCAAATTGGGAACACCACATGATATCCTCTCCTACTTCATTGGATTCGTAGGATTCCAAGGCATCCTCTAACTCCAGCTCAAGTAGAGAATACTCGAACAAAGAAACACCATCGGGGGTGGTTTCTTGATTGGGGCGTGAATCGAGAGGTTCCTCGAAGCATGTGAAGTTAAAGAACTCCTGTGTAAGAGTATCAATGAAATCAACCTCACAAATATCATCGTCTTTGAGATCCGGTTGTTCCATGAGATTGTAAACATTAACCTCCGCGGTCATGTTACCGAAAAAAAGTTTCATGTTTCCATTCCTACAATGTATTTGGGCATTGATAGTGGCCAGGAATGGTCGACCAAGGATGATGAGAATGGGAGACGTCCCACCCTCGACCGGTTGTGTGTCCATGACAATGAAATCCGCCGGGTAATAGAAAGCATCGACTTGGACCAAAACATCCTCAACTATCCCTTTAGGTACCCTAATAGAGCGATCGGCCAATTGCAAGATAGTTCGTGTCTCCTTAAGTTCTCCGAGGCCTAATTGGAGATAAATCGAATAGGATAGGAGGTTGACACTAGCACCTAGATCCAAGAGGGCCTTTTCAATTTTGAAATTCCCTATGACACAAGAAACGGTAGGACAACCGGGGTCTTTATATTTTGGGGGAATATTGTCGCGGATGCAAGAGGGTGCTTGTGCCGCCTTGTAGGTTTGCTTTTGCACATTGAATTTGCGTTTTCTCGTGCAAAGATCCTTTAAGAATTTGGCAACACCGGGAACATCCTTGACCATGTCAAGAAAAGGAATGTTAATCTTGACCTCTTTTAGCATTTCAAAAATTTCTAGGGTCTTGCCCTTGTTTTCCTTTGGCTTTAATCTTTGAGGGAAAGGTGGGGTCGGGACATATTTGGAAATATTTGGGTCAAGAGGCAAACTTGCCTTGGAGGTGGATGTCTCACCTTCAACAACCGGTGGGGTGGTTGCTTCGACATCACTGAGTTTCGGCCTCTTTCCCTCTGTATGCCCGTCAACAAGTTGTTCTTTTAGTCTTTTCGTAGGTTCTTCGGGAACCTCACGGACTTTGTTATCAATAACTTTCCCACTCCTTAAAGTGGTGACGGCTTTGACATGTTCGGTGGTGGGATCGTTTGGCCCAGAACTTCCAACGGCCATTTGACCCTTGGGGTTTTGAATTGGTTAGGCCAGAAATTTTCCCTTCTCATTCACATGTTGAGAGCTAGCTAATTGTCTAAACAAATTATGCATTTTATTCATGAATTGAAGCATTTGTGCGAAATTTTGATCAAGTTTCTGAGCTTGTTGATCTTGCCTTTGTATAAGCGTTTGCATTTGATCCTCAAGGGACTTCTTATGTGGAGGCACATAAGCGTTCGATGAGGATGGACCATGAGGAAAAGGCGGAGGTGGAAAATTATTTTGAAAGTGTTGTGGAGGTGGCATTTGTGGTGGCCCGTGATTAGGCTCATTCCTCCATCCTTGATGAGGTGGATTTTGATTTTGATTTTCCATCCCGGATTATATGATTCGCCATAGGAGGGATTGAATGGCTTCTTATATGTTCCCATGGCATTAGCTTGCTCGTGCAAGATTTCTTTGAAAGCAGCGATGGTTGGACAAGTATTGGTTGGATGACCAATCTTTTCACAAATGGCACAAGTTTCTTCCACAAAAGCCACAGGTTGTGTGGCTTTTTGGGTAACTTGTGCTGCCTCGGCCTCTTCTTTGGCTTGCTCCATTGTTTCCATCTTTCTTTGAAGTTTGGCAATGGTAGCACGCAAATCATCCTCTTGATTTAGTTCGAGAATTCCAGGAGAGGATGACTTAGTAGAAGGAGTGACGGTGGCCGGCTTTGCCTTATTGGGATTCCGATCATGAGGATCCGATGTGTTCCAAGCTTGAGTTGTGTCGGCCACATACTCGAAGTGTGCCTCTGCTTTCTCAGGGGGAAGCATCATGAACTGTCCATGGCACATAGTTTCAATGAGTTGTTTGGAGGCTAGTTGGAGTCCGGCATGAAACGTCGAGACCAACCTCCATTTCTCGAAATTATGATGAGGGCACATATTGAGCAAGTCTTTAAACCTCTCCCAACACCTAGTAAATGATTCGAATTCCCCTTGCTTAAAACTTTGAATCATTTATCTGAGAGTATTTGTGCGATGCATGGGGAAGAATTTTTTTAGGAATTGGGATTTCATTTCGTGCCATGTCTCAATGGATCGAGGTTTCAAGGAGTTGAGCCATGTTTTGGCTTTATCCTTGAGAGGAATAGGAAAAGTTTGAGCCGGAGAACGTCCTCCGAACAATTTTGATCGCTAAATGTAATGTACACATCCTCAAACTCTTTAAGGTGGACGTAGGGTTGTTCGTTATCCATACCACGGAAGGTAGGAAGTAACGAAATCATCCCAAGGCGGTAGTGGAATTGTCCGGAATTGTAAGGGAAAATAATGCAAGACGGGGTAGAGATTCTCTCTGGGTGGAGATAGTCCTTAAGGGGATGCGCGTTATCTTCTTGATAATTTCTCTCACCTTGTTCACTCAAATTGTCGCCCATTACGGTGGAATCGGTAGATGATTGAAAGAATGAGGATTCGGAAGGCGTCGGGGATGAAGGTGGTGGACGCCAATAAGAGCTTGAGCTCGAGGATTCCGGGTGTTCGACGAAGGGAATGCCGCCGACACCGTTATGCATTAAAAAAATAGAGTAGGGTATCCGGGTCCGTTAAAATGCCAGGAGGCTAGTCCCCAGCAACGGCGCCCAAAACTTGTTCGCTCTCGGGATAAGTATGATTCAAGTACAAATCAATCGTAACAAGTAATACTCGGGTAGGTACGAGGTCGATTTCCACAGGGACTAGACTGGAAGATTATAATTCGAGATACGAATACACTACTACCGTAACCGAAAAGAAAGAAAGGGTGGTTGATTTGAGGTTGTCTAACTCTAAATCTAAAACTAACATGCAATTGGAACTAAAGTAAAGAAGGCAACTAATTAAGCTAACTAATTAAACGACGGGTAAAAATTAACTACAACAAGCAAGCGAGAACAATGAGTTGATTTAATAAAGAGGAAAAGGGCTAGGGGTCATGCTACCAACCTTGGATCATACAAAGATAGATCTTAGGGATTTGGAGGGAACTTCTCAAGTGAACAAAGTTCCTTGGAGGCCAACAATCAAACATGTAGGTTGTCAATCCCACTATGAAAAATGAAAGCTTGAGGGGACTAAGGGCAAATGTTGGATTGGTAATATATATTCAATAACCTCCATTGCATGACAATGGAGGTAAAGAAACAAACATATTACAAACCCAACACTCTTCAATCACTCAAGAAGATCCAAAACCTTTAGACTTTCAGGAAACACAAAGATCCATAGGTGGGTTCATGACCCCTAACTTAGAAAACTAGCTACACGTGGATTTAATTAAATAAACATTAACACAAACATTGAAAGAATAGAGAGACATCACCATAAATGCAATCAACTACTACAAGGAAGAGAGAATCCACTAAATAGCTTCAATAAATGCTCCAAAAGAAGAAACCAAGGTTGCAATTTAAAGAATCTCTCACAATCTCACTTACAAACCCTAAATCTAGCTAATCTATGAACAAAATAAGAAGAAATCCTAAAGAGATACAAGAGGATTAAGAGAGAGAATCTATACTATTGTAAGAATTAGGTCAAGCCCCCAAAAATGAGTTCTAATGGGGTATATGTACATAATCCTCGGAGTGGCAAACTTGTAAAACAAAGGATGCAGAAACAGGGTCATTCGACCGGTCGAGCGGGGCCATTCGACCGGTCGAATGCCCCTCTGCATGAAGCTTAAAAAACACACAAAAGGTGGACCGGTCGAATGGGGCATTTTGACCGATCGAATGCTCCTCTGCATTGAATCTTCAAAGCTTCACAACAGGCTTGCGCACTGATCGTCAAAAATGCCATATCTTCTCACTCTGACCTCCAATTGAGGTAAAATTTGCGGCCACACAAAGAAGACTCGCAGGGCTCGCTTCATCGAGTTAATATCAACCTCCTAACATGTGGTTTTGGAGTCCAAAAGAGAGAGAGAAGTGGCCGCAATGGATGTGATCTTCAACCGAGGCTTTGCCTCCCGACTCGGATTGCCAAACATGACCTACAAAACATTAAAATAACCCATGTAAAAGATGTGGACGGTAGAAATGAGGGTTATGCACGAAAGGAGTGTAAATAATGTACTTAGTAGCTCTGGTAGTGCTATTTTGCGCAATAATGAATCAAAAGACATGCAAATTAAGTGATGAATCAGGGTTTCCGGGGCAGCGCCCCAGAAGCTAAATTCGATTTACCATCAGCAACTGCCTTCCAGAACTGTTTTCTGAAACAGCCTTCAGAAACTGCCTCCAGATTGCTTTCTGAAACTGCTTGTAAACTGTCTTCACGAACTATCTTCACGGATTTACTTGAGATATATTACACAAACCCTATGCCTCCATGAAGGAGTTCACACGCTATTTCTTTGCAGTAAATTAACCATACATCAATCAAGCGTGGGATCCAATACATACAAATCATATGCCTCCATAAAGGAGTTCACATGCTATATTAAAACAGCAAAATTAACCATGGATAAAACCATCGTGGGATCCAATCACACAAAATTAGTGACCATAATAGTGGAATAAGAACGCTGCAAAACAAGGGTTAGCACAGTTCTACGTTCTATCCATCCATCAAAACACGCATAAGATCTGTTTTATTGGACAACATGGTTGCGTCCAACCCATAGGCAGAATCAACGTTGCTTTGATACCACTGTTAGGAAACTGCGTTCCCAGAATCCATTGACAGCGCGTATAAGTTGGTACTGCAAAAAAAATTACGTGAAAACTACAACAACCCTACAAGGGAGGAACTAGGGTTACCCTAAACTGCTAAAACGGATTGCTGTAGTAGACGAATCGAGAACACGGGCTCGATAACAGCTCACGATCTTCTACCGTATTCCTTTGCTACCAGAATATCGAACTGAGTGTGGGCTCCTTCGAAATCCTTTATGTTTCTGCTCTCTCATTTTACGCTCTCTTTTCTATTCCGAGTTATAATACTCTTGATGGAAAAACGCAAACTGAGGAGAGAGTCAAAGCAGCATATATATAGGCTACGATAGGGACCATAAGAAGTCAATAAGGAATAGGCTTCCTTATGGAATTAGGAAACTCTAATTCGAATTGAATAAGATTCGTATTTCCATAAATTATAATTCATACTACTAAAGAATTATAATTGCACTCCTACCCTTATCTCAAAAATATATTTCGAGCACCATGTTATTAAATGCTTATTATCTCCCCATGTTAAAATTACAGATATCCATTAATTAAATGTAATTACTGACAATCATATTTAATTAATCTCTTAAAATTCCTTGAGATCCTCTGCTTAACTTATCTGATATGTCGGATACAAAATCCACCTGCAGGGTTTGACATAATCAAAACTTATAAGCTTTCTCAAGGGGATATCATCAATCCCAAAATTGAGACATGGATTCCATCATTAATTAATATCCACCACACAATTAATATTGTCACACAATCCAATGAGATATTGACCCATTTAAGGATCTCACCCTTTTAGGGATCAAAGTGTAAATATCAAATGTACGTGTCCATAAAATAACTTAGGATTTAGAGCATAAGCACTCATAATAGTCATGAGGTATTAATTATCTTATAAGTCAGTATAAAGATAATTACCCCAAGTCGGTCCCGTTTAATACACAAAATGTACCAGCATGGTGAGTTGAAACTATACCATTTCCCGCAGTCAAGACAAACCTATTACAACACCATGCTGCAGTCCTACCGATGGTGTGTCCAATCCATCTAAGACTGTAAACCAAAATCCTACATTCTACAAGATCCGATGGTCTGATCTTCCCTGTGCGCCGAACTCTACACACCAAACTACCTACTATGTAGAGTGAAAGACACACATGCATAATATTAAATAAACAATATAATGCAAATATTGCCCTCACAGATTCTCATAAAAAATGGATTAACTGATTTTATTAAATGAATAATAAATCAACTACATAAAGTATGGCTTTTAGTATATATCCCTAACAATTAATTTACTGCATAATGTTATGCTTCCCAAATTTGGTTCCTAAATGCTTTGATAGTTGTATCACTGTAGTGTTATGTTGTACTGCCTGACATTGCCATGGCATGTGGTAAACAATTAAAAACATGGCTCATGATTTTAAACATCTTGTAGGTTGCTTATGTAGCACATGACTCAATTGATGGTTTAACAACACGATCAATTGATGATTTAACAAATGGAGTTTTAAGTTTGAATGCCAACATATCTTTTTCCCAAGGTAATGCTATGTTTTCTAACTTTGAATCTGAATTTGGCGTTCAAATATTTTTTAAGTTGTACCACACATACAGTGGCAATAATTGTATCACAACATATTAGTATTGCATGTGATATATATAACTGTAAAATATTTGGAAAGCAAACTAGGAATTCAAAATCTGGATTATTCCTTTTTTTCAAAAGAGAAAAACTCCGACTAAAAGATTGGGTACCCACTAGCAAATAGCAATTGATCTTTAGGGTGGAACTCACACCCCCTACAAACAAGGGGTCCCACTTTTGGGTTTGGTCCCATCTAAAATAATCACTCCTAGTGGTTACTATACCTAAAAATTTGTCGGCTTACAGTGGTGTAGTTAGTAGAGGAACTTAGGATAGTGTATTCCATTCAGTTAATTTCTTTATCATACAGCGAAACCATAAAGGCAATGCCCTTTGGTGACCAAACAGCAAGTCACCAAACGACAGTTTCTTTGCTGTTTAGACTTTTTTAAAATTTTATTTTATTACAAATTAAACAAAGTGATGAAGATTTAAAAAAAATAATAATAATATTGACCCAACTCCATCCGACCCGACTCGGTATATACATCCCCTAGTATAAATACTCTTTTTTAAGACTTATGCTAGACTTCTAGTATTACTATTGTTATTTTGCTTTTTGTTTTTGTTTTTTTTCATCAAGTCTTTTTATGAACTTGATGTTATTATTGTAATTTGTATGGTTGCTTGCTGTGGGATTATAATAAAATAGCTAGTAGGCTTAAGTGCACCTAGTCCTAATTGTTTGTAGACATGATACGGTAAGAGGTTAACACTAGCTCCTAAGTCAAGTTGAGCCCGATGAATGATAGTGTCACCTATGACACATGAAATCGTAGGCGTACCGGGATCCTTATACTTTGGAGGTGAGTGTTGAAAAATAGAACTTACTTTTTCTGTGAGGAAAACCTTTTTCGGAGTATGACTCCGTATTTTTCGCTTTTGCGTACATAGGTCTTTTAAACATTTAGCGCAAGTGGGAATTTGTTTAATAGCATCGAGGAATGGAATATTAATTTTTACTTGTTTAAATACCTCGAGTATATCCTCAACTTTTGACCCTTTCTTAGACAAATGTGACGGTCCCTCAATGTTTGGTGGATATGGCAGTCTTGGAATATAATTCGTTGGGACCGGTTCTTTTTCTTTCTTATTTTGATTTACCTCCTCACCCTTTTCTTTATTCACATTTATATTTTTATTTTTCTCACCCTCACCCAGAATTTCAACAACTTCCTCTTCTCTAGTAGTCATCCTAGTCGAAACGGCATTCACTTGCTCACTCGACCTCCCATTCTCGTATTGTCCCTTAGGATTTAGAATAGTTTGCGCAGGCAACTTCCCCTCGTTTCTACGACTCATTGCAGTAGCTAATTGTCCCATTTGGGATTCAAGCTTCGCAATGGATTGTGTATGAGAGTGCACTATTTGTGCTTGTGCTTGGACTTGAGTTTCAATTTTATTAAGGGATGCCAACACCTTTTCCTCAAACATGTTACCCTTTGGAGGGTTCGGTGACAAACATTGAATATTGCACATTTATGTGCCAATATAATAGACGTAATACTCATTTAATCCCCCAAATTCCTAGTTTTACATGCATATTTAAATTAATATAATTTAACAGTGATGTCACTCAAATGCATGTAATTATTTGTTTTTACACATTTTATATGTTTAGGTAAAAATGGAGTGAACTAAAGGGAAGGAAAGAAGTAGCAACCACACCGAAGCATTTCTCATATAACACTCAAAACTCACAATTCTGTAAACAGAATTGTGAGAAGAAGACAAAGAAGAGTTTGATATTTCAAACTTGTCAGAGATCAAAGAAAATGAGGCGAGGCACAAAGGAAAAATTTGCCAGCTGACGAACAGGATGATGAATTTTCATCTCAGTTCGTCTATAAAAGGAGCAGAAGAGAGCAGAACAAGAGGAAGCTTCACAGCCTACGAGCTGCACAACAATCACTGTTAGGTAGAGAATAGTTTAGGGGAGGTTATTATGTGAGCACTTTATATTGTCCCTAGAAATAGGAAACTTTAGTTTTTCTTTGCCTTTTCTAGTTCTAGTAGTTGTAAAATTTTACTTTTATGTAATTGATGATTTTATGTTCAAAAATATGTAGCAAAACTTTGTGTACTGTATTTCTTAAAATAAAATATTTGTTTTCTTGTATGACCTTTGTCAATTTTTAATAGTAAAATAGTCCTATTTAAATTTAGATTTAATATTTCTAATCTAGTAGTACTTATAGTTGTCCTCTAAAATAGTTAGAAATCCCAAATTTTTAGTTTTTATAGCAATATTTTCATTCACTAAAAGACAGATTTTGCGATTAAATGCCAGATTTCTTAGCCACGTAGTTGTTATAATCACCTACTAAAGTCCAAAAGTACATCATACCCATATCTCACTCCAAAAGTATATTTGGATTTGGTTTGGCCTTAGTTGTGTTCTTGGAGTTCAACCACTGTGACCCCACAAGAATCCAAAGTCAAAGGTTTAGTATTTTATTTTTGGTTCAATATTTCCATTTATGTTTATTTTATTAGCCTAGTTGTACTAAACTTTGCTATTTTGCAGATTCCACAAATTCAACCCCAGTTCATGTTATGTAAAGAAAATAATATAATAACATTAGTTCTTACCCTTACCTTGGTTTTACAACTTTAATTTTAATTGGACGGTGATTGCGTGCATCTATTTAACTTATCTTTTAATTTTATTTTGATAACAGTTTCAATTCCAAAATGGTAGGCTAAAACTTTAAATTGGGGATATGCAATAAAAACTTAGAAACCACAGCTTCTGTGCACTAATCTTAAATGGGCAAACTTATCTGGATGAGTTATTTTTCCATTTATGGCCAAAAATATCTATGTATCTATAGTTTATGACCATTTAACATGTTTATATACTATGGCTATAATGGGCTCAAAAGATTATATATATTTGAAATAAAAAGCCTAATTATGTGGATTGTCAAACTATGCCTTTTGTCATAAAAAACACCTAGCATACTCAAACAACTCATATGACAAAGTTAATATTTCAAGTATGTGTTTATATATATTTCTATCCAATAATGGATAGGCAATTGTGTAGTGGCAGAGTGGTGGGGACTGGACGCCGAATAACCCACGTCCGCGGCGGGGCACGGTTCGAACCTGGCTACTGCCCAATTGCCTTTTTATTTTTCTTTAAACCAAACGATGTCGTTTCATATCAAACCTGACACACTTGATATGACCATGACTAGTGAAAGTTTATTTTTAAATAAAGAATGACTCTGCGGTCTTAAATGCCAAATGCTTTTCAAATGCACAAAAGTTGTGGGATCTAGTGTTGGTTTGCATATTCCCAATTCCTTTAAATCATTTCCTCTAGTTAATTAATATTTCCTGTTTTATAATAGTTTTGCTTAAATATCTGTATTATTTCCATCTTTCGCTATTATTAAATCTAAAAAGTTTATCTCATAAAAATTTAGCTTATATATATTTTTCTTCCTTTTCTTACTAGTATGTTAGTTAATTTATTTTGCACTGTTAAAATCTTTACCATAAACTGTTAAGAAAAAAAATAGCTTTAATTACTTTTATTGCAAACATATAAAAATTAGTAGTTTAGTAAAACTCCAAAAAAATCCATCATCTTTTATTTTCTTTTTAGTGACAATATAGTTATCTACTTAACTTTATAAAATTTTATTCCGTTCCCTGTGGGTTCGACCTGGACTTCCAGAACTTTATTACTTGTACGATCACCTACACTTGGGTGTGATAAGAAAACGCGTCAATAGGATGTCGTCATTCGGATTAGGAGGCGGTTGTTGGTATTGATTGGGTTGAAACTGAGGTCGATATGCATTAGGAAAATTAGTCGCCTCATTAGGATTATTATTATTATTTTTCCACGAGAAGTTAGGATGGTTTCTCCATGGCGCGTCCGGATTATTATTAGTCGCATTATAATTATTTCGTGGATATTGTTGAATAGAATTAATGTGTTGCTCCACGAATTCCGGAAATTGACTCGTCGATGGACATGCAAGTATCGAATGTGAAGGATCAGAACATAATGCACAAATTTCATGAGCGGGTGGGGCTGTCGTTTGGTTCATTGTTAAAAGTCGGTCAAGTTTGTTAGATAGTTCTTTTATTTCAATTGGCTGACTTGACTCGAACTTTACCTCCCTCTTAGGTTGTGAATGATATCCCTCGGAACGTACTGATACAGCCTGATGCATCGAATTCTCGCTTAACGTTTGAAAATTTTTCCAGGCCTCATCGGCGCTTTTGTGTAGGAAGGTACCCGCACAAACAGCGTCGACAGTATTACGGACCGAAGGAATAAGTCCCTCGTAAAAGACCTGGACCAACTGCCACTTAGGAACCTGATGATGTGGATACGAACGTAATAATTCTTTAAATTTTTCCCACGTGTCGTAAAGTGATTCCCCATCTTCCCTAACAAAGTTTGTTATGGATTTCCTTATCTGATTCGTACGCATAATAGGAAAAAACTTTTGTAAAAATGCGGTGTGTAAGTCTTCCCATGTTCTAATTGTGTTTGGCTCCAGTGATTGAAGCCAATATTTAGCTTTATCTTTTAATGAGAATGGAAAGAGTCGCAATTTTAATTCATCATCATTTAAGTTTTGAATTTTCAAAGTAGAGCATATATCCTGAAAATCTCCTAAGTGTTGATATGGATCTTCATTTAGACGGCCATGGAAAGATGGAAGTAGCGAGATGGTAGACGACTTTATCTCAAAGTGAGATGCCGTCGCCTCCGGTAAATCAATACATGTTTGTGGCGTGTAAGTCGTAGGAATAAAGTAATCTTTAAGTGGAGGAGGTGGCGGTATATTAAGATTATTCAGATTATCTCCGTTGTTATTTTGGTTGTTATTGTTATTTCCAATGTCTGCCATTTTAATCGGTTCTATGTTATGAAAGCGTGGTTTCTTTAATCTTGTAAGGGTACTACGTATTTCAGATTCAAATAAAGACGTTGGTTTTGGTGTCAAATTGTCGTCTATTAAAAACCTAGCTCTAGAAGTTAAGTTTGAAGACTTATTAACTCTTAGGGTGCGTTCAAGTTCAGAGTCGAAAGGTTGTAATTCTGGTTTATTTGAACGTGTACCTAACATAAACTAAAACAAAGGAAAAGAAACTAAAACGACTAACTAAACAAAAGAAACAAATAGCAATCACGCAAATAGGGCAACAGGCACACAACTACTATGATGCATGCAAATTATCCTGTAATGCAATGACCGCATCAAGCCCAGCGCCCCGGGTTTCCTAGCTAATGCAGTGTTCACTCCACAACTAACCTAATGCAAGTAATTGCGTCTCAGCGCCCTGACTTACAGTGATTTGATGCGAAGTTAAAGCGAGCAATTTACGTAATTTTTATTTATTTTATTTGCGTAAGCTCCTTTGATGTAATTAGCTACTTCACTCGGAGACGTTGGAATTTGATGACTCGAAAACCTATAAAATAAAAGAACAAGTTAGTAATTTAAAACAAAAACGGAAAATAAGAAGAATAAAAACTAATCTGATATTTATGAATTAACTAAACTAAGATTATAAAATTAAAGGTAGTAATGCAATCTCCGGCAACGGCGCCAAAAATTGATCGGGTCAGAATCAAGATATAAAAAGTGTTCTTTACTTTTCAAAAGATTTGTAGTGTGAAAGCAAAGGTCGAACCCACAGGGATTGGTTAACTACAGCGACTTAATTTTAAAACCTAATTTTAGTTCATTATGAAAACGGATTTTGATTTGATTTTAATTAAACTAATAACAATAAAAATAAATCTAGACTATGAAAGTAATTAAAAGTGTTTTTGTAAATATGAAAAAGGGAACCTAGGATTGCAACTCCACCACTAGCTTCATAATAGGAATATTTATGCATTCAATTAGCTTATTAAGTTGGATGAATATGGGGAATTGTAGCTACAAGCCAATTCCTCCGTCAAGAGAATAATCATGGTTCAAGCACCAACATATTCCATCTTCGGTTAGCACGAATTATCCCACACTAAACTAGGGTTGTGATATAATTCATCTAATCTAGGCATGGATTATTCGGATACTTGATAGCACAAATCAATAAAGCACCATCACATGTAAATAATCTAAACAAGCACAGCAAGTATAGATCATTGAGCACATCACAGTCAAAATAGATCTAAGACAAGAATAAACTTTGAAAGCAATGATTTAATCAATAGAAGTTCGATTTATTTATAAAAATCCTCGAATCATGTGACTGTCATCCATACATAATAAAATTAAAATAAAAGCATTAATAAAACCCTATTACTCGACTAGGGTTTCATTGAAACCCTAGATCTAAGGTCTAGCTGTCCATGGAAGCGGAGATCGGCAAGTAGTTGATGTAGGAGGCCATGGGAATCCTTGGTCTTCTTCTTCTTCTTCTTGCTTCTCTCCCTTCAATGGCTGAAAGTATGGTTGTATTTTGTGTGTATAATAATTGTCAACCACCCTTCAATTGAAGTAAAATAGGGTATATATAGATTTACAACAAGTTTTGAAAGCTTTCCTAACTCGAAACGCACTAAAACTGCTATATTTTGCAATCTGGACGTAATTAGGCAGTTTCTTTCACATAGGAATCATCAGTATACTGAAATATGCAAGTTTGATTTTTACACATGTCGCGCGAGCGCGATGATAGGGACCTCGCGTGCGCGGATCGCGCGAGCGATTTCTGGGTTTTCGCTCGCGCGCGCGAACTGGCTTTTTCAGCTTCTTTTCTTCTGCTTTTTCACCCTGTTTAGCCTGATATACTTGATTTCTTCCAAAACCTGTCAGAAAATAGAAAACGAAGTAAAAAATATACAAAAACAGGATAAAAAGATACTAACAAATGCTCGTTAAGGCGTATAAATAGGATTTGTTCTCTCCCGATCAACTCTCCTACATAAAACCGTATAAAGGAAATGATGTGATTTTTGTGGGAGATCTAAATAGTCCACCTATATCTCATGCTGATGATGTTCATGTTAAAACAGAAAATGGGCAATTGAACTTAAAAGATGTGCTTGTAGTACCAAATTTGAAAAAGAATCTGTTATCAACTGCAAAATTTACTTCAAACCTGTGTACTTTTGAATTCACCGCATCTGAAACTAAAGGACGGTAGCGAGGGGGCATAAAAAGGGTCAACTCTATGCTCTAGATGATATTTCTCACAAGGTTCTTATCGCAATAAAGAATGGCGGATAATCTGCGGCCTATGGCATCAATGACTTGGACACCCAAATTCAAAGATTTTATATTTGTTAAAGGAAAAAAAAAGTTATTGATGTTACCCATTGGATTTCTAAACCTTCAGTATGTGTTAGTTGTCAAATGGGAAAGAGTTGTAAATTGCTTTTTCATTCATTGAATAAAATTTTTGATTTTCCTCTTGAGAATATTCATTGTGATCTTTGGGGACCTGTCCCTTTGGCTTCAAATCAAAAATTCAGGTTTTATGTAGTATTTGTAGATGACTACTCGAGATTTATGTGGTTGTATCTGTTACGAAGAAAATTTTAATTTTTTGATCATTGCAAAAAATTTCAAAAGATGGTAGAAAATAAGTTTGATCGTCGGATTAAGATTTTCCAATGCGACGTTGGTGGTGAATTCAGTTCAACTGATTTTCTTGCTCATATGAAAAATTGTGGATTTGAAATGCACATCTCTTGCCAGGAACTCCCGAGCAAAATGGAGTCGCAGGACAGAAACATCGACACATTGTCAAAACTGGCTTAACCATGTTGTTTCATGAAGATTTGCCTTTAACTCTTTGGGATGATGTTTTTCTCACTACAGTATACCTCATCAACTGCCTACCATCCTCAGTTTTATACAATGACACTCCATATCACAAACTTTACAAATGGCATCCTGATTATAGAGGCTTGCGGGTACTTGGATGTCAATGTTTTCCTTCTATAAGGTATCAAGGCAGAAACAAATTCACCAAAAGACATACTTGTGTGTCTTCATTGGCTATAGTCCCATGCACAAAGGTTATCGTTGCTTAGACCCTACAACGAGAAGAGTCTATATTTCTAGACACGTTGTCTTTGATGAAGAATTTTTTCCTTGCAAGACTTCCAAAAATTCTCCAAGAGATGCTTCAGAAAATTTGAAATTGATTCCTTCTGAATTTCCAACCTTAGATGAATCAAGTGATTCCAGAAAGGAAGCTACTTTAATGCCTCATATCTCTCACAATTCTGAAAAGTTGGCTGAATCAAATAAGGAAAATTCTGAGTCGTTTAATTTCTTTAAGTGAGCAAAAGCATTTTCTATTGTAAAACACACGCTAATGCATTCTTTATTTCATACTTTTCTTATCTAACCATAAAAAGGACAAAAGATTTCATTCCTTTCTCGATAAATATTCCCTCCTCTTCCAAAAATAGGATGTACATATACAGCATTCGAGTATCTATTGGAGGAAAAATCGTCTTAAAGAGAGAACCTAGTTCTCAACTCAACCTACATATTATGCATTTGTTCCAGGTTATAATTTTGTAGTTAATTCAATTTTGGTTTTGGCTAGGGGTGTACACAAGCCAAGCCACTAAACAAGGGTTCGCAGTTCGACTCAATAATGATAGGTCAACTCAGCTCGACAGAGCTCGTGAACACATTTATTAAGGCTCATGAGTAGGCTCGTGAAAAATCTCGTTAGTAGACTTTGATAAAGAGCTTGTATACTGACTTTTATACATATATTTAGTATAAAATCATCTAATTTTAAAGGAATTATGACAAAACCTCGTAAATGGACTTGATAAAGGACTAGTTTATTATAAAACTATATAGTTTTAAAAAGCGAGCGAAAAAACTTGTTAAAAAGCTCGTGATCACTTGAAAACTTGGTTCATTTATGTTCGTGAGACAGCTCGCGAACACCGGAGCTCGGCTCGGCTCGACTCGAGTGCACCCAAAGGCGGATGGAGGAAGAAATTAGGGGGTACTCCCCTACCCCCCCCCCCCCCCCCCCCCCCCCCCCCCCTCCCAAACTTTTCAAAACTAATCTTTTACCTTGTATATTTCATATATTACTTTATTTTGCCCCTTATTTGACCCCTTCAACTTTCATTGCCCCCCCCCCCTCCCAAACTTTTTCAAAACTAATCTTTTACCTTGTATATTTCATATATTCCTTTATTTTGCCCCTTATTTGACCCCTTCAACTTTCATTGCCCCCCCCCCCCCCCCCCCCCCCCTCCTCAACTTTTCAAAATAATCTTTTACCCTATATATTTCATAAATTATTCATTTTGCACCCCTCAACTTTCAAAATAATTCATTTACCTTATATATTTCATATATCATATATTATTCATTTTTGCCCCTCATTTGCCCCCCTCGACTTTCAAAATTATTCTTTTTTCTTATATATTTCATATATTATTCAATTTGCCCCCTTATATATTTCATACTTCATTCATTTTTGCCTTTTAATTCTAGTTTGTCCTTTTTAAGCTTTAAAAAATGTAATTTGTCCCTTTTAAGCTTTAAAAAAAAATAGGGTCGGAGGCGCTGCCCCCGAACCCTTGTATAAGCTTCTACCCCCCCTGAACAAAATTTCTAGGTCCGCCCCTGAGTGCACACCTACTTTCAGCATTTTATATATTTCCAGATTTTGTAGTTAATTCAATTTGCTTCTTTTAAATTACTCTCTTTTTTTCATTTTAAAGTTAATTTAATTTGTTTTGCCTCCCCCCCCCCCCCCCCCCCCCCCCCCCGAACAAAATTTCTGTGTCTGCCCCTGAGTGCACTCCTACTTTTGGCATTTTATATGTTTCCAGATTTTGTAGTTAATTCAATTTGCTTCTTTTAAATTAATTTATATTTTCATTTTTAAAGTTTATTTAATTTTTTTTAAAGGTGTAAAAAGTTAGTTGCAAAACGAATTCAAAACTTTCAATATTCTCAAATAATTGATTGCCAAATGGGCACTTAGTGAACACTAGTGGAGAAAGACAAGGAAAAAAATATAACTTGAGAAATTGAAATTGAAAGTAGAAATGTAAGACTGTCTTACAACTCTAGAACAACTGCTTAAGCAAAGGTCTAAAGAATCAATGCCCAGTACTTTCCCTCAAGGAATATTTAATCAAAGCTTCCATATTCTTATCTATGTGCTTCATTTGCCACCAAAATAAGTCTTCTTTTTTTTTTTCAAAGCTGTGCATGATGAAATGGTGTTGTATCTTACCAAGTCAACTGAAGAAATAAGAAACTCAATTTCACAGTTTTACCTTGATTGGAAAGTTTGGGTATGATTTGCATTTCCTAATTGTTTAATGATATTTTACTTCGGAGTCAAATACATTTTGGCACTATGTACTTTCTCCATAATTTTATTTTAGGAATTATATTTTATATTGCATCACTTAAGACATTCAATTTTTGAATCGAGCTCAATTGAGGACAATTATGGACAATTTTTAAGGCACTCAATCATCATGTCCATTAACGATTGTCCTCAATTAAAATCAATCTGAAAATCGAGGACCTTAAGCAAGGGCAGATTGAGAAATTCAGTCCAGCGAGGGCAACCTTTATGATAATCTAATATGACCAAAGAGGTGAAACATAATTTTTTTTTTTTTTGTCCCATGAAGAGATACTCATGACGTGAACAAGTAACTGAGAGAGAATTATGCTATAGGGGAGTGTAATATGGTGGGGTGCGAAGTGGTTAAGATACTGTATTATTAGGGTAGGTGTCTAAATTCTTTTTTTTTATTATTGAAAAAGGGGAACTTTCATTGAATCAAATGATAACCAAGTACACCAGTGGGGGAAAAAAAACTGAGATACAATCAGGATAATCATGGAGCCAAACATGAGAACTCTCACAAAATTTAGCATTCCTAGCTAGATGGTGTGCTACCATACTGGCAGCCCGTTGAACATGCTTGCAGGAAAGTACCTGAAGATTTTGCATCAGATCTTTAATTACAGATAGACATCCTCCATATGAAGTCAAATCATGCGCATTCAAAGTTGCACCCTTAACCACAATCATGGAATCAGATTCAACACAAAAACCGCAGAAACCCATATCACCCGCCACTTCCGAAGCTCTCATCATAGCCATTGCTTCACCCACTGGTACATCAAAAACAACATTAAACCTCTCCATGAAGGCCATTATAACAGTTCCAGATGAGTAGCTCAAAACAGCACCAGCACCAGCACCAGTCCCCCAGAGCACCACAATCCAAAAAAATGGCACCATCGACATTGAGTTTTAGAATATCACGAGGAGGAGACCAACAGGAAGAGGTAGAAGTGATATTGCTAGGGGCACGAAGCACCCGAGAGGCATTTGCATACATCATCTCTTCAATATAACAGGTGATACGCTCAACAGTCTTTACCGGATCATGGTTTATTCCCTAAAAAATAAATACATTCCTGTGCTCCAAATAAACCACGCACAAATTGCAACTGTAATCACATTGCTAGAATTATCCTGGGTCAACAACAAACCAAACCAGTCCGCAAGTGTCAATCCGACATGCACTTTGGAATAAAATGCAGCTCCAGCATTGTTCCACACATCTTTTGCCCATCTACATAAAAGAAGTGTATAGGTCACAGTTTCAGCCCGACCACCACAAAGTACACATCTACCCTCTAGGATCTGCAACCACACACCGTTTTCGAATATTTTCATTACAAGCCAGCATGTCACAAGCTTGCCAAAGGAAAATCTTGATTTTATTTGGGACTAGTAGAGCCCATATTCGCCACCATTGAAAGTCATTCGATGAACTCGATAACGAAACAAGACCTCTTTTTTCTTTTTCCAAATGCACAGCAACATAGTAAGCTGATTTTACTGAGAAAAACCTTTTTTAACCCAATGCCACAACCATGAGTCCTCAATATTCCTTTGAGAAAGAGGGAAGCTTTTAATCTACTCTGATTCGTTATTCATAAAAATATGGTCAATCAAATCATAGTTCCATAACTTACTCTCATCATGAACAAGTTAACTTTCTCATTCCGAAAACTTTCCGGAAGTGGCGTGATTGGTTTAAAAAGAAAAAGAAAAACGACAATGATTACCAAACACATTTTTCGTTTTTGGTTTCATAATAAAAATGAAAACAAAACAAAAAACGAAAACTGCAACGTAACCAAACAAGCCATAAATTACAAGAAACATCAAAGCAAATTGTGAGCTTCATGAGAGGTGGTAGTATGAAGCCCAATCTCACAACCGAGAGATAGAAGAGGACTGTCCTCCCTTGTAAAAATCATAGAAAACCTTCTTGAAGATTTGCATGTGATGGGCCTCCAAGCATATAACCAGTGAAAGGCTCCCATCCTTGATTGGGCTTGGTAATATCCACGCCATCCCTTCAACAGTAACATAGGCGCGGCTCATATGTACGGGCCGACCATACCCGAAATCAGTATCATGGATTGGTAGGCTCATCCAACTAACAACGATGAGGTTTGGGCATCGATATAAGTGGGCCCCTTGAACGAATGCGGTAGTATCAGGTTGTAGCTCAAGAAAGTCTAGAGCTGATCTCAGATAATCGTCTCCCATCTGCATTAAGACATCATGAACTTTCTCAACCGTGTCTGCCAATGGCCTTAAGCGGAGATCACCTGCTGAGGCAATTGATGTGGCCACGAAGACTGCATTGCCAAAGTAGCCAGGTGGAAGCCGAGGATCCAATCTGGACCTTCCATTGGTGCTTGCGTAGAACTTGGTGGCTTGATCATCAGGAAGCCCACGTGCAATGGTAGCACAACGCCACACGTGTGCAGCTAGAGTTTCATAGGAACTATACTTTACTGGGCTTTTATCTTTCTTAATTGATTGGGCTTTGAGGGTGTTAAGTTGATCAGGTGTGATTTTAAGGATAACTGTGGAAGTGACTATATTGGGTTCTGATTGGGATTTTGGGATTTGGATAGGGGTGTTCATGGAAGGAGGAGGATAGTATTCCGTGTGGTGGAATGTAGGGGTAGGTGTGTCCCGGGCACGGAGTAGGGTCCGATCGAAGAAGGGTGGAACAATGACAGAGAGGCCACGAGTCACATCAGCCCATGCATTGATGAAATGAAAGGCTGAAAATCCATCTACCAAACTGTGATGTAATTCAACTCCAAGACACACTCCTCCACACTTGAAAAATGTTACCTAATTCCAAAGTTGTGGATAGCAAGTGTACTTAGAAAGCAACACGACCTTTGATTTTGCACCGTGTTATTTAGACATTTACCATAATGCTCATCGCCTACATCATGAGCTACATATAATTCAAGTGGTTCAAAGGTCCTCTTTTTTTTTTTTTTTTTTTGGCTGCTCTTATCTTGTCAAATTAAGCTTCTTGATTTTCTTTTAGGACTTGTTCGGGAATGCATAATGATATGGTTCGATACTAGTCTTATTTGCGATAAAGTTTTTATGACAACTAGGATAATGTTAGTTTGAAAAAGAATCAGTTGCACGTGTACTTTGAGATTGGACAAACTTTCATGCAAGAAAAAAGGACATCTACCAAACTGTCAAATTTTTTAAGATGTTCACAAATGAGCTATAGAACTATTTCTTTGTTTCCCAAACAATCCCAAGTCTTGTCAACATGTGCTAGGTCTTGTTCAGAGTATAAATACTTAAGTTGCACTCTCTCTAATAGCTTAGACTTTTGGGAGTGGATGTCACGCCATTATTTGGTATCTGAGCCGACTCAAGGGTACGAGCAGTGTAGGGCCGTTGTGGGTTAGCGTGTGTGGGGCCTGCCTGACATGGACCTTAGGATCAATGTGGAAAGTCTAATGTAGTGGGGGCCACTGTGGGCTAGCATGTGTGGGGCTTGCCTGATGCGTACGTTAGAATCATCATGAGAAGACTAATGTAGCGTGTTTATCCCACATCAGTTGTGAATTTGGTGGTCCTTGAACTAATATAATGGGTAACTCCTCCATCCCATCAGTTATAATAGGGATGTCCACAACTATGTAGCACGGGTACGGACCCGTGACACGGGTACGGCGGTACGGCAAATCCCAAAAATGTAGGGTACGGGTACAGCTAGGGTACATTGGATAAAAAGTATTTTTTTTAAATATTTATATACAAATACAGACTACAAGATTTTAAGTATTAGGTATTATAAATAAGTTTACACTTTGTGGGGAGTTATTTGCAAATAAGTACAGTTTATAACTAGATTATTAACATTTTGTAAATATATAAGGGATCTTTTTGTAATAAACTAATAAGATATTAAGTGAATATACAGACATCATAGAATTTAGGGCTTCTTCAATCTTTAGTCTTCTAGCAGCCGCAGTAGTGAGAGAGAGAGAGAGAGAGAGAGAGAGAGAGAGAGAGAGAGACGCACCTGGGCACATGACGAGGAGGCTGGTACTGGTTCGAAACTTCGCCGACGACTGTGCTGGTGTTGGTAAGTCTTCTTCTTCTTTCTTCTTTGGTTCGATCGACAACGACGTACTGTTTGAAACTCCATTTTGGTTCGATCGACGACGAGTGTCCTGTAAGTCTTCTTCTTCTTCTCTCTCTCTCTGTTAAGAGTTGTATCCAGACGGTGTCCGTGTCGTACCCCTCCGTGTCGGAGCCGTACCCTGCACCAATCTCTTAACTGACGTCACCCCGACACGGCCAGAGGCGTGGCCAACACGTACCCAGCTGTATGGTACGCGTGTCGGTGTCGGTGGAGTGCCCGGTACTCGTACGGCCATCAAAATGGAGTACCCGTGCTTCATAGGTCCACAATACTACTCCTTGTGAGCACTATAAAAAATAGGCCCGCGTGGCTAGATGTCGAATGCCACAAAAGACTAAAACTTGCCTCACCTAATACCAATTGGTTTTAGGTGGAGTGGCGGGCTTTCGATTTGACTTTCTTGTGGCCCCCTCACCTTTCTAAAAGGTTAAGCTATTAGAGAGGGTGTAACTTAAGTATTTATACTTCAATTTTCCCCTACACTTGTTGCCTGACTTTCTTTGATAAAGACCAAATACGTGAAAATTTTTAGAAATCAAGGTAACGGTGAGAATTAAACGCAGAACCTTTTCCTGCTCTGATACCTTATTAAACCAACAACTCATTTAAAGATTAAGTTATTAGAAGGTACGCAGCTAGGTGGAAATTTACGGTAGAGTGCTTAGAGGAAGCAATGATGAAAATGAGATATCATTTTCATATGAATTTTAAATAATCTGTACATTTCTAAAGAGAAAATCATTTGAGTAATTTTGAACAATCATTTTCCTATGACCTACCAACTTGGGCTTGAGCTGACTAGTGAATAAAGGCTGGTGGAAGACTGGGAGCTTGATCAGGATAGCTTGCTTTTTGGATAGCTTGCTTTTCAAAAAAAAAATGATGAATTGCAGATTCCAAGAAATATCAGTGATTCTTTGAAAAAAATGGTAGTAATTGGATTAGCTTATTTGCAAAAACCAAGAAAAATAAGCTGAAAAAGTAGCTAATTTGAAAAAATTATCACTTCTTTTTGTAGGGATTTGTGATCTTTTTAAAAGGTCCCTCATAGTTTTTCCAAAACAATTCCCAACAAAGTTTATAATGTCCTTTTTGGTCATTTACACATAAAAAATCACTTTTTTTAGTTTAATTGCCATACAATCTCTACTCCTTAAAAATCTCCTATTCCCACAGCTTATAACCTAAACACAAACATCTTTTTAAATAATCACTAAAGAAATAATTTCTAAAACAATCTCTTATTAAATAAGATATCCCAAACAGGCTCTAAGTCTAATGCCATGTTTGTTGCGAAGGAAGTCGAGAAGGAAGAAAACTAGATATTGAGGAGGAGAAAAACCTTAAGAGTGGGGAAGAGGAGAGAAGGAAAGAAGTCTTCTGAATATTTGTCTTTAAAAATTACATCTTTATATGCAAGGTAAAACAGAACCAATTCTGTAATAAGGTAGGGGGTTTTGGGATGCTCCAAAGAATGGTTTTTTATCTTTAAAAATTACATCATTTATTATGCAAGGGTAAAAGAAAAACAGAACCAATTCAGTAATAAGGAGGGGATCGTGGGAGGCTCCAAAGAATGGTTGGTTAATGTTGAATGTAGACGCCGAAAGGGAAACATGGGCCAACCGGTATCAGTGGAGTGTTAATAAGGGACCAACGTGGGAAGGTTAAAGCTGTATTCTCAACAAATATTGGATAGCACCAGTGGCAGATCTAGGAAAATAATTTAGGGGTACTCGAGTGGGGAACTCACGCGGGGGTGAAGAATCAGGGGCAGCGCCCCCAATTTTTTTTTTTTTTAGGTCTATTTATACGTATTATGTCATTTTGAAATTTTTTTTTTTTTTTTGGGATTCTAGCTATACACATTCTTTTAAAAGTTTTCTATAATTGTGTCAATTTCAATAATATTGGGGTAAATTGATACATATGCGCAGAATTTTTAGAGAATTTTAAAAATTCCAGGGGGATTTGTCTAAAATTTAAGGGGACTTAAATGTAATATTTTTCACATTTCCAATGTATGTAAAGTGGTTTTCAAATTGGGGGACTAGTTCAAAATACTAAGGGGGACTTGAGTGAAAATATTTTGATATTTATAGGGTATATTCAAAAAGCTATGTAAAAATGGGGGGACTTGAGTCCCCCTTTGCCCCCTCCATGGATCCGCCACCGGATAGCATTTAGAGATGTGCATTATCTTGTGGGATCTAATACCTTGAATTCTTCCAATGAATACAATTGTTGTTTGAAAAAAGGGTAAAATCCATTTTGCACCCCAATACTTTTCTTCTTAACTAACCAAACAAAAGGTAGAACATCTCGTTCATTTCTCGATAAATAATATTCCCACCCTCTTCATACCATATCTTTGACTTTTCCATCCTCCTAGTCTCCTACCAAACATACCATAAAGGATTTCATCTTAAAAAAGATTCTTGGTCAAAACAAGATGGTGTAGGTTTTCATCAAACCAGAAGAAGAAAAAAAAAAGCTGAGAATACTGACACGACACTGAATTTAATATTATTTTATGTATTACCAAACAAACTCTTATGCACTTCATTTTGTAGAGGGCAACAATTAGGCTTTATTGGGTTTTTGAATTTAGTTAGGGAAAAGAAAAGAAAAAATAACGGAAAATCTTATACCTTGTTTGGTTAATAAGAGAAACAATTATAAAAATAGGAAAGTAAAGAGAATAACTTGACAAAAAATTAACAATATGAATGTTGTGTGCCATTTCCTTTCCTTTTTTCCCTACATTACAATTACTCCCTCAGTCCCATTTTATCTGTCATCTTTGGAAATCCAACTTTTTAGCGGAGCATCATTTATTGGAGTAGTGGAAATTTTTCAAAACCAGCTTCTAATTAAATTCACATTCATTATTGTTCTCTTTATGTTTTTTGTATTCTCAATTTAAAAGGGGTAGTTTTGGAAAGTTCATAAAATTTTTCTCATGAAATTTTCAATGTGGACAACATTTTGGGACATCCTAAAAAGGACACATAAAATGGGACGGGGGACTATATTTTAGAAATTTGGAATGTTATATAAACATGAAAGAAAACGTGAGGAACTAACTTTCTTTTCGTTTTCCTTTCTATTTTTTTTCCCCTTCTCTATATATGTTGAATTATTACACAACTTGTTTTCATGACATACCTGTAACAGGAAGAGAGGATAAGAAGAAATGTGGCCGGAATAATCAAATGTGGGAACGAGCTGCCGGAACTCCAAACGCGGCGTAAAGTCCTCACCAAACTCATCAATGGTGGATTCTGTTTCGGCCTCAACAAAAAGAACACCCTCTCCATTACAAATAATCTCAAATCTGCCACTCTCATCCTTCCCAAACCTTCCGGCCACCGGATAAAATGGCACAAGGACCTCACTCAGGGCCGACTTAAGCACAGTGGGCTCGAAGAAATTTGGAGAGCCATTTGCTTTGTAGAAGTAAACAAGTGGGACATGAGATGTTGTGAATAGCATGTCTATGTTGGAGATCCATAAGGTTTGTTTGGGTGTCTCTTTGGCTGGGCATACAATAGTTGACTCTTTCACTTTGATCTTCATGTTATCACCTCCTACAATTACAATACACTTAATTCCTGTGAGATTGTCAGGGATGTTGGGGTTAAATCACGTTGAATCAACCCCATGGATTTGTGAGCAATAATGCAAGAACAAGAAAATAAAGCAATCACAAAAGAGACAAGATTCCTATATGGTTCGGCCTAATAAAGACCTACGTTCACACGGTTGCAAAGTTGTATTAGCTTCTAGGGTTTTTTAGAATGTGTGCAATCAATGTTTACAGCCTTTTACATCAGTATATATAGATCCCTCACGGAATAGCTTTCCTAATCTGAATAGGAAGTTTTCTACAGTCAAAGTAGCGCGCGCGAGCCGCTCGCAAGGTCCAGCCTTTACACCGCGGATTCCAAAACCCAGATCCACCAGTCCACGAGCGTGGGTCGCGCGAGCGAGCCCACCGCCTGCGCAGTTTTGCCTGCAAATCCTAACAGTAGCTTCGAAACTTAAATTGTTCTGATGTCACCCTTGTTCGTGTGACGTACCACGCAGAAAGGATTGTGCTCGCCCAGGCGGGTCGCGCAAGCGAAGGGTCTCTCGAGCAGATCTGGCCAGTTTCAATTTCTTCAACTTCCTCATATTAAAAACTGCACTGCAATCAATCTCATATCAGAAATTGGGTTCCACAATACTAATCAATCTCCCACTTGGAGACTAATCACTCAACTTTAAACAAAAAACGCGTTCAACCCTTGTCAAGCGCTCAAAACCCTTCTCCCAAGCTCAACACACATCTTTGCAACGCGTCTTCAAAGTCTAAGCTTGAAAACCAATTGAAGTTGCGCACAACTTCAATTTATCAATGGTGATTGCCTTTGTCAACATGTCTGCCGGATTCTGACTCCCACTGATCTTCTCAAGAGATAGCATCCCATCCTCCAAGAAAGACCGAAAAAAGTGATATCTCAACTGTATATGCTTTGTCCTCGAATGACATACTAGATTCTTCCCTAGATGAATAGCACTTTGACTGTCATAGTTCAAAACACTATTCTCACGCCCTTTCCCCAATTCCTTCAAGAACCCTTATAGCCAAATCATCTTTTTCCTTGCCTCTCTATCACAGCAACATACTATGCTTTAGTTGTAGAGAGGGCTACGATCTTCTGTAATTGAGACACCCAACTAATAGTTGTGTAATTGAGACACCCAACTAATAGTTGTACCACCCAAAGTATAATCATACCCAGTTGTACTCTTCCTATTGTCCACGTCACCTGCAAAATCCGAATTGATATACCCTTGCAGTACCAAATTTGCTCCTTTGAAACAAAGCGTCATCTCTAAAGTTCCCCTTAAATACCTAAGGACCCACTTCAACGCCTCCCAATGCTTCTTACCCGGATTGCTCGTGTACCTACTCACAACTCACATTGCATGTAAAATGTCTTGACGTGTACACACCATGGCATACATGAGGCTCCCAACTGTCGAAGCATATGGAACTTTTTTCACGTGCTTCCGTTCTTCATTGGTTTATGGACATCGCTCCTTTGGTACCATAAAGTGACTAGCCAAAGGAGAACCCACCGGTTTTGCATCTTGCATGCTAAACCTAGTAAGCACCCTCTTTACATACTCCTCTTGTGACAATTTCAATGTACCCCCGCTTCTCTATCCCTACTAATTCTCATCCCGAGGATTTGTTTAGCTGCGCCAAGATCTTTCATCGCAAAGTGTTCAGACATCTGTTTCTTTAAATTATTTATATCTTGAATGTTTGACCCTGTCAATAGCATGTCATCAACATACAAGAGCAAAATGATGAAATCACTCTCAAACCTCTTCACATAACAACAATGATCTGTTTGACACCTTGTGAAGCCGCTTTTACCCATGAAACTATCAAACTTCTTGTACCACTGCTTGCTTCAAAGCACACAAGCTTTTCACAAGCTTGCAAACCATTTCCTCTCTACCTGGTGCTTCAAACCCTTGCGGTTGTTTCATGTAGATTTCTTCATCTAAATCACCATGGAAAAAAGCCGTCTTCGCATCTAGCTGCTCTAAATGTAAATTTTATGTCGCTACCAAACTCAACACCATTCTGATTATGGTTAGTTTCAAAACCAGAGAGAAAATTTCAATGTAATCAATACCTTCCTTTTGCTGAAACCCCTTTACAACCAATCTCTCCTTGTAGCGCTTGGACCCATCGTGCTCTTCCTTCAACCTGTAAACCCATTTGTTGTGAAGTGCCTCTTTCCCTTTGGTAATTCGGTAAGCTCACATGTCTCATTTGACATGAGTGAGTCCATCTCGTCTTTCATCACTAACTCCCACTTGACCAAATCATCCACTTGCAATGCTTCTTCATAACCCTCTGGTTCATCTCTATCTGTCAACAACAAATAATATAATGACGGAAAGTACCTCTGTGTAGGCCTGGAGACTCTAATGGAACGCCTTATTGCGGAACCCAATATAACCAGCTCTTCTTGCAGAACTGTGTTTACCGGTGTGTTTTCATCCCCAAAATCTTCAATTTCTGAGGGCCGAACAAACTCTGTCTTGTCACTTTGAGCTTCCGTGTTGCTTGACACTGTACCCAATCTATCCTTGTACATATCCCTTTCATTGAAAACGATATCCTTGCTTCTAATGATTTTCTGATTTTGTTTATCCCAAAACCGATACCCAAACTCATCCGTGCCATAACCAATGAAAGTGTACTTCTTGGACTTAGGGTCCAGCTTACTCGTAGCTTCAGAATCCATATGCACATATGAAACACATCCAAACACGCGTAAATATGAAAAAAATTTCCTCTTTCCCGCTCCAAACCTCTTCCGGTAGCCTCCCATCCAAAGGAACTGGTCATGGTCCACGATTGATAAGGAATGCAGCAGTGCTAACTGCATCCGCCCAAAACATCGTGGGCGATCCAAATGGATCCTCATACTTTTAGCCCGTTCATTCAAAGTTCTGTTCATGCGATCGGCAATGCCATTCTGCTATGGGGTCCTAGGAATTGTTTTTTTTCCATTTTAATTCTATGATTTGAACAAAACTTCATGAACTCTTTATCCCCGTACTCACCTCCATTGTCGGATCTAAGGCATTTAACCTTCAAACACGTTTCATTCTTCACAAATGCTTTCCATTTTTTAAATATGCAAAAAAACATCCGATTTATTTTTCAGAAAATAAACCCATACCTTTCTCGAAGAATCGTCAATCAAAGTCACATAGTATCTCGAGCCCCTAAGTGACAAAACTGTAGACGGTCCCAATATATCGGTATGAACAAGCTCTAGCTTCTCCATCTTCAAACTTCTCCCAATCTTTGAAAAACTCATCTTCCTCTGTTTCCCAAAGACAATCTTCACAGAAGTCAATCTCTACTGATTTTAGGCCCTTTAGCTATCCCTTAGACTGTAGAACTTTCATCCCCTTTTTGCTCATGTGCCCAAGTCTGCACTGCCACAGATTGGACTCATTGCTCGACTCAGCAACCGATATGGCATCCTTACTCCCCATTGTTACATATAGAGTGCCCTCCTCGTTTACCCCTAACACACATTATAGCCCCCTTGGTAACCTTCCAATAATCGTTGGAAAAAACAGTAGTGCATCCCACACTAGCAAGCTGCCTCAATTCCTCTTCAAGCATGGAACATGCCTAACCTCATTCAATTTTCACATCGCATCAATGGTTAATTTAACTGTCACATCACCTTTACCAATAGTATTGCAAGGATTATCATCCCCGAGATAAACTTTCCCATAGTAACCCGAACATAGTTCTCCATAACTTCAACTTTCGAAGTAGCATGAAAAGAGGGCCCTAAATCTACTACCCTAGATTTTGTCTAAGTATCAAGAGACAAAATAAGAGCATCTTCGACATCACTAGTCATTGCATTTGCAGAATCCTGCTCCTTATTTTTCCCTTTTCCCTTATCAACTCCCTTCGCACGATAGTCTCTCCTATAATGACCATTTTTCCCACAGTCCCAACATTTTGCTTCAGCCTTTCCTTTTATTTTAGACTTACCCCTCCTCGATTTCGATCTACCCTGGTTTGTATTCCTCACCGGTGCTCTCCCCCTATTTTCTACATTCAATGTCGAACTAGAAGATTCACCTGATTTCTTCCTATGAATTTCTTCGCTATGACCAAGTCAAGGACATTACCATTCTTCAACTTATTACTGCCACAAGCGCTACTAACAACCGTGACAGTCCCATTCCAATTATCCGACAAAGACGATGATAGAATTAAAGCCCTAATCTCATCATCAAATTTAATATCAACTAAACTTAATTGTGTGGTTACAATATTAAATTCATTAAGGTGATTTGCTACAGATGCACCGTATCCCATATGTTAGATAAATAAGCGTCTCATCAAATATACTGTATTGGAAGCTGAGTGTTTCTCATACATGTTGGGCATAGCGGTCATGAGACTCTTCGTAGTTTTCTCCTTCGCAATTTTAAAGGCAACGTTGCAAGCCAACGTCAACGAGATCACACCTAGGACTTGTCGATCTAACAAAGCCCATTCTTTTGCTTTTATCTCTACTGGTTTCTCTCCTAAAAGAGGCATATAGAGTATCTTCTGGTAAAGATAATCCTCTATTTGCATCTTCCAAAACCCGAAATTTGTTCCATCAAAGTCGATCTTCACTTTTCCTGCTTCTTCCATTAATCTCACCAATCCAAAGCTCTAATACCAGTTGTTGGGGGTTAAATCACGTTGAATCAACCCCACGGATCTGTGAGAAATAATGCAAGAACAAAAATATAAAGCAATCACAAAAGAGACAAGAATTCTACGTGGTATCGCTCAATAAAGACCTACGTCCACACCGTTGCAGAGTTGTATTAGCTTCTAGGGGCTTTTAGAATGTGTGCAATCAATACTTATAGCCTTTTACATCAATATATATAGCCTACAAAAGATTCCTCACGAAATAGCTTTCCTAATCTGAATAGAAAGCTTTCTGCAATCAAAGTCGCGTGCGGGTTGCTCAAGCGTGACATCGTGCGCGGGACCCACTCGCGCGGTCCAGCCTTTATGCCGCTAATTCCAAAACCCAAATCCACTAGTTCGCACGAGCGAGCTCGCCTCCCACGTGATTTTGCTTGTGAATCCTAACAGTAGCTCCAAAACTCAAACTGATGATGTTGCCCTTGTTCGCGTGACGTATCGCGTGAGCAAGGTGTCGCTCGAGCGGTTCTGGCCAGTTTTGATTTCTTCCGCTTCCCCACATTAAACACTACACTAAGATCATTCCCATGTCAGGGATTAGGCTCCACAATACTCATCAAGAGAAGGATTAAATATATAGACTATATTCCTATAAGTGTTATAAAAATCCCTAGGCAGTAGGCGGGCCGCGAGGGGGGGCCTAGGCGAAGGCCTAGTATTTTAAAGTAAAATTAATAATACAGAAACAATTCTAATAGATCAATATGAAAAAAAAAAAAAAAAAAAAGGGTCACATTATCAAATATCAATAATGTAATTTAAATTGATGCTTACCATCAAACTAAGCTTCCAACTCTTCTTCTCCACATTGCTCCAACACTCTCTCTCTATCAAACTCAAACTCATACTCCTCATCACCCTCTTCTTCTGTATCCTCATCAGAAACAAAATCGACTTCATGAAGTTCTTCAGTCTCTCTCTCTCTCTCTCTCTCTCTCTCTCTCTCTCTCTGTATCCTCTTCTTCTGTATCCTCATCGTGAGTCGTCTTCACTCTCTCTCTCTCTCTCTCTCTCTCTCTCTCTCTCTCTCTCTCTCTCTCTCTCTCTCTCTTAATCTTGGTAGTCAATTAAATGAACGACTGTGGTGTGGTGGCTTAGGGGATTATAAGGGTCTTGCCCTTGTTATTATTTCAAGAAAATGACAATTCCACCCCTAGGCCGCCTAAGCCTAGGCTGCCTCCTGGGCAGGCCTAGGAGGCCTAGGCCGAGCCTAGACCAGGCCTAAATCCCTGTGGGATTTTTGCAAGGATTAGGTGAAAATCGAGGCGGTTGGGCAAGGCCTAGGCCCTAGGCGAAGGCCTAGGCCCTAGGCGAAGGCCTAGGCCCTAGGCGGAGGCCTAGGAGGATTTTTAGAACACTAGACTATATATACACATACATATTTGTCAAAGCCCTTGTAACAGTTAGGAGCCATACTGAAAAAGAGTTTAGCTCTGTTTGCTTTGCGAATTTTGAGAAGCCTCCATGTTTAATTAACACTAGTATGTAGTGCAATGCACGAGTACATTGATTGTGCATTACTGAATCCTTAACTGAAGGAGTTTTAGAGTGGGATTAAGGACTCCAACATCAAATCTTGCAAAATATAAATAACGAATATGTTCATGTAATCATGTTCCATACATAAGTTCTTAAACAACATACTAATTAGAAACAAAAACCACATTCACTCTCCATTCATAGACACGCTTTCGTGATCCATGGTTTTAACACCTCACAAGCAAGCTTTTGTTTATATGCGACACCAGAGTTGGGAAGAAGTTAAAGTGAGAACATGTTTATGAACTAATGGAATTGTATTATAACTTTTGGCTCATTGGCTAGGTCCTAGCCAGAACCACTCTTTGAGCTTGACCGACAACAATTCACCTCCACTTTTATTGAAGAATGATGAACCAAGATTAACAAGGTTGAGCAATTTTGCATTCTTTATGGTCACTTAGCTTATTCCCTCTCAATTGTTGCCCATATCGTACATTATCTACAACTGCAAGGCATCCCAAATGGGAAAAATATATCAACCACGACAACAAATTGTTCAATTTTTAGGGTTTGACATGTGGTGGTGGTTATGGGTTCATCTATTGGTCAATGATTAGACGCATTAGTGAACAAACAATCTTGGAATGCTTACAGCATAGTCAAACATGTTGCTATGATATTCACTATCATCAAATTTCCCACAAAGGGAATATTTTATCCTTACCCAAAACCCATACCAAATTCAAATTTGAGTAAAGCACCTTATAACCTCCTAAATTCCATGAAGAGCTGGGACATAATTGGATAGAAAAGAATAGTGGAAAGAAAGAAAAATATACACGCGCGCGCGCACACACACACACACACACACACACACACACACAAAAACATCCATTATGATTGTCGATGTTTCTCACCAATCCGGTGACACGTACATCATTGCCTTCTCTACGAACTTAACTGATTAGTTTGGTAAAGTATTCAACTGAACGGATGTATAATCATATCATAGAAAAATAGTTCGTAAAGTGTCTCATAAAGAAAGCATTCTATAGTTACAATTTAGCCAAACCAAACCAAACCAAACCAAGCCTTGTGTCCCAATCAATTGGGGTCGGCTGTATGAATCATTTTTCTTCATTCTGCACGATCAAGAGCTATATGTTCATTTAAATTATATATATTCATATCTTGTTGCACTACATATTCCCAAGTTAGTCTAGGTCTACCTCTCCCTCTAACTATTCCAGGCACTACGATCTTATCACTCTTTCGCACAGGTGCATCTACACGTCTTCGTTGCACATGGCCAAACCATCTAAGTCTATTCTCCCTCAACTTATCCTCAATATGTGTCACTCCTACAGTCTCTCGGATGTACTCATTTCTAATTCTATCTTTCCTAGTCTTACCACACATCCATCTTAGCATCCTCATCTCCACTACACTCACGTTGATAATGTGTTGTTTCTTAGTTGCCCAACACTCTGTCCTGTAGAGCATAGTTGGCCTAATAGCTGTCCTATAAAATTTTCCTTTCAATTTTGCTGGTATTCTCCGGTCACATAATACTCCAGAAGCGCTCCTCCACTTAAGCCAACCCACTTTAATTATATGGGTCACGTCATCACCAATCTCTCCGTCTCTACTGATCATTGAGCCTAGATAGCGAAAGTGTTCCCTCTTTGGGATCTCCTGATCTTCGATCTTCACTGCTTCGTTGTCTCTACTTCCACTGTTTACAATCCATGTATTCTGTTTTCATCCTACTTATCTGTAGCCCCTTAGTCTCCAGTGCTTCTCTCCAAGCTTCTAGTTTAGTGTTGAGTCTCCTTTTAATCTCATCAACCAAGACAATATCATCTGCGAACAACATACACCATGGGACCTCATCTTGAATGTGTCTAGTCAATTCATCCATAATTAGGGCGAACAAATAAGGGCTCAAGGCCGACCCCTGGTGCAGGCCTACGGTAATTGGGAATTTGCTTGTTTCTCCGGCTGGTGATCTAATTGTAGAAACCGCTTCATCATACATATCCTTCACCACGTCAATATAACCCTTGGTCACTCCTTTCTTCTCTAGCACCCACCAAATTAAATCTCTAGGCACTCTATCATAAGCTTTCTCTAAATCAATAAAAACCATATGTAGATCTTTTTTCTTCTCTCTATAAATCTCTAGCCAAAAGGATATAAATCAATATGTTGTTCAATGTACCCAATATCAAAACTCTAAGCCCAAATTTTAAATGCATATCATTATATCGAGACGGGTGAAATAGTTCGTGCCAAAGATTGAAAGAATCAGAGCATCTATGGGTAAGGAGGGCAAGAATATCATCTACCTCGGAGATGGAATTGGTGATTTAAATCCAAGGTTGAAGCTCAAAAGGAGACCATATCATGCCAAGGAATGACTTTTTAAAAATAAATATATGAAAATTTTGGCATACAAAGAAGTACAAAGCTAGAAAAGAAAACATCTACAATTTCTACAGGTGGGCATTATTCCACCAAAAGAATCTCTTGACTATTCTTTTTCCACCTTAAACCACAAACACTGATTGGGACACAAAAAGTATCATCATCATCCTTAGTTCACAAGGACGGGGAAAAATTACTTACACTATGTAACCGTGATCATAAAATAATCGAAATTATATATCCAATTTGCCTGTAAGTTAGAAAGGACAAAATCATGGAGATTAGCAGATTAACATGCCTTTCGAGAGAGAGAGAGATATATAACAGTAATAATCGTGGAAATCCAACAGAAATTCTAAGCAATAAATACTAGAAATACCTGATTTGCAGAATAGAGGGCTATCCTTTTTCCAATCAACCAAATGACAATCCTTAGCCCCCCACAAAAAAGGCCACTTAATCCTTCAAATGCGAAATACGGGATCTGATCAGCAAAAAACAGGCGACAAAATGAAGGAATTCTTGAACGGTACGGATTCTATCAAAGGTTCGAAGGAGACATTACTGGCAATGCATGAACCCACAAATATCAATCAGTACGAAGAGGTATGTGTATAAAATCATGCCACGTGTATAAATTATCACATGAATCTAAACATCAAACGGTGTTATTCAACACCGTGTGAAACTGTTAAATCTCTCACTCTATATATATATATATATATATATATATAGATATAATATACAGTAAGGTTATAAAGAGTGCGTCTATCTTTTATTAAAGAGAGGACCTCTAGGGCATCGAAGCTGTCTAGGGTCGAGTTTTTATTAGTGGCAGTTTTGTTATTTTACAGTTTTTTAACACAATTCAACGGCCAAAACAGAGGCCCTCTCTTTAATAAAGAGAGGTGGCCCTCTTTAGATAATCTTTAATATAATATATTCGGAGAAATATAAAAAGCTTATCATTGATATGATTTGAGGTATTGAAGGAGATCATGTAAGAATTTGTATCATGACTAATTCAATTTCCTTGCAATGGCTGTTTTATATGGGTAATTTATATATATATATATATATATATATATATAGGTTTAACTACATTTAATATCTTTGTAGTTTGTCATCTGTGTCAGTTTGATCCCTGTAATTTAGAAAGTGTCACTTTAATTCCTGAAGTTTCATAAATGTGCCAAATAAGTCCAATCGGTCCTTTAGTGACGAAGAATTTTGTCATTGAAAGTAAAAAATTTGTCACAAAAAGTGTTTGATGGACTAAAATGACACACTTATGAAACTGCAGAGACTAAAATGACATTTTCTAAACTACAGGGATCAAATTGACACAAAGGACAAAGTAGAAGGGTGTAAAATGTAGTTAAGCCATATATATATACATTACTTATATGGTTAATTAATCTCCTTGCAATCAGTCCAATTGGACAAAGATCACAGATTATTCACCGAGAACTGAAAGAGAATTGAGAGGTTGGAAAGACAAAAAAACGAAGAGATGAAAAAAAAAAAAAGATGAGAATAATTCTGCATAAAGATAAAAGAAGTACAAAGAAGAGGTAGAGAGAAGAAAACATAGAGTTAGAGAGATAGAAAGAAGAACTAGAGAGATTATGGAGAGAGCATATTGTCAATTGCATAACCCATTTGTAAATATAAACCCATTTATATAGATATAGAAGAATCAGATTAAATTGGCCTAATTGATCACTAATGGATTTGGGAAGAACTCCTCCAAATAGAGCAAGTCGCCTAACGCACTTCACCTTCTATTCTAATTCATGGCAGAAGATGAGCAAAAATAAAATATGAAGTAAGAAGAAAATGAAGAAAATCTATGTCCAATGTTCAAGGATCAAAGATAACTATGCTTCAAAATCAAAGGAACAGACGACACATAGAAATAAGGGCGAGGGAAAGAGAAGAGGGAGAGACGAGGAGACTTGCTTAGCTTTATCATAACGGTGTTAGATAAAAATGTTATTGTGGATTGTGCTGTACACATGGCAGGATTTTGTTGGGAAACAGTTGCAACAGCACTCAAGCAACTGGAAGTCGTTTGGTGTACTCTTGAATAGTTAATGCTCTTTGCCACGTGTCAGTACAACGTTCACTCAAGGGAAAACCTTCCACTATTAGTTTCTACTAGCATAGAACCCGCGCAATGGCGGGGAATGTGAAATACTATAGAGAGAGAGAGAGATCAACAATCCTCCATGTACATCTTTTGAAAGTATAATATGTTATATGAGTTAAGTGAGTCACCTGTAGGCTGTAGGGGACCGAAAGTGTGAAAAATGACACCATTTTCTGCTTATTATACTCAATTAATTGAGAGCTTTAGCTTATATATATGTATGACTATGAGCGAGTTCACATAGTTTTTGGGATGTGTTTGTACATATATGCAACAGATTTAGAGGAAACATCAAAACATAACATATTTAAATAGCTTAAAATAAAATAAAATAAAATAAAAAAAGCTTGAGAGCGATGATTTCATGTGAACAAATCATGTTCTACAAAGCTATAGATAATAAATGTAGGCCAAGAGCGGTCCGCCACCCCTTGCAAAATTTCCAACTGTGTGTGCCATATCAAATTAGCTGACGTCTAAATTGTGCATCTAATGGGGCAGCAGATTGATAATAATTTGAATAGCCCACAATTTTCCATTCTATCAATATCAATAACATTACCAAATAAATGCCCATGAAAGTAGATCAAATCATGAATTACCAAATTACACAAATTGAGCAAAATTAGGATTCAAATGGAGAATTAAGAAATGTCATGAATTAGATCATGAGTAATGCTAGGTACACCTAAACGGAAAAGCTGAACAACACACCTGTTGATATGTATTTCCAAAATTATTCATCAATTACCAAACAAAGTTCGAATTAATTTCAAAATTACCATAACTCATCAGCAGGTGGATAGCTTAGGTACACAAAACCTATGTACTTAGCATTTTCCTTTGATCAAAATATGAACCCAAATTCCAAAATTGAATTGATGACCTGAAGGAGAGAGTTCCAAACCTACATAAAGTAGATCAAAATATGACCCAAAATTAGATAACGATGACCAAATGTGAATTCACAAAATCAATGAGAGGATTTCAAAATTACACAAACTAAGTCAAAAGTATGAGCCAAATTACAATTAGATCAAAATTGAATTGTGAAATTCAAAGGAAAAGAAAAGAATCGGAGAAATGCTTACATTAATCGATCCCTTTGAAAGGAATCAATCAAAGTACATCAATGATGCATAGTCTATTGCAAGTGAAACCCAAAGAATGCTACTCTCTGCATCAAAATGCATCAAATGTCACTAACCCAACAATAGTACAAAATATACATTATATATATTTGAATTAGGCTAAATTTACCTGAGAATTTAAGCATTGAATATGTAAGGACCAATACCCAGTTGAGATTTGTATAATTATCAAATTTAAAACAAATTACACTTAATCCCTTCTATCATCCATCTATCTAGAAATTTAAGGGGAAAAAAAGAAGAAAGAAAAAGAAATACCCAATTCAGGTATGCTGTTATGTTTGAATTAAGAGTTGGGTATTAAATGTACTGATTTCGAAGTTAAGCTAAGCTCTTCCAATTTCAATTTTCATTTCAACATTAGGATCAGATCACCAGTATGAGAAAGGTCATCAAAAGATAACCCAAGAAAATATTTAGGAAAATCATTACCTTCAGCTGTATAGACTCTATGATTTTATCATTTTTCATCAATTTCATGAGTAGTTTCTTGCTCGGATTTTTTGGAAGATTCAATTTCACACTCTTCTTCTGCATTTCGATAATGGAAAACTCTATAATGCATCCTACTTATTATATATTGGGCATAAAGTGATTTTCAAAGCTACAATATGTTGGGACCTTCTTGTAACATTTGGAACCAAATTATTATAAGTAGTTTAGGACTTGGATACCAAACTGGGATGTACGATGCAACCAAAACTAATGACATGTATTATAGAAGATCCCATCGTTCATAGCACGATAATTAAAGGATCCTATATGGCTCATTCTTCATTAGAGCAGGGCCCCAAAATAAAATAAAAAAAATCCAAAATGGCTCCTCCCATTGCACTCCAATGGGGGACTCAAAAGGGGAGCCATTTTAGGTCCATATGGATTGGAGACCCAAACTTATAGTCTTTGGAGAGAGAAAGGGAGGGGAGCCAAAAATTTTAAGGATATCCTAGCACTTGATTTGATCATTAAAATAACGGTTGAAGTGAATTACAACATATTAATATGAAATATGAAAATGAATACTCATTTTAGATATTGTAGTTGGAGTGTCCCTAGTAAGAAAACTCATTTAGGTAACCAAAAACACAATTTAACGACCCAAAAGGGTATTTTGGATACTCTAAATGGATACTGCCTTTGGAGTCGGTCTTCTAAAAAGAAAACATATATATATATATATATATGTATATATATCGAAAACCGGTTTCAAATATATTTTTCTAGTTTTTTTTTTTTGGGTCAACAGAAGCAATACCTTGTTCTTTTACCCTGATACATTTCAGCTTCCCATCTCATTACAAATGTTTAAGTGATCAATTCCAGCAATCCAAATCATTCACTTCCAATTAGTTCCTTTCCTTATACATGCATGTGTGGTGTGATGGATATAAATATATATATATAATTATATACACACAAATATAGATACATGAAGCAGCTTGTTTCGCTTGCAAACTTAAGTGTGAGATCGCTAATCTTCACCAAATATGTCTTCTTTTTTTTTTTTTTTTTTTTTTTTTTTTTATGTTTGTAGTCTTCAATTAAGTATCAACAACGCCAACAGAGGTAAGAGATTAGAGAGTCGATCGAGAGACATGGTGAGGAAGATGAAATGGAAAAATAAAAGGTGGTGAGAGAGAGCGACGAACTAAAGTTGGGGGAGTGATTGTGGAGAGATTGAGAGGAAAAGACGTTACACAAAACGTTAGAGAAAGGGACAGATGAAATGTCTCAACGTAGAGAGAGACAGAGTTTTAGGCTCTCATACATAAATGGTTCATGGACCGGTTATGGGCTGTCCTTGGAACAATCTTTAAAGTTTCAAATAGGGCAGTAAAAGCCCTTGACACATGTCATCCCGTGGTAGAATTTTGCTTCTAACCTTTCACTTTTAAGTAATAGAATAGATAGATAGTAGATTTTAATAAATTTCTTTTAAAACAACATAGAAATCAAAAGGAAGGATAGCGACAAAATGCAAAATCTTTTAAGCCTTCAAAGGATGTAAGGGGTTAATCGTTTAATTCTCCATTAATTGCTAGCAATCAAATATACACACACACACACTGACACTCAGACATATATGTGTGTGTATATATATAAATAATAACAATAATAACTAAAAAGTGGGCAATAGGGATGAATAACAAATACAATCCTAGCATGCAAAATAAACAAAACAGGAACAAACTTTTTCAGAAGAGTATCAACTAATCAATACCTAAAAATTATTAAAGAAGCCATATGTTCAATGGAAAGGTTAGTGTATACATACAGTTAGAAAAGGAGAGAATCATAAGGTTGGGGAAAAGAAAAAGAGTGGTTAGAGAAAGAGTTGGAGATCTAGATTGCAATATACAATTTGTGAGGGTCATTTATGGAAGGTGGAGAAGAGGGAAGCATGTCCTCATGATATTTAGGCTCTGTTTGGGCTGAGAGGAGTGAAGAGAAGAGAAGAAAAAAATCATTAAAACAAAAAGGCTTAACTACGCTTACATCCTCCTAGTTTGTTCTTTGTGTCAATTCGGTCCCTGTAGTTTAGAAAGTGTTATTTTAGTCCCTGTAGTTTCATAAGTGTGTCATTTTTGTCCCTTACACTTTTTGTGGCAAATTTTGTACTTTCAGTGACAATATTATTCGTCACTAACTAAATGACTTATTTGACACATTTGTGAAACTATAGGGATTAAAATGACATTTTTAAATTATAGAGACTAAACTGACACTGGTGACAAACTACAAGAGTGTATAATATATTTTATCCAAAGAAAAAAGAAACAAAATAGAAGAGATGACATGACACCTTTATTTGGGTAGATTACGTAGATAGGAGAGAAGATAAAGGAAATGCAACTATCGATTGTTTAATTAGCTTTATTAGGTGAAAAGAAAGAGAAAAGTCTTTTGAACCTTACTCTTTATTAAAACAATTATAATTGATGAGTGTGACATTTTCATTAATATAATGGTATTTTTTAGAATGTTGGTATTTCCAGTTTCCACTCTTCTATCCGAATCTCTCATTCCATTTGGAGAGGGGGAAAAAACAAATTTTCACATTACTTTCTTCTTTCTTTTTTTTCCCCTCTATTAACGTTCCCTTCTCTCTTTTTAACTTAATTATCAAACAAATTAAGCCCATTTTAGGCCTAGCTGCACGTCTCTATTCCTCCTCACATTCTTGGGGAACACTTGAATGACCCCATATCCTCATGCAATCCTAGCATTCCATGTTTTGGTAAGGCGGCCGCAACCATTGACATAGTCAGTGGCGGATCCAAGAATATAAACTAGGAACAGTGCCCCCGAGATAAATTTGTTGTGTTTCTTTATATAAATTTTCAAGTAAAGAGTTGAGAGGTTTATATAGTGCTTGAGTCCTTCAGAAATTTGTCCTTGCATTCAAATTATCATATGATTGATTGCTGATTGTAATTCTAATGTGCAGAGTAATGGCAAAATAAAAAGGGTTGGACTAATCTAGTGAAAAGAAAATTGTTAGGATGTGTTGAATTACAATTAGCCCATGTATTGTCTACAAACATTTTGTCAACTTTTGGTGCTTTAATTACAATTGAGTCAACATATTGAATACATAATTTTGATTTTATGGCTATGCCAATAATTTTTGGGAGGACAATGTTAAAATCAACCTCTTTTTTTTGGGTGGGGTGATCGTAATATAATTTGAAATTTTAAAAATTACACGCTACCATGGAATTTTTTTAAAAAAAAAAAAAAAAAAACAAAACTTAGGCAGGGTCAGGGGCCCCATCTGCCCCCCCTTAGGTTCTGTTCGGGTGAGCTCGTAATTTGTCAATACTACAGTATAACCATGGTAAATAGATGATTAAGATTGCACAGAGAATGATAAATGGAGTATATTTTTCATGCCCCCTCCCTCCTTTGGAATGTCGAAATTGGCCCTCGACCCGGTCTCAACCGACCTTGGCGGGCGCTTATGAAATCCTCCTGAACGGTCAGACTCAAAATTCATACTAAGTTCCTACTTGCAGGCTTTGGCTAGACGAGCTGGGCTTTGCTCCTGGAAATAAATAAATATATATATTATTATATATATATATACATGAAAAGACTCTTAGGTACACTGGATTTTTAAGCCTAAATATCCACGGAAGAGGCTCTTAGAGATATATATATACCCAATGAACATGATTTTTGAACTTAAAAGAATCAACGGGTCAGCTAAAACAACATATTCAGTGGAATAATCCATTGCAGCTGTTTTACTGTTACTGGCAGCTACTACTATATTGCAAATAACTAGATCAATCTTTTACGCAAGAGTAATGCAATGCTTCCCAAATTTTGCATCCCAAATACCTATGATAGTGGGACTACCTTCAATAATAGTGGATCACTTTCACATCCTCCAATCAAAATCCAATGAGCCCACTGCAAAATTTAAGAAATATAGCATTACTCTGCGAAGAACACCATTAAGGAGGCGCCATTCAACTAGCGTGAGTCCAACCCTACACACACATAGCAAAGTATTCTTCCTAAAACTCCAACGTCTTCTGTCCTCGGGCCAATAATAGTATGCATTAATGTGGTAGGACAGTGTCAACAACCTAGCTATTAGCCTATTACTCTTGTACATACAGCACAGAACGATGTAATAAAAGAATGAATGAAGCTGAACAAAAGAAACAATACATAAACCCAGTAGTAGCCGTTAGGACATCAAGCTAGGAGAATAAAATAACCAGTGCCTTGCTGGCCGACATGTAAACATTATACGCATATTAAACATTTTATCATTTACCGGCGTATTGAACTCTGTTTACGCATCAACTTATGAGTCCCCCTAGTATGTGAATTAAAAGACCGAACCAAAGAAACTGCATTGATGACCTTCCTCTGCGTATATAGGTTTGTTGAACGAGAATATTAGTCTGAGCCTGAAGGTACTCAAACCCAACCCATTTTAAACCAGAATCCGACAAATTTACTGCCCAAGTAATGACTCGAGAGGAACAATAAAAAATAAAAAATTTGGCCAACCTCAAATTTCCGGAAGCACTTCGCAGATAACTCGTAACAGATCCAACTTCCATCAACTGTTTTCGACATTGACAAACCGACCTCCGTAAGATTAAACTAGGACACTAATACGCGACCCCAGATTCTGAATAAGAGGGATTCTTTAATTGCAAGTGAAGACTTGAAAACATGCCAAAAGGCAAGTGAAAAATCACAAGCTATTTTGAGGCCCTACATCACATCACCATCATCTAAAACCTTCTCTGCGACTGCAAATGGCAACAACGCATCCCATGCAAATGCGGAATATTTTATAGCGACGCTGGCCGGCCTAATTGGTACGAACTTAGAAGCCGCACTATTGAGCTCAAGAAGTTTCTCCTTTTCGGTTGAATCTTCCAACCAAGTTGCACTTCCTGGCTATTATTTGAAACCTGGAGTGCACAGATTCTTAGTGCTGAAGTTCCATCTGCAAATACTCCATAGGCAATTCCCACATTATGATTGGTACAGACAAGAAACCGAAGCCAGGACCAAAAATGCATCGACCTTTAAAAAAACAATTAACTCAAGAATCTATATGTTGGTAAAATTTAAGCGCAACAAAAAGGTTAGCAATGATACACGCAGTTTTCTAATAATTTAAGCTTGGCAGTTTTAGTTTTCATCAGACTCAATCTTGTGAAAGTCCTTACAATCATCATTAATAGCAAACCCACCATCTTACAAGCCCAACCTGAAATAGAAATATCTTCTCTCGACTGCATTCTGAGGTAATGAGACCAGAGGTAAAACCAAACATTGATGCAACTTTATCCACTAATTGAATGTTAAAATTGATAAACAATAAATATTATGGAGTTGAGAAATACTTAAGTCCGATAACGAAATCAAAACAATGAGGAATTTGCAAACTATTCATAAACCCACCTGAAGAGCAAAAGACCAAGTCGCCAGTTACACCAATCTCACATTTCAATCCTCCATTTCCAACTGAGAGAAATGAGATGTAAAAACTGATCCAAAGTATAATAAATCGTCATCAAATAGAACTGCTTCCACTCGAAAACAATCGCCTTGGCCTATCTTCTAGTATGTTCCTATTCCGCCCAATGATCCGAGTCCATTTCTCCTCTCCCTATGCAGAGTATAGTATCCAAACTGAACCTTATTTCTCCTCCCGATTGCAGCTATTTTTCTCTCATCAAACATCAGTCCCACAACAAGACCCAATAGTGCAACCTAAACATAGAAGAAATAGAACCCAAAACAGCGAGGGGGGAAAAATCGCAATCAACTCTGATCTCCTTGAAACAAAATAAAATAATGTTAACCATGACGATAGTTGAGCCTCAGTAAATCAAAGCCAAATAACCTATTGTTTAAAAGGCCCAGCATAAGGAAATATAGCAATGCAAGGCTAATTATGGCATGGAGTTAGCACCCAAAAACTGCTATGTGCTATCCATCCCCCAAAATGCGTGCATTCCATTTTCAGTAAATAATTTCGGCAAACATACCTCAGATTTCTATATTGTAATCCCAAATTCTGTACAATTCACTTTGAGAGTTGTATTGCAGTCCGGATAACCTCATCCATGTATCAAACATAATCCAGCAAAATCAACTCGTTTTCAAGTCATGGAACTTATGAATGTTCATTCACACAAAAGGCACTAAGAAATCTCTAAAGGGTCTCTGACTTGTGTAACATTCCCAAAACATAAGCTATTTTCATAGTTGTCAAATTGGGATTCGCAACGTGAATTGAAATGCCATTTTTTTAATGACAAATCTAAAAGCACCAAAATGCCAAAATAAGAACCCAACTTGTATAAACACCATAACACGAATCACCATCTTTCTTTACCTCTTGTTTTCAAAGCCATTTCAAAACAAAAACCAAAATAAAATTTCAAACCAGTAAAAGTAGAAAAAAAAATTTAATTTTTTAAAATGCTCCAACCCCCAAACTTTTCAAAGTCTGAATAAGAAAAATGGCCCGACCTTTTATATACAAATACCAAGTGACTTAAAAGATGGTTTGGAATCTTCATTTCAAAAAAATAAAACAAAAAGTAAAAGAAATGGGAAAAGCTTTTAGATTCTACAATAGATTCATGTGAATCGGATGCAACTCGTAACATTGACCTGTGATTTCTTCAGTAGATTCGGTAATACTGATTTGAATTGTTTAGGGAGTGAATCGAATCGAATCGTAAGAATCGATTCAAGAATCATCAGATTCTGATACCAGAGGCGATCTTTACACAAATCGTCCTTCAAAAGTATGCATTTTAAGTTTCCAATATTTTAGGTAAGATCAATGGCATATCAACGTACATGTATCCTGCTTAAAGTCGAATGAGCAGCAAAAGCTAAAAGAAGTTTAAACTTTCCATTTCAAGCAACTTTAATTTATAGGTAAACCAACTGCATGTAATAGCCATATTCATAGACGCTAGGGCTTAGCCGGACTTGAAAACCTCGATGAAACCATTTACTGGATATGGATATGATAGATCAAAACACCACTGTAATGTTGACAAATCAAAACAAAACCCAAAAGAATACCTAATAATACTAATTGGTTAGCTATTAATCATGCTTGGCTCCCCTGACAAATAGATCAGTTGAATGAATAGAATTTTAAAATGAGACAAATGATAAGCATATGAGGATGCTTCCATTTTAGGTCAACATCAAAACAAGGGGTCCAAAACCATGACCATGAATTTTAATGGCAACAGATGGGAGTGACTAATTTGATGTCATAGGCATATAGATTTTTCTTTTTGGTAGGTATAAGCTCTGTTGTCAAAATTGTACGATTCGATACGATTCATCATGAAAACGATACATATCGATACACAAATCCAACATGTACAAGAATAGAAGGTGAATCATACGATTCGATTCGCGATTCTTACGATTCACTTTGACTGCTAGGCACAAAACTTAATATTTCCAATTTTTTTGTTTTATTTGTTTTTCAATTTTTTCTTAAAAATTGATTACCAACCCTCATTTAAACCACTTAGGATATGCTTTTATCCAAGCCTAGAAAATTAGGATATGTTTAAACAAGCCTAGAAAAAAAAAGGATATGTTTATACTAGCCTAGAAAAAAAAAAAAGGATATGTTTATAGGGTTTAATTTGTTAAAAAAAGGATATGTTTACAGGGTTTAATTTGTTACCGAATCTTACGATTCAAGATTCGCGATTGAATTCACATGTATCATTTCGATTCAAGATATATATCCCGATTTGACAACTATGGGTATAAGCATAAAGGTTAAGATTGCACCAATGTGAAACCTAATAACTTCCAACATTTCCTTCCTCTGGTTAACCAAGTTGAAGCCCATTCATTTGTCTTAACCCCACACCCTCTCCTCTCTTCTATCAGCCACATGGGGACAACAGTGCACTATATGAACCAAGCATCATCATTAAGTTTCGGGCGACCAACCAGGTACTACCTCTACCTGACTTACTTTCAAGTCAATCATACACGCAAAAATCCATTATATTAAATAGACCGTCTGATATATACAACTCCAACCAAATGCATTGTCGTTTTACTGGCTTACCAGCCTATATTTGTGTCCAAGAGGAGAGGGTTGGGCAGCAAAAGCACACTAAGCCATTTTATTCCCCATGGTTAATAATTTTTTTTGTTGAAAGCAGTTTGCTTGCATGTAGTGCCCTCCGGCTCAAGTAACAAACTGTCAGTGGCTAGGTAGTACCTGAAGACTATGAGGCTCAACTTTTCTTGGTGTATACTAAAATCATTATCTATTTTTGTGAACTCCAAGATTGTGCAGTCAACTGTACAATTCACACGTACCACTTTTTCACTGTATTGATAACAGAAAATGCATTCCTATATTGCTTCACATAGAGCAAGGTGAAAGATTTTTTATTACATGATCTCAAAATAAAAAGCGGAAAATTAGAATAGAAAAGGTCAATCACATTACGATACGGAATTTACACATAAAAGCAAACATAGGAGAGACAACCAAATAAATCAATCATATTAACCATCCACATTTTAACAAACCGAGGATTGTACGGTACCTCAATTGAGTCTGAAGAGAGAAAATCAATGTCTGATGAACTGAAAACCTAATTGGAAATTCTATATATCCGGGGTATGCATGTAACCTCCCCAACCTGCTTGCTTTGATGCTGCAGTGACACAAATGTCATAAAAACTTGGAATTCATCAAGGATAATAGTGTTCAAACCAGATTCAAAACAGAATACAGAGCAAAATGTTAAAAGCTTCTCTTGTTGTTCTCGTGCATATGCTTATGGGACCATTATAATGAGAGTAAACAAGTAACTCTCAAGAACAGCTGATTTACACCCAACAGCTTCCAACTGATTGATTTATAGTTACACTTAATTTGGCAATATTAAGACTTCCATTGAGAAGATCAACTCAAGCCACAAAATTACAGGGGAAAAATATGAAATGAACTAAACCCATTTATACGCTTACAAAATATAGTGGAAAACTCAAAGAGAGTATAACACAATGAAAGTGGTATACAGGTCATGCTTACAAAAAATAGTGGAAAACTCAAGAGAGATGCTAATTGGTGTTTAGGTTTATCACTATGTTTCACAATTGGGTTGACCATGCTTATGACCGCCGAAAAACTTGCAGACTGTCATCAAGAAAATTATTTCGCCAACTTCAGTATGGTCAGATAAAGCTACCTACTTGAAACTGAAACATTCTTTCTTCATTCTTGCACAATTCTATAAATTCACCATACTAATGGGGCGATCATAAGAATGAAGCAGGTACCAACATTATCTTCACAATTTGTTTCTCTTTTTCACCACAAAACAAACCCAAGACAGTTTAATATGCCTTATTTCGTGGTTTAATAAACTTGTCAATTGTCACAAAATATGTTTCAAGTGCACTTATTGGGGACATCTTAAAAATGCAGCCTGTACCAAAATTACATATAAAATTCCGTTCCAGTTCATTTTACATTTAATACTAAAGACAATACCCATGAAGGAAACAGTCATTAAACAGTACCTCAATACGAGTTCCATACCATGAATTCTGATTCTTAGATGGCCCCAAAATACCATGAACATTTCACATCTCGACAAATTCCAAAGGGTTTCCCAACATCTTTATTTGATTGAGTAGATTATCTGAAACTTGCCTTCTGAATTTAAGATGCATTCTCAAATCAATTTAAGTGTTACAATACTCTAGAACTGTTAAGATGCCATGGTTGTCAAGCGGACAAATAGGAAGATGATTCCTATAAGGATGCATGTGAATCTCAAGAAACCATCATGTCATATGTGGACACATCCATACAGGCTACACGTCAAAATTGAGAGACTGGGCAAGAGAAGTAGAAGTGATCCTACTGCAAGTGTACAATATGAATGTTTTGCTTAACACGAAAACAGCATTGCTCTTCAAATAAATAATTGCTCCTTATAACAGAACCAATATCATCTCATTCACAGTGCAACATGTTTTATAATTAGTATGCCGAAAGGGAAGTACCACAGAAGGTATAAGTTAATTCACAACTAAACAAACTGCTACATTTGCAATAGTTAGATATTCCATATTGATGGAAGCAAATCCGAATCCCCAATTACATTTCATGTATCAGACTTAAGATTACCTTTGAAGTGAATTAATGTCTGTCAATTCTTCGTCAATGATAAGCTAAAGAATGCCCCCTCCGCTTTACACCAACCGTCTCTTGCAAGCACAATGCGAAGATTAAAAAAAATAACAAAAGATAGTAGGCAGTAAATCCACACTGTTCCGGTAGTCAAAACTAAATTCTAAAAGAAGTGTTTACAATGTAAAGTTCAGAATATTTTACATACACAAGTTTCAACTGAAACTGTCACTCAAAAGGAAGCCCACTAAGCCACAACCTTGTGATGTGAACAGATGCATATCTAAGGAACTCTGCCAGCATTGGAGAACAAAGTCAACCTGCAACAAATCTGATTGGCATGCATGGGTAAAAAATATGTTTCTCCACCCAGATTAACAAGGATGCCTGCTAAAAAAGAGCAAGAATGACCGTCTCACAAGCAAAGTTTGCACCTTCCTTTCAATGATGGCTCTCACCTCAACCCCATCCCTTTATTTGAGTACTGCAGAAAACTTAAGCAGGGAGATCAAGAGCCCCCACATCATTGTATTCTCTCAGCCAAACAAACCACCAGAACCAAATTCTGCCTGCTGTAATTCCTTCCGCCGCTGTTCTTCCAACGGATCAGGACTCTTCATAATCCTTCGCATACGCCTAACAGTCATGTACGCAAAAAATTAGTCCTTTTCTTTTAAATAAATAAATAAACAAATAAAATTAGAACTCCAATGGCTACTACATTCAGTGCCCATTTCCGTTTTCATGGATAAAATACCTGTCCTGTGCATGTTGAGCGGGAAATGTAGGCATAAAATCTTTAGACTTTGGAAGAGGAACTTCGCGGAACCATTCATGATTAAGGGCAGCGTCAGCTGTTATCCGCTGCACATTTACCACAGGCATACATTATTAGCGATACTAGAAAAGGAACGACAACAAATGCATGTTTCAGATAGAATGTTTGTCAACATTCAGCATAAATTACCTTCTCGGGGTCATAGGTTAGAAGCTTGTTCAACAAGTCAAATCCAGCATCAGAGAGGACATGTGAGCCAGTAAAAGATGTCGCAGGAAATTTTTTACGCAATAGGTTATACCTGAAACAAATAAGTTTCTGGTTAATAGAAACTTTATATTATTGTCGCATTACTCAAAACTGTCACCAACAGAGGCCAGAAAGCCAGACCAGAATCAGCCAAAGCTGGAAGCCTGGGAAAAGAGGGGCAAAAGAAGAGAACATGAACCTCACATTCGACTTGGTTGAAAAATTAATTTACAGGACATGGGATACTTACTGATGCTTGGCGAAGTTCACCTTGACTCCAGGAAGCTTGGAAAACCCAGGCCAAATTGTTTCATTAGGTGTGCCAAGGGTTCTGAAGATCTGCAGTCATGAAAAACCAATATCAACCTAAATATTCCAATAAAAAAATTATTAAAAAAGAACCCAAATAAACACTCAGCAGACGCCTACGGAGGGTAAAAAAACCTTAGTAACTTATTTTACCTTGTCAAGCTGATCAAACTCCGTTTTCCCATTAAATAGAGGTGCCTTCGACAACAGTTCAGCCATAATACAACCCAATGACCACAAATCAATTGCTGTTGAATATTGTTTAGCTCCCAAAAGAAGTTCCGGTGCCCTGTAATAAAAACATACATTAAGATACATGATTTCAGAAATCATACTCACAAGTCACAACTCAGATTATAAGAACATACAGCCAAGCAGCGAAAACAAGTCAACTCCAAGAGAAGTCAAAAGAAAGAGAATAAATACTTTCAGAATGGCTTACACAAACCAACCAATAAACCAATCAAGAACACCTAAGCAGCAGACACAAGGTCTTAACCAATCCAGTATTAGGAAAGAATTGCAGCAAAATGAAACAGTGAAAGCACTGTCAACGCTACTATTAGAAATGCAACATTTTTGAAGAACAATGAGAAGAGACTAAAGTGACAAAAGTACTGCTCGCAATTTTTGTGGCGCGAAAACCATTACTACCATAAGAATGTTCCAAAACGACAATGTCCACAATAATTAACAAATTCGCGCAGAAGTTAATGTATCATATAATACACCAATTGGAGTAGACACGATAATTTCATGTAGCGCCAAGGCGTATGCAGATTCACTCACCACACTAATGTATTTAAAAGCATCTACAACTCAACTAAGAAAAGCCGCAAATTCAATTAAAGTTGAGATTAGTCTTCACCCTTGAAACAGAATAAAATAAATAAATAATTAATTACAATATGTGAAAGATAAAAGAAGAAGAAATGCAGCTCACCTGTACCACAAAGTAACCACCAAATGAGTATATGGCTTTAATGGGCTCCCGTATTGACGAGCCAATCCGAAGTCACAGATCTTCAACTCACCCCGGTTATTTAAAAGCAGATTTGAGGTCTTCAAATCCCGGTGAAGCACCCAGTTATCATGAAGATACTTAACACCCTCTAAAAGCTGAAGCATTAGGCATTTCACTTCACTCTGACTAAACGGTTGTTTCATTGACTCCATTAGTCCCTTAAGATCATGTTCCATGTATTCCATAGCCATAAATATACTATCAAGGCTACTGCCCACTACAACTTCTTTAACATCCACAATTGATGGGTGATGAAAAGAAAGAAGTATGTTTATCTCCCTCAGAGAAGTCAGAGGAAAACCTTCTCTCTCTTTCTCCATCTTGACCTTCTTCAATGCAACAATTTCTCCTGTTTTATTATCCCTAGCTCTGTAAACGACTCCATAGGTTCCTTCATCTATCTTGTTCAGTCTTTCAAACTCATCAACACTTCGACACCCCTGCAGCATATTTACACTTCTTTGCGGGGGGAGTGCAGGCTCTGATGTATCCCGAGAACCATGTTCATTCTCAGAGTCTAAATCTGACAGGCTTACACTTGTGCCATTGTCAATGCGGTCCTCATCTATCTCCATGTAATCATTCTTGTCCAAATCATTCTCAGAATAATTATCTCTACTCGAAGACCTTACACGGAAACCTCCTCCATCAGATTCAGAGGATCTTTCCTTAGTTCCTTCAAAACCTTCTCTATTAAGCTCACCAAGTGTAGGACTCAATGACTTGCTGTGATTCCTAATTTCAACTGACTCAAAAGGGGGAGCTTTCTTCGTCCTTTTAGGCATTTTTTCACCTTCATCATGTGGAGAACCGGCATCATCAGCCCATCGTGAGGCTGATATATTCCGAGTCGGTGTGTTATCTTCATCTTCTAGTTGCTCTGCTTCCTCGTAATTAGCCCAACCCTGCTCCTGAGGTGGAGAAGAAGATAAACGCACTGGGGACTCAGATGGAGCAGACGATTGTGATGCAAGTGACACAGAAGGCTCAACAGACAAAGGTTCTGAGCTCTGAAGCTTAGAGTCTTCAGTGGAGGAAATTTGCACACCTCCATTAAGAATATGGTCAGGAGATTGGCGGTGGGTCTTAGGCAGCTGTGGTGGAGGAGGGAGAGTGGTAGTTGCTAAGGCAGTTCTCCTCTTAGATGAATTGCTCACTTCTTTATCATCCCTATCCCAAACAATTGGTGAAAACTTTCTCTTCTTACACTCCAAAGGTGACCGAGTCCCATTCTCTAACCTCGGAAACTCCTTGTCCTTAACCAATGGTTCTGAATCAATGGCCTCATCAGAACCACTCTCACTTGACAACTCACCTGGCTCTCTGTCCATGGCTCTAACTGAAAACCCGTCATGCCTTGGACCACCACTACCACCACTGCTGCCCGAATCACTCCTACTCGAAGGAGCGCGATATTCTCCACTAATTACTTCCCTCTCTCTAATGTCCTTCTGTCTAACCTTACCCCTATCTCTCGCACCCCGATCAAGAACCCGAACCTTCTCAACACGATCACCGTTCCTAACTCGATCATACTCGCCCTTTGAGTAAGCAAAATCGCGCCTTGACGCATCAAAATCAGACTCACGCTCCCTGAATTGGTTATCGCGGTAACCTCCATGTCTTCCTGCCGCCATATATATATAGACAACTATATATATAACCTGACACTCTAATCCCCGGAGAAAAAACCCTAAAATTGCTCGCTCAATTAAACGGAAACAATACGAAAACAACTCCAAAATTTTTTTTTGAACCCTAATTTCGGATTCAATACCTTATTATTCAAATCAAACACAGATCTGGTAACAATAAGAAATTTTAAAAGAGTCACAAGTGTGTGCCTATTCAAAGATTTTCTTTTATTTTTTTCGTGCTTTGAAGCTTGATTCAGACGTATAAAAAAAAAGGGGAGGGGGAGCGGTTGGAACCGAGAGTGAAACCCTAGAAATCGAATACAATAACGAAGAGATGAGACGAAATATAGAAACCCTAGAAAGTTGTGATACCTGTTTCGTTCTCTCTCATGTGAGATTGAGATTGAAAGGGCTTACCGATGAAGCGATAAGATTGTAGAGAGAGAGAGAAACGGCGGCGGCGGCGGCGACGCAACTTAGAAGAGAGAAATCTCCAAATTCGCCAGTACTACGAATTAGGCGAAGTCGCGACCGCAGAGAGTGTTTTTAACTTTTTAAGATTGCTTTTTGTAACAAACGACGCGTCTCGATTTTTATGTAATTACATTTTATCTTCGTGATTAAGCTCATTTTTTTAATTTACTCCCTTATATTTTAAAAGTTGACATTTACCCCTTTTATGGTTTTGGACTAAAGGAAATTGTTAAGATTTCCCTCAAATTAATGAAAATTCGGCAAAAATATTAACACTTGACCCCCCTTGTGAGGTTAGTTTTGGATTTTAACTCCTATGTAGAGATAATGTTGACATTTAATCCACCTATCTGTGGCTAATTTTTACCACTTAACCCCTTTGTGGGGCTAATTTTAGGGTTAAGTACTTATATGGGGTTAATTTTTACACTTTTACTGTCTTGTGTGGGCTAATTTTAACAATTAATCACTATGTGAGGCTAATTTGAGCGAAATTTTAATAGTTTTACTTTAGTACAAAATCATAGGGGTTAAGTGTTCATTTTTTTAAGCATGGGGTAAAGTGAAAATCGACCTAACTACAAGGGAAAAATTTAATTCAATAATGATAAACTCACTCTCTCAACCACACCCTCAACCACATTCAGTAGATCTTGTCCCTTGATTCCAGTGGGTCCTATGTGGAATTCATGTGGAACCCACCAGAATTAAGGACCAGAATTAAGGACAATCAATGGTCAAGATGTGTTGAATGTGGTTGGGGGTATAGATGAGAATGTGGGTATATCATTACTCAATTTAACTAACTCTTTTTATTACCTTCTTACTCCATCCGTCCCATTTTTTGAGCCCATTTTGGGTATCCGTGCCTCTTAATCGGACAAGCAATTAGTGCATTTATTTCAAAAAAAGATTAATTTTTCTTCCACGATCTAAAAGATTTATATTAGTTTTTGTAGAGAAAGTTGTCAAAATCATCTCAAAATAAATAATTTATAAAAAAATAAAAATTAAAGTACATTTGTCATTTCAAGTCAAGAGTTGATCCTATTTTATTCACATGGTTGGACTCATTTCATTTTACCACCCTATGATCTGAAAGTTGAAAACTAACTTATGTGGCCGTGATTGAAACGAAAGATATATTTGTCATTTGAAGTCAAGAGTTTGCATCATTAGAGTTAACACACGACCACATAGAGGTTAAGTACAAAATTTTGAACTAAAATCAAAGGAAAGTGGAAATAACCATAGGGAATTAAAGTATATTAAACCTTATTTTAGTACACATGCCCATGTACTCTACTTGGATGGTGAGATAGGAGAGCAAATGGATGATAACATTGGTAGATTGGAGAAAATAAGATAATTTTTTGCGACAGCTTGCCACTTTTGGTTTTAAAAAAATGTAGTTTGAGCCCATGAAAAGTATTTGTGGATGCAATTTTAAAGAGAACTGAGGGGGGAAAAAAGATTTACTTTGAATATAACTTTGGAAACTAATGGTTCAGTGGGTTGGTATCAATTTGTTTGTAGTTTTTACTTCAGTTTGACTTTTTTTCTTTCTACACATCAGCATCAGATGAGAACTCACGAGACTCTTAAGGTGTGTTTGATAACACAATTAAGTGGTGAAAATAAAAATTTTTAGCACTTATTTATTTTCAGTGCGTTTCATAACATACCACTTAATTGAAAATCTAACCAAAAACTTGCTGAAAACTTTAAGTAAAAAATTTCTACTGAAAATAATCACTGAATATATTCCATTTTAGTATTTGAAACACTGTTTTAAGTATTGCAAATTCAATCGCTTAAAAATTTTCAGTACTTAAATTCAGCACTTAATTTTCAGTACTTAATTTTTAGTTTTATCAAATAGCCCCTTAGTTTACAAATTGAATTGTCTAAATTCATGTTTATAAATATTGGACTTTCAAAATTTTAAAAGTTGAATGATTTCTGATCAAAAAAAAAAAAGTTGAATGATTTCACTAAATTTCGAGTGGAACAAACGAAATATTTCAGCTAAGAAAAATTAGGGTACATCTCTGATTTTATTTTATTTTTCCTTCTCTTCTTTTTTTTTTTTTTTTTTTTTGGGTACAAATTTTTCCTTCTTTCCTGATGCTATAGTTAAGACCCAAGAAAACTGGAACGTATCACTCACTCTATCTGTGACTGATTTTATGAGGTCTCAGCAAAAAAAAAAAAGACTGGTTTTATGAGGTGAATCACTTGTGTGTGTCAGTAGGTCTATTTTTCTTCATCCCCTTGAATTGGGTGTCAAACACCTTGACAGTTTATGGCTTTATAGGTTGTTTGGGCACTTAAATTATCAACCCATCCTGGAATTCTCTGGACTTGAATAACTAAAGAAAATAAAATAAAGTGGGATAACAGCAGTGGCCTGTTTGGCAATCCATAAAATGCTCAGTGTCATTATCATTTCTATCTGGTTTAAACATGTCGGTTTTTGACAAACAACATGTTTTAAGGCAAGAATCATATGCAACGGTATCTACCAAATACTTGAATATACAGAACCTCTTCATTAGTGAGCAACAGAACCAGTTTTTGAGCATTCACAAACAGCTCCTTAGGAATCAGCTCTACTCAAATGAAAGAAACGAAAAACACTCGAGCATGACACAATTCCCATCTTACTTATCATACTTGCCACCGCCGGTTTTGTTTTAACAGCTACTGGAAGAAAGAGTATTAGTTGTATGTCTAAGGATCGTCGGCTGCGCCACGGGGTGCTTGTAACAACTCTAATTTTCTAAGTGCTTTTAATAATTTTTATAATATTATTTTCGAGTATTAGACATTAACTGTGTGTATATATCTTAGTGACACACCTAATAAAATGTTGAAATAGCGTGTACGGGTAGTTAGTATGTTAAGTAGTGTGCTTAACATAGAAATTTAGTGTCTGGGGTCATGGGTACCCATTGGGCTAATTATTTGTCACATTAGAATGCATTTTCGGGTACATATAAAGCCTTTTTGTGAGGCCCTTAGATAAAAAACGGGATTCACATGTTTGTGTGTGTTTTATTTATAAGTGTTGTGTATGAAATATATATTCACATATATTAAACCCTAGCCCCCATTTAATAAAAAAAAAAAAAAAAGGAAGAGGAGAAAAGAAATAGAGAACAGACGTAAGTGAGAGAGAGAAAGATAGAGAGAGGGAGAGAGAGGGAGGAAGAAGAAGAAGAATAGAGGAACCTCAACCTTTGGTTTGTGTAATCATCATCAACCTTGAAGCCCTAAATTAGTGAGTTAACTTGTTATTTTCTTTCAATCTCGTTTGATTGAAATTTAAATAGATAGAATATAAAATTAGTATGGTTATGGTTTATGAGATTTAAGTATTTTTTTTTTCAATTATTGAAGTTTTGATTTGAGATTTATAGATGAGCATTGGATATGCATTTGAGCAATTATTCAATTTTCGGATTTGGGGTTTTCACGGATCAGATTTGAGTAGAAAATTCATAATAAATCATACGTTATAGTTTTCGTGATTCTGTAAGCGAAGGCCTGTAGGAAACGTAATTCTGGACAACTTTCGTCTAGTAGTATTTTTCCCAATTCTGCACCGTTTAGGCAGAATATGCATATTACAGTAGCAGTTTTATGAAGGTTAAAATAAGTGTATTTGCTATATTACATTTTTGTGTGATTTCGTGTTCGTTAATATGAATTGATTTGTTTGTACTTAGAGAGATATGAGTTCTCGTGTATAGTTGAGCTTTGTGAAATTGTAACTGTGCGATTTTGTAAGGGTTATAAATCTGTGTGAACATGTAGCTGTTAATATGATTTTAACGGGAATTTGATTTGAGATATATGAATCTCTTATAAAGTTGAGTTTTGTGAAAAACGTGGATGTATGAACGTTAGAAAAGTCCTTAGAGTTCACCACTGCTCCTTATGATTTTAGGCGGCGACTTCGTGGATGACCCGTTCTTGTGTGATTAGACGGCGACTACGTGGATGACCCGTCTCTTCATTTTTAAGCCTTATGCCCGGCTTGTTGGTCTATTTCATGTGTATTTAGACAATGTTTTATTGACGTCAAAAACGTAAGGACTAGCCTTTCGGTGGATACTCAAATCCCAGTGATACCCCATGGGAGTTGGGACCGGAGTGGGAGTTAGTATTACGTTAGGAGACACATGGGATATATGTGTAGGCTGAACCATGGATGGGTGGCCGAGGTGGTGAACATAAGGTGTAATTTGGATCGAATATTATGTGTTTTTTTTATTTGCGGATTTACAGTTGTAATGTGGTTTATGATTTTCAGTTATATGAAATTCTAGGAATTTGTAGTCGTGTAGTTTTCAGGATTTTAAATAATTTCGGTGTTGTGCCCGTTAGCTGAAACCTAGCATTCTATGTGTAATATGCCATTTTTCGGAACGTAGTAATTTGATAATAAACTGGACCAGATTAGTAAATTGAATATTTTGGATACGTAGATTCATAGTTTATGGTCGTTACGCGTAAACTGAAGTAAAACGACGATCTGAATAACTTTCGTGTTTTACACTTTTTCTAAAAACGTCATCTTGACACTATTTTCATCGATTTTCAGAATCTGCTGAACATCATTTATGTAAGAGCTGAATTTTAATAATTAATTTCTGAATTATCAATTTAGAATTTATGAACGAGGACGCGTGTCATTCCTTGAAAATTTTATTCTTGACATTTTTCGTATTTTAAGTTTTGTCTAATTCCAGTTCTTTGTTAGAGATAAAATCATTTTAATTAATAATACCTTATTATTGGTTTATATTATTGTGTTAAGTTCTATTTGTACAGGATGGTAGGCCTACTAATGGTTTGCAGGTATCGGCCTACCATAGTTAAGAAAGGTAAGTATTTAATTGTTTTTATTCGGGCAAGAAACTACTTGCCACCACATAAATGGAAACTACTCTATTGTCCAGATATGTGTGTGGAACTACATGTCTTGGCCCAAGAAATGTTGTAGTATGATTTGTAGTCTACGGGTTCAAGTTGGATCCGTAAGACTTGCATATGTTTTGTTTTAACTCATACCAGTCATGTGACTGACCCGAGTGTTATGCATTTGGGTGCGTTTCTGTTTGAAACGTAGTCGGATGACATGTGCAGGACAGTATAGTTGGAGTTCATTGTGGAGCAGCCAATCTGTTCGTGAAGTTGAAGATACCTTCTTTTTATTCTTTAATTACTATATGATACTCTTTTATTTAGTTGGCATTGTGAGCCATGGTTGAGAACTTGTAATAGATGTAGTTATATTTCAATTGTATTATTGAACTTTTGAGGACGTTTATAGCAGATCTAACCTGAGATAGTGTAGTGTTGAAATTATTCCGTTTATTATTATAACCAGATAATTTTATTGTGATTCGATGGAGAAAATTATATTATTTTTATGTAAAGGGAAACGTTTGGTTTTCATTTTGTAATAAATGAGAATGGGGAAAATTTAAACGTGGATTTTCTTGTAATATTTTGGGGAATGAATTTGATGATAAATGAGTTTTGTTTAAATAGAAATCATGTGGTTTATGAAAGCAATTAAATTCAGTTTATCTTAAAATGGTATTTTAAAATTGGGTATGGGTTGTCATCCTTGGATTTTTGGGTGGTTGAATATTGATTAGGGTATGTACTTGATTGAATATTTGGTTATCAAAAAATCGGGGTGTGACAGTGCTGCTGGGTGGGTAACACTTATGTGGAATTGGCAGGACTACAGTTTTTTATTTTTTTTTTTGTAATTTTTTTTGTAAGCACAAAAAAAAATGTGTGGTCCTGTCAGTGACACATGGGTGCTGCCCACCCAGCAGCACCCAGATGACTGCCGAGGATCCCAGCCCTAATTGTATAATGATCCAAATGAAAAAGAATGAAATATTTTCTCTTCTACATCCCTAATGATCTTATCAGAAGCAATAAGCATCATCAAGAAAGCTTGTGTGTTTTCACAATTTATTAAAGGAAGTCATATATCATAAGGGACAATGAAAACCCACTCACAAACGATTCCACAATTGAAATTTAAAAAAAAAAAAAAAAAACACACGCACACACACACTTTGGCAAGCAATAAAAATTACCGGCAAATATTATACTGGAATTGCTACCAGCATAGGGCTGGCAATTTAAATGAGAAGGAAGACGGCAGGTGACCGGTCCTTCTTATATAATCAGCTCTTTCGAAAGTCCTAACCGCCTTTTCGTTTAGTTTAGCCTCCGCATTGGCACGCTTCTCTTCAGCTATTCTTTTTGTTGCAGCAATTTTCTTTACCAACTTCTCTTGTGCTCGCGATTTCAATCTCTGGGCCTTCACCTGTGAAAGCATAGTTGAATGAGTGGATAATGATAAATCTCTAGAAGAAACTTAGGCATCGTTTGGCCAGTTCTTTTTTAGAAGCTTTGTCCTTGATTGAAAATAGGAACTCCAAAAAATTTTAACTCATTATTTATTTTCTTGAAAGAGAAGAAAAAGCAGAACGGATAATAACAAATCTCAAATGCACAGTTTGACCCCTCCAAACGTTCCTCTGGGACACAAAATACACATGTTCATCTATTTCGACTCACTTTAGGAAGCACTTTAGAGCCCCAAAAGGCCATTTTGGCTGAAGCATGTCCGAAGGTGCTTCAGCCTGAACTTGATGGGGAAAGAAAGTTAGGGGTTTTAATTGAATTTTGCTTAATTGCACCATGTGCATGTGACTACAGAAGACAAATCTGTAATTCCAAGCCAGTACCAAACTCCGCCAATTTAGTTCCCAAATCAAGTTTGAACACAGTTCCCAACAAGTTCACAGCTAAAGCAGGCCTTAACACAAAATCCACAACCAATTCAAAGAGGGGCCATAATTAAGTTAAACTTTGTACATGTCAAATTATATCCAAGCATATGCCAGAAAAAACAGTTAAAAAAAAACTCCTAGAAGCACCCTCTTGGTTCAAAGGCAACTTAAGCCTCCTATCCAGCATTCATGAAAAAGATTGGAGGACTAAGCACCAATATTGACAGATAAACGAAACAATTGCATTGCTAGCTAAATTCATGAAAAAGAAAATTATTCCAAGTAGTCTTATTATCTAAAATAGAACCAGTGAACACAAGAATATTACTCTAATAACAAACATCGATTCAATTGATTGAAAGGAAACTATACGAGATGTTTGGAATATGTACCTGGGATAAAAATAAAAATACCTCTATTTTCTTCATTTCCATTTCAGCTTTCCTCTTCTCGTGGTTTTCCCAGGCTTGTATTTTCACCTCTTCTCGTTTATACCTGCAAATAAACAATACAAGCATACGATATAGTAGTCTAGGAAGCACCGACACTCAAATAAGGTAATGTGTCGTGTATCGTGTCGTGTCCGACATACGGACACGACACTTCATGGACACTTTTCCGGCAGTGTCGACGTGCAATTTTTTTTAGGACTTTGCCGTGTCACCATGCCAATGTCGTGTCATATCCGTGTCGGTGTGTTCGTGTCCGTGCTTCATGGATAGTAGTTATAGATCAATCGATTTAGACCCTTTTCGTTGCAGCCTATGCCAATGTCAGAAATCTCACTCTTCCATTGATATTTCAAGCAATGTACCGAAATTGTATTGATGTGACTCATGTGAGTAAATCACCTGGCCATGTACTTGGCACGTTCCGCTTCATCCCAAGCCATTGCTCGAGTTTCCAGAGGATTCAACTTTGTAGTATGTTCCAAATTCTCGTTCTCAGCAACTCTGCCAGAATTCAACTCTACTCCATCTCGACTAACCAGCTCAAGAGCCTGTGCCCCATTTTGAGACCTTACCGGGGTGGAGGATCCTGAAGATATTGGGCTCTGTGCAGCCGGAGTCCTGGCTCTAATCGGGGTCCCAGTTCTTGAAGGCTCTTGGCTTGTTACAGGGGTCATGTCTGTCCCCATGTCCCTAACACAAATCGATCTAACGGCTGAACTAGAGTGCTCAAAACCTTTGTTGATTCGCCAGATTGACTCTTCACAATCTATAATCTTAGTTTCCATTCGACATTGGACTCCATTTTCCATTCCCTCGTCTTCCTCCTCTCCACTCGAATAGTCCTCCTTGTTTGGGACCAGAGCAATCAATCTCAAGTCATCGGCATTTGAATTCCTCGGGGATAGGTTTTTCTCTCCCCCTCTTGACAAGTTAACTAGCCATTTTTGGGCATCATCCCATTTTGATGGGGTTGGTTTTCCCAAAGTCGTTCGACGACTAGAAAGACGGTTTGTTTGTTTTCTTTTCGCAAACTCGAAATTAGTGGCTGTCACACTTGAAATCTCCTCTACTGTTCTATAGCTCGAGCATCCCTTATTCTCTATGGATCTCATTTTCAATTCCTCTCTGATCTAATACAGAGAACTAGAACACCTTACTGGGGGCAACAAATTGTCTATAATCTCTCTCTATATATACATATATATTATTAATATATAATATTGCACACTCAGCACACTTAGATTAAGCTACTTTCTTGAATATGAATACAGATGCCAAGAAAATTAGTCAGCACCAACCAGATCTTAACTTGAAATATGACTTGCTAATTGAGTGTACACAACTTTACAAATAAATAAATAAAAGGGAGTGTATGTATAGATCTGCCACAGAAAATATTCTACTTAGATTTATGGGCCTCAAAGCCTAAGATGAAGTGTTCTTATATACAGAGAGAAAAATTATCTATATCAAGATTTTTCTTTCATTGGAGAATTATATCATATGAGTTCTATGCATATGCTTTACTCACCAGAGAGAGAAAACATTGAATCAGCCTGCACAATTTGTATATCAAACCAAAAAAAACAAAATAAAACACAGCCAGAGCCCCCCAAAAAATCTGAAGTATCTACATAATAGCCCCAAAGAATGAAACTGAAATAGAGAAAGAACCAAAAACCATATACAATCTTCTATATGTTTGTGTAGTGTGTTTTTGGGTGGGTGATATATATAATGTATGCTAAATGCACTTGAAAACTGAACCACAATACATCAAAACTCCATAAATCTCCATACCCCCCACCTTAACTGGACAGAATTTTCAGTGTTTTAAGTATGAATTAACTAACAAAACTGACCCCATTTGGGTAGTATTTATTTATTTTTTTTTTTTCTGAATCTGAATAAAAAAAAGTCAAATGTGCAGAGAATATAAACTTCAAACCATAGATTTTTAGATTGGAAGATGAAATCAGATCTAATGTGCATTAAAAGCTTCTAAATTTTTTGGTATTTTCGTGGTTTAAAGAAACAAGAGATGGCAGTACTTAATGGTAAAAGAATTGACAGTTGCCTAGGAACTGGTGGACTTTGTTACTGGGCGTGGGGATTGGGGGCAACTTACCTGCACCCAGTATGGAATCTATGGAATAGTTTCAGTGTGACACCCAGATAAATATATAGAAAACTCTTCAATACATCCATGCAGGTTTTTATTTATTTATTTATTTTTTTTTTGAGGGAAATACATCCATGCACTTTTGGTTGTACCATACAACCAATTTTTAGATCCTAATTTGTCGGAACAATGAGTTACAAGGCATGTTATACAACTAATTAGTAGTACAAAAATGATGTTACTATCAAATGATACCTTACGAAATTACTATAAGATGATATGAAAATTGTTACACATATGCAGGTACTCTTCTTTAAATATAAAACAAAAGAACTTAAGGGTCTATTTGGAAAAGCCTAAAACCGGACCTAGTGCAATCAAAGTCCAATGTTTTATCTGATTGTTGTGAGAACTAAGGATAGGTTGGATTGGCAGAGAACATGTTTTAAGAAATTTATTAGACTGGGCACGAACTTCTACGTAAGAAATAAACACTCACCAAACTAGGTTATCACAAAGATCATATAAAAATTGGACTTGGACTGAACTAGGTCCTATTGTATCCAAAAGAAGGCATCTCAACACACTCTTTATCTCTAAGTCAAATATTGTATCCAAATTTTAATATTGTGAAATATCATTTTAGAAAAATATGATTAATTTAAATTTAAACTTTTTTTTGGTAGTGCAGTGGGGCACAGGGCAATTTCTATCCCTGATATATCAGCACATAGTTATTACATTTGTGATATTTATGATGGGAACTAACCATGAAACAAAGACTGGTCGCCGAGCGGGCTGTACTCCAATTGGCATAACCTCTCCCTTGTGGGTCAGTGTGGGGCTTTGGGGTGGGGTGGGGTGGGGTGGGGTTGGGTTGGGTTAGGGCTGGGGTGTGCGTGTGTGTGAGGTGTGTGTATCCAGACCGGTTCCAAGTAAGTTAAAAAAAAAAACAAAACTGGTCTATTCTCTGCACGGTTCTACTTCTACAATTATCTATGATTGTCATTAAATAAAAGAATAAATGAGGCATTGACAAAGAGCTCATGCTGGAGCAAATTAAGATCCTTTAAAGAGGAAAACCTACCCGAAAAGGGCACCAATACATTATTAATTGGACACTTTCAACCCCTCTGGCTAATGTGCGTGTGTGTGTGTGTGAATTTTGCTAACTATGCAACTCTGTGTTGTGTTTGGAATGAAAGAATAGGAGGGAAAAAAAGGAAGATTTTACACTCCAAACCAAATGAATTCTTGAAAGGAAAAAAGAAAGTTACGATCTCTCTCTTCCCATTTCTTGAGTGGTTCGGTTGAGGAGTGGCAGATCTCAACTCAAATATAGTCAGGTTTGACTTGTCTGTTTAAGTCAAACTCAACTCATCCCACTCGAGAACACCCCTATTTTGTACTCCAATTTAAAAGAATGTGAATAAAGTGCTCAAGGTTTAAGAAAGAGTTCAATTTGTTAACTCTTCCGGTTAGAGGTGTCAATCGGTCAGTTCGGTTCTGTTCTGTCCAATTTTTAAGGAAACTTATCGATTTTGGTTCGGTTCAATTTTTATACTGACAGAAAATTTTGAAAATCGACTGAACTGATCAGTTCGATCGATGTGTCGATTTTCTTGGCACCCCTACTTACATGGGATGAAGTATAAATTCCGTTAGCTTAATTTTTACGTTCATCTCTATTCACAGACTCTTCATTTTACTCGATACGCATGGCATCAGGAATGTTACAAAAACCGATTGGATCGAAGCAACTGATCAATTGATTTTCAAAAAAATACACTAAACTTAAAAACCGACTGAACCGAGAAAACCAACCAAACCGATCGAGGACATTTGGTCAGTTCTGAAACTCGGAAAAACTAAGGAAAACCGACCGAATTGACCGATTGACACCCGTACCTGGCGTGCGAATGATTTCAGTATTCAGGTATTACTTGCATCGGCTCCTTTGGCTCGATCTTTAATGTTTTGATTTGGTTTGCAAAATTTATGGAATGAAAAGAAAAGGAAAGGAAGCAAGGATGATAACAAGTTCCCTTGTGTTTTACCTTATGTAATTCTCCATGCCAAAATAGCATTAATACTTCTTTTCTTTTTTTTCTTTTTAAATATTGTTGTAACTTCAGAAATAAAGAAGGAAAGTCACAAAATTCAAATTTTAATTTAGGGTAAAATGCATTTTTCACTCTCAAATTATACCCTGTTTGCCACTTTGGTCCCTAAATAAATTTTTTTTTTTGGCATTTTGGTCCCTCAGCTAACATTTCGTGGCACTTTCAATCTCTTTTGTTTTGAGTTAATAACGTATACACCCCTATACTTGGACCGTTTTTCCCTTTGCATCATGTGCTTCAATCGTATCCATTGTATTTTGGACTAAAGTGAAACCGTCAATAAATTAGTTACATTTAACGGGCAAAAGCTTACATATGCCATGCTTAGCAACAACTTTTGGAGTTTAGCAATAATTGTGAAACCCCCCAAAAGCTAAAATAAATCATTAGAAAAATTGTCATTGCAATTGAAATTGCCCAAAAGTTGACTTAGACAATTTTTACCAATCACAATTTTTTGGTGATTCAATTACATAAGAAAATAAGCTGTCAAATGGTCCATAATGGGTATTGTTGAGCTCTTTGATAGATTTATGTCTTTCATTGAGCTCTACTACTTACTGGAGTGTGTTGTACCTCCTCATGGTTTTTTCATGTCTAATAAAACTTCCTTTGATTAACAAAAATATAAAATAGGGGACAAAGTGAAAAATGTCTTAACTACAGGTGCGTGTATATGTAATTAACCTTTTTTCGAAAAAAAAAAAAATTTGTTTCTTCGTCACTTTTAACAGCTAAAAGTGACGGAAGGGGAAAAGTGCCACAAAATGTTAGTTGAGGGACCAAAATGCCAAAATAAAAAATTTATTTAAGGACCAAGTGCCAAATACGGTATAGTTTTAGGGTGCAAAATACATTTTCATCCTTTTACTTATATTCTACTCCTATGTTTTATAACTTTCCTTTCTATTTTTCTCATTATTTTCCTAGGTAACCAAAAAAAGGAAAGTGCCATTCCTTTGTTTTTCCTTTTTTTTTCCTCACTAAATCAATGAATGATCCAAACCGACTCCAAGGATTTCCACATTTATAAAAGGGTAAATTATGCTAACACCCCCTCAACTATGGCCTTTTTTTTTTTCCACATATCACCCTCAACTATAAAACTCAACAAATTGATCTCTCAACTATTACAATTTTTCACTAACACCCCTTCGTTTAGGTTGTGGTCAAAAAAAAAAAATACTTTTGTATCATGTAACAAATACCTGATATAAAGGTGTTATCAACATGACATTTTTGCATCTCCTTTGAGTCATTGAAAATTTTTGAACAAAATTGCCTAAAATTGTGTGTAGAACAAAGGGCATGTATCTTTGCAACAAGGCTAGTGTTGTCCTAAAATTTTCACGGCTCAAAGGAGAGATAAATAAATATCATGTTCTTAATATTTTTTTAACATATGTAACTCACATGATACAAAAACGTTATTTTTTTTGGACGAAATTTTAACAGAAGGGGTGTTAGCGAAATAATGTGGTAGTTCGAGTTTTATAGTTTAGGGGTTATTTGAAAAAAGAGTCATAGTTGATGGGGTGTATTTTACCCCCCAAAAAAAATTTCAAATCAACTAAATTTTGGGTGGTGGCTGGTGGTACACGAGTAAAGAATTGGGCATAAACACTCCACAAATAAATTACATTAACATCAGTGGAAGACTGTCATGTGACAGAGTTGATACAATTTTGTCTCATATGTGACAAATAACTCTGCTGCATGACAGTCTCCTACTAATATTAATATAAATTATTTATGGAGTGTTTGCACTCAAATCGAGACACATGTACATGAAACTCCAGGGGTTGGATTTGGTGGCTTAGAGTACACGTAGCGAATACATTTCACTGATTTTCCAACCAGTTGGCCATGAATGTACCAAGATTTATGACTCATTACCATCTCAAAACTGAGTAAATGTTGAAAATAAAAGGATTCAATTACCTAACTACCAATTTTAGTGCACTTCATTGTTATTATTTTACTATTCATTTTGTCCAAGCATGAGTTAAAAATTGCAAAATAATAATGTTAATTACATTCAAAGATTTGTACTAAAATGTTGTCCATAATGTTGGTTTAACTTATGGCTATGCAACCTGTTTGGCTATTTATCTTTCGAAGAATATTTGTATAAATTTGTGTGCGAGCGTGCCAGACAAGCAAGTTGTCAATGTATTTGTGTAGTGTGTGTAAGCCAAATGTGCCTCACCAAGCCAATTATAACCGTTCGAATACCTTAACTAAAAAGACTTTTATCATGTGAAATGACTAACAATGGTAGAATAAAAACTAAACTAATTTTACTCTAAAGACTAAAATAGTAATAGAAAAGAAATACTTTATTGAAACAAAGTAAAGTACAGATCCGAATCTCGAAGAAGACTTTGAAGTGGTATTCTACTCCTAAAGAAAATGAAAACAATATTACAACAGAAGTGAATTTCTAAAAAGTTTGTTGGCATGCTTGCGTCTGTCCCCCCTCTTCATCCTTCCTTCTATTTATAAACCTTCGAAGTAACTACCTTCTCAGATTTTCACGTGCCAAAACTGTTACTTCAAAATGCTTGCTCCTCTGGTAACACGTGTTCTAGTAGTTGCACTTTGAATTTAAACCCTCGCTGAAATGATAAACTGCTCGCGCCTAATTCCTTTGTTTAAATTCTTCCACGTGTCATACTCCTGGGTCTCCAAACAAATGTCTTCACATGCTCCACGTGTCATCATGTTACTGGACTGGATTTTTATTGCATAAACATACCCCCTGCGTCAATTACCTTTTAAACATAAGTGTAATTGGCGGTAACTGCTAGTAATTCACACGTTTACACTTCTCCCATGAATTTCGATAACCAAAGCTTATGATTTGGATTCAATTTTCACCAATCTGCTCTTTTAAAGCTTTAATTATCTTTAAAATTTCATCACACTTTTCAACTATCCCCAACTCCCTTTGTTTCTTTCTATCAATTTCGAACCAATTGACCAAGAATGGAGCCCAAACAACTTTCCACTTGATCTTCCTGAGGACATCAAAACTGCCACCAAACTCAAACAACCTGAAGTCTTAACGACTTGGGATGAAAGTATCCCAATCGAACCACCTTCTAGCCATTACACTCTCGCAGGCTGGAAGAAATGGGCTGTTCATGTCACGCCTTTGAATTATGAAGGAGCTTCATCTTCAAAGCCTAGATATGGTGATTAACAATTTCCTCCTACATGGGCCATGCCAGTTTTGAAGGGAGAGGGGTTAGGATATTACACTAGAATGAAACTCGAAACCCCTATTACCACTCCTTCAGTAGTGTATCCTGACTTTGATTACTTCGAAGCGGCTGAAGATGTTGTTCATAATCAATCCTTATTACCCATTGCAAACAATCTTACTCCTGAACAAAACCTTCTCAACTTCGCTCATTTCTTCCACAAGCCCTCCTAGTCTTCGATTCAAATGGGAGAAGCACCTTTTTCCCTCAAGGAAGACCTCCTATACACACCTTTGTCAGAGCCACCCATGAAAATTCTTTGCTAAGCATTACTCTATCAAATTTCTGAACAAATGTGCCATGTTTACCAAAGAGTATGAAGAGAAAGTGCTTCTCTTTGACTGCACTCAACTTGGCTTTCCCACTACCACAATCAAGCCTTTTGACCCCCATCGAAGAGCCACTCATTGACCCCGTTCGTGCATTGGAACAATTATGTGAATATGGGCCAAGTTTTAATCACACTCACCCCATTCTGAACCCTAAACCTATCCATCTTGTCCAAGCTATGAGGCTTCTTGTTGCTTTCGCACATCTCCCATTCTCCATACTACAAACACCAAGAGCACGTCTTAATTTTGAGTGGGCATATCACATCTTAAGTAGGGAAACCTCAGGCCCTTCTACACATGTCCAAGCTCAACTCTAATCCACTCTCCGTACCCTTCGAACTCGTGTGGAATGGTACACCTATCATGACCATGGTTGGGCTCGTCTAAAAGTGGAAGACGCATATGATCAAACCAAAGTGTCTCCTCGTTATCTTCTTGATGAAATAAACACATTCGAAGAAAAATGTATTTTTAGGCATGGTGAAATGATGATGATGAGAAATCATCCGCTTATACTCCACCAGAAATCAAGGCTCGAATGAGAAATTTTCAAAGAAAGGCTAAAAAGCTCTATACCAAGCTTCGAAGCGAAGACCATCAAGATCTTGAGATCCAAAATTTGTGATTATCTCTCAAAATTGAGATAGATTACTTTCTATATTATTGGGATCTTTTCCACAACCTTGTAACCTTTGGATTCCCTCATGCTCATCAAATTAGTTTGTAATTCCTAGGAAAATCCTTTGATTTCTTTGTAAGTAGTTTTACAAATATTTAAATATTGTAAATATTTTGGTTATGAATGTATGTGATGTTTCAATTAGAACTGGTTCAGTTCTTTTAAATGTCACTAAATGTCTCTTTTGGGTAACCGTCACAATGACTATTAAAAATGAAAAGTCACGATGATTAGTGGGTCCATCTATGACTATAAAAGAATTTCAAATTCCCAAATTAAGGGATTATGCACATTTTCTTTTCAACTTCTTCTTTCTACAAAACCCTAACTCTCTGGTTTCGCAACATCGTATTTGTTCTAATACTCTGTCTTTACTCTAAAAAAAAAAATACTCTGTCTTTTGAAATTCATCCTCATATCATCCATGGCAAGCTCAAGCAATTCTATTGAGTCAATCAGTGAAAATTTTGAAAAAGCCATAGCAGATGAACAAGCCCAATACTAAATTCCCAGTAGTGGGTCATCTCTTATTGTTGAAACCCTTATCCCCACTGTCATGTCTAATTCTGAACCTTCAATGACCATAGGCCCTGCTTTCTCATCCCCTCCTCTCAGACTTCATGTTTATTATCCTAGATTCAGAGAATGAAAATTGGGTTATCAAAAACCTCTTCAACTCCCAATCAAAGATTTCAAGTATCGTCATTAGCCCAAATCTCTTGATGATCGTTGGGATAAATGGGTAAGTAGGATTATTGATTCTATAAAAATTAACCTAAAAGAACTAGGAATTGAAGGAAAAATAGGTTTAAAAATAATTTAAATGCACAGTAGAAAGATTAAGTTACAAAAATTTATTAGTAGCCCGGATCTACTACTCATTAACTCTATAGATGCGTACAAGAGAGGGGACAAGAATTTTACCTCACGGTCTTGAACCCAATTTTGAAATCTCTGACTTCCAGCAGCCTCCACTAGATGGTCTTTACTCTTATGGATGATGGAAAAACCAGTTTAAGTTAAAAGTTTAAACGCGCAGCGGAAAAGTCAAGTTACAAAACTTTATTGGCATGCCCGGGATCTACTACTCGTCAATTCCATAGATGCGTACAAGAGGGGACAAGAGTTATACCTTTGTGTCTTGAACCCAATTCTGAAATCTTCAACTTCCAGCAGCCTCCACTAGATGGCCTGCACTCTTATGACTCCTATGGATGCTCGCAGGAAGGACTAGGGTTGGTGGGAACCCTAATGGAGAGGATTGGAAGGTTTTGGGAAACCTAAACAGTTTTTGCAACTTTTACGTATGAAAACGACGATCAAAACATTCAGTACGCAGCTGCCCTATTTATAGATTCCCAGAACCGACCTAACCTTTGAGCGATCGAAGTGTATTCGATCGATCGAACATTCGATCGATCGAACCATTCTCGATCGATCGAACCTGCCATGACTTCGATCGATCAAACTAGCTTCAATCGATCGAACCTGTCTTGACAGTTTCCTCAAGTGTCTTTCCAAGTATCCTGGCGGAGCTAAGAGTGGGACCTCCTAGGCTCTTTATTGTTTGCTCAAACCAGTTTGTTAATCATCGTGACCAAACTCTTTGATCAGCAAACTAACTAACTGGTCAGTTAACGTTTACTCTACTATAAAACGATAACTGAACTCCAACGCAAAAGAACATATCTGAAGTGATAACTAGACTTGCATATTGTACTAATGTCCCTCTACCGTTAGCATTCGCAATCATATTCAGGTAGTCGGATAACTGTTACTGTCAACCTGAATCATGATTACTTCTTGTATTCCTTCAGTCCCATTCACCTCTCATGATTACCAAACATGTTGATAACTCTTATCAACAAGACTGCAGTACTCAGTAATTGACTTGGTGACATTCTCATGGGAATGCTTACTCTGAAACAGAGGGTAGATTCTATCTTGATAATATATGTTCACAACCCTATGAACATGACATACCCAAGATACCCAGGTGTTGATCTTCTGTAGACCTCACTGATTGGTAAGTCAAAGCAGTCATATCCACAGTCTGTGTTCATAATCGTCTCAAGATTGAGAACACGTACCTTATACAAGTTATGAGTTCCTATTGACTGTTTGACAGTCTTGAGTGTCAATAAGAAAGCTCAGGTCCGTCAATGCACTATAAGCACTAGCATATTAACTGAGAGTTACACTCTAGTGATTGAGATTCATCACTCCATCCAATGATAGTCAATCATGCTACAGTGTAAACCTGATGAGATATCCAGTCTCATCATCCACTGTGACAGGTTCTAAGTATCAAAGAATAGTAATTCGTATCTCACTTGTATGTATCTCATACACACATGAATTACTTATTATGACACTTAAGGATTAACAATCATCTCATGAAAGAAACATACATGATGAAATGTAAAGCTGATATCCATAATTTAAAATGTCAATGTCTCATACATAAAGTAATGGTTTGAGGGCACAAACCCAACAAACTCCCACTTGCACTCACAACCATACAGGATTACATCTAAGACCTAGACTATCTAGATGACGATCAAAGACCTTCTGTGGCAAGGCTTGTAAACGGATCAGCAAGATTGTCGGCGGTGGCAATCTTGGTGACAGTCACATCTCCACGTTGAACAATATCTCTGATAAGATGATATTTCAGCTCTACGTGCTTTCCCTTTCCGTGGTTCCTTGGCTCCTTGGACTAAGCCACTGCCCCACTATTATCACAATAAAGCGTAATAGGCGACAGCGACGCTGGTACCACCTCGAGCTCCATAAGGAACTTCTTGAGCTAAACAGCTTCCTTTGCGGCTTCACAAGCAGCCACATACTCAGCTTCTGTAGTTGAGTCTGTAATGCACTTCTACTTAATGCTCCTCCAACTAACAGCACCACCTCCCAAGGTAAAGAGATGACTGGACGTCGACTTCCTCGAATCTATATCTGACATAAAGTCCGAGTCAGTGTATCCTACTGGAATTAACTCACTACCACCATACATAAGCATGTAATCTTTAGTCCTTCTCAAGTACTTAAGAATGTGCTTAACGGCTGTCCAGTGCTCTAGACCTGGATTCGATTGATACCTGCTAACCATGCCAACGGCAAAACATATATCTGGTCTAGTGCATAACATCGCATACATGAGACTTCCCACCGCCGAAGCGTAGGGAATTCCTGACATGCGATTCCTCTCCTCATGTGTCTTAGGACACTGGTCCTTAGAGAACGCTAAACCATGCCTGAAAGGTAATAAACCTTTCTTCGAATTATCCATAGAAAACCTAGTTAGCACCTTATCGATATAACCAGCTTGAGATAATCCCATTATCTTTCGCTTGCGATCCCGAAAAAGCTTTATCCCAAGAATATAGCTCGCCTCTCCTAGATCCTTCATATCGAAAGTACTAGCTAGCCAAACCTTGACCGTTGATAATGCCGCTACATCATTTCCAATGAGTAGAATGTCATCAACATAAAGCACAAGAAAAGCCACCACTTTTCCTTCACACTTCTTGTATGAACAAGGTTCATCCAGATTTTGTATGAAACCAAACGACTTGACCGCTTGGTCAAATCAGATGTTCCAACTCCTAGATGCCTGCTTAAGCCCATAAATGGACTTTTGCAACTTGCATACCAAGTTACCTTTTTGACCAGCTATGAACCCTTCTGGTTATTGCAAATAGATGTCCTCCTCAAGATTGCCATTCAAGAATGCAGTCTTAACGTCCATCTACCAAATCTCACAATCTAGGCATGCAGCAATGGATAAGAGTATCCTGATGGACTTAAGCATGGCCACCGGCGAGAAGGTTTCCTCATAGTCAATGCCCTTCTTCTGAGTATAACCTTTCGCTATAAGCCTTGCCTTAAAGGTCTCAACCTTTCCATCAGATCCTCTTTTCCTCTTGTAGACCCACTTACAACCAATGAGTTTAATATTGGCTGGAAGCTCTACAAGATCCCAGACCTGATTAGAATCCATAGATTCCAATTCAGCCTTCATATCTATAACCCAATGAGCTGAATCAACATCAGCCATTGCCTCTTCGTTTGTGGCAGGATCAGATTCAGATTCTATGGAGACAGCTTTAAAAACTTCTCCTAAGAACATATATCTATCAGGCTGGCTAATAATCCTCCCACTACGATGAGGTACTGGTGCGGAAATAGGTGAAGAAGTGGTGTTTTCTTGATTTACATCATTATTAACTGCGGGTTAGACTGAGGGCTCTCCTTCTATCTCTCTAAGATCTATCCTTCCCTTAGGTTTATGGTTCATGATATAATCATCCTCCAAGAAAACATCATTTGTACTAATAAGCACTTTCTGTTCCCTTAGATCATAAAAATACCAACCATAAGTACCCTTTGGATACCCCACAAAGTAACATACTTCCGATCTAGAATCCAATTTGCTCATCTTTCCTTTCAGCACATGTGCCGGACACCCCCATATCCGGAGATGTTGCAAAGAAGGCTTGCGCCCAATCCACATCTCTCGTGGTGTCCTTGGAACAGATTTACTTGAATCTAGATTTAGTATGTAAGCAGCGGTTTCCAAAGCATAACCCCAAAGGAATAATGGCAACTCAGAATAACTCATCATCGACCTAGTCATGTCTAAAAGAGTCCGATTCCTTCTCTCCGCTATACCGTTCTGCTGAGGCGTACCAGGTGCAGTCAACTGTGACAGAATCCCATTCTGTACGAGGTGATCAATAAACTCATTAGAGAGGTACTCGCCATCTCGAATAGATCGAATGGCCTTGATATGTGTGCCCAATTGCTTCCCCACTTCAGCCCTAAACTCTTTGAACTTTTCAAAGGCTTCAGACTTGTGCTGCATTAGGTACACATATCCATATCTAGAGTGGTCATCAGTAAATGTTATGAAATACTCATAACCACCCCTTGCTCTAATATTTATTGGTCCACACACATCAGTATGAACTAATTCCAACAATGCATTAGTTCTATTGTCCTTTGCTAGAAAGGGCCTTTTGGTCATCTTACCCTCTAAACAAGACTCGCAGACTTCCATCGGTTCGAGAACCAAATCGCCTAAGACCCCTTCTTTGACTAGTCTGCCAATCCTATTTAGATTGATATGGCCAAGCCTCATATGCCAAAGCCTTGTTGGATTAGTGGAAGGTCTCTTTCTTTTAGATGGTACAGTTACCACTGAGTTATTAAGTTCCATGCAAGAATCTTTAGAAATATTGGGAGTAATCACATACAAACCATTTGATTTAACACCAGAACATATAAAAGAACTATTTCTTTTAATCACAACTTCAGTTCCAAAATGAAAAGAATAACCATTATTCGATAAATTAGAAACTGAAATTAAATTACGTCTCATTGAAGGGACGTAAAGTACATCTGATAAAATCAAAATTTTATTATCTAGAAATTCTAAAACTACGACTCCTATAGCAACCGCAGAAACGGTTGCGCTAGAACCTAGAGTAAGTATGATTGCCCCATCACTACACCTCCTGGTTGAGCTGAACCCCTGCAATGAATTACAGATATGGTTAGTCGCACCAGAATCAATGCACCAAGTGTTTGAAGTATCCGTTATAAAACTTACTTCAATCACATATGATTCAATCATACCTTGAACTCTTGTAGCTAAGAATTCTGGACAGTTCCTCTTCCAGTTGCCCTTGTCACCGCATTGGAAACACTTTCCTTTGCCTTGGCCACCTACCTTCCCTTTGCCCTTACCCTTTCCCTTAGATTTTGCAATCTTAGGGACCGGTCCAACACTTGAACCACCAGTGCCAACCTTCTTCTTCCCTTTCTTTCCTTTCGGTGTAGATCGGGAAGAGAAAGCGCTTTTCTTAACGTTCAGAACGTTGACCCCAGGTTTGATCACCCCTTCCGCTGCCAGTAAAGAACTCATTAATTCGCTCATTGAAAAATCCATTTTATTCATATTATAGTTTAGTTTAAATTAAGCGAATGACGGTGACAGCGTGTTGAGGATCATATCAACTTGGGTTTGTGCATCGATGTTGGCACCTAGGGTCTCCAGCTCATTCAAATAACCAATCATTTTTAAAACATGTTCTTTGACTGGAGTCCCTTCCGACATCTTAGCACTTATTATCTTCTGCATAGTTACCTGTCTAGCAGGCCTGCCATGCTCCCCAAACATCTTCTTCAGGGATTCGATAATGTCACTGGCGGAATTGTTCGACTGGAATTGGTGTTGCAACACACCAGCCATTGAGGCCAGAATATAGCAACGAGCCATTCCATTCGACTTCTTCCATTTATCGAACTCGCATCTGGCAGCTGCCGAAGCATTTGCCGCTGGTTCTTCGGGGCATGGGGTGGTGAGGACATATATGTGATCCTCCGCAGTTAATACGATGTCAAGGTTTCATTTCCATTCAGTGTAGTTATTTCCAGTTAACTTGTTTTGAGTGAGTATGGTGGTAAGTGGACTAAATGCAGATCCATACATTATGATTACTGAAAATCAAACAAACAAAATAAATATGGATATCAGAATTTGACAGTTTGAAATAAAAGAATCCTTAAAAACTCTTATTTATAAAACAAAGTCGCCGGAATATCGAAACGAAAAAATAAAGTCTCCGTGTGGTGATCAATGTTCGATCTTTCGATTAATCATGACTTGTCCGCTATGCAACTCTTGCAAAAATAAGTTATGACTCCCGAACCTTTTTGATCTCTAAGTTTATGAATAATGCCCCGTGTGGGATCCCTTATCCATAGCTTAGCTAGTGTGTACCATTAACTAGGATCCAATCACAACCGTCTCAAGTAGCGCCTCCGTATGGTGGTCACCCTGTAACACGTCTGATTGATCCTATCAAAGGAAGTTCACATCTAGTAACCAATGAGTAATGCATCCTCCGTATGGAAAGATCACCCCTGGCGAGGTGACACAGAATGCACCACTCATCTTACAGTGAACTATTAATGGAAGATCGTGGGTGTTTATTAATAAGACCCTCTCCCACTAGATTTAGTAAATAAGGATTTTGCTTTTGAAAAATGTTTCCACACATTACCCATAAACATCCAATGTTTACTAATGCGTTGAAATGGTTTTTGAATTTTATTTTAGAAAACTTGTTTTACGTGCATGTAAGTAGTAACAATATAATTAAATGCCAATCACAAACCAAGCATATAAAACAAAAAACTAAAATTGAAAATAAAGACATCCAAACGATGCCTCTATCTCCCATGACTCTATCTCCATAGAACCTCCTTTTGGTTTGATCGCCTCCAGCTCCATCTTCATGGACAACGGCTCCTTGCACCATCTTGATGGATTTTCTAATTCTATTACATTTGTCATATGCTTCTTTCGAAGCTTACAATTTATCTAGAAATAGAAATAGCAACAACAAAATAAAAGGCTAGGGAAACCGGTGCAACTTTCCTTTTCGCAGGATTGAAGTCGCAGCGCCCTTTACATACGCCTTTGAACCAAACCAAACTTAAATTACAACATACACCAATCTCAAACAATTTAAATACAAAATTTAAAAGTCTTGGGTGCCATGGGAGATAGTGACTAAACTAGCTGCAAAAGGGTTAGTCGTACACGCATCCACACATACATAACAAATATATGTAACTATTGGAACACTTAATTGATTCACACAGTATATAAACTCTTTACATACTGAATTAGGACTTAAAACAACATCTTTCTTCTGTGTCACAGTTCGATCGATCGAAGACCGTTCGATCGCTCGAACCTTCGATCGATCGAACCTTCGATCGATCGAACATTGTTCAATCGCTTGAAACTTCTGTTTCACATAATGATTTGAAAATTTTACAGAATATTTTAAAATTAAAGTATCTAATTTCAAAAACTCTTAAGACTGTGAAACAGATAACTTGACAAAGAGTCTGTCTCGATCGATCTAGCTTCATTCGATCAATCGAACACCAGAAGGTTTCGATCGATCAAAAACTGTTCGATCGCTTGAGCACAGAGAATGTTCGATCGATCGAAACATGTTCGATCGATCGAACCCGCCTTGCATCTATGCAATCACAGATTTGTACTCTACTGCGATAACACTGTAAAAACAGATCTGTGACGATGCAGTTTCGAAAATAGTTCTAAAATCAACATGCAAATCAAAATAGTGTTCCAAAAACGCATCTATAGATCCAAACGAGCGTGGCTCGGATACCAATTGATGGAAAAACCGGTTTAAGTTAAAAGTTTAAACGTGCAGTGGAAAAGTCAAGTTACAAAACTTTATTGGCATGCCCGGGATCTACTACTCGTCAATTCCATAGATGCGTACAAGAGGGGACAAGAGTTATACCTTTGTGTCTTGAACCCAATTCTGAAATCTTCAACTTCCAGCAGCCTCCACTAGATGGCCTTCACTCTTATGACTCCTATGGATGCTCGCAGGAAGGACTAGGGTTGGTGGGAACCCTAATGGAGAGGATTGGAAGGTTTTGGGATACCTAAATAGTTTCTGCAGCATTTACGTATGAAAACGACGATCAAAACATTCAGTACGCAGCTGCCCTATTTATAGATTCCCAGAACTGACCTAACCTTCGAGCGATCGAAGTGTATTCGATCGATTGAACCATTCTCGATCGATCGAACCTGCCATGACTTCGATCGATAATCGATCGAACTAGCTTCAATCGATCGAACCTGTCTTGACAGTTTCCTCAAGTGTCTTTCCAAGTATCCTGGCGGAGCTAAGAGTGGGACCTCCTATGCTCTTTATTGTTGGCTTAGACCAGTTTGTTAATCACCGTGACCAAACTCTTTGATCAGCAAACTAACTAACTGGTCAGTTAACGTTTACTCCACTATAAAACGATAACTGAACTCCAACGCAAAAGAACATATCCAAAGTGATAACTAGACTTGCATGTTGTACTAATGTCCCTCTACCGTCAGCATTCGCAATCATATTCAGGTAGTCAGATAACTGTTACTGTCAACCTGAATCATGATTACTTCTTGTATTCCTTGAGTCCCATTCACCTCTCGTGATTACCAAACATGTTGATAACTCTTATCAACAAGACTGCAGTACTCAGTAATCGACTTGGTGACATTCTCAAGGGAATGCTTGCTCTGAAACAGAGGGTAGATTCTATCTTGACAATATATACTCACAACCTTATGAACATGACATACCCAAGATACCCAGGTGTTGATCTTCTGTAGACCTCACTGATTGGTGAGTCAAAGCAGTCATATCCACAGTTTGTGTTCATAATCGTCTCAAGATTGAGAACACGTACCTTATACAAGTTATGAGTTCCTATTGACTGTTTGACAGTCTTGAGTGTCAATAAGAAAGCTCAGGTCCGTCAATGCACTATAAGCACTAGCATATTAACTGAGAGTTACACTCTAGTGATTGAGATTCATCACTCCATCCAATGATAGTCAATCATGCTACAGTGTAAACCTGATGAGATATCCAGTCTCATCATCCACTGTGACAGGTTCTAAGTATCAAAGAATAGTAATTCGTATCTCACTTGTATGTATCTCATACACACACGGATTACTTACTATGACACTTAAGGATTAACAATCATCTCATGAAAGTAACATACATAATGAAATGTAAAGCTGATATCCATAATTTAAAATGTCAATGTCTCATACATAAAGTAATGGTTTGAGGGCACAAACCCAACAATGGCTCCTACGGATGCTCCCGGAGAGACTAGGGTTGGTGAGAACCCTAATAGAGAGGATAGAGTAGGTTTTGGGAACCCTAAAACAGTTTCTGCAGCTTCTGGTATAATAAAATGACGAACTTTATTTCTAGACGTAGTTGTCCTATTTATAAATTCCCAGAACCGACCTGACTTTCAATCAATCGAAGTGGCTTCGATCGATCGAACCTTCAATCGATTGAGGCACTCTCGATCGATCGAACCTGTCTTGACTTCGATTGATCAAAGGGGATTCGATCAATCAAACCAGTCTTAACAGCATCCTCAAATGCCTTTCCAAGCATCCTAGTGGAGCTAAGAGTGGGACCTCCTAGGCTCTTTATTGTTGGCTCAGATCAGTTGTTAATTCCCATGACCAAGCTCTTTGATCAGCAAACTAACCAACTGATTAGTTAACATTTACTCCACTATAAAATGATAACTGAACTCCAACGCAAAAGAACATATCCGAAGCAATAACTAAACTTGTATGGTGTACTAATGTCCCTCTACCGTCAGCATTCATAATCATATTCAGGTAGTCGGATAACTATTACTGTCAACCTGAATCATGATCACTTTTTGTATTTCCTTGAGTTCCATTCACCCCTCATGATTACCAAACATGTTGATAACTACTTATCAACAAAACTACATTTCTCAGTAATCAACTTGGTGACATTCACAACCCTATGAACATGACATACCCAAGATACCCAGGTGTTGATCTTTAAGACCTCACTGATTGCTAAGTCAAAGCAGCCACATCCATAGTATGTGCTCATAATCGTCTCAAGATTGAGAACATGTACCTTATACAAGTTATGAGTTCCTATCGACAGTTGTCAGCCTTAAGCGTCAATAGGAAAGCTCAGGTCCGTCAATGCACTAAAAGCACCAGCACATTAACTAAGAGTTACACTCTAGTACTAATTAAGATTAATCACTCCATCCAATGGTAGTTAATCATGCTACAGTGTATACTTGTTGAGATATCCAGTCTCATCATCCACTGTGACAAGTTCTAAGTATCTCAGAATGTTAATTCGTATCTCACTTGTATGTATCTCATATACACACGAATTACTTACTATGATGCTTAGGGATTAAACAATCATCTCATGAAAGACATACATAATAAAATGTAAAGCTGATATCCATATATTAAAATGTCAATGTCTCATACATAAAGTAATGGTTTGAGGGCACAAACCCAACAGGAATCCTCCAAGGAATCACTCTTAGCAAAATTGCCATCCAATCCAACCCTTTTCTGATCCTGAGTGCTATAAACTTTTGGAATCCCATTTACAATCACTTCCAACTTCAATCTGGTCCTGTAGGACCAATAGTTCTTGACATTTGTCACATCGTCGGCTTCATTCTTGACGGAAAGGATGTCCACCCTTACATGGTTGAGTCTGAAATTGATTTCTCAATTAAGACAGATCCAAAATCCTTGGGTTACAACCATATCCTAGACACTCACATAAGAACAGAAGGTGTGGTGACTGACATCGAACTCTACTAGTTTTATCTTTATTGGCTCTCGAGGCACATTTTTTATGTACTGGGTCTCAGGGAGTTGTCACTGAATTTGCTTTTTTAGCCAAAGCCCTTGTGAATAAGCGTAGATTGGCTCTAGAACCTTCTTCTTAGGTCACCTTTATCGAACTTGCACTGACCTTCAATAAAATCCTTTTAATTCTTCTCAAGGTGGTCCCATTTGGGCCCTTTAATTGTGGCTTCGAGCTTACTTCCCTGACCTCAGCCCTGAAATTCCTCCAAATGCAACCACTAAACATGGACTCTATCTCTCTACTCTCCCTGCTACTTATAGAGGGTTGGCAGATTTGGCTGCTTTTTTTTTTCAATCTTCCTGAAGATAGACCTCCACATTTGTACCAACCTTTTACCCTTTTAATCAGCAGAGTAGATAAGTCTCATCTTTTCCCTTCTAGGCTTGTCCATCTTTTAACTCGGAAAACTTTTTCCAATGATTTAAAGCAAGCTTGGGGAAGCTTTCTCCTGGCTCGAGACTTATTCTTTGGGAGTAAGGCTTCTTCGAAGTCTTTTGGAGAAGTATATATTTCCTCTCAATTTTCAAGACAATTTAGGCTTGCCCAATCCATTCCTTGTCCCTTCAAAAGTCTAGTCAATCCCCTCATGTTTGTCAAATCTCCAAAAGTCCCTAAATTAGTGATTAATGACTCCTTGGTTTCCTACCAGAATAAGGTTTGAACCCTCAAATTCACTAACCTTCAAGCCTTACCTGGTAAGACCAGTGCCTTTGAGATAGGGTGGCCAAACAGATGGTGTAGACAGCCCAATTTTGACCAAACGTCGAATTAAGGGGAGTACAACCTCTAAGATCTGATGATGACAAGCGTCCGACTAATCTAGGATTCCCAAAGATGATTCAAACTCTTCCGAAAGCTCTTGCACTCCAAAAATAAAAGGAAAATGAAAGAAAAAGAAAAAAAGAGACAGAACAACACTTCGGCCTTTGTGCGGCAGTCACGGGTTGCCGTTGTGGCAGTCTGTGGACTGCTGGACGGCATTCTGTGAATGCCGCGAATTTCATTAAGTGCCGCAAAGAAATGAATTTTTACTAAAAAAAATAGCAGTCCCTGGAGTTGTGTGCGGCATTCAATGAACGCCGTTCCGGCAGTCAGTGAAAGCCGCGCCGGCATTCACTGAATGCCGCAGTGGCATTTACTGAGTGCCGCTTCTATCTCCCCGAGTGCCGCATTTTTGTGACAGCCTGTCCTAAAGTAGGTCGGTTTATACCTTGAAATGGCGGCGGGAATTAGGGTTTTTGACTGGGAATTTCCCAAAATAACCCCTAAAGATTGCCTATATATAGAAGGAGTATATCCCATTATTAGAAGACCTGGAAAAATGGAATGTTAGGATCCCTAGGTTGATTCTCCTTAAATATTTCCCAAATTAGAGAGTAATAGAGAGATTTTGGTTGAGAAAAAGAGCTAAAAGAAGAAGTTGGATCATCACTTGGAAGGCTTTGAAGAAATCAAGAAGTTGAGGATACTTAGAGGTAAAGATTCTAAGACTAATTAGTATATTTAGTAGCTCAATCACAATATATAGATATTTAGGATCTTTTACACATTTTCAAAACCTCTCTTCCCACCTCATTTCATCACACACCACATATTGTGATTGAGCTTTCATTTCATTAATTTGGATCAAAGTAGTTTAGTGTTTAAAGCTTAATTAAATCTTGAAGTAAACTTTGGCCCCTGTCTTTGATTATGCCTAACCCCTTGGGTTTGTAAGACTTTCAATGTCTTGCTTAGATCCTTGTGTTTAGAATCCTTCAATGTCCTTATGAACTCATGATTCATGAGGGATTTGAAGTTGACTTTGGTACATTGAGTCAATGAGTTCAAACTTCACCCATAGTTTGAGCTCATTACTTTGAGGTTTTATGAAGTCTCTTATATTTCATTAAAACCTACATGCATGCGTGTCTTTAGTCTCCAACGATCATCAAAACGGTAGGAACAATGATATGAATCCAAGCTTTTGTCTATAAGTTCGAATTCATAGTCTCGGGATTTTGTGGAGTTCTTCACACTTCATTAAAACCTTCATATGTGTATGTCTTTAGTCTGAATGACCATCAAATGGTAGGAGAAGTGGTTTGAATCTAAACTTTAGGTTCATTGTCTAAAGATTTTATGAAGTTCATTCATACTTCAATGAAATTTCCAAACATCAATGTCTTTAGTCTTCAATGACCAACAAATGGTAGAAGAAATGGTTTGGTTTTAAGTCCAACTCATTGGTTTAATATTTGGGATTAACAAGCGAAAGTTGAACTTGAACAAATGGTGCAGTGAATTCAATGACCACCTTTGATCAATGATTTTTAGTTTGAAATCAGACCATTGAAACTGAATGAAACCACTTGGAGAGTGTTAATATCACAAATTTTTACCACTGAAATTTTTGTTTTTATTAGATTTCATGTTTAGAATGGTTTGGTCATGAGTTTTGTGAGTTAACAATAATCTGTCCAGAATTCCAGAACAACAACACCCTTTTGAAACTTGTAAATCAGAGTCCTAACCAAGTATTTTCAACTTCAAATAAATTTTTATATGATGTTTAATGTGTTACGAAGATACCCTAAAAAGATCAAAGTGTTTCTGATTTTTTTTTTTACTATTTTTAGAAAATCATACAAGATCTCTGGACAGAGAGTTGTAAGTCTCTGAGTGACGTCTGGTTTTTGCCCATTTCCCAGAGATCTAACCGTTCAAACCTTGATTTTCTTTTTGGGTTAGAAACTAGACTCACAGAGGCATAACATACTAAAAAATAATCAAGATCCAACCGTCGGAAGCATCCTTTCTATTTTCTTGAAGTCCAGATCTGCTCTATGGAATTTCCAAAATGTAGTAACAGATTTAATCAACTTTGTAAATAAAGGTTCAAATGATCTTTTCTTAATCTAGGGTTCATACTATGTTTTAATAATGATTGAGTAAGCTTAAAACCAAAAGCTAAATGATCCAAACCAATGAGTAGTTCATAGCTCTACTTCATTCATACCCATGTGTACATGTGCATTCATTAACATAGATTGATATTTAAAAATAGAGCTCACCTTGTGTTAAGACTTGTCGCTTAGGATTTAGTGATGTGTTTTTTTTTGTTTAAAGTATGTGAACTAACCTTTTGTTTTGTAGCGCTTTCAAGGTACATTCTCTTAATCCTTTCTCTAGTTTTGTTTATTTCTCGATTTCATTGATTTTTCGACTCCAGGTACGACAACTTTGAACTAGGATTTGCCTTATATGTATATGTGTGATTAGAGACCCCTTTCTTAGGATTTTCTCTTATTCGCATGCATTGCACTTTTAATATTCATGGCTGGATCCCGGGTAAGTTATCTATGTTCTTTGCTTTGCATATCATGATTTGCTTGCTAAATGGATTACTTGATTTTGAATGATATTTTATCGTTAGTAATCTTACACCCTTTTAGACATGCTTTTGTAATGTACATTTATACGTATGTATTAGTTGAGGACATGCTTAGATTATTAATTTGATTAGAAGGATGTTGAGTAGAGGCCTATCGAGAGATAGGATGAGAATGGGTGTTTTAGTCCGTTGGACTCCTTCCCTTCTCATTCCATAATCACCAGACCTAGTTAATATTTGGTTTCGCAAAAGATCAGTTTCCTTTTGAAATGGTTTCTTAATTTTTCCTTTTAAAAATTAAGTGACGAATCATTTGTTTCGAATTTGAAATTTAAAAAAAAGAAAAGCTGTGGATAAAAGAAAAATTGCGATATCCCTAGATGGCTAGACTGATGAACAAGAGCCACCTCCTTAATGCTTTGGCTACTGAAGAACAAGGTAATTCCCCTTACCTTTAAATTATAATTGCTTTAACTTTTGATGTTTCAAAGTCTTTAAAAATGTTTATGTTTCATAGGTATTACTGTTACTGGAACATCCAGTTCTTTTCAAGCACCTCCTGCCATGCTTAAAGTCAAAACACCACCTCCTCCAAAACCAACTAAAAAGACTATTTTGAAGCCTTCTAAAGCAACCAAGGTAAAACCTCCTACTCTAAAGCCTAAAAGAAAGTTCATTCAAGCTGAGAAACACCCCTACCCAAGCCTGATATCTCTGATGATCCTAATGAAGGTGATGATTCACCTATCATTCACCTCCAAAAGAAGAAGAAAGTGCTTCGAACCAGTTTTCCAATCAAAGCAATGTCAATCTCGATGGTAAAACCAATAGATCTTGTCAAAAGCAGCATTCCAGATGTACCTGATGTAACGGAAGAGATGATAGCACTCATCTTTGCTGAAATTTCTCAAGTAAGTAACATCTTTGAATTTACACTTATTCAAACAAATTCCAAATATCAAACTCTAAACACTTTTATGACTTCATGGTGAAGATCCCAAAACTGCAGAAACAACTTCTGTAGATCCAAAGAGTTCAACCCCCCGGGCATCTGCCCCCTTACCGTCTCAGGTTGCTGCATCCTCTTCCTCTCAACCTGCCAAAATCCAATTTTAATCCCTCCACAAAACCTTCTCCCCAAAATGTCTTCATCAGAACTAGAAGATTTTAAGAAGACCCTAAGGTTTGTGACGAAAATGCACAGTCCTAATCCTACCCCTAAGACTGGTAAAATTGAAGATCGAGTAGAAAAACTCATCGACGATCCCACTGCATTATAACCCACTTCTTTCCTAAGACCCTTCAATAGGGTTCCCTTCGAGATCTTTCTTGATCAGGAGATGAAGACAATCTTCAAACTTCTATGCTTTACTTTGCTCACCGAGGATCAAATTGGTGCTGAAGATAAAAAGGAAGTTGGTGAGTTGTTTACTTCATTAGATCTATATTGTGTTGTCCTATCCAGAGTTACTGAACAAAGAGATCTTCTGGCAAGGGACATGGATGAGATGATGCAACAAAGGGCCAAGGAATCTGATATGGTGAAGCAAACTAAAACTAACACAAAATTGATAAAAACTCTTGAGGACAAAGCTACACAACTCAGGGCATCTTTACAAGAAGTTGAACATCAACTTGCTACTGCAAAAGCAAGACAAGGCAAGCTTCGAGAGGATCTTTAACTCGTGGAAAATGAGTTAGCAACTTCGACCTTAAAACATCAACAAACTGTTGGTGAGCAACAATATATTTCCAATCAAGTCAAGGTGTACAATAGGTTTTGGGATAATTTTAGGTTAAAAGCTCAAAGTTTGGCTTATGTATTGTAACCTACTTTATTGTGCTTTGAACATAACATATATCAATGTTTTATTCTTATTCTTCTCTTGCTTCCCAAATTATTGGGTGATATAGCTTTAAGAATCTTCCATTAATTTTCCTTAAATGAACATAACTATTTAAATTCCTAAGATGATAAAATCCACCTTTAAACACTTTATGAATCTGAATAGGGCCTTCCCACTTAGGTGATTATTTCCTAAACTATGGGTCTTTAATTCCAATAGGTAAGATAGTCTTCCACACTAAATCTGCCTCATCAAAGGATCTACTTCAAACCCTTTTATTATAACTCCTTGGTGCCACTACTTTTTGAGCAAGAAAATTATTAAGGGCTTTAACTCTTTCTTCATCAATATTTCCAATTCCATTTGCCATGGCTGTTTGATAAGCATCCATAGTCAATTGGTTTTGCTTAAAAACCATCAAGGAATTGATTTTGATTTCAATAGGCTATATAACTTCATACCCATAAGTTAAAGCATATGGGGACACTCTTGTACTTGTCCTTTTTGAGGTCCTATATGCCCACAAAACTTCTGGTAGGATCTCATGCCACATTCTAGGATTATTCTTAATGACTTTAGCCATATTTTCTTTTATAACTTTGTTAGTTACCTCTGCTTGTCCATTAGATAGAGTATAATATGGGATTGATTTAGATATTGTAATTCCTAATTTCAAAGCAAAAGCTTCAACTTTTCCTTCAAAGATAGTTACAGTATTTGAAACAATAGTTTGAGGTATCATTCTAAACCTATAAACTATGTTAATGTCACGCCTCGGAACCGCACATATGATTCTAGGACATGTGGCACGCCACCAAGGCTCCTACTATACTCTTAAAGATCCATTATTAACCATAAAATCAGAGTTATAGAAAGTTTTTCCCATTTGAAACACTTATAAAACATCATTTTGAAATACGGCAATTCAATCAACTTGATTGGGTATTCGGTCGACTGGATTGGAAACTACAGAGAGTCAAAATTCTCAAAAGTCCCAACCCAGTCAACTGGACCATGTCCAGTCGACTATGAATGCCATGGTCCAGTCGACTAGGTTGGGACTTTTGAGAATTATCGAAAATGAAATAAGAAGTAACAGTTTCTTAAATCGGGCACGTGTGGGTATACAGACTGTCTAGAGATAGCTTCAAAGAAAATCGTGAGCACACCTTCTTGTGTCCGTCCCCCTGGTTCAAAAAGATTAGTCCGAGCTACAAGTATTGGGATACCTATGGTTTCCAATCCAGTCGATCGAATACCCAATCAAGTCGACTGAATTGCCCTATTTCAAAATGAATTATTTTACAAGTGTTTTAAATGGGAAAAACTTTCTCTAACTCTGATTTTATGGTTAATAATGGAACTTTAGGAGTATAGTAGGAGCCTTGGTGGCGTGCACATGTCCTAGAATCATATGTATAGTTTCGGGGTGTGACATTTAGTGGTATCAGAGCAATAGACTTAGAACTTTGGGTACAAGAGACGACGACTTGAGTGAACGTGATTATAATGAGTAACTTAGATGCATTGTATGAATGCATATGGATAGTAAAGTTGAAATATGATTGTTGCATGTTATGTTGGCATAGCATGTATAGTATTTATGTGAGTTGATTGGCAGGTAAGAAATGGTAGACCCAAATCGACAATGTTCACCTCACTCGAGGATGGACCATTTGGAAGACGCAGTGAGTAATTTTGTGAGATCGGTAAGTGACCGGGTATTTGAAAGACCAGCGAACCCTCAACCACGATAGGATCGGGGAATCATTGAACAATTCTATAAGCGGAAGCCACTATAGTTTGAAGGAGGTCCAGATACGTCATTAGTCAATCATTGGCTAATGGACATGAATCGTATTTTTTGAGCCGTGGACTGTACCGACGGTAAAAAGATTATGTGTGCCACCGACACCCTTAAAAGTGGAGCTCAGAATTGGTGGACTAATTGGATTGATCATGGACCACCCTAGACATGGAAAAAGTTTGTTAAAGAATTCAATAAATGGTATTTTTCGGCGTTAGCAAAGACACAATTAAGTCGAGAATTTGCAAACTTACAACAAGGAGACATATCTGTTAATGAGTATGCTACAAGGTAAAACGATTTACTCTGGTTTGCATATCGATCTGTGCCAAAGGAATTAGACAAAGCCCGAAAGTTTGAGGAGGGATTGAGGGACAATATTCGCAGCCGTGTCGATACTCTTCAACAATGGAATGTGGCTGATGTTCAAGATGTGGCTTTATCAAAAAATTTAGACAAGGGTAGCAAGGCAAACAAGCATATGAGGACAAGTGGAAGGGGCAAGGGCTAAGAGGACATTTCACAAGGTTCAGGCTCCAGTACAAGAAGTCAAGGGAGAAATACCTACTTCGGGGAGACCACCCCATTGTACCCAACATACAACCGACGACATGTGGGAGTTTTCCACCTAACATTGGTGTGCAACATTTGTAAGAATTTGGGGCATGTTGTTCGATTTTGTCCACAAGTCAGGGCCCAGAGCACGGGAGGCTCCAATCAAGACATGAGAGGAAGATGCTATACATGCGGAATGCCGGGACATCAAGCTAAAGACTGTCCAATAAAGATGCAACAAGGAATGAGTTCAATGGCTACAACTGGGGCAAGGTCCGGAACCAACATGGATAAGGGAAAAGGGATCGAGACAAGGCAAGAGAGGTTTTATCAGTTGGCACCGGGGGACATTTCAGCTATCGACTCCGTCGTATTAGGTATATTACCGATTTATTCACATCCTGCTCATGTATTAATAGATTCGGGGTCGACACATTCTTTTGTTTCACGTGAATTTGTTAAACATTTAACTAGCATATCCAAACCCTTAGGATATGGACTTTCAGTATCTTTACCTTTAAGTAAGCCTATGACGACACCATCAATATTCAAGGTAGTGATATTTGGATAGATGATAGAGAGTTGACTGTTGACTTGATACTGTTGATTGTTAACTATTTTGATGTAATTTTGGGTATGGATTGGTTATCCATGAATCAAGCCTCTATTGATTGTGAACGAAAAAGGGCTATTTTTTTTACCACCGGGACAGGGAGAGTTTATCTTTCAAGGAATTAGTGTTGTAGCTCCACCATTTTTAATATCAGCAATTTGGGCGGGTAAATTGTTGAAACAAGGTTGTCAAGGATTCTTATGTTCTATAATTGATACACGTGTTACGGGCACTAAGGTAGAAGACAAACCTGCAGTACAGGAGTTTTTGGATGTATTTCCTGAGGACTTGTCAGATGAGTTAATTGAATGAGAAATTGATTCACTATTGAAGTAGCTTCGGGATATTAGCCTGTATCAAAGACACTGTATAGAATGGCACCAGTAGAGCTCAAGGAGTTAAAGATCCAACTGTAGAAGTTATTGGATAAGGGGTTTATTAGACTTAGTGTATCACCGTGGGGTGCATCGGTCTTATTTGTCAAGAAGAAAGATGGAACCATGAGGATGTGTATTGATTACTGCGAACTAAACAAGCTAACTATTAAGAATAAGTATTTGTTGCCCAGAATTGATGATTTATTCGACCAACTTCAAGGAGCTTAGGTATTTTCTAAAATTGACTTGCGATCGGGTTACCATCAGTTGAAGGTTAAAGATGAAGATCTAGAGAAAACAGCATTTAGGACCCGCTATGGTCACTACGAGTTTTTAGTTATGCCATTGGGGTTACTAAGGCGTCGGCGACATTCATGGATTTGATGAACCAAGTGTTCAAAGACTACCTAGATGAGTTCATGATTATCTTCATAGATGATATTTTGATATATTCCAAGAGTGTAGAAGACCATGAAAGACATCTCTGATTGATTCTGCAGCAATTATGAGAGAAGAAACTATCTGGAAAGTTGAAAAATTGTGAGTTTTGGTTGACTGAGATTGCATTTCTGGGGTACGTAATATCAAAGGAAGGTGTATGATAGATCTATAGAAAGTTGAAGCTGTAGCTAATTGGAATCTGCCTACAAATGTGTCAGAAGTACGAAGTTTCTTGGGATTAGCTGGTTACTATCAAAGGTTTGTGAAAATTTCTGGAGAATTGCAACACCTATGACTCGGTTAATGAGGAAAGATGTACCATTGTTGGAGTTCGGAGTGTGAGGAGAGCTTTATAGAGTTAAAGACTCGACTGATGTCAGCGCCGATCTTGACTATTCCATCGGGGACTAAGGGATTTAATATATACAGTGATGCTTTGCATTGAGGATTAGGATATGTCTTAATGCAAAATGACAAAGTAATTGCCTATGCTTCACGACAGTTGAGACCATATAAGATCAACTACCCAACACACGACTTGGAATTAGCGGTTGTAATATTTGCTTTGAAGATTTGGCGACATTACATATACGGGAAAAAGTGTAAAATTTATACCGATCATAAAAGTTTGAAGTACCTTTTCACTCAAAGAGATTTGAATATGAGGCAGAGACATTGGTTGGAATTGATGAAAGACTACAATGTGACTATCCATTATCATCCGGGAAAGGCCAATGTGGTGGCCGATGCACTAAGTCATAAATCAACAAGTAATTGATCTATGCCTTGACTACTCAAGAGAAACTAATATGGGAAATGGAGAATCTGAAACTAGAAATGATTCTAGAGACCAAGGGTGCTTTAATGTCGGTAATCATTGCACAACCATCTTTAGTTGATGAAATTCGTGATAAAGACCCAGCTCTAAAGAAAATCTATGATGATATACCTGAGGGTAGGCAACCAGAATTCACCTTTGAGAATGGTGTATTGACGTTCAAGAATCAGGTTTGTATACCCAATGTAGATCGGATCAAAGAAATAGTTCTAGAAGAGATACATAACACCAAGTATTCGATTCATCCGGGAAGCACGAAAATGTACCCCGATCTACGAGAAGTGTATTGGTGGTCGAGAATGAAACGGGAAGTAACAGAACATGTAGCTAAATGTATGGTATGTCAACAAGTAAATGTAGAGCATTAGAGACCAGTGGGACAGTTAATGCCATTACCTATACCGGAATGGAAATGGGAAAAAATTATAATGGATTTTGTATCGGGTTTGCCGAGATCTAGAAAGTCGAATAACACCGTTTGGGTAATTGTTGATCGATTGACCGAGTCATCACACTTCTTGCCAATCAAAACCAATGATCCAATAAAACTAGCAGAGTTATATGTTCAAGAGATAGTAAGATTGCACGGAGCTCCAATATTAAGTGTTTTTGATAGAGATAGCAAGTTCACATCGCGAATTTGGCAAGGAGTACAGCAGGCTAGGGGTACTAAACTGAGTTTTAGTATGGCATTTCATCCTCAGACCGACGGCCAGTTAGAGCGAGTAATTCAGATATTGGAGGATATGCTATGATTGTGTGTGCTGGACTTCAACGGTAAGTGGGAAGAACACTTACCTCTAGCAGAATTTGCTTACAATAACAATTTTCAATCTAGTATTGGAATGACACCTTTTGAGGCTTTATACGGGCATAAATGTCATTCACCAGTTTGCTGGACTAAGGTAGGGGAAAGGAAATTGATAGGACGATAAATCGTTCAACAAACTACAAAAAAAAGATCAAGGTGATACAACAACGGCTACAAACAGCTCTAAGTCGTTATAAGAGTTATGCAAACTTAAAGAGAAAATTCATAGAGTTTGAAGTAGGAAACTATGTATTCCTGAAAACGTCACCCACAAAGGGAGTTGTATGATTTGGAAAGCGAGGAAAATTGAATACGAGATATGTCGGACCATTTGAGGTTATTAGGAGAGTTGGACCGGTGGCTTATCAATTAGTTTTGCCGCTAGAACTAGCAAATGTGCATAATGTTTTTCATGTATCGATGCTACGAAGATGTGTATCAAATTCGAGTCAAGTGATTGAACAAGAGCCGTTGGAAATCAGGGAAGACTTGACATATATTGAATATCCAGTCAATATTCTTGACAGAAAAGAGTAAGTATTAAGGACAAAGACAATCCTGTTAGTCATGGTATTGTGGCGGAACCACTCAGTCGAGGAAGCTATATGGGAAACAGAGAAGGAATGAGAGAACTAATAGGATTATGCCTTCAAACCGCTACTTTATGTACATACATTAGCATTTTAATATATGGATATCAGCTTTACATTTTGTTATGTATGTCCTTTATGAGATGATTGTTTATCCTTAAGCATCATTATAGGTAATTCATGTATGTATGAGATACATACAAGTGAGATACGAATTATTATTCATTGATACTTAGAACTTGTCACAATGAATGATGAGACTAGATACCTCATCAGGTTTACACTGTAGCATGATTAACTACCATTGGATGGAGTGATGAATCTCATTCACTAGAGTATGTCTCTTAGTTAATATGCTAGTGCTAATAGTGCATTGACAGACCTGAGCTTTCCTATTGACATTTAAGACTGTCAACAGTCGATAGGAACTCATAACTTGTGTAAGATACATGTTCTTATTCTTGAGACGATTGTGAACACAGACTATGCATATGGCTGCTTTGACTTACCAATCAGTGAGGTCTATAAAAGATCAATACCTGAGTATCTTGGGTATGTCATAGGGTTGTGAACATATATTGTCAAGATAGAATCTATCCTCCGAAAAAGAGTAAGCATTCCTTTGAGAATGTCACCAAGTTGATTACTGAGAACTGTAGTCTTGTTGATAAGAGTTGTCAACATGCTTGGTAATCGTAAGAGGTGAATGGGGCTTAAGGAATACAAGAAGTAATCATGATTCAGGTTGACAGTAACAGTTTATCCGACTACCTGAATCTGATTACGAGTGCTAACGGTAGAGGGACATTAGTACACCATACAAGTCTAGTTATCACTTCAGATATGTTCTTTTGCGTTGGAGTGCAATTATCGTTTTATAGTGAAGTAAACATTAACTGACCAGTTGGTTAATTTGTTGATCAAAGAGTTTGGTCATGGGAATTAACAACTGGTCTGAGCCAATACTTAAGAATCTAGAAGGTCCCACTCTTAGCTTTGCTAGGATACTTGGAAAGGCACAAGAGGATCTTGTCAAGACATGTTCGATCGATCAAAAGGGTTTTGATCGATTGAAGTCAAGACAAGTTCGATCGATTGAAAGAGCTTCAAACGATTAAAGGTTTGATCGATCGAAGCCACTTCAATCGATCGAAGGCTTAAAGTCGGTTTGGAAATCTATAAATAGAGCAGCTGCATACATAATATTTCAGTCATCATTTTTCTATACCAGAGCTACAAAAACTCTTTAGGGTTATCCAAGCCTTCTCTATTCTCACTATTAGAGTTCCCACCAACCCCTAGTCTTTCCGGCGAGCATTCGTATGAGTCATAAGGGTAAAGACAACCTAGAGGTAACTACTGGAAGTTGAAGAATTCAGAATTGGGTTCAAGACACAAAGGTATAACTCTTGTCCCCTCTTGCACGCATCTATAGCAATGATAAGTAGTAGATCCAAGCATATCAATAAAAGTTTTTAACTTTGTTTTCCGCTGCGCATATAATTAAGTTTTTGAAACCTAATTTTCCCAATAATTGGTATCAGAGCTAGACTAATTTGGATTTATAGATGCTTTTTGGAACACTATTTGATTTGCAAGTTAGTTTTTAGTACTATTTTTGAAACTGCATCATCACAAATCTGTTTCTGCAGCAGTTTCGCAGTAGAAAACAAATTTGTAATAGCATTGGATGAATGACAGTTTCGATCGATCGAACTTGTTTCGATCGATCGAAACTGTCTGTGTTCGATCGATTGAAAGAGTTTCGATCGATCAAACCAATGTAGGCTTTAAGCGATCGAACTTTCTTCGATCGATCGAACACGGTTTTTTGTCCAGATATCTTTTCACAGTTTTAAAAGTGTTAAAATTTATCTACTTACTATTCTAAAAAAATTTATATCAGTTTGTGAAATTTTGGGTCCAATCAATTGAACTTATTTCATTCGATCGAGAGTTCGATTGATTGAAGCTTCTTCAATCGATCGAAGTGAGACAAAGAACCAGAGATTATGTTTTATAGTTCTAATTACTTCCATAAAGTGTTTATGGTGTATGCAAATAAATTAGTAATTCTAATGGTTATATATTTCGCAAAGTTATGTGTACAACTACCCCTTTTGCAGCAAAGTTAGTCCACTATCTCCCATGGCACCAAGTTCTGTTTTAAATTTTGTATTTAATAATTGAGATTGATGTATGTTGTGGTTTGGTTTTAAGGCATGTATAAAGGGCGCTACGACTTCAATCTTGCGAATAGGAAAGTTGCACTGGTTTCTCTAGTCTTTTTATTTTATTATTATTTTCTATTTTCAGATAAATTGTAAGTTTCAAAAGATGCATAGGACCAATGTAATAGAATTAGAAGTCCATGAAAATGGAAGAGCAAGCCAAAGTTCATGAAGATGGAGCCGGAGGCGTACAAACCAAGAAGGAGGTTCTATAAAGATAGAGCCATGGGAGATAGAGGCATCATTTGGATGCTTTTATTTCAATTTCAATTTTTTGTTTTATGTGCTTAGTTGTGATTGGCATATTACATATTATTACTACTTGCATGCACGTAAAACAAGTTTTTCTAAAATAAAATTCAAAAACCGTTTTAACTCATTAGTAGACATTGGATGTCTATGGGCGATGAATAGATACAATTTTTCCAAAAGCAAATCTTAATTTTTAAATCTAGTGGGAGATGGTCTTATTAATAACATCCACAATCTTCCATTAACGGTTCACTGTAGGATGAGTAGTGCATTCTGTGTCACCTCGCCAAGAGTGATCATTCCATACGGAGGATACACTACTCATTAGTTACTAGATGTGAACTTCTTACAGATATGATCAATCAGACGTGTTAGAGGGTGACCACCACACGGAGGCACTACTTGAGGCGGTTGTGATTGGATCCTAGTTAATGGTACACACTAGCTAATCTATGGATAAGGGATCCCGCACGGGGCATTATTCAGAAACTTAGAGATCAAAAGGGTTTAGGAGTCATAACTTGTTTTGCAAAAGTTGCATGGCGGACAAGTCATAATTAATCGAAAGATTGAACATTGACCACCACACGGAGGCTCTATTCTTTCGTTTTGATATTCTGGTGTGGATACTCGTAGGCTAACCACATTTTTTCTAAAACTTTTTCAAATTTCAAAATACGAATACGAGTCGCCACTTAATTTTTAAGAAAAATTAAGAAACCGTTTTAAAAGTAAACTGATCTTTTGTAAACCAGAGATTTCTAGGTCTGGGGATTATGAAATGAGAGGGGAATGAGCCCGACAGACTAAAACACCCCCTCTCATCCTATCTCGTGATAGACCTCTACTCAACATCCTTTTTAATCGAATTATTAATCTAAGCATACCCTCAACTAATACATATATATATATATACTAGCTAGTACTCTTAACACCCTTAGATATATTGTGTATTAATCTTGACATTAGAGGTCTTTGGAGAGGTATAATTACTCATTCTGTTCTAAAATAAGTGCCAACGTTTCATTTTTTTGGATATTTTTAAAATAAGTGTCACGTTTCCTTTTTTTTTTTTGATATTTCAAAATAAGGTCCACTTGTAAAAATCAACATAAGATGTTAAAACAGTTAAATAAGAAATTGTAAATGTAACTATTTAATCTAAAACTCTTCTTACGGAAGAAGTTTATAATTTTGACTATCTTATAAATGAGTACTAAAGGTACCTAATAAAGCGCCACTAAAAATATATGACACAAGTAGGATATTTCCTCTAAAATAGGGCATGAATGTGTTTGTAGGCCTTAATTGATATTCAAATACAATCTATAAATCCTGAATTTGAGGGAAGCAGTTGACCAAAATGTAAATATTAGTGACCAATTAATAATAGCTACTAAAATAGCCACTTAAATTGACAATTTAAATATACCAGAGCTTAAATTTGAGAGAAGAAGTTGACCAAAATGTGAAATTAGTGACCAATTCCTAAATAGGCACTAAAATAGTCACTTTTTAAAACTTGTTTAAAGTGAATAATAAATATCCCAAAACTTGCTGACCTAAATGCAATTACACATATTACAATATATGAATCTTAAATTTGAGAGAAGAAGTTGAGCAAATTGTAAATATTAGTGACCAATTCCTAAATAACCACTAAAATAACCACTTTTTTGACTTTTTATGAAGTGAATAATAAATATCCCAAAAATTATTGACCCAAATGTAATTAGACACAAATTGTTGATTGAAACCTCGTTTGAGAGAAGAAGTTGACCTATGAAGTGAATAATAAATATCCCAAAAATTATTGACCCAAATGAAATTAGACACAAATTGTTGATTGAAACCTCATTTGAGAGAAGAAGTTGACCAAGTTGTAAATATTAGTGACCAATTCCTAAATAGCCACCAAAATAGTCACTTTTGTTGACTTTTTTTGAAGTCAATAATAAATATCTCAAAAATTGTTGATCCAAATGTAATTAGACACAAGATTGTTGATTAAAATCTCATTATTATATTAAATAAAATTTCAAGAGCTGTCTTGAATGTAATTATTTGTCCAAAATGACATATTTACCCTCAGACAAATCAATATATCCTTACGATGTATAGATAGTTATATGAGTAATTAGGGTGTAGTGAAGGACAAAAGAGAAAGTTCATATTTTTTGACTTCCTTGTTTCTTCGTTCTTATAGTGTATAGTAGATATATATATATATATATATACTAGCTAGTACTCTTAACACGCTTCCATAAACAGAGTTACAGAGTTCTGTTCAAATGCAATTCAGAAAGGACACTGGACAATCCCCTCCAACAACTTGTCCATCTCAGTTGTTTGAGTTATGTTATAGCTGCCTCCTGAAAAATAGATTTGCCTTTTGAACAAACTATCATGATTTCAAGAATGGAAGATGATGTTGGTGCGTGTGGCTTGTTGTGATTGGTTGAGTTCTTCACAAGTTAGTTAGTTAGTTGGGGAGATTTGTTACCTCTGTCTAGTTGAAGTCTATATAAATCAATTGTAATTGCAAAATGGTTTTTGTGTAATTCTCTTCTCTGATTCTATTTTTGCTCATCTCATCTCTCTGTAATTCATCCTTCCCTAAATTCTCCTTCATTTCACTGTAATCACATTGTACCATTACTATATCATAAAATGCAACTTTCTCCAGTTTGCTAAATCTGTGTTTTCAACACAAGATAGGAACTAGTTTCTTACAGTGGGTTTCAATTTAAGGAAATTTGGCTGAAAATTCCATAAAGGTCAAGATAGAGATCAAAGCATGAATTTAGACTTGGATTCCATGTTGGAGTGTGTTTATATAAGCTATATAAGCCAAGAAAGGCATAGAAGGAAAGAATATTCTCAACTCAAATGTCCAATAAGCAACAACCATTAGGAGTTAATTTCTTGAACAATCTGACATGGCATGGCCAAAGACAGAATTCTGCATTAGGAGTTAATTTCTTGAACAAAAGCTTAAGAAATTGTTCTTAAGGAGCATCAGATGATACTGATTACAAAAGGAAGTCCAATCTGTACTAGGAAGGTACAAAGGAGCATGCTATGTTTTCTTGATCACTGAAGAAATGAAGATTTCACGTAATCTTTAGAAAACAACGGTGTCGGTAATGGAAATTGTGGGTATGAATTTGGCAAATAATGGTCAAAGCTCTAATGAAAGATGGATGATGATCATCATCAAAGGGATTTTCATCTTGGCTAATTGGAAAAACTAAGCACAATGAAGAACCTCTCTATAGGGATCAACCAAAAAATCTCCAATGGTGATCCGGGGTGGGACAAAGTTAAGATGTGTTTCTCTATTCCCCCATTTCATCCTTGAGGACAATGATGAAATCTTGGGGATGGTATTTGAAGTGAAGTAGAAGGTGGGGGAAGAGAAGAGAGAGAGAGAGAGAGAGAGAGAGAGACAAAAGAGGACATAATACCAAATATAATTCATTTAGATATATCCCCAAAACAAACCCTAAAGCTTTATGAATACCTCAAATAAAGAAACTAAATGAAGAAACCAGTTTTTAAGGGTCTGTTTGATAACCATTTCGTTTTGGTTTTTTTTGTTTTTGTTTTCATTTTTTTGAAAATGGCAATAAAAAAAACGTTTGGTAAACTTAATTTTGTTTTTTTTTTTTTCAAAATCAATTTCAAAAAAGGGACCAAAAATGAAAACAAAAATTAGTAGCTTCCAAAAAAAGCAAAATTGATTTTGGTATTCAAGATTACTATTTTGCCCTTACCAATTTTAAAAGCCATAACTATTTAACATTAAACCAAAATTAAACGTGGTCAGACTCATACTTTTTTTTTGTTGGGACCAAAAAAAAATATAATCGCAAAATGACCAAATTGCCCTTAAATATTACATTTAATAAATTAAAAAAATCAAGTCTTCAAAATAACACATGGTGACATACTCAAAAGTTATTCAAGATTTTGGATTTAATGGCGGGGTCCATTTGGTCTGAATCTAATTGTAAAATGACTATTTTGCCCTTTGTACTTCAAAATGTCATAACTAGTTAAGACTAAACTAGAATTGAACATCGTCAGAGCCTATGAACTCATTCTAATATTAAGACCATTTGGAGAGCTAAAAAGCATATATATATTGTAAAATGACCAAATTGCCCTTGGAGCTTACATATAAGAAGTTAACATTGTTAAAATCTTCAATTAATACGGAATGACCTACCCCTGAGTTTTTCAACGTTCTGGATCCAATGGTAGGGTCCATTTGGCCTGAATATATTTGTAAAATGACTATTTCGCCCTTAAAATTTCAAAATGCCATAGCTTGTTAAGACTAAGCTAGAATTGAACGCCGTCAAAGCCTGTGAGCTCATATTTAAGATAAAGAATATTTGGGACCTAAAAAGTACATATATGGTAAAATGACCAAATTGCCCTTGGGATTTACATATACGAAGTTAACATTGTTAAAGTCTTCAAATAATACAGAGTGGCCTACCCTGAGATTTTTCGACGTTCTGGATCCAATGGTATGGTTCATTTGGCCTGAATATATTTGTAAAATGACTATTTCGCCCTTAAAATTTAAAATGCCATAACTTGATAAAATAAAATTAGAATTTAATGTCGTCAAAGCCTGTGAACTCATATTATTATGAAGAACATTTTGAAATCTAAAAAGTATATAGATCGTAAAATGACCAAATTACCCTTGGGGCTTACATATAAGAAGTTAAAATTGTTAAAGTCGTCAAATAATACGGAATGGCCTACCCCGAGGTTTTTTGACATTCTGGATCCAATGGTAAGGTTCATTTGGTCTGAATATATTTGTAAAATGACTATTTTTCCCTTCAAACTTTAAAATGCTATAACTTGTTAAGACTAAACTATAATTAAACACCGTCAAAGCTTGTGAGCTCATATTTAAGATGAAGAACATTTGTGACCTAAAAAGTATATAGATTGTAAAATGACCAAATTGCCCTTGGGGCTTAAATCTAAGAAGTTAATATTGTTAAAGTCTTCAAATAATATAGAGTGACCTAGCTCGAGATTTTTCTACGTTTTGAATCTATTAGCGGGGTATGTTTGTAAAATGACTAATTTGCCCTTATAAATTTAAAAATCCACAACTTGTTAAGATTTAACCAGAATTAATCATTTTATGATCTACATACTTTTTAGGCATTTTGATTTAATCTTAACAAGTTATGGCATTTTGAATTTTTAAGAGTAAAATAATCATTTTGCCCTTTATGTATTCAGGCCGAATAGACCCCTCCATTGGATTTAGAATGTCGAATAACCTTAGTGTAACTGTGTAAGTCACCCCACATAATTTTAATACTTTAACAATGTTAACTTATTGCAATTAATCCCCAAAGCTAATTTGGTCATTTTACCATATATATACATGCTTGTACGTTTCCAAATGTTCATCTTAATATGAGCTCACAAGCTCTGACGACGTTCAATTCTAGTTTAGTATCAATACGTTATGGTATTTTGAAATTTGAAGGGCAAAATAGTAATTTTACAAATATATTCAGGCCAAATGGACCCAATCATTGGATCCAGAACTTTAAAAAACCTAAGGTTAGGTCACTCCGTATTATTTGACGACTTTAACAATGTTAACTTCTTATATGTAAGCCACAAGGGCAATTTGGTCATTTTACCATATATGTACTTTTTAGGTTCCAAAATGTTCTTCATAATAATATGAGTTCATAGGTTTTGACAACGTTAAATTCTTATTTTATTTTAACAAGTTATGGCATTTTAAAGTTTTAAGGGCAAAATAGTCATTTTAAAAATATATTCAGGCTAAGTGGACCCTACCATTGGATCCAGAACGCCAAAAAACCTCAGAGTAGGTCACTCTGTATTATTTGAAGACTTTAATAATGTTAACTTCGTATATGTATATCCCAAGGGCAATTTGGTCATTTTACTATATATGTACTTTTTAGGTCCCAAATGTTCTTATCTTAAATATGAGCTCACATGCTCTGACGACGTTCAATTTTAGTTTACTCTTAACAAGTTATGGCATTTTGAAATTTGAAGGGCAAAATAGTCATTTTACAAATATATTCAGGTCAAATGGACCCTACCATTGGATCTAGAACGTCGAAAAACATTGGGGTAGGTCAATCTGTATTATTTGAAGATTTTAACAATGTTAACTTCTTATATGTAAGCCCCAAGGGCAATTTGGTCATTTTATAACGTATTTTTATTTTTACGTTCTAAAATGGTTTTTATAATAATATGAGCTTATAGACTTTGACGACATTAAATTCTAATTTTTTTTTACCAAGTCATGTCATTTTGAAGTTTTAAGGGCAAAATAGTCATTTTACTAAGTAGTTATAAAATTTTAACACAAAAATATAGTTTACCAAACACATTTTTTTTTTTTTTTTTGTTCTCTCTTTTTAAAAAACAAAACAAAGTTACCAAACGCATTTTTTATTTTTATTTTTTTAAAATGAACACAAAAATTTATAACACAAAAACTAAAAAATGAAAACAAAAAAATGAAATGGTTATCAAACGGGGCCTAAGTAAACCAAATATTATGGTACAAATTATTCGTAATGTAACTCTGGCTAAATTAAATCCCAATCAAATCAAGTCTTCAATGCACTCCCTGATCCCCAGCTTTGAATGTCTCAGTGACAGAAAATGGGCATGGACAAGGGGGCACATTGACTTGAAGAACACCTTCAAGCATCTGGGTGACCCTCCTCATGGTTGGTCTAAGAGATGGATCTTCTTGAATGCACCAAATTCCAATCATTACAAACCTCTCTAGTGTATTCCCATCATTTAGGGCCTCCTTTTCATTATCCACAAACACATCCAATCTTCCTTCCTGAAAGCAGTCATACACCCAATCTGTCAGAATCTGGCTCTCCAAATCCACCTCCACGCTTCTTCTACAAGAGATGATCTCTAATAGCAACACCCCAAAGCTATACACATCGACCATCACAGTGATCGGCGTGTTCCTGAACCATTCAGGTGCAACATAACCTTTTGTCCCCCTAATGGCCAGTATTGGTTCGACTTTGATTGAGAATCAAAAGTTTTGCCAGTCCGAAGTCTGAAATGCGAGCATTGTTATAATCGTCCAGAAGTATGTTCTGAGGCTTTATATCACAATGGATAATCTGCTTGCTGCATTCTTCATGTAGGTAAAGAAGCCCTCTTGCAATCCCAAAGGCAACTTGAGTCCTCTCTTTCCAACTGGGTTTTATGTCTCCAAAGAGGAAGTTTGCCAAAGTGCCATTGCTAAGGAATTCATACACTAACATACGGTGTTGTCCCTCATCGCAAAATCCAATCAACCGAACCAGATTCTTGTGATGGGTCTGGCCAATCACATTTACTTCAGCTTTGAATTCCTTTTCTCTCTCTGATGCCATCCTATCAAGCTTCTTCACCGCTACAAGATTTGTAGAGCCAGTGTCTATAGCCCCTTTATAAACAATGCCAAAGGCTCCCCTTCCAAACCTCTTCTTTAAACCCATTTGTAGCTTCAGTAAGCTCTTTATATGTGAAACACCGCAAATTTGTTTCCACCATATTATGATTGGCTTGTTGAATTTTTATGACTTTCTTGTGGTAAATGAGGAAAAGACCCAAACATAATCCGCCAACAAGCACAATGTTGACGAGCAAAGAGCTACCCAAGAGCACCGATCTCGCGAGGACCAAAGTCCTTTGATCTGCATTTTTCTTGTTGGTATTATTTGGAACAGGACGACCCGAGCCTGGTGGAGGGCTACTTTTCAAGAATTTTATGAAGGTTTGCCCACCCACAATACTGTCCCTTATTCCATTGGAAAGAGGAAGCCTTTTCTTCCAACAGGTGTCGCCTCCAAGAATGGCAACAGCACAGAAACAATCGTTCAAGCAAGACTTTTTACAGTCTTCCGCGTTTAAATTAATCATTTGCTCATAATCTGATAATGGCCAGTTAGTATTTCTTAGCTCCACAAAACCGTACAGATCTTCGGGGCGATTGATCGAGTCTCCTCCTCCTGTATCACAGCTCGTAAAATTTGGCTTGCAACTTCCACGCTTGTCACTTGGATCGAGTAGTGAAAAGCTCGGTGGGCATTCACATACTGCCCTTTATTCTCATCAAGACTACAAACATTGTTATACCCGCAAGCCCCGCTACCTTTATCGTGGCGAATATCATTACATATATTACCAGGTAGCGTCAAAACAGAAGTCCAGTTTTGATTGGCATTTGAATTTTTGGGATAGTAATACTGAGAAAAAACTCCATCAAAATTGAGAGTTGCTCTGTAATAATAGTCTCTAGGCGGAGGTATGGTTAGTGGGGTAAGATTGAATCTCTGGTCATTTCTTCTCAATACATAGATGAGGCCAGTCTCAGCAAAGATTAGCCGGTAACCAGAATTTGAAGTATTAGAAGCATCACCAGTACCACTGTTATAATAAGCATAATAAGGGAAATTGGTGACCACCTCGCGGGTATTAAGCATGAGAGTCCCGTCTTCTACAAGGCGAAGTTGGAACCTTCCACGCAAAAAGTTGGTCTCCGACTGCCGGGAAAAGAGTACCCCGTTGATCTCCATTATCTGTGTAGGCAACAAAGTATCAGTTGGATTACTAAAGCTCTCCCATATCTTGACAGAATCGCTTCGAACAATCACAAAGTTGCCCGTGTCATTCAAAAGGCCATAGGCCACATCAACATTAGGAGCAGTGTCTGGTTGTTTTGAGGATCAGTAAGCACAAGCCCGCGGTTGGCGGCTAGCTCCACTTTGGAGTCTCTTGGCACAGGCCTTCCCTCATTGGCATACCATACAATGGTTTTGTCAGCTAGCTTGTAAAACCAAATGGAGAGCAAGAACAGATCATCATTATTATTTGGTTTCTGAAACCCGAACGCAAAATCTTGGGAAGGTGAAAGCCATGGGATGGTGCTGTCAGTTGCCGTGAGAGTCGCGCCCACGGATATATTGCCACTAGTTTGAGCAATAGATGAATATGAAAAGATCGATAGTTCTAATAAGAACAAGGGTAGAAGATTATGCAGATAATAAGCCATTGTCTGAAGACTCTTATCACCTCGAGTACCAGAAGATGTATATTTAAACTAAGAACTGAAAATATCTTTCTTTAAATCATAGATAGAGGAAGACTTGTAAGTCAACTCATCCATTTCGAAGAAATTTCTACTTCTTCTTTCTCCATGGAGCCCCCGCGGAATACTTTTTCTACCCCCAACAACAAGACATAAAGAAACATCCTTTCCTGTGGAGAATTCTATGATACAACCAAAGTTGTTTGTTTGGTTGTATATACAATCAAAATTTTTCATAAGAAAAGAATGTACCTATGGGAGAATTCTTACATACAACCAACTATACTGCATTTGTTCAAGCCACCAATAGGAAAATTTCAGGTTACTGCATTTGTTCCATGATACAAAATGTTAGCTTTGTTCCTCGATAAGAAATGCTTTGTACCCTTATACGAAATGTTTGTTCATTGATTTGGGGGTTTTGACCCAAAACCACTTGGGTTTAAAAAAGATGGACGACTAACATTTCGTTTGGATTGCATCTAAGGATTATGGTTGTTTGGTTGTATCATTCAACCAAACCGCTTGGTTGTATGGTAGTACGTATGATAGAAAACACTATACCCCGTACGTAGTAAGAATCGTTTGTGCCCATAGTGGTTTTTGGTTTTGTACGTAATATGACAATACAAGAAAGTTTTTACCCCACATAGGATGACTTAAATACAAAATATACCCCTGAAGGTTGGCCCATGTCTCATTTTAGTCCATGCATTTTCACTTGCATTAATTTGGTCCACGAAGTTTTAGTATAAGCAATGTTGTCCATGTCTCATTTTACCAGATTGATGCAGCTGAAAAGACACGGGACTAAAATGAGACATGGACCAACTTTCAAGGGTACAATTTGTAATTGAGCCACGAAGTATCATAGAATTCCACTTTCCTAGCTTAATTGTACGTAGAAATTAATATCCCAACTTCTGACTGGTCGCTTGGGTTGCTTTGAACAGTCTTCTCCCTTTGCCTTTGTAGATACTATTTTATATTATATGGTCCTGGGCCAAACACGTGGTGATCGTCACAAATATAAAGAACTATCACATTGAGAAATGAATCTGATTAAGGAGACCATACTCACACGTTAATTTCTTATTGGTCAGGAAGACCATACTCACACATTACAACTTTGTTTGGTTCATGAATTTCGTGAGGGGAGAGAGGGGAAAGGAAAACAAGATGTTCCCTGGGAAAGGAAAACATCTATTTCTTTTATGAAATCCATGAACCAAATGAAGGAATGAGAGATTACTTATTAAGGGATTTTGTTGAAATGCATTTTATTTTGTAGAAAATTCTAAGAAAGGGTGTTAGGGTTTGAAATTACATATAAAGAAAGCTTTTGCACCCTTTTTTTGTAAAAGAAAAAACAAATATTGGTTGCATTTCAGTATTTTGGAACTCTTAAAATATATATATTTTTTTCTATATAAAAGGAGACTTCTCTATTTTATTGATTAATAATGCTGTGAGAGTAAGTGATTTTTGAAACGGCTTCTTTTTTTCAATTATCTGCGATCCTTCTCAGATTTTTCAATTTTGAAGAAACTCTAAAAGTTGGTTACGAAATGGACACATAATCTCAAATATTCTAAAGTTAATGGTTATCAATCGGACTCAGCTAATTTAGCCTTTTCAATAATCTCAAGTATGTATTACCAGACGACATGCTCAACCTTTTGAATGATTTCAACAAGTTGAAAGACAACAAAAAATGCTGTAAAATAAGTGGGGCAGGGAAATGCATTTACAAAGGTTGCTTTATTTTGGATTTTGACAATCAAAATGGAATGAAATATCACATACAAGGGGGATCAAAATAGTTGAATTGTTGTCTATGAATGGTTTGAATTTGTATGGTCACATATTCTTTTCAAATGGATCCATTCAATTACATGGAAAAAAGCGAAATTTTTGAGAAATTTCTGAGCTTTGGATGCTATTTAAATCATGTGGAAGTTGGGGTAAGGATGAAGATTGAGACCATTTGGTTTTAGCAAATTATTCCAAACTCCATCCAGAATGTGACCATGGTGAAAATCTCCACTTTCAATGGTAATTTGAATGGTCGTCTCAATGACATGAATGTTATTGGCACTGCGTTATTTCCTCTTAGGGAGTGCATTGAAAGCATGGTATCACAAATTCACAATAAAATTATTCAGACTTAGCTGTGCAATCAGACTGTGGAGTGATGGCAATGGCTGAACAAGTTTCTAGTTTGATACAAAGCATAAAATGTTTAAGCCACCAATAACGCAGTCCAGAGAGTAATTGCAAGTCTGTGGTAGAAAGTGACATGGAATGGAAGGAAGAAGAAGAAAAAAAATTTAGAATTGGTCACAGACGTTGGAACCAATCTAAGAGGTCTGGTCTACACGGATTAAGTTTTCACCTAAGAGCTTGGTAGGACCTCACAGAAGAAGGGAGGATTTTATGATATGACCAGATGGCCTTGGTCGTATCCTCCTCCTAGCTTTTATTCTTTGTTTTCTTTGTTATTTTACTTTATTTATTTATTTATTTTTTAATTTTGATTTTAACCATTTGGATTTTGATATGGAGTGAAATCTCACATACAAGAGGGGTAAAAAATAGTTGAAGGGTTGTCTGTGGATGGTTTAATTGATGAGATTAAATTTCTTACGGTTTTTCCGCAATTCAACCATTTTGTAGCATCCAATAACACACATCCACTTACTAGAATCTTGCTGAAATTAAGGGAATTCTGTTTGATGAGATAAGGAGTTGTGTACTTGTGTATTTCATACGGATCATCCGCAATTTATCCATTTTGCAGCACCCAATACCACACATCTACCTGCTATATTCTTCCTGAAATTAAGGGAATTGTATTTGATGACATATGGAGTTATGTACTAGTATGAATAGAATTCGATCATATCAATTATGCGGGGACCAAATTAAATCATGGTTACCTATGTAGTATCATTAATAGAAAGAAAATGTTTTTGCTCACCCAAAAATTGGTTCACCAATGCTCCCCCAAGTATCTCATTGGCCAATGCAGTGGGATCCATGATTAAACAAATGATGTTTAATTTTGGATCTCACTGCATTGACCAATAGAATACTTGAGTGAGCATTAGTGAACCAATTTTTGGATAAGCAAAAATACTCTAATAAATTCATTCATTCCAACAGTTTCATATCCGTACTCTTATTACTATCCAAAAGATGTCGGTCTCAAGTTTACACATGTTAAACCATGGTTATCATTAACAAGATCAAACTTATAGAACTTTGTGTTGTGGTAGGAAACTAAATAGGCAGAGGATATTTATCTATGCCTAAAAGTCTAAAAAAAAAAATTTATGTAAAATCTCCCCTCAAGCATTGCCTGTAGGACATTGTGTGCTCCAAGAAACATCTTTATATACTGTAAGTTACTACTACTATGTTATCTCTCCAGCTATATACATACATATGTATAGGGGGTTGTTATCCTATGACATGAAGGTTGTAAGATAACATTGTACACCAATGTTTAGCAACCAACAAAAAAAAGTTTAGCGACCAAAAAAAAACTTTTAGCATACAAATCTTTTTAAAATATTTCGTCGCTAAAGATGAAAAAAAATTATCGCTTAAGGTGAAAATTTTCGTCGCTAAAAGGGCGTCGTGTTATAAGTTAGCATTCTCCATATATATATATGCATGATTAGGGGCAATTGTGGAAAGTAGGTGTAGATTTTTTTTGTCCCGTTAATAAGTTGAGTTCCCAAAAGTGGACTCAAAAAAAGGGACGGAGGGAGTATTACATAAGTAACCATGATTTAATTTGGGCCCCGCATAATTGATAAGATAGAATTCTATTTGTACTAGTACACAACTCCATATGTCATCAAATACAATTCCCTTAATTTCAGGAAGAATACAGTAGGTGGATGTGTGTTATTGTGTGCTGCAAAATAGATAAATTGCGGATGATCCGTATGAAATACACAAGAACACAACTCCTTATCTCATCAAACAGAATTCCCTTAATTTTTGCAAGATTCTAGTAGGTGGATGTGTGTTATTGGATGCTGCAAAATGGATGAATTACGGATGAACCGTAGGAAATTTAATCTCTTAATTGATTTTTAACCATTTGGATTTTTATTCTGTGAGTGTGGTATTATAGAGTGTCTTGGTTGAATTTTGGAGTGACAATAACAATTTCCTAAATTTTATCCGCAGAATAAAATTATTCAGACTTAGTTGTGCAATCAGACTATTGGGTGGTGGCAATGGCAATGGCTGAACAAATTTCTGATTTGATACAAAGAAGAAAATATTTGAGCCACCAATAATGCAGTCCAGGAAGTAAATGCAAGTCTTTTCGTAGAAACTGACATGGGATATATGGAAGGAAATAGAATTGGTCACAAGAGGTTGACAGCAATCTAAGAGGTCTGGTCCACCCGGAACAACTTTTCACCTAGACCTCATGGAAGAAGGGAAGATATATATTATGATAAGAGGTCATAGGATATCCTATGACTGAATCGGACGACTGAGAGGCAGCCAGGCTGTAAAGCCTGAGAATGGATAGGCGAATTTAATGCTAGCCCTTCACCGGTAATTGCATGTCATTCTTGCGAGTGGAAATAGGATGTTGTTCCTGTATAAGAATCACTTGCACGTACCTGTATTGTTCCGGCTCCAACCTTTCCTATCATCATCACAGAATCTGTACCTAGCGTAACAAATGTTGTACAGTACCTAATTACGTTGTTTGCATTAACCACTAAGTTGGTTGTAAGTTTTTTTCACGCAAAAATCTTGTGTCTCTTTGTGTTGATTTGCTTTCCGCATTACACAAGCACAAGTTTCATGTGTTTAGTATCTATTTAAAAAAAACAAAAAATTTGAATTTAAAATAGACCTATTCCCCCCGTGATCAGTATGGCACTTTTTCAATCCCAAGTTTTTTTTATATCAAAAGGATCAAGTTTTAAAAAGTCTCAACCAATCAAAAAATCCAAAATAATTAGTTACCAAACGAAAGTGATTATGAAATGTACAATTAGAGATGGAGACAACTGTGATTACACAAATTAAAAATTAGAATTGCCGAGAGGGTTGTAGCTCAATTGGCATAGCCTCTCTCTTTCCAGTGGGGAGGGAGAGGGTTCCAATCCCCATAAGGGATTCTAGTTGTTTGCCCTCCCCCCTCCCCCCCAGATATTCTTTAGTCAGAATAACTGGCCTTTGTTGGGGGCTAGTGTGGGGCTTTGGGGTTGGGTTGGGTTAGGTTAGGTTGGGGGGGGTTACTCAGTTCGGATCCCGGTAAGTACAAAAAAAAAAAAAAAAGAATTCTGTTCAAAATGATGAAAAGTTTAGAAAACACTCAAAAAATTTAGGAAAAAGTACACTATACCCATGTACATTGGCCCTTGTTCAATTCGCCCTTTACCATGGTCTTTGTGGTGCCTTTAATCCGCTCTCCTTTAGTTTAAACAGATGTTCTAACGGAATCCCTTTAGTCGATAGTATAGGGGGTTGTATCGTGACACAAATCAAAGTTCAATGGAATGAATTGAATAAGGTTCAAAGTACAAGGGGTAACGTGTACTTAACCCTTTTTTTTTTTTTTCATATAACACAATATTGTCTTTTGGTACTCTTTTCTTTTACCTATTTAAAACCTAAATATGTTTTTGTCGAAACACTTCCATCACTCATTCTCCCAATTTTCCCTTGCAATGACCTCTCAAGACTCTCATGTTCGATGTCATTCCATCTCTGTACTTGCGGAGTTGGGTCTAGTACGTGTTCCATCTCCCTATGTCCAACCGTCTCCATCTCTTTACGGGTTCAAGTCAACAACAATATTTGGCGTGTTGCATTTGTCATTGTGCTTCATAGCTAGCTAAGAGCATTACTAATACAAGGAGAAAAGAGTAAAGCATTTCACTGACCAGAAGCAAACCCCAACCACATGGCTTGAAGGCAAGAATGCACACTACAATATCTTGCATTGTCATGTGGGGGAGGGCTATAAGTGACCAGAATGGCAACATATGGAAGGAAGATTAATCCCTTGAACAGCCGCAACATCAGCTGAAAATTTGCACTAAATTTACGCTGTCCAACGGAAACAGTCCAAGGAAGAAAAAGAAAAAGATTAAAAATAGTCAAACTTAATTTGTAAGCAACATTAAGGTAATCTATATTGATATATATATATATATATGCTAGTTGGAGTCTCGTGCGTTGCTCGGGAAATTTAATTGTGTCGTTTCGTGTGGTTAAGTGGTTATTAAAAGTGTATAAGCTATTTTCTCTAAAGAAGTTGATAGTTCTGATATTGTAAATGAGTAATAAATGTACCTAATAAATCACCACTAAAAATATATGACACAAGTAAGGTATTTCTCCTAAAAAAGGACATGAATGTGTTTGTAAACCTTAATTGATATTCGAAGCAAAGATGTGAATCATAAAGATGCAACAGAATGCTAATCCAAATGTAATTATACATATTACAATCTATAAATCCTAAATTGGGGGAAGAAGTTGACCAAAATATAAATATTAGTGGCCAATTCATAAATAGCCACTAAAGCAGCCACTTTATTTGACATTTTTTGAAGTGAAGTATAAATATCTAAGAACTTGCTGACCCAAATGTAATTACACATATTACAATATGTGAATCCTAAATTTTAGACAAGAAGTTGATCAAAATGTAAATATTAGTGACCAATTCCTAAATAGCTACTAAAATAGTCACTTTTTGTTGACTTTTTTTAAGTGAATAATAAATATTCCAAAACTTACTGATCTAAATGCAATTACACATATTACAATATATGAATCCTAAATTTGTGAGAACAAGTTGACCAAATTATAAATATTAGTGATCAATTCCTAAATAGCCACTAAAGTAGCCACTTTTTTTTTTTTTTACTTTTTTTGAAGTCAATAATAAATATCCAAAAAATTATTGACCCAAATGTAATTAGGCATAAGATTGTTGATTGAAGTCTCATTTGAGAGAAGAAGTTGACCAAATTATAAATATTAGTGACCAGTTCCTAAATAGCCACTAAAATAGCCACTTTTTTTTTACCTTTTTTTGAAGTGATTAATAAATATCCCAAAAATTGTTGACCCAAATGTAATTAGACACAATATTGTTGATTGAAACCTTATTATTATATTAAATAAAATTTCAAAAGCTGACTTGAATGTATTTATTTGTCTAAAATGACCGGTTTACCCTCACACAAATCAATATATCCTTACGACGTGTAGATAGATGTATGAGTAATTATAGTGTAGTGAAGGGCAAAAGAGGAAGTTTATATTTTTTGACGTGCTAGCTTATTCGTTTATATAATATAGTAGATATATACATCACAAAAGCATGTTTAAATGGGTGTAAGATTGCTAACAATAAAATATCATTCAAAACCACATAATTCAAGTAGCAAGCTAAATGATGTTCAAGTAGGGAACTAGGAAACTTACCTGAGATCCAGCTGTGATATTGAAACGTGCAATGCATACAAAGATAGAAAATCCTAGAAGAGTATCTAATTCACATATACACATAAGGCAAATCTTAATTCTAAGATGTCACACATAGAGTCGAAAATCAGTAAAATCGAGAAATGAGTGAACTAGAGAGAGGTTGAGAAATCATACCTCAATAGCACTACAAAACAATGGGTTAGTCTGCATGCTTTGAACAAGATATAATATCGAATAACATTCCTAAACTTCTAGCTTAAATCTATCAAGCATAGAAAGAATTAACATAATCATGAATTCTTCTAACTAGTTGGAAACACAACATCTCTATAGATATACAAGTCTCAATTAGGAGCCAGTGTATTGTCCATACAGAGATGGTATAATCCCAACATGATCACAAGGAACTCACAACTAGGCTCAATTAAATGCAACTTAACCCAATGCAAAATAAGTCCTAATCACAAGTATCAACATACATGGATAAATGCATGAACATGAGCAAGAGTAAGCTATGAACTATTCACTAATATGGATCACTTAGCCTCTGGATTTAATTTTAATTATCATTATTTAAAACATGGTTTGATTCCTAAGGCATTAGGAGACCATTTAGATTAAGGTTGACAAGATTTATCAAAATTGTGACAGAATTACAAGAATTACAAAGAACATACCAGACTTTCAAAAATAGAAACATAATACTTCTAATGGTTTGATCATAATGATTTTTGAGTATGTTGTGCCTATATGAGTCTAATTTCTAACCCAAAAAGAAAATCAAAGATCAAACGGTTCAATATCTGGGAATTGGGTAAAAATCAGACATTACTCAGAAATTTACAACTCTCTGTCCAGAGTTTTTGTATGATTTTCTAAAAATAGTAACAAATCATGATCACTTAGATCTTTTTAGGGAGTCTTATTAACACATTGAAATTCACGGAAAAATTTATTTAAAGTTAAAAAGGCTCGATGAAAGCTCTGATCTACTTAGTTTCAAATGGACTTACTGTTCTGAAATTTTGGACAGAGAGCGACTAGTTCACAAATCTTAAGACCAAACCATCCTAAGTATAAAATTTCATCAAAACAAAAATCCTAGTGATACATATATGAGTTATGAATACTCTTTAACTGGTCTTATTCAATTCCCATAGACCATGATTTAATTAAAAATCTTTGATCATAGTGGGTTCATGAATTCACTACACCAATACCAACATTTAAGTCATAAAAGGTTATCGAGTCAATCCCTCTCTCAAGTTAATGATCATTGAGGGATATGAATTTATTATATCCAATTCTCCTCTCAAATTAATGGTCTTTGGAGACTAAATAAGACCAAATCCACATAAACCTTCATAGGAATTATGGAAAGAATTCCATGAGATTTTAAGTTGAAGGATACAAGTCATGAATTAAGACTTGAACCCACCAATCATGTGTGGATATAACCATGATCCACCTTATTTCCCATATGAATCATAAGATCATAGAAAATAAGGGATCAATCTCAAGGGGATCCAATGAAACATTGAAGATCTCATAGACCCTAAGAAGAATATAAACAAAAGGAATTGAAATCAAAGCTTATTTGAAAATTCAAGTCAAAATTCTTTTACAAACTTGTTTTGTCTTAAACCCAAAGATTTGTTTAGATCCAAATCAATGAAAGCAAGTGAAAATTCAATCACAATTCTAGTGGTGTGTGATGAAATGAGGTGGGAAGATACTTTTTGAAAATGTGTAAAAAATCCTAGATCTATGAATTGTGATTGAATTCTATCCTAATTCTAGGTAGGATTAGAAGGTTGCCTCTAATAACCTTAGGATTTTCTTGATTGTTGATGAAGATCTTTCAAGTTCTTCAAATCCTTCTTCAAATTCTTCTTCAAAACTTCTTGATTCTTCAAAGATCTTTTAATTTCTCTCAATTCTCTGTATGTTTTTCTATATGTTTTTTTGTTTTAGAAGAAGGGATCCTTATAATGGAGATGAACATCTCCTTATATAGACTATTTTTATGAGGTTAAATTGGTAAATTCAGGATGAAAAACCATGTGCAAGGATATTTCATACGTATTGAAGAAAAATAGTCTGTTACAGCGGGTTGCACTCACTGAGTTGTCTGCGACACTCAGTGAGTGCCGGTGCGGCACTCAGCGAGTGCCGCCGGCTTCGCCACATGCCGCTCTTAACGGAGTCCCCACCTTTTTTTTTATTATTTATTTCTCAAATATATATTTATATATTAATATATACTCATATACTTATATATTTAAAGGATTATTTATATCTTTTTGTTTTCTTTTCTTTCCTTTTCTTTTCAAAATTCTTTCTTTCTTCCTTTTTATTTTCTTTTCAAATCTTTTTCTATAGTTTATCTCAAAATCAGGTTTTCCAAACTGCCTTTCTTATATGTATTTCATACCCAAGTTTTCCCGAACACCTGGTCTTTTTGAAAACTTTATTATGACTGAAGAATCCTCCGAAGAAGTTGAATCATTTAGAAAACCTTCAAATGTTTGCCAGACATTGTCGTCATTGGGGTGTCTACATTCGGTGACTTTGTTTTAAATAAGAGTTTTAGGGATTCTTTTATTTCAAACTATCAAATTCTGATATCCATATTTATTTTGTTTTTTTTATTTTTAATTTTTAGTAAATCATCATGTTTGGATCAGTATTTATTCCTCTTGCCACCATACTTACACAAATCAAGTTAACTGAAAACAATTATATAGAATGGAAATGTATCCTAGACATCGGTTTAACTGTGGAGAATCACATATATGTCCTCATCACCCCATGCCCTGAAGAACCCGAGGCAAATGCTTCAGTAGCTGCCAGATGCGAGTTCGACAAATGGAAGAAGTTGAATGTGATGGCTCGTTGCTACATATTACTCTCTATGGATAATGTGTTACAACATCAATACCAGTCGAATGATTCTACCAGTGCCATTATCAAATCCTTGAAAGAAATGTTTGGGGAGCATGTCAGATCTGCTAGACTGGTTGCTATGCAGAAGATAATGAGTGCCAAGATGTCGGAAGGGACTCTAGTTAAAGAACATGTTTTAAAAATGATTGGTTATTTGAATGAACTGGAGACCCTAGGTGCCAACATCGATGCACAGACCAAAGTTGATATGATCCTCAATTCGCTGTCATCGTCATTCGCTCATTTTAAACTAAACTACAATATGAATCAAATGAATTTTTCAATGAGCGAATTAATGAGTTCTTTATTGGCAGCGGAAGGGGTGATCAAGCTTGGGGGCAACGTTTTGAACATTAAAAAGAGCTCTTCCTCTTCCCGATTTGCATCGAAAGGCAAGAAAGGAAAGAAGAAAGCCAGCACTGGTGGTTCAAGTATTGGACCAGTCCCGAAGATTGCAAAATCCAAGGAAAAAGGTAAGGGCAAAGGAAAGGTGGGTGACCAAGGCAAAGGAAAGTGTTTCCTATGTGGAAAGAAGGGCCACTGGAAAAGGAATTGTCCAGAATTCTTAGCTACAAGAGTTCAAGGTATGATTGAATCACATGTGATTGAAATAAGTTTTATAACGGATACTTCAAACACTTGGTGCATTGATTCTGGTGTAACTAACCATATCTGTAATTCATTGCAGGGGTTCAGATCAACCAGGAAATACAGTGATGGGTAAATCGTGCTGACTCTGGGATCTAGCGCAACCGTTTCTGTGGTTGCTATATGGGTGGTAGTTTTAGAGTTTTTGGACAATAAGACAATAGTTTTATCAGATGTACTTTATGTCCCTTTAATGAGATGTAATTTAATTTATGTTTCAGAGTTGTCGAATAAAAATTATTCTTTTCAGTTTAGAACAGAGTTGTCATTAAAAGAAATTGTTCTTTTATATGCTCTGGTGTTAAAAATAATGGCTTGTATGTGATCACTCCGAATATTTCTAATGATTATAATATGGAACTTAATAACTCAGTGGTAAATCTTCCATCTAAAAGAAAGGAACCTTCCACTAATTCAACAAGGCTTTGGCATATGAGGCTTGGCCATATCAATCTAAATAGGATTGGTAGACTAGTCAAAGAAGGGATCTTAGGCGATTTGGTTCTCGAACCAATGGAAGTCTGCGAGCCTTGTTTAGAGGGTAAGATGACCAAAAGGCCCTTTCCTGTAAAGGGCAATAGGTCTAATGCATTATTGGAATTAGTTCATGTTGATGTGTATGGACCAATAAATATTAAAGCAAGGGGTGGTTATGAGTATTTTATTCCATTTACTGATGACCACTCTAGGTATGGATATGTGTATCAAATGCAACACAAGTCTGAAGCCTTTGAAAAGTTCAAAGAGTTTAGGGCTAAAGTGGAGAAGCAGTTGGGTACACATATCAAAGCCATTCGATCTGATCGAGGTGGCGAGTACCTTTCTAATGAGTTTATTGATCACCTCGTACAGAATGGGATTCTATCATAGTTGACTACATCTGGTACGCCTCAGTAAACGGTGTAGTGGAGAAAAGGAACCGGACTCTTTTAGACATGACTCGGTTGAGTTATTCGGAGTTGCCATTATTTCTTTGGGGTTATGCTTTGGACACCGCTGCGTACATACTAAATCTAGTACCCAGCAAATCTATTCCCAAGACACCACGAGAGATGTGGATTGGGCGCAAGACTTCTGTACAACATCTCCAAATATGGGGGTGTCCGGTACATGTGCTGAAAGGAAAGATGAGCAAGTTGGATTCTAGATCGAAAGTATGTTACTTTGTAGGGTATCCAAAGTGCACTTATATATGTATGGTATTTTTATGATCCAAGAGAACAGAAAGTGTTTGTTAGCACAAATCTTATTTTCTTCGAGGATGACTAGATTATGAACCACAAACCTAAGGGAAGAATAGATCTGAAGAGATAGAAGGAGAGCCCTCAGTCCTACCCACAGTTGATAAAGATGTAAGATAAGAAAATACCACTTCTTTACCCATTTCTACATCGGTACCTCATCGTAGCGGGAGGATTATCAGCCAGCCTGATAGATACATGTTCTTAGGATAAGTTTTTTTTCCATAGAATCTGATTCTGATCCTGCCGCGTATGAAGAGGCAATGGCTGATGTTGTCCCAGCTCATTGGGTTAAAGCTAAGAAGGCTGAATTGGAATCCATGGATTCTAATCAGGTCTGGGATCTTGTAGAACTTCCGTCAAATATTAAATCCATTAGCTATAAGTGGGTTTACAAGAGGAAAATAGGATCTGATGGGAAGGTTGAGATCTTCAAGGCTAAGCTTGTAGCGAAAGGTTATACTCAGAGGGAAGGCATTGACTATGAGGAAATCTTCTCGCCGGTAGCCATGCTCAAGTCCATCAGAATACTCTTATCCATTACTGCATGTCTAGATTATAAGATCTGGCAGATGGACATCAAGACGACATTCTTGAATGGCAATCTTGAGGAGGACATCTATATGCAGCAACCAGAAGGGTTCGTAGCTGGCGGAAAAGGTAACTTGGTATGCAAGTTGCGAAAGTCCATTTATGGGCTTAAGCAGGCATCCAAGAGTTGGAACATCCGATTTGACCAAGCAGTCAAGTCATTTGGTTTCATACAGAATCTAGATAAGCCTTATGTATACAAGAAGTGTATAGGGAAATTGGTGGCTTTTCTCGTTCTTTACGTTGATGACATTCTACTAATTGGGAATGATATAGCGACGTTGTCAACGGTTAAGGTTTGACTTGCTAGTACTTTTGATATAAAGGATCTAGGAGAGGCGAGCTATATCCTTGGGATAAAGCTCTTTCGAGATCATGAGCGAAAGATAATGGGATTATCTCAAGCTAGTTATATCAAAAATGTTCTAACTTGGTTTTCAATGGATAATTCGAAGAAAGGCTTGTTACCTTTCAAACATGGTCTAGCGTTCTCCAAGAACCAGTGTCCAAAGACACAAGAGAAGAGGAATCGCATGTCAGGAGTTCCCTATGCTTCGGTAGTGGGAAGTCTCATGTATGCAATGTTATGTACTAGACCAGATATCTGCTTTGCCGTTGGCATGGTCAGTAGGTATCAATCAAATCCAGGTTCAGAGCACTAGATAGCCGTTAAGCACATTCTTAAGTACTTAAGAAGGACTAAAGATTACATGCTTATGTACGGCGGTGATGAGTTGATTCTGGTAGGATATACTGACTTGGACTTTATGTCAGATAAAGATTCAAGTAAGTCGACGTCCGGACATCTCTTTACCCTGGGAGGTAGTTCTGTCAGTTAGAGGAGCATTAAGCAGAAATGCATTACAGACTCAACTACAGAAGCTGAGTATGTGGTTGCTTGTGAAGCCACAAAGGAAGCCGTTTGGCTCAAGAAGTTCCTTACAAAGCTCGAGGTGGTACCAACATCATTGTCACCTATTACGCTATACTGCAATAATAGTGGGGCAGTGGCTCAGTCCAAAGAGCCAAGGAACCACAGAAAGGGAAATCATGTAGAGCAGAAATATCATCTAATACGAGATATTGTTCAACGTGGAGATGTGACTGTCACCAAGATTGCCACCACTGATAATCTTTCTTTTATAAAGGCCTTGCCATAGAAGGTCTTTGATCGTCATCTAGATAGTCTAGGTCTCAGATGTAATCCTGTATGGTTATGAGTACAAGTGGGAGTTTGTTGGGATTATGTCCTCAAACCGTTACTTTATGTATGAGACATTATCATTTTAATATATGGATATTAGCTTTACATTTTGTTATGTATGTCCTTCATAAGATGATTGTTTATCCTTAAGTATCATTGTAGGTAATTTGTGTATGTATGAGATACATACAAGTGAGATACGAATTATTATTCATTGATACTTAGAACTTGTCACAATGGATGATGAGACTGGATACCTCATCAGGTTTACACTGCAGCATGATTAACTACCATTAGATGGAGTGATGAATCTCATTCACTAGAGTATGTCTCTTAATTAATATGCTAGTGCTAATAGTGCATTGACAGACCTGAGCTTTCCTATTGACATTTTTAGACTGTCAACAGTCGATAGAAACTCATAACTTGTGTAAGATACATGTTCTTAATCTTGAGACGATTGTGAACACAGACTATGCATATGGCTGCTTTGGGTATGTCATAAGGTTGTGAACATATATTGTCAAGATAGAATCTACCCTCCGAAAAAGAGTAAGCATTCCTTTGAGAATGTCACCAAGTTGATTACTGAGAACTGCAGTCTTGTTGATAAGAGTTGTCAACATGCTTGGTAATCATGAGAGGTGAATGGGGCTTAAGGAATACAAGAAGTAATCATGATTCAGGTTGACAGTAACAATTTATCCGACTACCTGAATCTGATTACGAGTGCTGACGATAGAGGGATATTAGTACACCATACAAATCTAGTTATCACTTCGGATATGTTCTTTTGCGTTGGAGTGCAGTTATCGTTTTATAGTGAAGTAAACGTTAACTAACTAGTTGGTTAATTTGCTGATCAAAGAGTTTGGTCATGGGAATTAACAATTGGTCTAAGCCAACACTTAAGAACCTAGGAGGTCCCACTCTTAGCTTCGCTAGGATGCTTGGAAAGGCACAAGAGGATCTTGTCAAGACAGGTTCGATCAATCGAAAGGGTTTCGATCAATTGAAGTCAAGACTAGTTCAATCGATCGAAAGTGCTTCAATCGATCGAAGGTTCGATTGATCGAAGCCACTTTAATCGATTGAAGCCTTAAAGTAGGTTTGGAAATCTATAAATAGGGCAGCTGCATGAAGAATATTTTAGTTGTCGTTTTTCTATACCAGAGTTGCAGAAGCTTTTTAGGACTATCCAAGCCTTCTCTATCCTCACTATTAGGGTTCCCACCAACCCTAGTCTTTCCGGCGAGCATCCATAGGAGTCATAAGGGTGAAGACAACCTAGAGGAGACTGCTGGAAGTTGAAGAATTCAGATTTGGATTCAAGACACAAAGGTATAACTCTTGTCCCCTCTTGCACGCATCTGTAGCATTGATAAGTAGTAGATCCGGGCATACTAATAAAAGTTTTTAAACTTTGCTTTCCGTTGCGCACATAATTATGTTTTTGAAACCTAATTTTTCCAATAAGAATAATATCCATACTTGTTCGAGACTTGAGGTAAAGCGAGTTTGGGGACAAACTCCTTTTTAAGAAGGGGAGAGATGTAACACCCGCTCCCGCGGGCAGTATTTAATTGTATTTACCATGCATCATTAGCATTAAATTAATGATGTGATTTTATTTGTTAAGTGAGTATTAACTCACTAAGGTGAATAGGGGTGTCCAGTTTGTAACCCAAAGATATGCCAAGTGGCAGTCCCAGTTTGGGAAAGTTATGAAAGGTCCCCGTGTGATGGGACAGATATGCAAAATAATTCTTATGTGCTTAAATGTTTATTAAGGCATATGTGATTATTATATTATGTTGCTTAAATAACATGTTAATTGTTAGAGACCATTTCTATGGTCCGTTAGGGATACCTTTGTGAAGGCGAATTGGACATGTTGCATAATTAGTAGGTTAATTAGGACTTCATAATATTATGTAGGACCACTTATGGGACCCATATGTGACATAGACAAACACCCATTTAAGTTTGGGATAGTTTTAATAAGTTTCATTTACTAGCAGGGGTATAAACGTAAAACTAGTAGAACAATGGAGAGGTAAACACAAATAGGGAAAAAATTAGATTAACATGTTGAGTGACACGTGTCTTTCATGACACATGCCAACCTCTTAGTCTTCTTCTTCAATTTTCGGATAAGAGATTCAGAGAGAGTTCGAGAGTTTACGACGGAAAGTTCGACTACACTTTCGATGCCAAACGACGCGCTATTTGACGTTCAATCTCGAAACAGACTACATATTCGGGCTCTTGGAGGTGAGTCTAACATGTTAGTACCAATCTTATTGATTTTTGAGATAGTTATTTTGCGACCCATTTTGGGGGTTTAGCTCATAACTTGTTAACTTTGTATAGGGTTTGTGCCTGAACTTTACTAGGGTCATAATTTGGTATTTAGGAGCGAAATCCTTGAGGTGAGTGACAATAATTATGTAAAATGAATAATTGGATGTTTGAGATTATCTTTGTGATGATAAGCATGTCTACTTGCATAGTTTAGCTTATTTAGTTATTATAGGGCAAACTCATGTGGTTAATAAGACCCATTTGTATGCTAATAGCATGATGTGATGAATTTATGTGAGCATGCTGAGTTATTAATGTGGGTTAAGGGAGAACTTGTACTTGCCATCGAAGTGAGACCAGGTGCCAAATTTGCCATGAGGTTGTACGCCTAAAAGAAAGAGGTGTGGATCTCGGTTAATGGAGTAGTAGCGGGTTAACGTGAAAGAGTGGTAGGTATTTGCGCTCCCGGACATCATAGTCATGTATAAAAAGATGAGATTGAGCATGTTTATTATTTATGTTTATAATTGTTAGCATTCACCAGCATATAGGTGATATAGTGTAGTGGTTATTGAATAACCTTTGTAGGTGATAAAGGCAAGGCATTAGAAAACAATGAAGAAATGGAATTGGCATGGCAATGAGGGTTTTGGGGGATTTGGCATCAATAATGTAGATAACATCATGTAATATGCTAGTTTCAGTTTGTACTTGGGGTGTAACTTGATGTTACTTACTGTGAACTTATGTTTTGAATATGGCTCGAGACTTTTGCAACTTTTAGTAACATGTTTATGCTGTAACGTGGGAAGTTGGGAGTTCTATAACTTGTGATAGTTGGCTGGAGAGTTTAACCCATGTAATATAAGGATGTGTTTATGTTAATCAATGTTTGGTTGGATCATATTTATCAAGTGCTGTGTGAATTTAAACAGGCTTTGGTTTTAACTTTGGGTTGCTGCAGAATGCGTTGAACTACGGGGATTCCGGATAGCACCGATTTATGTTACATTTGTTTAGAATGTTTAATGGGCGTACTGAATTGGGCGGGAAGTTGGTATAATCCTTGTAATTAGAAACTCATATTGTATGTTTTGGAATTGAGACTAGTTAAGGTAAGGATTTTGTAATAAACTAGTTTAATCTCTTCTTAGTTTTCAAGGTGCTATGAACATGTTAGTGAATCAGTTGGTATTGCATGACAATGGGTTTGTATGAGTAATTTGGTTTTGATTATGTTTTTAACTCTTAAATAGGGAAAACTGGTGTAGAAACTTGATTTGTAGAATCCGTAGGTATATTTTCAGGTTGACGACTTTTACGAAAACGGACATAACTCTTTCTAGAAAATTCGCATTCGCGCACTATTTTTTGCGTTGGAACCCAGACTCGAAGGGCTATCTTTTGAAATAAAATTTGACTATCTTTTCTTAATGACTATTTTACCCCTGGGCCGGTTTAAGCTAACGAATTCCTTTTACTATGTTTAACTCTTATTTTATTGCTAATAAATGGTGTTTTTTTTTAGATAACTCTTTGTTATACGGTCCTAATCCACGTGTGGCGTGTTGGGGTGTGACAGAGTGTATGTTATATTTTCCCATACTAAAATTACTATTTGAGACACTCATCAAAAGGAATGGTAGTTTTGGTATTAAATATTTTTATAAATGAGGTCAACAAATATTTGTTAGTAAAACTAACGAAGCTTTAAAGAAGGGATGCATTTGATACTTACAATCTCTAATAGGGCAAATGTCACCTACCTCTCTTGAGATTGACTCGATCACACTCGTCACCCCTCACGTTTGTGAAATATATGCACGTATGTATGGACGGAATTGTAGCCATTTGATTATCATCGGTGAGAGATAGACACATTGTGATATTTGTGGATATGTTTGTCCCCAAAAATGTGTGTTTGATAACTCAATTAAGTGGTAAAAATGAAAACACTCGTCACATATTTTGTTTCAGTGCGTTGATAACGTATCACTTAATTGAAAAAGCAGTTAAAAAATCACTGAAAACTTTAAGTGAAAAATTTCTACTGAAAATAATCACTGAATGTATTCTATTTCAATACTTGAAAAAATGTTTTTAATACTGTAAATTCAATCGCTTAAATTTTTCAGTACTTAAAATTCAGTACTTAATTTTCAGTACTTAATTTTCAGTTTTATCAAACGCACCTTACACATAACTATTTGGCTTAACTATATTTTACACCTTCCTAGTTTGCCCTGTGTGTCAATTTGATCCTTGTAGTTTAGAGAGTGTCGTTTTAGGCTCTGTAGTTTCATAAGTGTGTCATTTTAGTCCCTCAAATACTTTTTGTAAAAAATTTATGAAAAATTTAGTGCAAAATCTCATTCTACCAATGTTTGTTGTAATAGACCCACCAATTGGTACTTCCCAATGATAGACCTTATAATTGTAAATGTTGTTAGAGATTAGTTCAAATTTTTCTATTATAGAATTATTAGATGTCTTTTCTACCCCTAACCTATATATACAGAACCGTATATATATACATATATATATATACATATATTTAATTCAGATTTAATGATTGAATCAATTACCAAATCTGACCAAATCTTATCAAATCCCAATTGATATTGGTTACAATATATATAGAAATTTTATCTTAATATTTTAGGATATTACTTTACAAAACGGTTACAAATGAATTTCACCATTTCTAATTCACAGTGTATTGCATATTCAATCTATATATCACATCATAAATGTGTCTTTCTGCGGGTATTGAATTTTACACTGCAAATAGATCATTTTTATACTATAACTGGTTTATTAGTGTAAAATTTTACACTGTAACTGGTTTATTAGTGAAATTTTACACTGTCAAAATTTCACTGCTTTCATTAAATCTGATTTTGACTTGCCATATATACACATTAATTCCGGTAGTTATAATAGCATTTTGACTTGCCAATATCTCATTTTGAATTAATATCCCCTAATTATAGTGCTTTCCGTTTTTTGTGTTTGTGCCATAAATCACGTTAGGTTTTGAAAAAAAAATTGTTTCACCATTTCTAATTCACAGTGTATTGCATATTCAATCTAGATATCACATCACAAATGAGTCTTTCTACGGGTATTGAATTTTACATTGCAAATAGTTCATTGTTATACTGTAACTAGTTTATTAGTGTGAAATTTTACACTGCAACTAGTTTATTAGTGAAATTTTACACTGTAAAATTTTACTGCTTTCATTAAATCTGATTTTGACTTGCCATATATGCACATTAATTCTGTTGGTTATGATAGGATTTTGACTTGCCAATATCTCATTTTGAATTAATATCCCATAATTATAGTGCTTTCCGTTTTTTGTGTTTGTGCCATAAATCACGTTAGGTTTTGAAAAAAAAAATTTGTTGAAAAATTTGATCTCCCATCCCTTTATTTTTGGATATCTAATAAATGAAAATAAAGTCCCAGGATTTTACGTATCTACATTATGAGTTTGTCACATCTTGCTAATGCCATCCATGGGTTTTCTGTTCTACCAATAATCATTCATGACAATATACATTATACTGCATTCGTGAGAGTTTTAAGATTGAAGGAGATAACAATAGATCGAGGAGAAGATATCAACTTAATTGGAATAAATGAATGAATTTTTCACTGCGAGTACTATGAAATTTCACACTGCTGAATAATGTTTAGGTTAAATTTTTCACTGCGAGTAGTATGAAATTTCAAACTGATACTACGAAAACCCTATTAAGATAAAAAAATGTTTTACGTACTGCCACAAATCAAATCTATTTCTCTAAAATAGAAAGATTAAGAACAAATTAACCCAAGAGCCACTCTCAAATATCAGTCACGAGTACAAGATAAACTATTCGACAAAACACCTTGCATGCATCCAACAGGACCACGCTAATCCACCCCAACCACATTAAAAAATAAGACAAATATAAAGGCAAACAAAATTAAAGAAAAGAAAAAACCATCAATCCTACAATGAAACTACAGCAGATAACACCATTTCAAAAGCAACACTATGAAGCCATCACATCCCTGCGAAGGTTGTGAAAGCCTCCAACACGCCCAATAGAGAAAAAGTAAAAACATAGCTCTGCCGAAAAAAGTTGACAAATCTGTGTTGGTAATCTTCTCCAAGATAGCTGCTTCTTTTTTGGTCTTCGTCAAAAATATACTGCGAAAGAACAATAGTGTGAAATTTAATACGTTTGCAGTGTTAAATTTTGCACTACGGAATGAACGATCCATCAAAGTCAATTATTGTTGGGGAGTTTTCACACCACCGAAAGTTCCTGAGGAATTTTACAAATTTTCCAAACATGCAATAGTGAGTGCTAAATTCCAGACTGCAATCACACGCAAAAACCAATTTTTCCCCAAATCTTGTCTTCAATCCCACAATGAATGATCCATCAAAATCATACATCAACATGTAGTACCAAAATTTCACACGATTGAAAAAAAAAATCTCACATTTTCTCCCCATTGTCGTTAATCGTCGGAGCCGTACGGCCGGAGCCTTACCGTCACGCTTTTTGGACGCCTAGGAAGTTTTTTAGCTTGCAATTGAATGTAAAACCCTATATATTCTTGGAAGAAGGTGGACAATCAACTGATATGTAGTACCTTTTTCTAGAGAGAGAGAGAGTATGAAACGTTGGAGAAGATGCAATATATATAATCTATATATAGTGTTTAAAATTTAAAAACCCTTGATTTTGGGTGAGTTTAAATGAGAATGATTCTTTTGATGAGTCATAGGGGTAGTTTGGTTACTAAATAACATTTGGACTTATCATTAAAATGTTGTATGGGTTGGGTCAATTACAACAATCTTAGAGTGGATTGAATTTATTACTAATTAACTCTAAATTTTTTACTTTTAGCGAAAAAATTATTTGTCATTAAAGGACTTATTGGACTTATTTGACACACTTTTGAAACTACAGTGACTAAAGTGACACATTCGAAATTATAAGGATCAAACTGACACAAGTGACAAACTACAAGGGTGTAAAATGTATTTATCCCGTAAGTATTTACTCAAGGGAATTTCTCACATTTGCAGAGAGGAAAGTGTATGACTCCAAAACGACGTCGCCTCTCCCTAAATATAAAAACACATACATCCATTTTTCTCAAAACAAACCTTCAATGGCCGCCAAGCTCTGAGAACTCGTCGTCTCTCTGCGTTTGCCATGGCGGTTTTAGGGTTTATGAGTCGCTTAAACGGACTCCACACCATCAGACACAGAGTTAACAAGCGTTTTTACACACAAAGGAGAGCCTTGCATTCAGACTCAGATTACTTCAACGGCCGCCAAGATTCAATCTTGCCGATTCTGATCGTCGGTGGTGGCCCTGTTGGTCTCGTTCTTTCTATTCTTCTCACCAAATTAGGTTCTCTTCTGAACCCCACCCCTCCGTCCTTCTTTTTCTGTTTGGTTATTGAGAAAATGCGGTAGGAAGGAATATATACAGAGATTTGAAATTTGTAGACCCCTTTTTCTCTCTCCTGATGAGTGAGTTTGAAATTTTGAAATACATTGGTATTTGGATGCATTATATACACAGACAAGCATTTACTGATTTTCTTTCAAATTGATAGCAGTTGTTACTAAAGCATTGAAATGCCCGGACCTGGCCTGTCGAGCAACTAGAATTCGATAATATTATACACACACACACACACACACACACATATATATATATGGGTAATACTTGGGGCACAACCTTCATACAACTTTCATACAATCTCCCCAAAAGATGTGTCTATCTCTTTCCTGTGTCACTGTGGGGTCCAGTAACATCACAGGAGAGAGATAGACACATCTTTTGGGGAGGTTGTATGAAAGTTGTATGAAGATTGTGTCCCAAATATTACTCTATATATATATACATATGCATATTCTAGTTGGGGGAAAAGTTGAGCTTGCTGCAGATTGTAATACAAGGACTTGTGTTTAGTACCATCGAAATGTGTAGTATACTAGTATTCATCTCTCTCTCTCTCTCTCTCACACACACACACACACACGAGAGAGAGAGAGAGAGGGACTCTCTCACACACACACACGAGAGAGAGAGAGAGAGAGAGAGAGAGAGAGAGAGAGAGAGAGAGAGACTTTCTCACACACACACACACGAGAGAGAGAGAGAGACTCTCACACACACGAGAGAGAGAGAGAGAGAGAGAGAGAGAGAGAGAGAGAGAGAGAGAGAGACTTTCTCACACACACACACACACGAGAGAGAGAGACTCTCACACACACGAGAGAGAGAGAGAGAGAGAGAGAGAGAGAGAGAGAGAGACTTTCTCACACACACACACACACACGAGAGAGAGAGACTCTCACACACACGAGAGAGAGAGAGAGAGAGAGAGAGAGAGAGAGAGAGAGAGATATTACATGAATTTTTTGTGCATTTTCTTTCTCTTCATTAATTTGGTGTTTTAGCCTTTTCATTTCATGTTTTTTTGTTTTTACCTTTTCAATTGTGTTAGTGAAGTTGGAATCATTGTTTTAAATTACTTGAATTTCATGATTTTATTTAGGTATCAAATGTGCAGTCTTGGAGAAAAGCAAGACCTTTTCTAAGCATCCACAGGCGCATTTGATCAACAATCGATCTATGGAGGTTTTTGTTTCTTCTTCCATGTGATACTTTTAGTAAAAAAGGCTGCTTGATAAAATCTGAAGTTTAAGTAATTCTGTTTTGATGTAGAGTTCATTGCCAGGTTTTCCGCAAATTGGATGGATTGGCAGAGGAAATTCAACGGTCCCAACCACCTGTTGATTTTTGGAGAAAGTTTATATATTGCACTTCACTCTCTGGTTCAATCCTCGGGGCGGTAGACCATATGCAACCCCAAGGTTAGATGAATCTCATTTAAGGCTTTGTTTGGTTTGTGGATTTAGAGAAGGAAATGGCAAAGGATCGAAACCTAGTTTCTTTTCCCTAGTATTTCCCTCCATGCTTTAGTAACGTTGGAAATTAGAAATTTTCGAACTTGAGAAAATAGGAAGGGAAATGACACACAAGACTTAAAATTTTTATTTTATTTTATTTTATTTTCACCCTATTTTCCTTTTCTCCATTTTTTCCTTATTGTTTCCCTTATTAACTAAACAAAGAAATGTGTTTTCCTCAATGTTTTAATTTTCTGTCCCTCACTAAATTCATGGTCCAAACAAATCCTAAAACTCCAACATCATCACTTGGAAGGAAGCTTAAAGTTCATTCCCCAGTTGCCCACTCTTCAGTGTTGCTTATCAAACTGAGGAGACTTGTGGCCTGTTTTGGCGTACATTAATTATTATATTCATACTTTTGCATAACACATTAACTAAAAGATGATAATCTTGCGTTGTTCTATCTAATAAAAGGTTGCTCATTTTGAAATTGATACTTAAAATCATGAATTTTGACCTTCTATGAAAATATTGAAGTGACAACATAAGAAGAAATATGGTGAAATCTCCTATTTACTAAAGTGGATTGACACAGATTGGTGGATTTTACTTGCAGTTACTATCTGAGATTATGAATTATGAATGAGACTATTGAAGTGCAAGTGATAACCGAAAATGTTATGTGTGTAGAGTGAAATAAAGAGTTAGGTGCCATTTGGTTATATGTAATTTAGCTGAAGATACTTTCTAGGATCAAATACACTTTGGTACCGTGTAACTTCTTGAAAATTTCATTTTTGGCCCTCTATTATAAATTCCATTTGTTAAGGCTTTCATATTTTTTTGTTGGACTCAATTCAATTGAGGACAAGAAAGCACAGATTCTTCTAAATGGCTGAAGAATCCACACTAGTGTAGATTCTTCTCGGATTTGGCAGGATGTTTTTTTCCTACTATTTTTAGGAAAAAAGGGGTGTCTAAACAAAATTTGGAATCAATTAATGAATACTAGAAGTTGGATTACACGCCAAAAGGCTAGTGTTGCTTATTCTACCTTTTTGCTTGTTATTATGTCTTATTTACATGAAAAAATCAGGACATTATAGTTGTAGAATAGTTTATATAATTGTTGGAAGCACAAATTTTTTTTTTTAAAAAAAAAATGTTGTACAAGTAACCCCGCACCCGCATCGTAGTTTTTTGAAAAAATGCTGTTCCTTCGCGTATCTGTACCCGTATCATCGCACCCGCATCATTGCACCCGCACCAGTGCTTCCTACAATGAGGACAATTATTTAAGGCCCTCAATCATCATGTCCGTTAACAACTGTCCTCAAATATAATCGACTTAAAGATTGAGGGCCATAAGTGATTTAATTGATAATCGATGGTCCAAAATGATATTTTGGGAGAAGTACAAGGTACCCAAGTGTATTTGAGTTATTTGGCCTTCTTTCTAATATGCTTTCTGTGATTCTGATAATTTGTACAAAACTGATCTCTCTTTTATATTTGATAATTGACAGATTTTGAGCAAGCTGTTAGCCCGGTCTCTGTTGCGCACTTTTCACAGTACAAATTAACCAAGTTATTACTAAAGCAGCTCGAAAATCTGAACTTCCAAATTTGCCCATCGGAAGGGTCAGAAAGTTTCAGTCCCGGCCCCATTCAGGAAAGGGAGATATTAATGGGATATAAGTGTGTATCTATTGATGCTACTGATCATTGTATATCTGTAACAGCATCTTTTCTTGAGGAAGGGAAGTGTGTGGAGAGAAAGATACAGTGTGGCATCCTTATAGGTGCTGATGGTGCTGCGAGTAGTGTGAGAAATCTTGTGGGAATAGGTTTGAGAGGTGAAAGGGACTTGCAAAAGCTTGTCAGTGTCCATTTTTTAAGCCGAGACCTTGGAAAGTACTTACTCAATGAGAGGCCTGGTATGCTGTTTTTCATTTTCAATAGTGAAGCTATTGGGGTTCTTGTTGCTCATGATCTCAAGGAAGGTGAATTTGTATTGCAGGTAGTGCAGGCTTTTTAGAGTATATTAAGGCTCTGTTTGTTTCATGGATTTTGTAAGGGAAAGGAAAAGAAAATACCGAGGAAAACACTTTTCTTCGTTTACTTATAAGGGCAAAAAAAATGAGGGAAATACGAAGAAAACGAAAATGGTATCAAAGTGAAATAAAAAATTCTAAATTTTACAAAAGTACCAAGTTACCAACTTTCCTATTTTCTTGAGTTCTGACATATTTTGGAAATTTTAATTTATGATGTTTATCATTGACGAAAACATTAGGAAATTATTTTTCCTCCTGATTTTCATTTCCTTCTCATTTTCCTTTTTTGAATCTGCAAACCAATCAAAGCCTAGACATTTTTTTATTTTTTATTTTTATCTAATGGTGCTACAAGACAAACCATACACTTACAATTCGATAATCATTTGTTGTATTGCAGATACCATTCTATCCACCACAGCAGAAACTCGAGGATTTCAACTCTGAGGTATTCTTCTTTCCTTGCAAAGTGAATTTCCGTGTGGAGGTAGCCTGAGTTTTTCTACTAGAGTTAGGTACTTAGGTTGCGTTTGGAATGACACCTTCAGAAAGCATTCTCACCATTATAATTTATAACTACATTATCCACTATGTTACAAGGACTCTTCAAAGTGTCCGGAGGACACGGGTATGGATTCCATATCCGACACGGGTACTTTGCCTTTCTTGTCTTAAAATTACACTAAACTACATTAGAAGGATCCTACCCAAGTGTCATACCCATGTCCGCAAAGAGTCGTGTCGACACGGATACTTCTCCTATTTAGAAGAGTCCATGTAACATAGATTATCCATATCATTTTCAGCTTATTTTAAAGATGCATTCGAATACTTTTTTACTTCGGAGAACAAGTCTTTACTTGTTTCTTTTAACTTGGAGGTAGTATTTTGCTTATGAGGAAATGCATTGAGGGTTGACGACTTGACGGAAACCCATGCTACTCAACTTCTATACCAAAATAACTATTATTCAATCATGTTTCTCTCTCCATCTCTAACGATCTCATCTCTCTCTCTCTCTCTCTCTCTCTCTCTCTCTCTCTCTCTCTCCTAGGTTAAAGTAAATCAGTACTGATACATCCACTTAGAAAGATAAGTTACTTGCGTTCCAAATGTAGCATTAGGTTGAGTAATTGAGAAATCATTTATGCTATTCAACAAGGACGTGGGGGCATTGAAGGTTGAGAGAATGAAATAGCTGGAAATTGTAATTATTTTGTATTATTACTTTTCGTAAAAGAATTCAAATTATTGTAGATGTGTGAGAGGTTAATCTTCAAATTGGTTGGCCGAGATCTTGCTGACATTGACGTGGTTGATGTAAAGCCGTGGGTGATGCACGCTGAAGTTGCTGAGAAGTTTGTGACCTGTGACAACCGGGTAATACTTGTTGGTGATGCTGCTCATCGATTTCCCCCGGCTGGTGGTTTTGGTATGCAACTTCTTTTCATGCAATCTTTGAAATTCCCTTTAGCAATGTTGTGGACGGTAGTAGTTCTAAAACTTACACAAACTTGATTTGTTTTCTATAAAAAACATTTTTCTTTTTCTATTTTGGCTGCCTTGGGGAGGGTGGATTAGTTGCGGGAGATCGTAATTCACTATATGTTTGCATCCCACTTATGCTTTGTTTGCTTTGTGGATTTAGAGAAGGAAAAAGAAGACGAAAACGATTTCCTTCGCGTTTTCTCTTGTGTTTTCCTCCATGCTTAAATAACATAAGAAATTAAAGATTTATAATATACAATAGCAAATCAAGAAGAAGACTCCCAAAATTTTTTTAATTTATTTTCCTCAATTTTTTTTTTGCCTTCCTATTTTCTTCACCATTTTCCTTATTAACCAAACACGTTTCTTCTATATTTGCTTTTCTTTTCCTTCACTAAATCCATGAAAAACAGAGCCTTAGTGGAGATTGCTTTAGTTTTGCTTTGGACAGCCTGGAGATGTATGTCTACAGTTGAAACTTAAACTAATCAGGTCTGTTTTTAAAATATGAACATTTGTGTGTGGGACCCAAAAAGGAGTCCCGTGGCCTGCTTTGAGAGATTTGTTTTTGGGGCTCAAAAAGGGCACTCCTTATTTTGTACAGCGTACAAAGGAAATGACAACAAAAGTTTATATCCCCACATGATATTTTGCAGGAATGAATACTGGAATTCAGGATGCTCATAATCTTGCCTGGAAATTAGCTTCTCTTGTAAAGGGTATTGCTCCATATTCGATTCTCCGCACTTACGAAATGGAACGTAGGCCGGTATTGGTCTTTTTAGATACTTTAATTGTTTTTTTTTTTTAAATAAAAAATCTCATTTGCTTTAGTTATTACTCTTTTCTTGTGAAATCTGACAAATCCTTGAACTCTCATTTATGATCATTGTCAGATTGCCATTTTTAATACCGAACTTAGTGTCCAAAATTTTAAAGCAGCCATGGAAGTTCCAACTGCACTTGGTCTCGATCCAACAGTGGCAAACTCAGGTAAACGACCACTCTTCATCACTTTGAACCTTTTTTGCTTAGAAAACGTATGGTTCAATAATTTCACGTGTAGTTATTTATTCAGGGGTTGTTAAAATTAGGCTTCTTCCAGTTCTAAATCACAAATAATTTATCTTGTTGACCTGACAGTACATCATGTTATTAATACGGGGGTTGGTTCCATATTACCATCTCAACTGCAAAGGGCAATTTTAGATGGACTTTTCACCATAGGTCGTGCGCAGCTCTCAGATTCTGTTTTGAATGAAAATAATCCAATTGGATCTCTGAGGCTTTCCAAACTGAGGCGTATATTTGAAGAAGGAAAGAGCCTTCAACTCCAGTTCCCTGCTGAGGATCTTGGTTTCAGGTATTGCCATTTTCTTAGGTGTTAAACCACAGTTCCAAAAACTGATCTTTTGGCCTAATTTTGAACTTTTAGACTATCGCAAGAATCTTTGACGTATTGGACCAGTCAAGTTCTCAGCTTTAATAGCTTAGCTAATGTGGGAACCTCATAACACATGTCAATGTTGTTGACATATAGGACAATTTAATATTAAGTCGAGCTGATTATTTTGTCTGCGGAACTGAACGTATGATCCCGGCTAATATATTTCCATGTATACACTTCTTTCTTCAAATACACGACTAAAACAATGTTTTTCCCAACGTTTTTCCCAAGGTCGACACTTACTTATAATGATTGTTTAGAAAGTATAATTTATGTTAGGTTGAGTGGATTATTTTGTTTGTGAAAGTGAACATATGATCCTGTGTCTATTATGTATACATGTCTTTATTCAAATACACGACTAGAAGCTCGTTTGGGATTGGTATTTCAAGGCAAACAATCACTTATAAGCTGTGATTGTTGAAAAAGTTGTGACCATTTGGATAAGCTTTTTCACATCTTTTTAAAAGACCTGATTCCTTTTTAAAGCTTAGAAACAGGGGCGGTTGTAGAAATTCGAAGTAGGGTGGGCTTGCATGGATGGAACCAGGAAATTGCAGCTCAGAGAGGTCAAATTTATGGGGGTTCAGGGGCAGCACTCCCGATGTGATTTTTTTTTTTTTTTTTTTGAGTCTAGTTAATATTTATATGCGTTTTTGTGTAGAATATATATACTAATGCTATAGAAATCAACAAAAAAATTCAAGTACTAATAATATAGGGAATTTTCTGGATTTATTTATTTATTTATTATTATTTTTTTGTTGGGGGGGGGGGGGGGGGGGGGGGGGTTGGGTGTGTGCATACAAATGGTTTTTTTAATTATTTTTTATGGGTATACGATATCTCAAATTTTCTAAAATCTGGTGGGGGCTGAAGCCCCCCCTTGCCCCTTGATTGATCCGCCAAACCGCTTTTTTTTATTTTATTTTTAGTTTTTTTATTTTTATAATTTAATTTAATTTAATTTTTATAATTTTATAATTTTTTATTTTTAAAAAGCTCCAATTTGTAGCGTTTTAGAGCTTTTTAAAATCTCTCTTATTCCAAAAAGTGAATATTCTAAAAGCTAACCCAAATGGGCTCTAAAAGCTACTTAGTGTGGCCTACTTAATTCTTTTTCTCAAAGTCTACCAGTGGTTGATGATTTTATTAGGTTTCTAGAATGCTTTTTGTGAGCTATTGTTGATTTAGTTCAGAAGTTCTTTGTTTTCCAAGGTAGTTCAGAAATTAATTTAAAACCCGTTCATTTTAGGTACAAGGAAGGAGCACTTGTTCCCAATGGTGAGAGTCTCTCAGATGTACCATCAGCACCTATGGGTCGTAGGCGGGACTATGTTCCCTGTACAGATCCAGGATCAAGGCTGCCTCATATGAATATCAGGGTATTATCAAAATTGTCAAGTGAGGTATTTTTCTTTTATTTAATTTTATTTTTATGCGGGTTAAGGAAAACTCTTTCTCTTAGCGTTTTTCCCAGTATTTTCCTCCATGCTTGAATAGTATTACAAAATTAAGAAGTGTTGAGTATATAGGAACTCAACATACGAGGAAGGAAAATGACACAAATTCAAACATTTAAATTTATTTTTCACCCTATTTTCTTCTCCTTCCTATTTTCCTACTGTTTCTGTCATTAACCAAACAAGGAAAGTGTGTTCCTCGCTATTTTCTTTTCCTTTCACTGTACAGTCTGTACCCATGAACGAAACTGAGCTTACTATGTCAAAATGTTTTTTGTAGAACAAAATATCTACACTTGATCTTGTATCTGGAGACAAAGTTGAGTTTCTTCTCGTTATAGCACCGGCGGAGTCGTCCTACCATCTTGCTCGTGCTATGTTCAAGGTGGCAGAGGAATTTAAAGTTGATGCCAAGGTGTGTATAATGTGGCCACACAGTGCCACTAACAGAGTCGACGTTGGAAGCAAGAGAGCACTGACACCTTGGGAAAATTACATAGATGTGATGGAAGTTAAGCGGTCATCAAACTCATTGTCGTGGTGGGAGACCTGTCAAATGACGGACAAAGGAGCTATTTTGGTTAGGCCCGATGAGCACATTGCTTGGCAGGTGAAATTTGGGGTAGTCGGTGATCCTACTTTGGAGATGAATAGGGTTTTCTCTACCGTGCTTGCAAAAGGGTCCGCTCGTGTATAGGGAATAATTATGTTCAAAGGCTGGGAAGTCCCGGGTAATCTTCTTTTCCTCTTTGAGTATTCTCCTCACGGCGTATATGCTGCATAATTAATTGCATTTTCTTTGATGCAATCTTATGAAGTATAAAACCACTTTTTGCTAAGTTGAAATTCTTTATTTAGGGGTTCACTGGGAATTCCTAACACTTTGTATGCAATAAAGCCATGATGGTACACACTTCTGTATTTGTGCTACCAATGAACAAAGATATGAACTAAATGTATTTACATGTAGTTGTCATGTTTCATCTGTGCGTGTGGTGTGTCAGTGTGTCATGCACATGTATGGCAGTGAACCAATTAAAACTTGGATCTGTTGTGTATGAACTTCGAGTAACGCCATGAGTTCCAAATTTGGAACCATAGCAAGTGGATCATAGGTTTTTAATATATCCAAATAGATATATACCTGCTAGATAGCTTTTTGACAAGTAATACAAATTATAAGTGTGAAACAAACACAAAGTTAATAGAATCAAATTCATCTTTAGGACCATAACTGAATCACCATCATCATCATCACAGCACTATCATATAATCACCACCAATTGTAATTGCCTGGTTTGAGCATTTTCACATTGTTTGGTTGCATCATGATTACAGAGACCAACGAGTGCTTGCTGTCAAGCGATGTTACTGTTTTATGCTAATCAGGTTGTGGTAAGAGTGAGTTAAAATACAACACTTGCATAATTTGCATTCCATCAAACACTAAATATATCAATGAAATTCACCTTTAACGTACTATTCATATGAAGGAAGATGGTTTAATGAATGATTGTGCTAATTAATTACAGACAAGACCACCAGCTTCATATTCAGATTCGAAAAATATATTTGCAAAAGTTGCAAATAGCGTCGTATTTTGAGATTTAATGGCCACCAACGCTGCCAGATGAGATCAAGCTTGGCTACCAGAATTCGGTGATCAAATGGCCAATTGCTGCCGTGACAAGTCCAAGCAATCCACCAGCGATAACCTGTAATACAAATTGGAAAGCTTAGAAGGAACATACTGGTCCTCTTGTAATGTGGAAGTACAATAAGAAGCGGTTTCAAATATGTAGAGGTGCAAATGAAGGGACTTTCAATGTATATTTTGTTAGATATGACCATTAGAGATGAGACTCATACTCTAGTGATGAGAAAAAGTGGCCAGTTGGGATTGGATTCTAATGGTATTCTGAATATGGAATATGAATAAGAAGAAGAACGTAATAATCCTTGTAGAGATAGGAAATCTGTCATTGTAAGCATTGTTGAGATTATAATCCCACATCGGGAATTAAGAGCTTTGCTACTCAATATATAAGATCATGAGGCTATTTCACCCATTGCCAATTGGTTTTGGGTTGGATGCTCCGATTTAGCAAGCATATCATAACAAAGTTTGATGGTACATGGCATTTTGTCGCACACTATGCTTCTTCAGAAAAGATGAGCATCTGGATTAAGGAACCTTTGTATTTTTTACCGACTGTCAGCAGCAAAGAAATATATAATGAGAATAGTATATCACTAATTCAATTGGGCGGATGACCTAGATACAGTTTTATGTCAAGAATCAATTTATGGGGCTGAATCAAGTAATTGAGAGACAAGGTATGAGTGTTGTTTCATTTAATCCCATCTCTTAATAATTGGATGATGGAATGTAATTCCACAGCATTATACAACTAATTGTAAACTAGGGTTGATATTTATAGTAGTAAATATCTGATGTTCAGAGCGAATAGAGCAGTCTCCAGTTTCCCAAGTTCCAAAGGACAATAGGGATCACACCAAGAATTCTCATGAATTGTAGTGGTTAAAATTGGTTATTTAGCATATCATCCTAATCTATTATGACAAATCAAAATGAATTAACGATGCAAGGTAAATTGAGAATAAGCCTGCTAAAAATGGAGATATATGATAAGAAGTCAAGAAGAAAATCTAACTAATAAACAAAACCTGAGGAGGGGTGTGACCAAGAATTTCACGTAGTGGTCTGCTTTCAGCCAGAGGATGTTCAGCAGGAAGTTCATACACAATTTGATTCAAAACCTGAAGAATCCGAGGAAATACATAAATATACAAATATTCCATACTTTCGTGTATAGGTGCATGCATAAACAAATGGGCATGGACACACACACGAGAGAGAGAGAGAGAGAGAGAGAGAGAGAGAGAGAGAGAGACCTCTGCTTGGCGTCCAGCCTGTAATCTTACACCAAATGCATCATACATCACCTGCCACAAGTTTCTTTACGTAAGAATCTGAACTGCAGTGTGGCAGCATGGAAATAATAACTCACACTTTCTTCTTCATAATGTATTCACGATGACAGTGGTGATAATAACAATCACCAAGACAACGGTGACAAGAAAATCTCAGTTACATTATTCAAAATACTGAAAGATGTAGAAAATGAACATATATCTTTCAGCTTACTGCACAAGGAGATAAGCAAGACAATGTCATACCAAATTCGAAGTCTGATACTTGAGGAAAGTTTTGTTCAAAAAGAAAACATATCTAGAAAAGTTATGTGAGATATACTATCAGGTTAACAGTGTTTATAGATTAAAGTAGAAACATTACAATCATGGATCGTCCTACTCTTTAATCTATTACGAAGGAGAAACTGAAGAACGTAAGTCCATAGGGCAGGAAGCCAGATGGATGAGGTGGATGAAGTGGCATGCTTTTAACAATAGTCCAGTTGGCTCTAAGTAAGTATTGGGAGGACATAAAAAAATGCATAACCGAAAGCAGAGTAGAGGCTCACTATTGCAATACCGCATTTATAAGCCAAATTGTAGTGGTCACTGGTCAGTCATCATAACTAGTATCGCATGAACAACTATCAAAAAGCCAAAAACTCAGAATTATGAGGTTGAAGTTTGAGGACAGTGCACCGAGTACTTTTCTCATTCACATTAGCTTAAATAAGGCTATAATTTAAAAAAAAAAAAAAACAAATTATTGACTTTAAGCTCCAAACCTTGTTATATGCAGTCTAATAAGCAAAATCACACTTTTTTCTTCAAAGCGCACAAACATAAGAGGACCAATATGATCCAACCAGCTCTTCAGGGGGATGCTTTAACAGATTAGTAGATAAGAATTGAACTATATTAGGCTTTTTTGTTTACGAGAGAAAGAGAGGTGAGAGATCGTACAACACAAGCTAAGACCAAAGCAGTTGCAAACAGAGATCCTCCAATGCCGTCTTGGAAACCAATGGATGCAGCAAGAGCAGTGACAGTTGCAGAATGAGATGATGGCATCCCACCAGATGCAACAAGTTGTTTGACGTCCCATCGTCTCTCTTTATACCTGTAAAACTATGAAGTGTTATGACTCTTAGAATACAACGCATAGCTAAACTAATACAAGTGCAAGGTTGAGAGAAGTGCTTTGGGGAATTATGAATTTGGGACTAGTACGGACTTTGTCTTTTGCAATCATAAGGGCAAGGCGGAAATTAAGAAAAATTCATTAAAACCCCTAATCTGCTATGTGCATCACATTTAGGCTGAATTACCTCTAGACTTGCTTCAGCTAAAAGGTAATTTTGGATCTAGACTGGCTTAAGCTAAAATGGACTTTTGGAGCTCTAAAGTGCTTCCTGAAATTAATCCAAATAGACTAATATATGTGATTTGGATCCCAAAAGCAAGTCTGAACCTAGACGATATTTTGACAGGTTGAAATTGGTGGAATAAAAACACTGGAAAAGGTGTTATCCAGGCATCATTAAGGTAGAAGTTGCTGGAATAAAAACGATGGAAAAGGTTTTAGCCAGGCATTACTAGGCCATTACCCAGTGATAATCTTGCTTATGCAATTGCAAGGTGCTGCAGGGGGTAGAATAAAGACAGACCTAACTTTGTCATTTAACTGTGTCATGGCTGTTCTGAGACTTGAGTCCATGGTTGCTTTTGCCATTGCACCAAACAATGGCCGCTAATATACGTGATTAGTATCCCAAAAGCAACTGAACCTAGACCAGAGATTAACAGGTAGAAATTGCTGGAATAAAAACGATGGAATAGGGGTTAGCTGAGCATTATCAGGCCATTACCCGTTGATAATCTTGCTTATGAACCTAGGCCGTTTAACTATAACGTGATTGTTCTGAGACTTGAGGCCACAGTTGCTTTTACCATTGCACCAAGCAATGCACCCTAAGCTTAATGCTCTAGACTAAGAAAAAAATTATTAACAAAATATCTCTTTTATATTCCATCTGCATATATATACACACACGTATAAATATTTGTATATATATATATACACATACAAAGAGCTTCCTGTGAGGAAGTCCGCAAGTTTTGAACGTGTGAAATGACAAAAATATCCTTAATGAAACACATGATCCGACAGCTGTGAAAGAAGTCCGCAAGTTATAACTTGCGGACTGGTTCGCAGGACAAGTGTCCTGTATATACATATATTCTAGTGTATATATAACTTTATACAAGAAACATGAAACAATTGGATTGTTGAAAAAATAGCTAGCTCTGAATGCCTAGTTAGTGTTTCATATATCGCCCATTGTTTAAAGACGAATAACCAAGACTTGCAACTAAAGAATTGCCCTGTTAACAAGAGAACAGCGTAATGCACAGAATTTTTGGGGGGAAAACACAACCATAAGAAACAACAATTAGCAGCCAAACCTAACAATATCAAGCAAATATGTGCCTGCTTCATTTTTGTCTTAACGATCTAACCAACTATGGACAATGAGTTGATCCAAGAAAAAACTAGCTAGAATTATAGAACCCTTTTCAAATGGCAATACAGTTTTTAACTCAGATTTGATTTGAAGACCAATTTAACATATTCGTCGAATAAAATGTGAGTAAATTATAGCATCCAATTAGAAATATAAGAAAAAGAACACGCAAGAATGAACAGCATCAGCTGGTCACCGTTACAAATTCAACCATATTCAAATAGGAAAGTGTAAAGACCCTATCCAAATCAACCGTAAACAAGCAATGGAATTATGAAGAAAAGAAATAGAAGAATGAAATCACATTACAATTCATCCATTTCCATTTCCTAAACAGAACTACCCCTTCTATAAGGGAAGAGAGGCTGAAAGTGAGTCCCAAAACAGGCGGGAAGAAGGAAAAGAAGCGGGAAAAACAGAGAAGTAAAGGAGGGAAAACAAAGAGTAAATGGGGCTCTGCACATGGTTCCTTACAGATATATAAAGAAAAGAAATCATTCAGATCAAATTCCAAGATTTCTTGACAATGTAAAATTCATATTACACAAGTGTGTGCGCATGTATATATATATATAAAAATATATATATGGTTACCAAGAGGTGAAGACTTTGACAGATTGGGCGAGAGCGAAGGCAATGAGAGCAGAAAAGAGAGGGTAATTGGTGAATATTGAGGTTGATGTAGAGAGAGAAGGCGATGTTGTTGTAGCTGCGTTCCCGATCAACGATCCAGATGAAGCCGCCAACCCATCCATCCTATTCCTCTCTCTCTCTCTCTCTCTAGAGATCTCTCTTTCTCTCTCTGAAACCTAGATTCAACAAATCTCTTTTTCTCGCTCTGTATCTATAATTACAAAATCTCTCTCTCTCTCTCTCTACTGTTTCTGATTGCTAATAGATTTGAAGACAAGTTGTGGAGAGAGAGAGAAAGAGAAGAGCAGAGGAGAAGACCGATTCAGTTAGAAACGATCTCAGGGCGTGAGAGGAGCCGAGTTCGTTGATTCCTTGGAAGAGGAGAGAGAGAGAGAGAGAGAGAGAGAAAGCGAGGGATGTTATGTTGGCTTTGCTTTTAACTAACGGTCTCTCTTTCAAGCAAAAAAAAAAAAAAAACTAACGGTCTCTCTCTCTCTCTCTCTCACAGTTCAACTGAATATGCCTCTTGTTGAAATCATAGTCTAGAATATACCTCCAAAATTTGGCTACCTTGTTTTTTGTCCACTTGAGGTGCGACATCCCTAATTGTTATTTTCCATTTTTACGATTTTTTTCTTCTTCCTTATGTTGGTTAAGAAAGTGAATTTTCCTATCAACATTAATTAAAGGAAAAATTCCTCAAAATATAGATTGAGGAGTAGGAATTAAGAAACATCAGAGTGAGACTCCTTTTAAGGAATAGCTATTTCCACCATAAAATTGAATTAATGTACTCCGTAGTACTATTGACACACCATGCAATTAATGTATTTTATGAAGTGTATTGGTGCATCTATGGAGTGTGAATAGCAAATCCTTTTTATTATAGAAAATATAAATGCATGGAGTTCCTCAACCCCCAATTTACGTACGTGAAAAAAGGGTTAATTATACTCACCTCCCCTGTATTTTGCCTTAAGTATACAGAACTCCTCGCATTTTGAAATTTACACGGACTTCCCTAAAAATTAGTATTCTATAACACATTCCTCCCTTAAAATTAATATTCTGTAACACTTTTCCCCCTTAAAGTGTAAAATAATATTAGGCATAAGAAAGGTCCGTGTAATTAAGGCAAAACACAGGGGTGACGAGTGTAATTAACCAAAAAAAAAAAATCATCTCCAATTTACTTGCTAGTAGCAACTAACTAGTAAGACTTGCTTTGTAATACTTGCTTTGTGGAAAAGTAAAACATGCAAATTAATAATGAAGAGAAAAATATAATTACAACTAGTGAAAAGGCATTGTGAAGTTGCCATTCCAAAACTCACTTAACTATTGGCATCGGCTCAAGTCATACTTTCGTCGTTCCATTTTATTTATCATTTTTTTCTTCCTTTTTTGACGTTTCCAAAACTATTTTCCATAAGAAATTCAATGATAGTATCTCGTTTTGTTAGTTGTTCCTCTCTAGGAGGGTGTTGTCCCTTTTTATGAGGGTCTTGTCCCTCTCTTTGAGTTTTTTTGTTTGTTTTTTGTTTTGGGTTTCCACTCTAAATCCCTTCCTCTCATCTTTCTATAGTTAGATCCTTCTATTCTTCTTCGCAAATGCAGTCTTATCATTTCAAATTCGGCGCTATCTCCATCAAGTCTGACATTTTTCGTCAGATCTAGCATTTTGATGCAATCTTTTCGCAGTCACAATGAGTTTTGGGACGATGTTTGTTGTCGTTCTTATTGACAACTTTCTCCCTTAGCTGCCTCAGTCACTAGCTACGCCATATATAGTTTTATCAGGAATTGGAGAGTTTTGCAATATGGCTAAGAAGTTTGTATTGCTAATTTTTACATGTATTTTCTTACTTCTGTATGATTATACTCTTTAGGAATCCACTATTTTGGAGAGGTTGTATAAAAGTTGTATAAAGGTTGTGTCCCAAATATTACTCTTTAGGAATCCACTATTTTTTTTTAAAAAAGAAAGAAATTCAATGATAATCTTTAGTTACTTTCCATAATTAACCTTGTCGATTTTAAAAACACCAAACATTAAAGGGCAAAAAGGAAAAGTAAAGTAACCCGGTCACAAGGGCCTCTGACATTAGTTAAAAAAAAGGAAAAAAAATAAAATAAGAAAGGGTAATTTATCAATGCCATTAATTCATGTAAATGCAATCATTAATGTTTTCTTAAAAAAAATTGATTTCCATTATTAAATGACAAATTTAAGAGTTTGTAAGGGAAGGAATGCAATTATTTACAAACTCTGATTTTGTTGGTAAATATTCTTTGCTCATAAATTACATGGGAAAAATTCATTTGGTTTAACAACCACACCAATTTCGTTGCAAACAAACGGCCCTTTACAAATTGGACTAACACTTGAACAAGCCAAGTGTCAATACAGTATTATATAGGCCATGTGCATGTGGAGCTAGAATTATACTCTCACACATGGTGATAGACGATTACTAGCAGCAATAAAAAAGGGTAAGGTTGTGAATGGATTCAACTATTATTGAGCATGTGTTGAAAAACTATGCATATTGGTTGGAGCATGTAGTGGGTTCATGATTAGACCCACCATTTCTCTTAACTGTCCACCACGAAGGTGGAGGTAATTGCCTTGCATTGTCCTATAAATACCACATTCTGTATACACAAAAAGGGACAGAAAAAGAGAGAAAAAATGAAATTCGGTGAGAAGAAGTAAGAGAGAAAAAAAAAAAAAAAAAAAAGAATCAGAAGACAGATTTTATTGTTTTTATCTCACTGTTATGGAAGCATTCGGAGAAAAGGAGAGTCACAGTTTCTTCATCAGTATTCTTTTTATATTCAACTTTCAAGTTGACTTAAAAGGATACAGTGCTATTAGCAAAAAAAAAAAGGATACAGCGCTATGTCTCAAAATTTTAAAAGAATGCTTTTAATATATATTCAAAGTCCGAGAACTGATATTCCTAACAAAAAAAAAAAATCTCTAAAACTTTTGGTTCTTATGATGTTTTGTGCATAAACAAATTCCGGTGAGTAATCCATCATTAAAAAAAAAAAATACATAAAAAAGAAGAACTTTTGATGTTCTGCACCTCACATAAAAATGTGTTTTGCATGTCATGTGAAATTTTGATCTTATTCTTATGATGTTGTCACGTCCCGCAATAGCAAACATAGAGAAAATAAATTCCTTTTTGAACCCGTAGACCATGACAGTTGAAATTTACCATATTATCCACCAACAAAGTCTATTCATCAGAGTAATGCATCAAACCACACATTTGGAAGTTCTAAGTTCGATATATAAAACTAGAGTTACTAGCTATTACAAAACATAAGTAGTAGCAGAAATAAAGTGTTACGACACACTTGCCGATTACAACTTAACTATTACAGCAGTCTCTAAACATAAACAGAAACTATCTATGGTGAAGCCCCAGGTTTTCAGCTTGCGTAGTAGTTATCTTCAGCATAGCCTTTATGATAGTAGGCTCCATCCTCATAGCCTCTCGCTACGTACTCCTCACCTGTATGTTCATAACCCTAGCCAGCTGAATGTAAAATATCGAGCGGCATAAAATGTCGTCAGCTACTAAAGCTGAGTGAGTGCAAATACTAACAAAGTATCTATAGACATATAGTACATATAAAACAGCAACAATAAAGGAATCATCTCATCGTTCCCATGAATGCACCAACCCAACATATAACATCGGACATCATCCCAACCGACTTCTCGAAATAATCTTGACCAATCCTGGCACATAGCCTCATACTTCACAATCTATCAAACCGACACGAAGTCCCAACTTTCTAACATAACTCTGACATGTAGTCTCATTATCCAGGCCAAAGCGCCTCGATACCCTGGCCAACACGCCTCGATACCTACGGCCAACATGCCTCGATACCTACGGCCAACATGCCTCAACACATTCTGGCCAACACAACTGGACACATACGGCCACACACCTTGATACATACAGCCACACACCTCGATACATATGGCCAACACGCCTTGATGGCCAACCCGCCCTGATACATTTGGCCAAGACATCCTGATGCACACGGCGAACCCACCCTAATACATTCAGTCAACACGCCCTAATACATATTGCCAACACACCCTGATACATTTGGCCATCCTGATACATTCGACCAACATGCCCTGATATATACGGCCAACACGCCCTGATACATACTGCCAATACGCCCTGGTACATTCGGCCAACGCGCCTTATAATTTTCTGGCCACCATGCCCCATCACATTCTTGCCACCGCGCCCTTACACTTACTGGCCACCACGCCCTACTATATTCTGGCCACTACGCTCTTACACCTACTAGCCTCCACGCCCTACTATACTCTAGCCACTGCGCCCCGTTACGCTCTGGCCCCCCTGCCATGCCCCTGCTTTATTAAACCTGACACGTAGTCTGATCTTATCATACGTAAGCCCCGGACACGCAGTCCCCACACTCAATCATGAATAGTATCGACTTCTGCGATCGATAGACCACGTCGGCTTCTCAACCCGATTAACATCATTATATCATTATAATATAAATGGTCCCACCGTTCAATGAATTAAGTCTATTATCCACGTGTGTATTATTCCAATACAACTTAAACCATCAATACATGATATAAAATAGCTTAACAGTTCATCAGGTATTAGCAGACTAAACATTTGACAAACTGTCATGTTCGATCGATTGAAATCATTTCGATCGATTGAGGAAGTTAAATGTTTGATTGATTAAACTAAGTTCAATCGATTAAGAAAGATGTAGTTCGATCGATTGAACTGCGTTTGATCGATTGAAATCGGTCTGTGTTCAATCGATCGAAATCAGTTCGATCGACTAAGAATTGGTTTTCTTCTCAAACTGATCTAGACTTCTCTCGCACGTTCGGGGTCCGTTCTTTCTTGCCAACACACGTATATAAATACATCTCGATGCTACTAAGTGAGTATAGGCACTCACCGTAAAGTTCGGTGACGTTGGGAAGCTCGGGGTGGCCGCGGGTTCCTCTCGGGGTGGACCGGGTGGTTCTCTCTCTCTTATTCTCCTTCCTCTCTGGTCTCCTTTTCTCTATCTCCTTCCTCTCTCCTTCTTCTTCTTCTTCCAGAATTGAGAGTGTGCATGTGTGAGTGGTTGTGTATATGTGTATGTATATATATCTGGTGTGTGTATATATATATGTGAGTGTGTATGTATATATATTATATCTTTCTCCCTCTCTCTAAACTCTCTGAAATTCAGCAACCCAAACTCATATATGTGAGGGGGTATATATAGGGGAGGGGAGTGAGTGAGAACCGTGGAAATAAACTTAATGTTCAAGTTTAGGCAAGTTTGATCGATCGAAGTGGGGTCGATCGATTGAAAGTGGTCCACGTAAGGGTTTCAGGTCGGCAACTTTTCAAGCAATCGAAGTGGGTTCGATCGATCAAAGAATCACAAGTTCGATCGATTGAAACATGTTCAATCGATCGAGAAAGGAATTATAGGAAATGTAAATATAAACACACTCAATCTTATTTATATCAACATGAGTATAAAAGGACAATGAAAATAGCGGGTATTACAGGTGCTTTGTGCATCAACAAATTTTAATGGCTAATCCATTATTTTTTTTTGTTAAAAAAATGATGTTTTATATATCATGTAACATGTGAGATTTATTAAAAATTGGGCAAAATTTCCCAAATGCTGGAATGTCGCTCGAACGAGCTCTCGGGAGAAGGTGAACAAAGATTGGAAATTGGAATGTCGCCCGCACAGAGATCTGCCCGAGCGGGAATGGGAAATTTGGGTGAACGACAGCTTTCCTAAGTTGATTAGGATAGCACTTTTGGGTAAGTTTCCAGAGATGATTAGTCTCCTATTATATAGAAATACTTGTATAGATTGGTTTCTTAGTAAAGAAGTATTTCCATGTGTGTAAATATTCTTCTAGTAGGATTAGGAATGTGTATATATATATATATATATATATATAGGATGATATGATGTATAGAAATGAGTCTTGAATCTTGAATCTAAAACCTAGAGAGGGAGAGGGAGAGGGAGAGGGAGAGGGAGAGGGAGAGGGAGAGTCAAGATCCTTGGGAGAACCCAAGTAAGAGAAGGTGTGCCAGTGGGCGATGCCCGCCGAGTGGATGGTGAAGAATCATTGGTCTATGGGCATGGCCCAACTAGGGTGATTGTGAATAATCCTTGGTCTGTGGGCGTGGCCCAACTAGGGTGATGGTGACAAATCATTGGTAGAGAGTAATTGGTGAATCCTTAGAGAGAAGGAGAGAGTAATCGGTGTATCTCATGGATAGGAGCTCTTGACGAGTCAAGCATTCAACACGAAGAGGCGGGGTTGGAATCCTTAATGTCCAACAAGGTTGTGTGGAACCCTTTATTCTAAGATGAGTTAGAATATAAATGCCCAAAAATATTGTGTATGAGAGAGAGGCATGTAATGAATGATTATCAATAAAAGGAGCCGTGTGGAATTAGGCATGGAGTTGGCCGAACCATATAAAAAATCTTGGTGTCTTCTCATATGTAGTGTTGTTTTTTGTGTGTGAATCTATCTTACTTTTCTATTCATATGTGTGTGAATTATCTTTTCCATGTGGAAGGGATCTTGATTAGTGTGGTTTTTGAGCCCACCCGCACAACAATTGGTATAAGAGTTCATGGTTGAAGACATTTCGGTCCAACAGTCACAAGGGGAGACTGGTCAAGGGAACGAACGGCCTAACGTGTGAGAAGTGAGATGTAAAGATCCTTGGAGGAAGAAGAGAGTTGGCAGTTTTCAAGATCCATGGAAGAAGATAGTTTTTGGGAAGCACGGAAGATGATGGAAGAGTATAACACCCGTAATTGTGTTATTGCGTTTCATTACATTGTCATATGATAATGTGATGCGTTGTGTATTTTGGCACATGTTTGAGTGAGTTGTGACTCACGAGTAAATTTGGGTATCTGTATAAGAGAACCCATTGAGACGGTGTTGATTGAGTATTGTGATGTTGTGAAGTCTCTCCGAGCATGAGACGTTCACTGTGGAATACCTTAAATGTTTATCTGAAAATAAATATTTACCTGTGTATTTCAATATCTGTATTATTTATGGTTTATAATATAATTCTGTTGTTAGATTTAGTATCCTGGTGAGGACGAATTAACATGCTATTAATTTGGTAGGCTAATTAGTAACTTCGGAAAAATTATGTAGAAATTTGCGTTTTAGCAACCAAACGAAACTTAATCGGAAACTTTTGTAATTTTGAGGTTTCACTTGTAAAGCTATGAATTAGCTGTGTAGAAAGTTTTGGAGACTAATTAGGAGTTTTCAAAACTCGTGGAAAGGTAAACACAATTTTCAAAAGTGTTACCTATATATAGATAGAGATGGTTGAGATATTTTTATAACTTCTAAGTTTCAAAAAGAGGCCAAATGGAGATTTTAGTTGCTTAGAGCTTCTCGACGCCAAACGATGCCCATTCGTCCGCTGGTTTTTCACCAAATTTCATATTTGAACTCCTCAAGGTAACGCCGTCGTTTTGATGCCTATTAGGCATTGTTTGGCCAAGTTTTCTAAAAAAGTTATTTTCTTGAATTTTTCATCAAAGTTGATAATTGGATTTCTAATCCATAGGAGTTGTACTAGACGGACTTCTGCACGTTCTTTGTACACGGGTTTTCCTTGGATTGAATTATAGGAGCGTTATTCAGAGGTTAGTGATTCAACTATGTATTTTGGAATGATTCCTTGACATGTATTCATGTTTGTTGGCCCAAAAGTGGAAACCTTAGAGGGGGGGTGAATAAGGTTTTAGCGGAAATTAACCTTTTAAAAAACTTAATTGCAATTTAAACAAGATCACAAACAATTAAGTAAAGAGAGAAGGGAAGAGAAACTTGCAAACCGATTTTTCAAGTGGTTCGGCAATCGCACCCCGCGGCCTACGTCCACCCCTCAAGAACACCTCTTGAGGATTCCTTTACTCCGATCTACTTCACGGGTGTAGACCAAACCGTTTCCCGGAGCACTTACGGGTGTGCACCAAACCGTTACAAGAGCCTATGATCTCTCCCAAAGAAGAACACCTCTTCTTTGCACACAAGGGTTACTAACCCTCAACCTTTACAAATTGATTGAATACAAATGATAACTCTCTATGTAGAGTGGATAATACAATTAAAATCTCACTACAATTTACTCTCAAAGAAATACAAATCAAGAACTAGAGCAAATTGATAAACTCACACAACTAGGGCTCAATTTTGAATGATTAAGAATCAACAAGTTGTGTGATTGAAATGGATGTTTTCCTATTGATTGATCAACTTGAAATGGTGTGGGAAAACATGTATTTATAGGCCAAGAAAGATTATAGCCGTTGGTGGCAAGTTTGGTAAATAAAAGCCCCTTTAAAAACTAGTCGTTATGCCTTTCCAGGTCGATTCAGTCGACTGGAACATGAAGCAGTCGACTGCCCCTTAAAGCAGTCGACTGAGATGTGTTTACAGAGGGTTCTGTTGCATTCTGCTCACTTCGGTCGACTGCCCAGTCGACTGCCCTTCCCAGTTTGACAGCCTGACACATCTCCACTAAAACGGCCATAACTCCCTCTACAAAACTCGGATTTTCGATCCGTTTGATGTTTTGGAAACTAGATTCAAATACCTTTCCAACCATATAAAATTCAACATCTAATTATTTTCCATTTGGTTGGAGCATTGATTTAAAGATGATCCACTTAAAATTTATTTCCAAAACTTTAACTTTTAGAGTTTGTTTGAGCCCCTATGAGTGTGAGATCAAGATGCCTTACAATGGTGGTCCTAGACTTCAACCAAGGATGAAATATCTTCAAGTCTTCAAGCTTGATCCTTGTTGAGCTCCTTGTAATCTTGATCTACATCAATTGAATCTCATGCACACAAAGATGTCTTCAACATTGATACAATATTAATACATGAGATTATATATGAGCATGAAAATGACTATGATAATAACAAGGAATGAAACAATATGAATCATGTAATTATCATAGCATATTTGTCATCATCAAAACATAATTAAACATGCCTTAATATACCTTAAGGCTAACAATCTCCCCCTTTTTGATGATGGCAAACAACCAATGAAAGATATGCCAATATAAGCACATTATAAGCACATTTGGTCATTTTCATATTATCATTCATAATGGGATATTATATGTTAAAGAACATGAATGATAACTACCCAAATACTTCTCCCTAATACTTCTCATATTTCTCCCCCTTTGACATTATCAAAAAGATTTGGGGATAAAGCACAAAGCTCCCCCTTTAATGTATGGTTTGACATTTCAGAGGCAGATACAACCACTATTTGAGAATCACAGTTTGATTGAACTTCAGTGGATGTATCACCCACTTGGGCATTTTCTGAAGCAAGCAATTGTTCTTGAGACGCTGAGTAAAAGTTTATGGCTTCATTTTCCATACGGGAAATAGAAAGTTCAGAATTTTCTTCATGAGTGCTTTCATTGCAAGGCCTAAAGTTTGGAAAGTATGACCCGAAGTTCCAGATAACAAAGACTCAATACGTTGGTGCTTTATGTTCATTGAACATGGGTCTCGGTCGGTCTGGCTGAGCCCAAGTCTACAGAAGATGGTGCAGAGGCAGTTCTCATGCTACTTGTGCTGTCTCTTATTACATAGGACAGATCATCGTAAGGAATGCTAAAGAGAGAGAAAGTCCTGACTCGGACAACTAACCCATTCCACTGCTTAACCTCTTCAGCAATATAGAAATGCCTGCAACTTCTGAAACATCTGCCTTTAAATTTGGACGGTCACTTGCAAGTCTCAGATCAGCTTCTTCCAAAGGAGATCGTGCAAGAGAACTCTCTGACGAGAAATTATTCATTGGCTCACTTTGGGAGCTTTCAAACCCCTTAACACTTTCTTCATGATGATCGGCCATTCTTTCACCTATATCAGTGACTTCTGAAGATTCGGGTACGGTCATCAGGGGGCCCACTGAATTAAATGGTTTACATTCTTCTGAAATCTCCATAGAAACAACTGCAGAATTTTGAAATCTTAAAGTAACAAACATCAAGGGAGGTACATTATATTTACGGTAAAAAAAGATCATGTTATCCGAAGTACCAATATAAGCTCACAAAATACAATAGAATATGGATAGATACAGAATTAAAAAAATTGTGTTTTGCGAGTCACTTTCCTCCCTTTTGTCTACAGTCACAATTATACTCTCAAAATCTTTAATTTTTAGTTACTTACGCATGGTGAAAAATACGTTTTTCTTCTTGTTTTCCTTTCCCTTCTCTTTTCCTTCTCCAATTCCGCAAACCTAACAGGGCATTAAGTTAAAGAATCTCTGAAAGGAACAACTCATAAAAGACATAATGAGCCGACGTGGTGACTTGAATGTTGTAGAAATGACTTCAAATCCCTTGCTGCAACAACAAACTTTTAGTCTCCTGAAACTATGTCCTTCTGTTCTTCTTGACTGGCTAATAGCCCAAAAGCACACACACACACATATATATATATATATATATATATATATGTGTGCATAAATGCATACATAGAGTGCAGAAGATGACCACAAGCTCTTTTTCATCACACTAACCATTTCTGGTAATGCCTGATACGCGTGCCCATATAATTCCGTGACTGCAATGTAGCTTTGTTTAGTCGAGATTGGTGACTGTGCATGTGGTGTTTGAAGTTTACAGAAACTCAGTGACTGCAAAGTACACATGCGAGCCACTTTCTCATGAGAGTGGGAGGCAATCAAGCAATGATAAACTAATACAAACCAACTAAACATTCCAAAACCGCGTATATGTCTTCTGTTCTTTGATGTGTTTTATCAACAGAATAGAACTGATGGACTTGTTTATCAACCTCAATCCAACTGCAACCTGGTGTTTTATGAGCATTCTTCTCCTTCAATGTCTTCCTCACCTTTCGGACCTCATCCCATTTACCTAATTCTACATAAATATTTGCCAACATTGCACCATACCCGCCATTATTTGGATTGAACTCTATCAACTTTTTAACTGCTATTTCCGCCAAATCTATACGCCCATGAATCTTACATCCATTAAGCAAAGAGCCCCAAACAACATCATCGGGTTCCATTCTCATTCCACTCACAACTTCCATGGCTTCTTCAAATCGTCCTGCTCTACCAAGAAGATCGATTAAGCACCCATAATGCTCAATCTGAGGCTCAATCTCATAATCACCAATCATTAAACTAAAATAAGAGCGGCCTTTCTCAACCAACCCTCCATGGGTACAAGCATTCAACAACCCAACAAACGTAACTCCATCTGGTTTTACACCATCATCGTGCTTCATCATCTCCTCAAAGACATCAATAGCACTCTCGCTTTGGCCGTGGAGTGCGAAACAATTGATCATGGAATTCCACAATGTCAAGCTCTTTTTTGAGGTCTTGTCAAAAACATGCCCGGCTTCTTTTAAGCTCCCGCATTTCCCATACATATCTACCAGAGCATTTGAGATAAACGAATCGGGTCGAAGGCCATTTCTATAGATATACCCATGAATGCATTTACCAAGCTGGAGCATACCAGTATGCCCGCAGGCCGAGAGTGCACACACACATGTAACCTGGTTCGGCCTAAAGCCTCGATGTGGGCCCCTTTCTGCCGTGCTAATCATTCTCCTAAAGAATGAAACTGCCTCTGTGAATAGCCCGTTTTGCGTACACCCAGCAATAATAGAATTCCAAGACGGAATGTCCCTCTCGGGCATTTTTTCAAACAGTAACACCGCATTACCCATCTCTCCAAGTCTTGTATACCCAGAAATCATCGCAGTCCATGACACAACATTTCTCTCAGACATTTCATCGAACAACTGTCTCGCGCTCCCCAAATCAGAGCAAAACCTCGAATACGAATCCACAAGAGCCGTTTGCACAACTGGGTATCTCCCAAAACCCGATTTCATAACATGGGTATGAACCAATTCGGTGCCATGTGAATCCAAAACCTCAGGGGAAGACTTCAATACGTGAGGATACACGAATTCGTTGGGTTTGGGGCGCCCTCGATGAACCATTTGGATGTATAAACGAAGAGACGACCTGTGATCGGTCTGAGAAGTGTATGCAGTGATCATGGCGGTGTAAAGATACTGATTGGGGGAGTTGAGATGATCGAAGATGAAGCGAGCGTAGTGGAGGTTGGAGAGGGAGAGAATGGAGAAGCGAACGAGCTTGAAAGCGAAGAACTGGGTTTGACCATGGCCAACGGTTATGAGGAAAGCTTGGAGTTGCTTGAGATGGTTGAGATGATTGGATTTGTCCAGAATTGTTAGGACTTGTTGGTGTAGATTCAGTTTGTAAGGACCAACGGTTAGCATTGTTCGTTGCCCGCCCTTTCTCTTCCTTTGCATATATTTTTTCCCACCAGTAAAGTTATACTTCCAAAATCTCAATTATTACATCTATCAAAATCTGGTTGACCCATTAACCATTGTGTGATTACTTTAATATCCCCAAATTAAAATTTAGTGGTTGCACTGTCACATGATTTGATATTGAAATTGCATTACTCTATTTTCCGTAGTAGTGTTAGAAAACTTGCTCGACTAGCCGAGTTGCCAGAGCCTCAAGCTTTACTATGGGAGGTCTGGTTTCGCAAACCCTCCTGTTCCGAAGTAAGATAGTCGGAGGGACAAACCTCAAGATGGACAAAAAATAGTTTCAGCTTGGTGGGATTCAGATATTATTGCTTGCTTGCCCTCCTAACTTAAATTGGTGCGAGCACTATGAGATTGATGTACGTATCTGGAGTTTGCTCCATATTCTACTCCAATAAACATTAATAAATAAATTATATAAAATAGTGACGGAGATCCCAAAATCGTGGAGAAGTTATTCAAACATAATTATACAGATGTGGCGTGGCACATCAATTATATTCAATAACTATCAAATTTGGTGAGACTAACTCTAAAATTCACACTCCAACAAGATCATCAAATGAGTATGCAAAATGATTATTGGTGAAAGACTCTATTTTTGGAAACTATGAGAGGAAAGAGAGAATGACAGAATATTATAGCCATTGGATTGCCCAAAAAAAAAACAAAAAGGTATAGTTTTGTCAATATACTTAAAATATTAAAATAATTACTCATTTGACAATTGGAGTATAATCTTATTAGATTAGCATAATATGAAAACCTCAAGTGACACATGGTACAAAGAGAGGCATTGCTAAATTTTTTTTAAAAATTTTGCTCATTAAATTATTACAAGTACCTCGTTATTAACATCAATACCCAATACACCATTGTTGCATACACACACATATATGACCTATATATAAAAATACTACCACCAAAACTATACGATCATGGTAGGATTTTCTATCACTTGTGATTTATCAACTTTTGTCTTTTACAAATTTTTTTTTTTAATCAAACTATCATACTAACACTAGAAAATTTTGCTTAAATATTTCTCCCGTGCATTGCACGGGTCAAGAGCTAGTTGTTAAAAATAACTAATAACAAATGATATTTAAGTAGCTAAGCCTAAAATACAATTTTAATTGCGTAAACTCACATTTCCTTGTGGAGATAAACCGTCGGATCCTTATGATATGAATCCAAATATGAATACTCGTGTAAATGCTAGGGCGTTCCCTTTAAGCGACGCGTTGCGCCTGCCTTCGGGTGTTTCGAAAAATGTGCAAGGGGCGCCGCATCGACGCCCGGGTGCAGTGTTAAATAAGCAAGGGTTCCCGCGCTCTTCTGGGCCACCGCGGGTAAAGAAGCTAGTCCAGAACTATAGGCTTAGGTTAGCAACTTGGAATATAGGAACCTTAACAGGTAAAGCTATGGAACTAGTAGACACTATGATTAGAAGGAAGGTTAATGTAGTATGTTTACAAGAAACAAAGTGGGTTGGAGAGAAAGCTAAGGAGGTAGAAAAGACCGGGTATAAGATATTCTATACAGGGAAAGATAGGCATAGAAATGGTGTCGGAATCGTGGTTGACAAGAACCTCAAGGATAAAGTTGTCACAGTCACGAGGAAAGGAGACAGAATATTGCTTATCAAACTGGTAGTTGGAGTGGATACAATTAATGTGATTAGTGCATACGCGCCCCAAGTAGGATTGGATGATCACACTAAAAGACAATTCTGGGATGAGTTGGACGCTTTAATGCAAGAAATACCGGGAGGAGAGAAGATAATTGTAGGTGGAGATTTTAATGGCCATGTAGGCAAAGATAGAACTGGATATGAGAGGGTGCATGGGGGGTATGGTTTTGGAGATCAGAACGAGGCAGGGGTGAGTATTTTAGATTTCGCAGTAGCATATGATCTTGTAGTAGCAAACACATTTTTTAAAAAGAGGGAAGAACACTTGATAACCTTTAAGAGTGGATCTAATAGAAGCCAGATCGATTTGTTCCTTATGAGAAAGGCAGACCGCTTAGCATGTAAAGACTGTAAGGTCATCCCAGGAGAGTGTTTAACATCTCAACATAGACTTACTATTTTAGATATCCATATAAAAGGACAATGTCATACTAGAAAAGACCCTATAAACCCACGAACTAGGTGGTGGAACCTTAAAGGCGAGAAACTAGCAATATTCCAAGAGAGAATGTATGCAGAAGCACCTTGGAATTTGGAAGATGGAAGCAATACTATGTGGGATAGAATGGCAAGGTGCATCACGAGAATATCGAAGGAGGTCCTCGGAGAGTCGAAGGGAAGAGGGTTGGCTTCTAAAGATACTTGGTGGTGGAATGAAAAGGTACAAGCTGCAGTAAAAACCAAAAAGGATTGCTTTAAGAAGTGGCAAAATGATAGAAGTGAGGAACACTTCAAAAGCTATAAATGTGCAAATAAGGAGGTTAAAAGGACAGTCAGAGTTGCTAAAATGGAAGCCTATGACGCCTTCTACACCAAACTAGACACTAGAGAGGGAGAAAAATGTATTTATAAGCTTGCTAAGTCGAGAGAAAGGAAAACAAGAGACATTAATCAGGTTAAGTGTATAAAAAGCGATGACTCTAGGGTATTAGTGAACGACGAAGAGATTAAGGAGAGATGGAAGAGCTATTTTGAGAAGTTACTGAATGAAAAACATATGGATAACACAATGGAAGAAGAAACTGGAAGTTACGATGAAACTAGAGAATACAGATTCTATCGGAGAATAAGGAAGTTTGAGGTGGATTTTGCTTTGAAGAAGATGAAACCCAACAAGGCCTTAGGACCAGATGGGATCCCCATTGAGGTTTGGAAATGCTTGGGAGATGTGGGGGCATCTTGGCTTTCAAAAGTTTTTAATAGGATTTTAATGACTAGAAAAATGCCTGATGACTGGAGGAAGAGCATCCTAGTGCCTATATATAAGAGTAAAGGAGATGTACAACAATGCAACAACTATAGAGGTATTAAGTTGATGAGCCATACTATGAAGCTATGGGAGAGAGTGATGGAGCATCGCTTAAGAGGCGCAACATCAGTGTCAGAAAATCAGTTTGGATTTATGCCTGGGAGATCAACTATGGAAGCAATTTATTTACTTAGAAGACTAATGGAAAAGTATAGAGAGAAGAAAAAAGATCTACATATGATTTTTATTGATTTAGAGAAAGCTTATGATAGGGTGCCTAGAGATTTAATTTGGTGGGTGCTAGAGAAGAAAGGAGTGACTAAGGGTTATATTGACGTGGTGAAGGATATGTATGATGAAGCGGTTACTACAATTAGATCACCAGCCGGAGAAACAAGCGAATTCCCAATTACCGTAGGCCTGCACCAAGGGTCGGCCTTGAGCCCTTATTTGTTCGCCCTAATTATGGATGAATTGACTAGACACATTCAAGATGATGTCCCATGGTGTATGTTGTTCGCAGATGATATTGTCTTGGTTGATGAGACTAAAAGGGGACTCAACACTAAACTAGAAGCTTGGAGAGAAGCACTGGAGACTAAGGGGCTAAAGATAAGTAGGACGAAAACAGAATACATGGAATGTACTTTTAGCAACAGTGGAAGTAGAGACAACGAAGCAGTGAAGATCGAAGATCATGAGATCCCAAAGAGGGAACATTTTCGCTATCTAGGTTCAATAATCAGTAGAGACGGAGAGATTGGTGATGACGTGACCCATAGAATTAAAGTGGGCTGGCTTAAGTGGAGGAGTGCTTCTGGAGTATTATGTGATCGGAGAATACCAGCAAAATTGAAAAGAAAATTTTATAGGACAGCTATTAGGCCAGTTATGCTGTACGGGACAGAGTGTTGGGCAACTAAGAAACAACACATTAGCAAAGTGAGTGTAGCGAAGATGAGGATGCTAAGATGGATGTGTGGTAAGACTAGGAAAGATAGAATTAGAAATGAGCACATCCGAGAGACTGTAGGAGTGACACATATTGAGGACAAGTTGAGGGAGAATAGACTTAGATGGTTCGGCCATGTGCAACGAAGACCTGTAGATGCACCTGTGCGAAAGAGTGATAAGATCGTAGTGCCTGGAATGGTTAGAGGGAGAGGTAGACCTAGACTGACTTGGGAATATGTAATGCAACAAGATATGAATATATATAATTTAAATGAGCATATAGCTCTTGATCGTGCAGAATGGAGAAAAATGATTCATATAGCCGATCCCAATTGATTAGGACACAAGGCTTGGTTTGGTTTGGTTTGGCTTGACCCAAGAAGCATACATGATAAACTTAAGGTTAATACCACAGTTCTCAAAGTTTGCACTACAGTACTACTTTGTTCCCAAATGATTTTGTAGTAGGCTGAATGCGGCTGCATGAATTTTAATCGAAAGTTATTTTGAACGGTCTCTTTGTCGCATCATTTAGGACCCAAATTTTGAAATATAAACTTGAAAACCATACCTTTTACTCTTGACGCCAACTCTATCCTTCTTTTACTTTGTAAGATATTTGGAAAAGTTACATATGTATTTGATGGGCCAAAACACAAGCAAATGCTTCCAAAGTATGAGCCATGAACCAAATTGAATCCATATATACGCAACAAACATAACGAATATGAATGAGGTGGATTTAGACACACTTATCCAGCTCCACAATAAAAGGAATTCACACTTACTTTGTAATGGACTACCAACCAAAATACAAATGCCTATCAAGAATATGGACTTTGGAGAAGGCACTAACCTCCAATACATCCTCTATTATCAGCCTAATACAAATTTGTAACTTTACAATGACCGTGTCACCAAATAACAGTAGTGTTTCTTACAAATAAATCAGAACTAACAAAAACCAGCAACCCATCCAAACAGCCCCTACATAACAAATAAAAAAATACAAGCACCTGGCAAATACTCCTCCAAATTGTGGTCGCAAGCATGATTGGAATGGAAGACTCACATTACTGTGCAATTGCACTTGGACTCTAGCTTTGGAGGCTTCGTACTATCAAACTTATTAGGAACCCCAATAATACGCGTTGTAGACGAATCAGTTTTTTCATCATTCTCATCGTTGTCAGAAAAGGGTTTCGTTTCTGTTTCCACCCTTCTCTGCCTAGCCTTTTGGGACTTAGAGGTGCGTTTGGCGGCAGGTTTACTTCGGGAATCCTTTCTATCAGGAGTAGATTTTCCCAATATTGTAACGGTTGGCAGAGAACCTTCTAATGGAACTAAATTTTCCTTGTCTATTGCAATGGTTGCAGCCTCATAGGCCAGGTTGTGAACGATAGAGCTGCAGAAGAGTATTGTATCCGTTGCTTCATCCAGTGTTAGGCTTCTGGTATTAGTGGTTGATTCCTCTGTCACAGCATTAAGAAATTTGTCAGAGCTTTCAACAAAACACATTCATAAACCTCAAAGCCAGGTTTTAGCATTAAAAAGTAAGAAGGGTTTTGGCATATCAAAATGTTATGAACGCTGGACTTGCATTAGAAGTCAAATGGAAAATGATTTTTAACTTTCGGAGAAAAAGAAACTTCTATACCGATAGGACACAATACTTAGACGTCGATGCAACGAATCTTAAAAAAAAAAAAAAAGATATGAATGACAATGTGGAATGCCAATCTAATTATAGCCTACGTGTTCATATTTGTATGTGTGCATCCCAATTGTTACTTGTGAAAGAATAGAAAAATATTTGAGACGGTTTTATATTTCTCTACATTAAACTATCAACCTAATGTTTTAGAGCTTAATATGCATTGTTTGGCAATTCTCTTATAGATAATACACCGTTGCTCTACCTTTGGTTCAAGTTTATTCCTCTTCTATATACGTTTTCACTTCGGTTTTTGTTCTATTGCGTTCAATTTGTTTGTTCTCCAACTCCGACACATGATCAAAGGTGATGGAGGGTGTTAAAGCTTTAAACACATTTCTGGACTGGACCTAGTCACGGTTCAAGGTTTTGGAGTAGGTCTAACAACTATACAAGAATTGTCTCATCGAAGTGCTCGAAAAGTAACTTGCCAAACAAAAATGCAAGGATACACGGATTCTTCTAAAAGGCTAAAGAATCTGCCCAAATGTGCAGCCGTATCCGCATTGGTGTGGACTCTTCTCGTGTCTCAGTCTTTTTTTTTTACAAGTAAAATGGGGTCTCTAACATATTTTTAGAAAACTTCTGGTATGTATTACACGTTACAAGGCTAGTTTTTCTATGTAGCCTCTATGCTTGTTATTCATGTCTTCATTGCAAAAATAAAATAGAACAAAAATTCAAGAAAATGCACTAGTATGATCTTCTATATAGTTATATGAAAGTATATTATTTTAATATTTTACACGGGCTACCCCGCATCCTAGATTTTTGAAAATTCGACGAATCCCTCGCAGCTGCAGTGGTGCTTCCTAGGCGGTAGTTTTTTTTTTTTTTCTTATTCTTTTTTCGATAGGTTCCTAGTCAAAATGTATTGACAATGTCCCAAAGTAAACGCTAAAGATCTTATACATGGTCAAAATGTTCATTTTCTAGGTTATGGATAGGTTTAGGAAGTTTATGACATGGATCTGTGTATTCAACATATCAATATTGAATTCAACAAAACTGACGAGAAGAAAAGCAGATAAAATATTGTACAGCTTTTACAGGTAGATCATTCTTTGATTTATTTTATTTCTTCATTTCTTTTATTGTTAAACCGACAACCTTATTCCTGATAAATGGAACTGCAAAAGAAGCCCGCGTAACTGATCCAGAAGGTAGGAATCAAACTATTTTCCGCAAAAAAAAAAAGGTAGGAATCAAACTATCTTCATATGTAATGACTACTATAGTGATTATAAACATGAAAAGCCTCCAAAATTGATACATGGCTAGCCAAATTGCCAGAGCAAAAACCTTTATTGTCAGAGCAAAAAGTGTCGCTAAAAGTTTTAGTGACACTTTTTTTTTTGTTGCTAAAACTTTTAGCGACACTTTTTTCTCTGGCAGTAAAGGTTTCTGCTACGGCAATAGGGGTAGATTAAAATAGATATGACCATGAGAGGCAAAAGTTAGAAACAACTAAAATAAATAAATAATAATAATAAGTCAACGCCAGTTATGATGCAATTTACACATACCAAGGATGCCACGTGCATTACCTGAGGTGTCACACTCGGCGAACGAAGCTGCTTTATCCTCATCAAATGAGGTTGCAACAAAAGGCTCTTGGAATTCATCAACGGCACCCTTTGAATGTAAGGAAACAACAAGAGATTGTGAATCAGGAGACCCAGGATGACCATCCTCAATTTCTATTTCTGATATCGTATCTAACAATATCTGATTGGGTACATCTGTAACATCCATACCATCGACACTAGAGTTCGACATTGTAGATTCTACAATACTAGTCTCTGGAGTCATAGCTGATACATCTATATCTGAGGTACTCGCATTTTTTGGGAAGTCATCACTATTGCCGTATGGTTGGGAGTCTTCGTCTCCTAATTGGTGGTTTAATGTATAGTTTGACATTTCAGAGACGGATACAACCGCTATTTGAGAATCACAGTTTGATCGAACTTCAGTGGATGTATCATCCACTTGGGTATTTTCTGAAGCAAGCAATTGTTCTTGAGACGCTATGCGCAAGTTTACAGCATCATTTTCGATACAGGAAAGAGAAATTCCAGAATGTTCTTCATACGAGCTTGACGTTGCAAGGCCTAAAGTTTGGAAAGCATGACCCGAAGTTCCAGATAACGAAGACCTAGTGCGTTGGTGCTTTATGTTCATGTCACATCTATTATTTTCCATGTCAGATTTCCTGCCACTTAGCTGTCGTTGAACACGGGTCTCGGTCTGTCTGGATGAGCCCAAGTCTACAGAAGATGAGGCAGAGGCAGTTCTCAGGCTACTAGAACTGTCTCTTATAACATAGGACAGATCATCGTGAGGAATGCTAGAGGCAGAGAAAGTCCTGCCTCGGACAATGGGCCCCATTCCACTGCTTGACCTCTTCAGCAATATAGAAATGCCTGCACCTTCTGAAATATCTGCCGTTAAATTTGAATGGTCACTTGCAAGCCTCAGCTCAGCTTCTTCCAATGGAGATCGTACAAGAGAACTCTCTGACGAGAAAACATTCACTGGCTCAGTTTGGGGGTTCTCACACGCCTTGACACTTTCTTCATGATGAATGGCCCTTCTTTCACCTATATCAGTGACTTCTGAAGATTTGGGTACAGTCATCAGGGGCCCCACTGAATCACACGGTGTATATTCTTCTGAAATCTCCATAGAAAGACCTGCAGAATTCTCATCTTCCCTTTTGCATTCTGGACAAAGTTTCAAGTCCCCGTCTGTTGACTCTATAGCATGATAGATGCGGGCACATTTTGAACAACGTATGTTATCCTCAAGACCATTCGCTTCAGAAATTGACGTGATTGTCATATCGGTATCGTGGCGGATGAAATATCCAGAGCCAGCAAGTTGAGAATCATCTATAGAGCCTGAATTAAAGTCACCGTGACGAATATTAGGAGATCCACTGTGGGTTCCATGCCCATTATTGTCAATCACAGCATCGGCCTTATCCAAGACAAATACTTCATCCTGAGCATCAGGACAACGTGCCTTTCCAGGATCGCTAGCCATGTCATCACGATTTTGATCACTCCCTTCAGTGTCGAGTACGCCACCTGTACCTTGATCAGAACTCGCATTGCTGCTAGTTGTGACTGAGGAGTTTCTAGATATCATAGCACGATGAGCAGCACTTGCTTTTCCAACGTAAAATGTAGAACTGGGGACACTGGATAACAAGAGTGGCCTGAACATATTCTGAGGACCTTTTCGATTATCCTATGCAAGAGATACATCAGAAATTCCCCCTTTAGAAGTGGCTTATTGTGAATTTTGCATACAAGATTTAAATCATTGAAGATATGCATCAGACAAAATATACCATAACCACCTAGAAAGTACACTTCTTTTAATGTTCCCAAAGAATAGTATAACGTTATTAATTCCATAAAACCGTACTGTTATGCGTAGATGCAATTTGTTAATTTTGGGATATAAAACAATGTGTGCATGGAATGGACCATGAGAACATTGGCTTGCATTGAATTTGAACAGTAGATTTTGATAATATACATCGAAATGTACCAACCTTGCAGTAGCCAAGCTACACATGTGCCGGCATAAAAACTAAAATGACAGAGTTGGTAAGCGGAAGGGGCTCAACTTCTATCTTATTTAAGATTGATAATAAACTGATTACCATACATGCATGCAATGGAGTTATAAAGCATGTTGACCAACCGCCATGTAGAAGGAAGCATTAATGCATGATGTTTCATGTGACCATTAAATTTCATCTGAAAACAAAGATTGGAGGTGCAACTAAAACCATAAAATGTCTGCAGTGTACCTGTCTTAGATACATATATGACTTTTTCTTTGATGTATTACCACTTACACACCGTTAAAAACTTCAAATTCAAATTAGTGATGTATAAGTTTTTATAAATTTTGCCAATAATGGCAGATTTCCTTGAGACATCCAATACTTGAGACAAACCGTAATAACCAAACTCCCGAAAGTGTGGAGTTTACAAAGAGATGATGCGAGATTCAAAATTTTCTGGAGAATTTAATTTTTGTAAAGAAGACAGAAGAAAGCAAACTAAAGACTTTTAAAGTTTTTTATTGAAATCAGTGTAGCTTCCCATCAGTACTGTAGTAACTTTTCAGCAATAGTGACACAACTTTGAACAAATACTGCACTTGAAAAGTAAGGAAGGAATTACAGATTGATGAGATTTTATAAATGGTTTTAGAGTGATATCTGAATATTGTTCCAATGTGTGTAGGTGTCATTTCCCTTTGAATTTGAATTGGCCATTATACTCCAGAGATTTTTTTTTTTGTAAAATTCCTCGCCCAAATGGGGCATAAAACAGCGCACTTCTGTATAATCCATGGTACATGACCATTTAAGGTGTCCTTAAATTCCAAATCTGATATCTTTTAACATCCTCCGATAGAAGGCAGCCGAGTCCCAAAAGATTCCATTCCAAGAGGATGATTCAGACCAATGTTACCTGGAACATGGTTCACCCCGGTGCATGGTACGGGTTTGGGTGCGTGGTACGTCACTTAGCTAGGTTCGGGGGATGAGGGGGTAGTCACTCTTTTCGTTCCTGATTTGCTTCGGTTCGAATTTTTGGTTCAATAAGTGTAAATAAATATACATAGATATATAGTACTAAATCATTCCATGACTTCACACAATCAAATTTCAAACACACAAAGTTTTGGAAAATAAGTTCAAATTAAGTCTCAAATGCAAATATCTCAGAAGCTATAAAAGAAAAACCAACAAGCAATGTAAAACTTAGCATTTTATTTATCTTCGGCACAGTTTCAATTTCATTTATGGTCTTCTCGTCTGGTTCATGAAATTTAGGATCCGGATCTTGTATCGTGGTTCCATGGAGGGTACCACGATCCTGATAACCATGATTCAGACGTAGCAATACTATATAATACCAAGATGGGGCAGGTAAGTTTAGACAGAAAAATCCAAACGGTAGCTTAAACTTCCACAAAGTTCAGAACCATTCAGAAAGTCTCAGCCATATGGAGTCAAAAAAATTAATAAACCAATTTGTCCTAATTGTTAGCAAATCCATTTTATGCTAATGGCTGTAAATGAATTCATGGGGATAGCATAATCAAGGTCCAAGTGAAGAAAGTAGGATACCATTTGTCGAAGTGCTGAGTCAAATGATCTTTTTGGAGCAGAACTAGATGACACTATTCTGCCAGGCTTCTTTTGAAAGGCCGAGGCCTTATTATTTGGAAATGCACCGACTCTTCTTGACATTGAACGTTCTGAGCTGCCCATAGATATGGATTGTACAGAATCTATATCATCATCACCGGACGATGCAACAGAACCTTTACTGTGGGAGCTGAATCTATCCCGGTCATGACTATATGATGAACTGGCACTTCTAGAAGCAGTTGGAGACATTGAATGCCTACCATTTCTGGAGGCCGGTGAGGAACCCCTGACATATGATATGGGTCGATCGGCCAGAGAAGTACGAAGATTCGGTGGTGCATCCGATGGAAAACCCGGAATATTTGATTGCCAAGCCTTTATCTTCGGGGATGCAGAGTTCCCCCGACTACTCGGCACAGGGGAAATACCACGCACCCTTGATGACAATACAGTACCACTTGACCCTGTGCTGATCCTCCGAGGAGTTGGGGAAGATGACCTTGGAACTGGTGTTGAGGGTTTACTTGATGGGGAAGATGGTCTCTTTGAAGGAGTGCCATTTCGTAAAATAGGGGTCGGACTAGAATGAGGTGCTGAAGACGGCCTTCCTCTTGATTGGAACGTGCTATTCCCAGACCGAGGAGATGGGCTTAAACGATTTGGACTAGCACTACCTCTACTACTTCTGTAACTCTTCTCCATCTGCAGTTAGATACCATTAGATGCCTTAAAGCATGGTTGTCAAATCATGAATCGGTTTGCCAAAACTATGAAGTACGAACTATTAATTGCATCATCGTATGATTCACTTTTTTTAAGAAAATAAATGATGATACACATGTATACACTCTACACATCTAAAAACACATGTACCATGCTTAAAATGAAGAAAATGACAATTTAACACAGTTTTTGCAATATCAAGGGTCAAAATGCTGAAAATCTTCCATCCAAAACTTCAAAGTTCATAATTATGATCCCCGAATTGCATCGGGTTGAATGAAACTTGATTCGACTCGTGAATTTACCGATTCACACAACCATGCACTACAATACAAAGAACCGGAAAGGAGAGCCCAGATGACATTACTCGAAATTGTAATAGTGTATTCATGTCATTTAATTGAATTATTGACCTACCGTGGATGATCTCGAAATTGAAATGGGATGACTTCGAGGTCTTCCTCTCTGTACAAGATTAACTGGTGGCGTCTCATCATCCAAAGAAGGGAAGAGAGGGGTGTCAGGAGGAGTTAATAACCTTCAATTCAAAAAGACCAAGCGTTATATAAGGACCAAGAATAGTCTATGACATGCTTAGACTAGCTAAAGTCATCAGAATAAAGAAAGAAATATACTTACATATTTCCAACATTTATAACCACTCATTTAGGCTCAGTAAATAGAGTAATATAATGATGAGTGCAGTAATTGGTTTTTCACTACTTATAGCAAGACCATCTTAATTTAACTTTTTCTTTGCAATAGGTTAGACTCGTTAGAGTTAAACAGCATGTGGTTTAACTGGATTTACAGTCTAGACAATGCCGGTGGTAAAACAGGATTCTGTAACCAACATCAAATAGTTCGGCTAAGGGAAAATGACTAGTTACTGACGCTGCAAAAATACCCATTTTTCAGCAAGAAACTTGAATAGCAGGTCTGAATGGAAAGTAAATTGCAGTTCTTCTTTGCCTTTTTTTCCCTTTTTCTTTATTCTCTTCAGTTCCTTGTGGTTCTCTATTTCATGAATTGTCAAAATACCAGTGAACTTTTCTTCCTTTTTTTTTTTTTTTTTTTGGGGGTGGGGGGAGAGAACAATTGGCTGAACGGGGGGGGGGGGGGGGGGGGGGGAGAGGGGGTTGTAACATGACTCACCAATCATAGTCATTCTTCTCTCCATCAGCATTAAGTAGGTCACTACTCTCTCCTCGAACAGGAACAGAGATGCCCAGTTTATGATCTGAGAAATACCTTAGTTTTGTAGCTGTAACATTCAAATCATATCAACACGAAAACAAATAAGTCAGTCATAGGAAAAAAAATTTGTACTACGCCGAACAAGGAAGCCAAAAAACTATTTAAAGTGCGAATAGAATATTACAGAACACGTCTTCAAAATCATCATTTGACTGGAGCAAGAAATCCTCTCTTTCTCGGGTATGCATCTCGTTAAACAAAGCAAGATCATCGTCCTTCTCTCCGAAGAGTCTTCCATTCTCAAGACTGCGTCCTCTCTTGTGATTTTCCAGTTTAATATCCCTCCCAGGAGAGAATCTCATCGCCGGAGAAGGAGGCATCTCCCCCACCAAAATTCACCTTATTTTTCACTCCAGCCCCTCCATTAGCCCGAATTTTGAAAGTGCCTCACAAATTCTGAATTTTAGACAAACAACTTCTTGCAGCACAAGTGATTTAAACTCTTGAGTCAACTTCAACCTCTTGCAGCACAAATTCAAACTAATTACCACCGCCGAATGATCACCACACCCAGATAACCAAAACACAAAATCATTCCAGCATTACTGTCTAGAAGCATTAAATTCACTTCCAATTCCCATAAACCAACTGAAAATGAACCAAAACCCAAGCTTTGTGATTACAAAGAGAAGCCTGTGTGTGGTATGACAATAACTACAACTACAGTATCAACCCAAATGCGATTCCTTAAGAACCTTGCTAAACATGAATCAAACAACCATCAGCAGAAACATATAATTGCAGGAACCCTAGGTTTTGTCAGAATGGGATCCCAACACAACACTGATAGTTACACAACAACAAAACCTTACTTGAAGCAATTTTTTTCAACTTCTTTCAATTATAAAGCTCTCTTCAAAGCTTGAATTACATGAACACACTCGCCAATTTTTCCCAGAAATTCAGAGTTCTTGACTTACCGTGGGTGAAGTCAAACCGTCTTCAATACACGCCAATGAAGAGCCCGTTGAGCACGATTGAGATCTCAAATTACGATGAAATTGAAGAAAAGACAAAGCTCAGACTGTATTATTGTTACGAAAGTTGAATCAAACAGTCGGATCTACTCACATTGAATTGGGTGTTGGGCAGATCGGGAATGTAGAGATCAAGTGGATGAAGTTTCGAAAACCCTAGAAAAGCGTTTCTGTCTCTCTCTCTCTATCTGTATCATGAAAGAGATGTGTAGAGAGAGAAAGTGAATGAATGGATAGCAGAAGCAGGTGCAGGACCAACTAACCTTTGTTTCAGAATTTTGCTTCTTTCCTCCTCAGCAAGCTTTCATTGCTTTCCAGTTCTCTCTGCTCTGCGATATTTCCTTCTTTTTTTTATTTTTTTTTTATTTTCCATTAATTTTTAGCTGTTTTTTAGAATACTTTTTATTTTATTTTATTTATTTTCATTTTAAGTTTTTTTTTTTATTTTTTTATTTTTTTATTTTAAGCTTTGGTTTGTTATTATGTTATATTACAATTATGCCACTGAGGTTACTAAAACAAAACAAAAACAAAAATGGGGATATTTCTTTTTCTTGTAAAAATTAATTATTACTCCCATGCAACTAGTGGTAATCATAAATAATGTGTTATTAAAATTTCAAATAGTTCTAATTTTTGAGAAGTTGTAAGCGCACATTAAAAATTAAAAAAAAAATAATGAAAAGGGGATGTGGTGTGACGGCTAAATCGTGTTAAGGTTATCAACCTCTAAAAGAGTAATATTTGGGGCACTAATAAATTCTATTAACATTCACACCCACACTATATCTTTCTTCTAGTGGCACTATGGGATCTGCAGTAGACTCAAAGTGTCACTAAACCTCTAAAATAGCGGCACAATGGCGAAATGTTTAGGATCATCGGCACTAAGCCAATTCAGTAACACCCTACATTCTTTTTTTGTTCTCTTTTTATTAAAAAAATAACAATGGAAAAGTGAAGGAATGATGTGTCTTTTTTTTGGTGTTGCTCTGTATGTTGGCTGTCGAGAATCTTATCTTGTGACGACTTGGCATATATGTTACTTAAAGTAACTAACTACTTGTCGTAATAGTTTTATCACGTGTGTCTATCACAATTATGTGACTTTTACTGTAATTTGAGTATTTCGTGGATCTCATGGAGGGTGTTACACTAATGAAAAGCTCACAGTGCCATTCATTTTGTGTAATGATCATATGAAATTTTTTCTCTTATTTATCATGTTCATTTAAAAATAAAGGTCATATGAACACATATTATTAGAGCGTCACTCAATGTCGGCAAAATGGTGGCAAACTGAATAATTTCTCCTAATCTTTACACACTTTGTAGTGATTATGTAGTGGAACTTCCTTAATAAGTACACAGTTATTAACTCATAAAATAAAATGATGAAAGTGCTACTTTCTTATGCTAAGTAGTCATTATAATGGTGTTTCTTCATTCGGATGTGACAAACTTTATGGGCAAAAAGTTAATATACTAACTAGGTCACGAGTTCACGGATATGATACAAGTTGCCAACGGCACCACCTCTTTTGAAGGAGATCAATTTGGCAACTCTTTATTTAGAAACTTTTAGGTGCCGTTTGATAATTATTTAGAGTTCGAATGGTAACGTTGTATTTTTTTAGTTTTCAGTTTTTGTTTTCATTTTTGTATTGAATTAGCAGCCGGCATTAATACCCAAAAAAAAAAAAAACTAAAAACCGAAAACCACAACGTTACCATGCAAGCCCTTAATTTTTTTTTATTTTCCTTTTCTTAGCTTTTGTGTTCATTTTATTTTGGAGTTGGGTTGGGATTGTGATGGGTGTGTGTATGTACTGCCATAATTCAGGTAAGTATAAAAAAAAATAGAATAATGGGATACTTGGTCATATACCCTTTAAAATTAGTATTACAGCTAAAGACTCACACGAGTTAACCATTTTTTTTAGAAAGCCCTTCTCTACTTTTTGAATTTGGTGAAAAGCCCTTCACTAGAACAGAAAATTGACTAAGGCAATATTATCTGTCAATTTTAAATCACCATAACTCACTCGTTTTTTAGCTATTTTGAGTGAATTTTGTTTACTTTTTCATGTATATATTTCTTCAACATCTTCACAAGGGAGTTGAAAATTGTATAAAAGAAAGTAATTTGGAACCTCATTTTATTATTTTATCTGTCAAAATGATGATATTATCTGTTTTAATAGGTAATATTACGTCAACTCTAAACCACCATGACTCACTCATTTTTTTTAAAGCTTTTTTGAGTATTTTTTTTAATTTTATGTATTTCTTCTAGATCTACGTAATGGAGTTGAAAATTGTACAAAAGAAAGTAATTTTGAACCTCATTTTTTGATTTTATATGTCAAAACAAATGATATTATCTATCAAAACAGAAAAGATTAATTAATAGTAATTGTCAACTTTAAACCAGCATAACTCAATTATTTTTTAGCCTTTTGAGTGATTTTTTTTTCATGCATTTTTCAAGATCCACTCAATGGGGTTGAAAATTGTACAAAAGAAAGTAATTTGAAATTTTATTTTTTTATTTTATCTGTCAAAATAGATGACAGATAATATTAAGTTAACAATCATAATTTTCCTAATTTTTGGCCTTTTGGGATGAGTTTCTTTTTTTTTTTTTTACTTTATGTATTTCTTCAAGATCTGCGCAATGGGCGTGAAAATTTTACAAAAAAATATTTGTTGTAGCTCGATTTTGATATTTTATCTGTATAACAGATAATATTATCAGTCTTAAATGTCTAGAGACAAATAATATTATATGTTTATATTAACATCGATAATTTTCTTAATTCTTGGGCTTTATGGGTGATTTTTTTTATTCCCTGTTTTTTCTTCCCGAGATCTATGCATCTATTGTGTCAATTTTATGAAAAGAATATATTTTTGTTATATTTATGCCCAAAAAAACACAATTTTCATTTTTGCTTAGTATTTAGCTTTTTTCCCATTATTTCATGGTCAATATTGATCTCAGTTGATAGATCTCAATTTGCTAAGTCGAAAACATCAAATTTTACGAAAAACAGACTTGTGGAACAAACATTATAGCGATTGGAAGTTGTTTAGGCATAAAAGGAACCTAATGAGTTAAAGAAAAGTAGCATGAGTTTTAGCTTGGAATGATAGAAAATGTGTGGAAACTTTGTTTTGTTTTTGAAAAAAAGAAAACAAAACAAACAGAAAAATTCGTTTGGTAACTCTGCTTCATTTGTTTTTAAATGAAATAAAATGTGACTTTTGGTAGACTCTATTTTGTGGCAGAATTTTATAAATAATATTAACTCACTATAATAATATGGGGCAATTAGTGAAAATGATATTATGATAAGATTTTTTGGCCTTAAGAACAAATTGTTTTTGACTTCAATAAAAGGTCCTCATTATTTTTTTTGGTCCAAAGGCCTCTACTGTTCACCGTGCGCACTGTTCATCCAATCAGCAATATAATTATACGCAGCGGAAAGAACTTTTAAAACAACCCTGGGTATTTTAAAACTTTAGGAAACATTTCCCTCTGAGTTGTAAAATCCATTGAAATTAGAGTTAGAAAAAGATTTGGCCAATTGAAACCTTTCAAAAGAAACATTTTTTTTAAAACAGAGGTTCAGTCGACTGCCCAGTCGACTGTGCCTGGCAGAACCTCAAACCCTAAATCCTCAACAGAGGTCCAGTCGACTGCCCAGTCGACTGTGTTATGTAGGACCAAAATATGACATTAACAAAGGAGGTCCAGTCGACTGATCTGGGGACTCAGTCGACTAGTTTTCCATAAATGGAAGTAGTAGCCAAAATTCAACAGTGTTCAGTCGACTGACAAAGGGTCCAGTCGACTGCTTTCCTTACTATTCACTTTCAGTGTCTCAAACACACGGGATCCATTCGACTGCTCTGGGTCCAGTCGACTGCTCCCCTGCTGTGCAGCCTGAAATAAAATATTAACAACTCAAGCTTCTTCACACCAAACACCAATCACAACCACAACTAATTTCAACATTTAAAACATACTACAGACGTTCAATTACCAGATTACAATACTGTGAAACTAATCTATGGTTCTATTACAACATATTACCAAATTACCAATCCTTACACAAGTTTAGGATTTAAGAACAAAAACATATACAAAGGTGATTCCCCGGCGTTCATCGGCCTCACTCATCGCGATTCTTCTTGTCTTTCTTCTTACCTGCAATGGAGTACATCTCCACTGCTCAGCTATATGATGAGCGTACAAGTCTAACATGTGTAATATATAACAAAACATGCTTTCATCTCATAAATCATATCAATAGTCTCTAGGGAGAAAAATACGCATTCATCCGGTAGCGGCAAGTCCAAGCCTTAAACCGCGATACCAATGGCAAGTCCAAGTCTATCAACCATTGTACCCACAAGTGCCATGGCAAGTCCAAGTCTATCAACCATGCACAGTAACCGTCGCTACTCAAATTCTCAAACATCGAGAAGCTTACCCCCGCATGAATTTGTATAAGACTCCCCTTTGACCCACACAGACAACTCAACGTGCTCGCGTAAATTTAGACATGCTTTTCACAATTTAGTGCGTGCATAATTAACGGGCCTACAATTAACACATGGATTTTGCTCGGATCTCAATTTCGTCGTCGAAATATAAAACATGTATTTCTCTATATTTCACAAGTTAGAACTTCATACCTCGTGCGATTTCCCCCAAACTTTGAAGGATCGACTAGGAGGCTAAATAATCGTTGGATTTCGAATTTGAGAAAATTTCTACAAGTCTATACCTGTTTTTCCCAACAGTCTAAAATTAAGATTTTTACAAAACTTGGCCAAACACGGCCTAAGTAGTATCAAAACGTAGATCTTACCTCCACGAGTTCAAATACGAAATCTGGAGAAAAACTGACGGACGGAAGGTCGTCGTATGTCGCCGGCAAGCTCGTGGCAACCAAATCTCTCTTCTCTCTCCTCTCTCTAGATATTTTGGAAGTTTGGATGAGAATGAAATCTCATCCACTTCTATATATAGGCAAACTTTCTGGAAATTACGTTTACCTCCCCGCAAGTTTCTCAAAACTTCTCATTAACCCATGAAACTTCGCACATGTCCATTTTATGCCTTTACGAGTGAAAATTATAAATTCCAAAAGTTTCCGACTAAGTTTCGTTTGGGTCCAAAAATAACGTCCGAAAACTATATTCTGTGGAATCTCTACACAAACTACCTTTTTAATTAACATATCACTCACGTTCTCACCACAGTTCTCAAAATGATATACTAAAGTATTCAAATACCAGAATTATACTACACATGTATAATTACTATTCACAGGAATACCAGATAAAGTAAAATAACATTTAAATCATATAAATGTCATTTAGTCATGCTCATGCAATATAACTGCCATGTTCCCATGTCCTCACTGACATCTTCCCGTTGACTCACAGTCAACCCCATCACCATTATCAATTAACATTGATAAATTCCCAAATTACAAATATGCATGATAAAATTATAAATTCTTGGAACGGGTGTGACAACTCTCCCCTCCAAAAAGGAAGTTTGTCCCCAAACTTTACCTCATGCGTCGAACAAGTACGGATACTCATTCCTCATGTCTTACTCACTTTCCCATGTAGCTTCTTCCACCATGTGACTACGCCACAATACTTTTACCATCGGAATCGTCTTAGTTCACAAGACTTGTTCCTTTTGATCTAGAATCTCGACCGGTTGTTCCACATAAGTCAAGTCTCTCTGAATCTGTAGCGGTTCAGGTACAATGATCTTACTCGTATCAGTCATACAACGTCTCAACATAGACATATGAAACACGTTGTGCACATGTTCCAACTCTGATGACAAGGCCAAACGGTAAGCCACTGGACCTACCCTCTCTAGGATCTCAAAAGGTCCTATGAATCTCGGATTGAGTTTTCCCCTCTTTCCAAATCGTACAATGCCTTTCGAAGGCGATACTCGCAAATACACAAAATCTCCAACTTCAAAATTCATCGGTCGTCGTTTCGAGTCTGCATAACTCTTATATCGGCTCTGAGCTACCTTGAGTCGCTCCTGAATCAACTTCACCTTCTCAGTAGTCACCTGTATTAACTCAGGTCCTAACAACTTTCTTTCTCCCACCTCGGTCCAACAAACCAGTGATCGACATTTACGCCCATATAAAGCTTCATATGGTGCCATACCAATACTTGACTAAAATCCGTTGTTATACGCAAATTCAATCAATGGTAAGTGGTGCTCCAAATCATTCCCAAAGTCTAACACACACAATCTCAACATATCTTCCAAGGTCTGAATCATACGCTCTGACTGTCCGTCGGTCTGAGGATGAAATGCGGTACTAAAACTCAATTTCGTACCCATAGCTTTTTGCAAACTTCCCCAAAACCTTGACGTAAAACTACTATCACGATCGGATATAATCACCGCTGGTACCCCGTGTAGTCTTACAATCTCTCTCATATACAATTCCGCTAATTTGGACGGCTTAGTCGTCTTAATCGGTAGAAAATGAGCTGACTTGGTTAGTCGGTCAACTATAACCCAAATCTTATCATTCTTATTGAATGATCGGGGAAATCCTGAAACAAAGTCCATTGTAATCTCATTCCACTTCCATTCCGACACTGGCAATGGCTGCAGTAACCCCGCGGGTACTTGTCTCTCTGCTTTGACCTGTTGACATGCCGAACATTCGAATACAAACTTAGCGACTTCACGCTTCATACCCTTCCACCAAAAGTTTTCCCTCAAGTTTCTGTACATCTTATTACTTCCAGGGTGCACTGAATATTTCGTACTATAAGCTTCTTCTAGAATCCTCTCTTTCAAGTCTTTCACATTCGGTACACATAATCAATTTCCCAGTTTCAACGTTCCTCGTTCTAACACACAACCAGGTCGTCTCCCCGAAGGTATCTCGTCTCTCATTTTGCACAAATAGACATCATTAAATTGTTCTTTCTTGATCTCATCAATAATATCTGGGTGTGCCATGATCGCCATCATTAAGCCATCACTAGTCTCTGGAATCACATCTAAGTCCAAACGTTCCATCTCTTTTATCAATTCTTTTTGTTGTGTTAGCTCGTCGGCTAAATTCCTCGGCGTCTTCCGGCTTATCGTATCGGCTACTATATTCGCCTTCCCCGGATGGTACTCAATCGAAAGATGGTAATCCTTCATCAATTCCAACCATCTTTGCTGTCTCATATTCAAGTCCCGTTGGGTGAAAATGTATTTCAAACTCTTGTGATCCATGAATATCTCACACTTTTCCCCGTACAGGTAGTGTCTCCAAATTTTCAAAGCATGAATTACCGCGGCCAATTCGAGATCGTGAGTCGGATAGTTAACCTCATGCGTCTTTAATTGTCTAGAAGCATATGCAATTACTTTACCACCTTGCATAAGCACACATCCCAACCCTTTGTGTGAAGCATCACTATAGATTACAAATCCTTCGGTTCCAGATGGTATTGTCAAAATAGGTGCCCTTGTCAACCTTGACTTCAACTCCTGAAAACTGTCTTCGCATTCCTGATTCCATTAAAAAATAACCCCTTTTCTCATTAACTTTGTCATCGGCAAAGAAATCTTTGAGAAGTGTTCAATAAAACGACGGTAATATCATGCCAATCCCAAGAAACTTCGAATTTCAGATACGGAAGTCGGCCTCTGCCAATTAGATACAGCTTCTACTTTGTAAGGATCAACTGATACTCCATTCTTGTCAATTACGTGACCAAGAAAAGTAATACTAGACAACCAAAATTCACATTTCTCGAATTTACCAAATAATTGCTTCTCTCGCAATCTCTGAAGTATCAACCTCAAGTGGTTCTCGTGTTTGATATCACTCGGTGAATAGATGAGAATATCGTCAATGAATACTATCACAAAGTCATCCAAATAATCCTTGAATACTCGATTCATAAGATCCATGAACGCGGCTGGTGCATTCGTAACCCCAAATGGCATAACTAAGAGCTCATAGTGTCCATATCGCGTTGTAAAAGTTGTTTTCTCAACATCTTCGGCCTTCACTTTCAACTGATGGTAACCCGATCTTAGGTCTATCTTGGAGAATACTTGTGCCCCACGAAGTTGATCAAATAAGTCATCAATTCTGGGTAACGGGTATTTGTTCTTAATCGTCAACTTGTTCAGTTCCCGATAATCCACACACATTCTCATCGAACCATCTTTCTTCTTTACAAACAACACTGGAGCTCCCCACGACGATACACTTGGTCGGATGAAACCTTTATCAAGTAACTCTTGTAGTTGAACTTTCAATTCCTTCAATTCTACTGGTGCCATTCTATACGGTGCCTTTGATATGGGTCTTGAATCTGGCTTTACCTCAATGGTGAATTCAATTTCCCTCTCAATCAGGACGTCTGGTAAGTCATCGGGGAATACATCCGGATACTCTCGCACTACTGGGATATCCGCTACTATCAATTCGGTCGCTGAGACATCAGTCACTGAACATAGAAATCCCTGACATCCCTTTTTCAATAACCTTCCCGCTTGGATAGCTGAAATCAAGTACAGCGGCGGTATAACCCCACTCCCTTGGAAACAAAAGTTCCCATGCACCGGTGATCGGAAATTAACCTCTTTCCGTTCACAGTCTATCGTAGCTTGGTTAAGAGCTGACCAATCCATTCCCAGTATTACATCGAAATGGTTCACCATAATCGGTATAAGGTCTACGGCCATCAACTTCTCGCCTAATTTGATCTCACAGTTCTTATATACAGTAGACGTCATTATTGATTTACTAAGTGGCACAGCAATAGACAATTCATATCCTAACGGTGCCGATTTAACATTCAAATGTTCAACAAAAGCATGCGATACAAATGAATGTGTAGATCCCGAGTCAACAAGTATGCGTGCTAAGTGTGAACATACAAGCACCATACCTGAGACTACTGTCTCTGAAGCAGTCATATCTCCTGGGTTCATCTGATATGCTCTTCCCTGACGTTGTTCCGTCCTTTGTCCCCCGTCATTGGATTGTCTAGGCTTTGACCCACTGGAAGCCATAGAACTAGCTCCTTGCTGAGGATACTTCCTCGGGCAATCCCTGGCTTGGTGCCCAAATACTCCACAATCATAACACTTGCCTCTCATGTCGGGTGTTGAATTAGTACTACCCTCGCCTTGGCTCCTGTTCTGGGGTTTGGTCATGAAACATCGGCCTGAGTGTGGTCGGTTGCAAAGTGAACACAACGGTATGTTACTTGGCGTTCTCCTGAAATCACTGAAAATGGAACCAGAGCCTCTTTGAAACGGCCTCTTGAAAGATCCACCTTGGTTCCTATCCCCACCCTCATTGCTTCGTTTACCGTGCTGATTCTGCCTCGACCTTTCCATTCCACTCTCGGCCATTAGCGCCGTTTGCTGTACTGCTGCAACAGTCGAGTGCTCATAGGTCTCTACTCTCAACCGGATATTATCCCTTGAACCCTCTTCAAATTTTCTTGCCCTATCTTTCTCTTCTGGCACTAAACCCTTACCAAATCTCAACAACGCGTTATACTTGGAAGTATACTCCGTTACAGTCATATCTCCTTGCTTCAGGTTATCAAATTCTCTCTTCTTTGCATTGTAGGCGGCTCGCGGAAAGAATCGGCGATTGAATTCTGCCTTGAACCCTTCCCAAGTAATTGGTGCTCCTTGATCAAGAACATTTACCCACCAATTCTGGGCTTCACCCTTCAACACACCACTTGCATTTTCCATTTTCTCCCTATCGTTCATCGGAATAGATCGGAAAATCCTCTCCATGTCCATAATCCAATGTTCTGCGAGCGTTGGATCGGGTGTCCCGTGAAATTCCATCGGTTTCTTCCTTGCAAACTGTTCGGATATGGATCTCATACCCCTATTCTCAGGTGGATGTACCACAGTTACAACGGTGGTTCAAATGGAGGTGTCGGAGGCAATCGTTCCGCTATATTCCGTATCATTTCCCCCATATTCCCCATCATTTCTGCCATTTCATTCATCCGTCGAGTGTGTGGCGATAGAATTCGCTCTTCGTCACTCATGATCACAATCCTGTAGTTCTCAATGCATAAATACTATGCATGTACAACAATAACAATATCATGTATGTAAAACAACATCCATATGCATCAAACATCTCTAAGATGTATAAATGCAATTTAAAACATGTGACAATTCACTCAACACTCTACTCGTCGTCGAACGTTCCCAAGTTTTGTTGCCTATAGCTCTGATACCAATAAATGTCACGACCCATCCTACTACGCATGGAAATAGGACAAATGGCACGTCACCAAGGCTCATCCAATCAGCAATATAATTATACGCAGCGGAAAGAACTTTTAAAACAACCCTGGGTATTTTAAAACTTTAGGAAACATTTCCCTCTGAGTTGTAAAATCCATTGAAATTAGAGTTAGAAAAAGATTTGGCCAATTGAAACCTTTCAAAAGAAACAGTTTTTTTGAAAACAGAGGTTCAGTCGACTGCCCAGTCGACTGTGATAGGGTCCAGTCGACTGTGCCTGGCAGAACCTCAAACCCTAAATCCTCAACAGAGGTCCAGTCGGCTGGCCAGTCGACTGTGTTATGCAGGACAAAAATATGACATTAACAAAGGAGGTCCAGTCGACTGATCTGGGGACTCAGTCGACTAGTTTTCCATAAATGGAAGTAGTAGCCAAAATTCAACAGTGTTCAGTCGACTGACAAAGGGTCCAGTCGACTGCTTTCCTTACTATTCACTTTCAGTGTCTCAAACACACGGGATCCATTCGACTGCTCCTGGGTCCAGTCGACTGCTCCCCTGCTGTGCAGCCTGAAATAAAATATTAACAACTCAAGCTTCTTCACACCAAACACCAATCACAACCACAACTAATTTCAACATTTAAAACATACTACAGACGTTCAATCACCAGATTACAATACTGTGAAACTAATCTATGGTTCTATTACAACATATTACCAAATTACCAATCCTTACACAAGTTTAGGATTTAAGAACAAAAACATATACAAAGGTGATTCCCCGGCGTTCATCGGCCTCACTCATCGCGATTCTTCTTGTCTTTCTTCTTACCTGCAATGGAGTACATCTCCACTGCTCAGCTATATGCTGAGCGTACAAGTCTAACATGTGTAATATATAACAAAACATGTTTTCATCTCATAAATCATATCAATAGTCTCTAGGGAGAAAAATACGCATTCATCCGGTAGCGGCAAGTCCAAGCCTTAAACCGCGATACCAATGGCAAGTCCAAGTCTATCAACCATTGTACCCACAAGTGCCATGGCAAGTCCAAGTCTATCAACCATGCACAGTAGCCGTCGCTACTCAAATTCTCAAACATCGAGAAGCTTACCCCCGCATGAATTTGTATAAGACTCCCCTTTGACCCACACAGACAACTCAACGTGCTCGCGTAAATTTAGACATGCTTTTCACAATTTAGCGCGTGCATAATTAACGGGCCTACAATTAACACATGGATTTTGCCCGGATCTCAATTTCGTCGTCGAAATATAAAACATGTATTTCTCTATATTTCACAAGTTAGAACTTCATACCTCGTGCGATTTCCCCCAAACTTTGAAGGATCGACTAGGAGGCTAAATAATCGTCGGATTTTGAATTTGAGAAAATTCCTACAAGTCTATACCTATTTTTTCCATCAGTCTAAAATTAAGATTTTTACAAAACTTGGCCAAACACGGCCTAAGTAGTATCAAAACGTAGATCTTACCTCCACGAGTTCAAATACGAAATCTGGAGAAAAACTGACGGACGGAAGGTCGTCGTATGTCGCCGGCAAGCTCGTGGCAACCAAATCTCTCTTCTCTCTCCTCTCTCTAGATATTTTGGAAGTTTGGATGAGAATGAAATCTCATCCACTTCTATATATAGGCAAATTTTCTGGGAATTACGTTTACCTCCCCGCAAGTTTCTCAAAACTTCTCATTAACCCATGAAACTTCGCACACGTCCATTTTATGCCTTTACGAGTGAAAATTATAAATTCCAAAAGTTTCCGACTAAGTTTCGTTTGGGTCCAAAAATAACGTCCGAAAACTATATTCTGTGGAATCTCTACACAACCTACCTTTTTAATTAACATATCACTCACGTTCTCACCACAGTTCTCAAAATGATATACTAAAGTATTCAAATACCAGAATTATACTACACATGTATAATTACTATTCACAGGAATACCAGATAAAGTAAAATAACATTTAAATCATATAAATGTCATTTAGTCATGCTCATGCAATATAACTGCCATGTTCCCATGTCCTCACTGACATCTTCCCGTTGACTCACAGTCAACCCCATCACCATTATCAATTAACATTGATAAATTCCCAAATTACAAATATGCATGATAAAATTATAAATTCTTGGAACGGGTGTGACAGAAGGTAAAGGAGGAAATGAGATACCTGAATCCAGAGAAGAATTTGGCAGGGAAACAGATGAGCATGGACGGCAAGAGTAAACCTGTGGAGATAACTGGAGACAAAGGTAGCCTTGAAGAAAGAGATTCACTAGCAGACTTAAGGATGGGAATGGGACGTGGTAGAGCAGCATTATCGTCCTCAACAGACTCCACAGATTTTTGTCTTAGTTAGGAAGAACTTCAAAAGAAAGGAACAGTTTCCAAAAAAGTAACATCCAAAGAGTGATAGAACCGATACACTTTAGACATGAATGAATACCCCAAAAAGACACAACAAACTGCCTTATTATGAGGTTTAGTACGGGTAGGACTCCTATTTTAGATTAAACAAGTACAAGCAAAGACCTGTGGCAAAATAAGAAAGAGAGTACTATCAGGCTTAAGCACATGAAGAGGTGCCTTGCCCTATAGTACTCGAATAGGAGTACGATTAATAAGGTAAGTGGTAGTGAGAACAACCGTGTTCCAAAAATATTTAGGAACGCCCATACAACATAAGAGACATCTAACTACAGACATGATATGACGGTTTTTACATTCTGCTACGCCATTATGTTATGGAGTATAAGGATATGTAAGTTGTTGGAGAATCCCATCTTTGTAAAGGATAGATCAAAACTCATCTGTTACATACTCCCTACCATTATCAAATTGAATATTACACACAACAGTATGATATTGGGTTTTGATCATTTGTAGAAAATTTCTAAAATGAGTGAAGACTTCAGATTTTTCTTCATTAGATAAACCCAAGTGCAATGAGAGTAATCATCAATAAATGTGACATAATGACGATGTTGAGAGAACGCCGTGACAGGTGAAGGCCCCCACACATCAGAATAGATCAGATCAAATGCACTAGGTGCCAGGTGCATGTGGGGAATATAGGTAGTCCGAGTATGTTTTGACAGTTCATATACCACACATTCAAAATTTGAATCCTTTCAAGGTTTAGTTAAAGAAGGAAGTAACCAACACAAATATTGAAAATTTGCATGTCCTGGACGAGCATGCCACAACTCTAATGTTTGAAGAGAAAAGACATAAGTATTTGAGGCTGGCAAAACATTATCTGAGACTGGCAAAACAGAAGCTTGGAGACTGGAGGATGACACTTTGGAAATCACCAAAGTAGCAGAGACTATCTCGCTCATATCCCCTGCCAAAAATTTTCTTCGAAGTTAGATCCTACAAATAACAACAGTTGGGTAGGAAAACAACGGCACAATTATGACTGTTAGCAAGAAGATTAACAGAAAGAAGATTATAGGAAAAACTTTTGACATAATAAATAGAGGAAAGAGTGATGTCTGGGGACAAGCATGCATCACACTAACTATGGATAGGAATGAACGACCCATCAGCTATACGGACAGACTTATCAATTGACACACATAGAAATGTGTATTCATTTATCAACACCCCAAGTGCAGGTGGTCGTGCAAGTAGCATACTGGAGAAGTCCAGGTCGAATCCCAGGAATGACTTAGATTAAGGTTAACAAAGTTAGTTCCAAAAAGAATTAAAAAGATGAAAATTGGTTAGGAGGTTTTGAACTAAGACTACAATGATTAATTTAAAACAAAATTCAAATACTAAACAAGTTAACAAGCTAACAAAGATGTTAAGATTTGTAAATCCATCCTAATTCATCTGGTATCATGCCTTTATAAGCGATGAAGAAACATATTTTATCAAACAGGAACTTGCTTTACTACAGGGCTAGTAAGTGTTGTTTCAATGATGAATGTTTAGGTAATTTATCAGGGAACAATGACTTACTATCCATTTTATAAGACACGAGCAATTCGTTGTGAAATCCATCAATCCTACCAATTCCTATACAACAAGTGACTGATAGCACTTGAATAGGAAAACTCGCTGGAATCGATTTTGAACACAATAATTGTAATATTCTCAGTTTAAATCTATAAGTGCAATGCCCAATATACTAGTAATAGGCATGAACTCATTAAATCAATACCAAGCAAGGACACTAACCGTGGTTAGGAATATGAACAAAATGATGAATACAAGTAGTCAAAACATGGGCCCAAGAATCTTAATCACAATTATTGTCAAGAAAGATGAAAACATGTATCACAGTTAACACATTGGCATGATAATGACTAGGATTAGGATTTCATCACAAATCCTAACTGGAAATCTAGCCCAATGTAAAGAAATCAAAACTATAGGAACTGATTAGGATAATCATTGAAACAAACATTATGAATTTGTAATAGGAATTAAAGAACGATAAAACCTGAAATAGATATGCTCTTGAAATATAAATCTTCTGGAAGCTATTGTAGAATGTTGATTAAAATATTAGGAATTGAAAACCCTAGCTTCAATTTTATAGAATTCTTCTAAACTAACCCTAAGACATGGAGAAGAAGGAAGATAGTTGTTAATTGCCCCCTCTAGACGATTCCCCCCTCCCCCTCCCCCTCCCCCTCCCCCTCCCCCTCCTTTAATAAGAATCGTTGTCTTATTACGTAACTACAAAGAGAAGTTTGACTGTCTTAATAAGCAACTTGAGCGCTCGTATGAATCTCGAGCGCTCGCGACTCGAGAGCTCTTATAGACTGAGCGCTTGAGATTCTTAACTTTTACTTCCTCTTTCTTCTTCTCCCTTTGCATCAGATCCCAGTTCTGATTCATATAATGCATTCCAACCCTATAAAAACCATGAAAATAAACTAGTTTTAGTACAACTATCAGGGGTTCATCATGATAGTAGAATGCATGCGAATCTAGGAGTTAGGGACTTAAGTATGCAAAAATATCCTATAACTAGCTTATGAATATGCAATATTCATCGCTAATCACACCCCCAACTAGACCATTGATAGTCCCTAGTAATGGAACGATCAAATGCAAGGCAACTCAACCTCTAACTCTAAGAACTAGAAATAAAGGAAATAAAATAATGAAAGAAAATGTAACTCACTATCGTAGGAATCGCGGTTGCATTTAGTGTATGCAACAAGCCGTTAAACCCCTAGGTTCCCCTAGTGGACGAGTGTTATCTCGTGAGGTTTTGTAGTGAAAACACCTACAACATTCATTATTCCAGACCCCAAGAATGATTAGGATGCTCGTTCTCTTTTGTCAATGTAACCATGCTTAACAAAATATGCAACTTTTATCATGCATTAGCAATAAAACACTTGTACTTCAGCCTACCTATCATCAATGGTCATCAAAATGCATCTTGTGTGTGTGAGTGACAACCGAGATACACAACCTAAACTTCATAGTTTAACACGATCTATGCACTTTTGAGACATGTAGCTTCAAGGCAACTCTTACCAGAATTACACTCTTAAATGACATCACTCTGAATTGATGTGATTAGTATATCTCTCATGATATGGAAGCTAACAAGAGTAAGCATAACGGAAAACTAAAGCTTCTCACATCAATTCATTGAAAAATGGACATTTAGGTGCATTAAGTCTCATGAATGGATACATTTCACTAGAAGGCGAATCACCATGGGAAATGCTCTTTTTGCCTTCACTTCGAAAATCAACACACTTAAAATCATTAGGACTTGAGCACAAAAGTATATTGGAGGGAAGAAGGGACTTAGAAATGTCTAGGCATGCAATTGGAGTGTAAATGTACTAGACTTTCTTCACTTTCAGACTTTTGCCTCTCGTATTTCCTTCTTTTTATCAATTTTCTTTTCTTTTCACTTTTGAACTTGGTAACTTAACATATCGTCTCTTTTTTGTTTTTTGTTTTTTTGTTTTGTTTTTTGTGGTTTTTTTGTTGACATAACCTCCTCGTATCATGAATGTATTGTACTCGTATGTCTCTTTACAATCATAACACAACATAATACAAAATAAGAATGTATGTACAGGAGGATGATTATCAAAAAGTTCCTGTGTAAATTTTGGCTCAGTTTGTGGTATGGATATGAGAACAGGAAGATCAATGGCCTAAATCATGTTCCAAGTATGTTGGTTCATCCATTCAGACAATTAAGGAATTTAAAATTGGTAATTCCTGAACTTACCCTTCTAGTGACCAGTCAATTAAAAGAAAAATGAGACCTTTCAACGAGTTGTATCACTTTTTAAAAGGTAAGAACAACTATTTATAACCCTTAGAATAAATGAAAGGCTCAAAGGCTCACATTGGGTTTGTTGTCTTAGCAATTTGTCTCTCAGTGTAAAGATAATGCTTAGCTAATCCATTTTAGTTGCATAATAAGTTGTCACACGTGCTCATGAGGTTTTAAAGTTCAACCAATTGGGTGTATTCGATAACCAAGATGAAAAATCAGCTAAAAACATATGTATCACAACTAATGACATGCAAAATAAAGCATAAATGCATCATTGCTGGCTATCTTGACTTCGAGAAACAGTTCTGTTTTGAAACAATGGGTCAAACTTTTTGAAAAATTTTCACAATTTTCTCTCATTTTAAAATTTCATATTTTATATTTCAACATTTTCAAGCTTTCAAGTATGACTATAGTATGACTCTCTAAATCTCACTTCCTAACTAAGAACTTGCATTGTCCTCAATGTAAAATGAAAAGAGTAGAGAGGATATCACCTGATTACGCAATAAGTCCAAAACAACTATCCTGCACACCTATTTTTAGCGATAATAATACCAGAGATATATCTAACAAGAAGAAATTGTCATAATAACAACAATTGTAAAAATATCTTTGTAATCCACAATAGCATGAAAGTTGTCATAAGTATAAATACCAGTATTGATTACATGAAGCTTTCCAAAAATATGATCAATGTGCAAAAGAAATATGTCCAAAAGATCACTACTCCAAAAGAAATAACCAAAGTATGAATCATAGAACTATCTGGATATAACAATGAGAAACCTAGTCCTAACTCAGCTCCCCTCACTCAACAGGATCAAGTACAAAAGATGATGTATAGCTCCTCGACTTCTTACTAAAGGTCTGAGAAGGGGAATGAAGAGGTGGAGCTATCAGAGTTGATGTATGAGATGATGGAGATGTGGGTGGAGGAAGCCCCTGTGGTTGTAGATTATGAGACGTCGCAGTATGAACCTCCTCACTAGCAGAATAAGGTGGTGGCGGTGTAGCAGAGATCTGAAGATGTCGAAGATCTGATCAATATATGCTGTCATCCACCGTCTCTTAGTTCTTTCGATGCGAATCTCTCTTAGAATTCTGGCTTGCTGATCAATGAGTATGGCAATCTTGCCCTCTATAGCAGGAATATCACGTCGCTTCTTCTAGATCATTTCTCTTCCTGATGAGCTTAAACTATCCTCAACTCCCTTAGTTATGCTCTCGGCAGCCTCTGATGATGGATCCTCAGGAAGCTATTGTGCAGAAGAAGAGGGTGCAAATTAATCTCTCTATCTCTTTCTCCCCCTCCTACTGTTTCTGTGTTGTCCCTGGGATCTACGCCTAGAAATCACTCCAAAAGGCCTTTTTGTGGACTTTTCCCTCTCATCTTCATGCCTCTCCTCGACTCCGACTGCATGGCAAACTCTATAAAGTGCACATACACTCTTTATTACCCTCTGCTTCGAAGCAGAAGGGTAAGAGTCCCTAAAATAGTCAATATAGCACCGAGAGAGGTAGATGGGCTTGCCAGTACCCACAGTATATAAGAATCGGGGCCGCCAGCCATCTACCATCTCTATGTGCTCAATATACAAAATGTATACACATATGGCCAGGAATAATATCTTATAATCAGCTGTTAGATCTCTATAATGCAACTTGCTTCCTCGCCAGCTCTGAATAGTATCTCCTATGAGTTCAGCACCCACAGCTGCCTAGTCAGTCACAGGTTCCCCAGCCCTAAAGAGAAAGAAATGGTCATCGACTAGAGAGATCTCCAGAGCAACTGATATGGATACGTAACTAACCTCAAAAGCATGCCCTTGGACAAACGCATAGAATGTATACAGTATGCCACTCCTCTTGATGAGAGAAGCCATACATTCTCGGATGATAATGATATTGCACCATTTGGTGTGCTGGAGAGTCGCCTCATACCCTTGGTATCGTCTAAGCTATCAGATAAAGAATGGGATAGCATCTGATGGATGGGTGGTGTCAAGCTACCTCCCTATCATGACTCTGCGACTAGCGAAGTATCGATTATACCACTGTACATCTTCTTTGTATCAGAATCCATCCTTCTGGAGAGGGTTATCAGGCTCGACCATAGTGGGCTTCTCTAGATCCTGTGATGGATGATGCAGCATTGGGAATCTTGGGAATTACAAAAAGATATAAAGAATATAAAACCAACACACCAGAATGGAAAGTAAATTGGGAAGGCAAATCTTACCTTAGAGGAGATGCAACTGAATAGTAATGGTGGACTAATATGGGAATGAGATGGTAAAGATGATGATGTGGGTAGTGTTGAAGAATGATGGAGGTGCGTTATTGATTTTGAGTGCTCCAGGAGAGGAAATGATCGAATATGCAGGGAAGGGGGATCGCTCTAGTTGCGAGAGCTCTCGAGGATTTTAAAACATAAATGAACCCCAATGCTGAGTGGAACTTATATAGGAATAATGGCTAAATCAAGCGCTCGAAAAAAGAGAGCGCTCCCGTTCAGAAATTAGCGAGCGCTCGAATTGACACGAGCGCTCAGGTGTTGTAGTTCTGCTATTTGCTACAGTAGTAACAGCAATATGCCCAAAACTTTTAAGTTCTACCTCTCCTTATTTTTCAATTTCCACAATCACTCTCCCTTACTTAAGATCACTTGGATTCATTGTTACATAACTCAAGCTTTAAGCACATTACAAATCTAAGCGTGAAGACACATTTTTCGAGATAAGCATCTTAGATCAACAATCGAAATTTTAAACAATCTTCCAAAGCTATTGTGTAAGAAACTAACCCATCTTGGAGACCACAGTGGAGTTGTAAGTTCCCCCAACTAGACTCAGAGTCACTTTCAGAGGAGTTTGGGATTGCCATTCGTGTTTTTATAAAAAAAAATTGACTTGAATTGGAGGGAATTCCCTCAAATTCAAGAGATATGGATATAATCAACGAGTTTTGTTGATTCTCAAATAAGGATCATGATAATGATGAGATAATGTTTCAAAACTAGTCCCTTCTTCCAAAAGATTGGAATAATCATTAGGAAAAACTCTATTGGTTCTTTCCCTTCCATTTTAGACATGAGAGGAACTTGACAGAGTTGTTCAATTTGCTCGTCCACAGCCTCACCATCTATAATCATTAATAGATTAAAGAATAAACTTAACTCACCTTGAAAATGATACTCATCCAACCTTGAGCTCACTTGATCCCAAAATTCCATGAATGGTTCCTCACTCAGTATTACTATGCAATTCACGAAACTTTCTTCTTCATCAAATTCTTCACCTCTACATAACAAATCCCTTATTGCATACACTTGATGTAAAATGTGCACTTCTTTATCATCATCATCCTCGTTGTCTTGGAGGTGATAGAAAATTTTCATGTTAACTGTCATGTTCCCAAATACCATTGTCATCAGGCCACTTCAAATCTATATAGTTGCATTGACTGTGGCTAAGATAGGCCTTCCGAGGATGACAGGGATTTGTGTATGATTATTCAATACTGGCTCTGCATCCAACACAACAAAGTCAACTAGATAGATAAGATTGTCAATTTTTACAAGAACATTTTCCTATATCCCTCGTGGTACTTTGTTTGTGGTTTTCAACTCGCCTAATCCTAATTACTGATAAACAGAATACGGGAGCAGATTAACACTCAATCCTAGATCTAATAGTGCATTATTGATCCTCTTATCTCCCAAAATACATGAGATTGTCGGTGTTCTGGGATCCTTATGTTTTGGAGGCAAGTTGTGTTGGACAATTGAACTCGCTTGCTCTGCCAAATATGCCTTCTTCTTCACAACTTACTTGCACTTTACTTTGCACAAGTCTTTTAGATGGTTCACATATAAAGGTACTTATTGAATAGCATATAATATGGACTTGCTTGAAAACATCAAGGAACTCCTTACTCTTAGTATCTTGTGAAGGTTTAAGCCTTTGAGGATATAGAGCAGGGGAAAGACTTATAGGTATTTCTGTTTCAACTTTATCCTTCCCTACCGTCAATCTCTTGAGTTCCACTTTATGCTCAGCCTTTAACTTCTTACCCTCTCTTTGCATTTCGATGCGCAATTCTTCTCTCAATTGGGCTATTGCTAAAGTCGAATAAGCTTTTCCTAATTCATCAGTATCCAACTCGTCCTGATTTTCTCCTCCAATTGTTCTTCCACCTCTTTAATTTTCTCATTCTCTTTATCAGTAAGAGGCGCGTCAGGTGTTCCTACCACTCTACTACTTTTCAAAGTTATAGCAACCTTGACTTGTTCAAGATTCTTAAAATTCGGGAAGGCTTTCCCTTTACCCTTTTGATCCAGTTGTGGTTGATTGGGGGTAACACCTTCTTGTTTAGCTCTCATCTCTTCAACTGAGGATTACAACTCTCCTATTACTCGAATCAGTTGTTGTATCATTATGTGGTTAAGATCCTCTTGTATATTCCTGTGCGAGGGCATAAAATCATTAGAGTTTTGTTGGGCCATATGTGAAGGTTAAGGTGGCTGCTATGAAGGATATTACATTAGAGACTGATTTCCAATTTGAGATGATTGAAAGAATTGATTTTGATTTTGTTCAGGCAGATAATGGAATTGACTTAAAGATGGTTCTACCTCATTAGTGAAGTTGGTATTTCTCCAGCTAGGATCATTGGTGTTAGTGTAGGGGTAATTTGAGGTACCCCTATAGTTATTCATCGTGTTTACCTCGGTTAGAGCATTTACTTACTGCACAGGCAAGCCAGGGCACACATGTGTTATGTGGCCAAAGGCACCACGATGACCACACGATTCTGGAACTGTATTCATCTGCAGATTTACTCCTTGTATCTCCATAGCTTCTATCTGTCATACCCGCTCCCGTGGTATTTATTTATAATATTGTAGCATGCATGGTATAATCACTATTGTGTTAATTAACACGTGTGAAGTGAGTGATGACTCACTGGTTATTGGGGTGTCTTTCGAGAACCCAATAGTTGGCTTTGAAAACGGACCCGAAGTTGGACATATGAGAATTTTCTACCGTTGGGAAAATGAGTAATAACTCATAATTATGTGCTTAAATGTTTATTTGGGCATATGTGAATATAATTGATTATTATATTGTTGATAACGACTCATTGGAGTAATTAGATACTCGGTGCGGACGAAATTGAACACGTTGCATATTTAGTAGGCTAATTAGTAATTTCATAAAATTTGCATATGGGACCACGTGTAGGACCCACATAGGATTTAAATGAATACTCAAATACTTTTGGGTAGTTAACTAGTTAGTTTAATAACTAGTGTCAGTATAATTTAAATGAATCAAAACTAGTGGGGGTTTCACTAGAAGTACCCATAATATGGTTGGGATATTATATAGAGGAGAGAGAAAGAGATGACTCATTGTCATCATCTTCAATATATCATTTAGAGAGAGAGAGAAGGCTTGAGAGTTCTTGAGCTTTGATGGTTTTCTCGATGATCCGAGTAGCAAACGACCTCTAATCTTCGATACGAGACCGGTTTTGGACTCATGGAGGTAAGGCCTACATATATCTATCTTTTATTTTGAGTTTAATAGATAGGTTCCTAGCAGGCCCATGTGGGACCCGTAACCAAAATTGGCCAAAATTGTGTAGGAATCGAACCTGGTGTAGAGGTGAACTTCTATTTAACATTCTTGAGCAAATTGTTCGAGGTGAGTGATATTAATCTCAACTTTTGGATGATTCTATGGCCTAATGCATTTGATATGCTAGGAACTTCATATAGATACCATGTGTAGTTCATATTTGGCAAAACTCATGTGTAAAGTAGGCCCAAAGTATGTTGGAATGAAAAGCATGATGATTTGCTAGATGAGCGTGTTTATGTGCCTATGTGGGTTAAAGGGGAATTTACGCTAATTCACCATGAGACGTCCTCTCGAAGGGGGATGATTAGTAGTGACGACGGTCACCTACCGAGAAAGGCATTAACGCGACATGTCGAAAGGGCATGGGTTGTGGTTGAGTCTTAAGACTTAGGATCGGTGAAAGTGCACTTATTCCCTAGAGACCGAATAGTTATGTGTTATGATGGATTGGAACATATTTTTCATCCATATGCTTGATTTATATTATTCACTAAGCATTAACTTAAACAAATCCATATATCTGTGGTTATATAAATAACCATTCAGGGACAAGGACTGGAGGAGAGAAGGGTAATGAGGCGAGGAATGACCGAAAACTCTTTATGTTTATAGAACTTGAATCATGTTTGTAATATATGTTAAACTTATGCCGGTTGTTAAATCGTGCAACTTGTAATAAGACTTGTTATATATGTGTGTACGACACTTGATTCACTTTAGGACCTAGTTTGCCGAGGTGTGTGAAGCTTGTACTTTTGGTACTTGTAATCCGGGTAGCGTTTGTGGTGGTTTTATATATGGTTTGTATGTTTTATTAGTCCTTAGAATGTTTAACTAAGTGTTGGAATTGATTTGTTTTGAAATGGTGTAGTTGAAATGATTTTTGTTTGATTTGGTTTGAAATGGATTGGGTTGGTTTCTTTGGGTAAAAGAGGTATTGATTTATTAACGGCGTTTGTCGCGGAAGCGCTGGGAATTAACGGCGTTTATTAGGAAGCGCCGGTAATTAACGGCGTTTGCAAAAAAACTCCAAAAATTGTGAATACGGTCTTTTGGAGGTTGGGATTCTGCCCAGACCCCATTCGACCGGTCGAACGGGGCAATTTAACCGGTCGAATAGTCCCCCTGCCAAAAATTTCAAACTTCTACTTCCAATGTTCAGAACAACCTCTAATTAGGTATGGGGGTACCTTTGGGGACCCTTTAACCTATGAAACTGTTACTTTTGAAAACGAAACTCGTTAAGGCGTGTTTGGGCACGAGTTTAATATAACCTTTGAAAATCTTTTTGGAAGTTGGTTTTTTGGGAGCAAAACTTTTATTAAGGTTACTTTTGGAACATTAATCAGTGTTGGTAAGCCTTGATGGCGTGCCACGTGACCTGGGACCACCTTGTTGGTTCCGGGGCGTGACACTATCCTTTGAGCTAATCGTTCATATATCGAAGCTAATTCATCCTCTGCTTTTAACTGGAATATGCTTTTCAGTTATGATTCCCTATCTTCCATACTACTTTCCCATTATGGAACAATCTCAGCAAGCCATTCCAAAGTAACTCTCAGCTTCATCTTTTTTCTTGCTAAGAAAGTCACCATTGATCATCATCTCAACCAATTTCTTTGACCTTAGAAGAAGTCCATCAAGGAAGAAACTGATTAAGCGCCACTTTTAAATCCGTGGTGTGGGCATGAAAACAAAAGATCTTTAAAATGTTCCCAGACTTGCGTAAATGTTTCACCCTCATTCTGGGATAATGCCTTCATTTGTCTTAAAAGGTCATTTGTTAGGTGGATAGGAAAGAGTTTCTTCAGGAAAGCTTTACTCATTGCTTGCCACGTAAGAATGGAATTAGGCTGAAGAGACAAGAGCCAAGCTTTGGCTTTATCCTTTAAGGAAAAAGGAAAAAGTTTTAAGCGAATGATTTCTTGTGAACAAGTTTGATTAGAGAATGTTCCACACACATCTTCAAAAATCACGGATGTGAATATATGCTCATTCTTTATCCATTCCATGAAAAGTTGGCAAGAATTACGTCATGCCATTCTTAAATTTGAATGTTCCTCGATGTGGTAGAATTGTGATACATGATGGAAAAGCGGTCCTTCGGGAATTAATAGCTCGCGCAATGGGTGCAAACCATTGTTCTTTTGTTCAAGATGTTTCTCACCATTCGGACCTTCAAATCCATCACTCTCATTACTACCAGAATCTTCCTCGTTCTCGCTATTTACCATACTAGTAGAACTCGACAATGAACTTAACCTTCGGTAGGATAGAGCTAAGATAGAATCAATAGACATGAAAAGGAGGAATTCTCCTCGTGTGGGTATTGTAGAGAAAAAGAAAAATAGAAATGGGACAAAGAAAGACCGAAACTAATTAAATAAATCTAACCATTTGCCATTCCACGGCAACGGTGCCAAAAACTTGACACGCATAGAAATGTGTATTCATTTATCAACACCCAAGTGCAGGTGATCGTGCAAGTAGTATACTGGAGAAGTCCAGGTCGAATCCACGGGAATGACTTAGATTAAGGTTAACAAAGTTAGTTCCAAAAAGAATTAAAAAGATGAAAATTGGTTGGGAGGTTTTGAACTAAGACGACAATGATTAATTTAAAAACAAAATTTAAATACTAAATAAAGATTTGTGAATCCATCCTAATTCATCCAGTATCATGCCTTTATAAGAGATGAAGAAACATATTTTATCAAATGGGAACTTGCTTTACTGTAGGACTAGTAAGTGTTGTTTCAATGACGAATGTTTACGTAATTTATCAGGGAACGACTTACTATCCATTTTATACGACACGTGCAATTCGTTGTGAAATCCATAAATCCTACCAATTCTTATACAACAAGTGGTTGATAGCACTTGAAGAGGAAAACTCGCTGGAATCGATTCGAACACAACAATTGTAATATTCTTAGTTTAAATCTATAAGTATAATGCCCAATAGACTAGTAATAGGAATGAACTCATTAAATCAATACCAAGATAATCACAAGGACACCAACCATGTTTAGGAATATGAACAAAATGATGAATACAAGTAGTTAAAACATGGGCCCAAGAATCCTAATCACAATTATTGTCAAGAAAGATGAAAACATGTATCACAGTTAAAACATTGGCATGATAATGGCTGGGATTAGGATTATTTCATCACAAATCCTAATTGGAAATCTAGCCTAACATAAAGAAATCGAAACTACAGGAACTGATTAGGATAATCATTGAAACAAACATTATGAATTTGTAATAAGAATTAAAGAACAATAAAACCTAAAATAGATATGCTCTTGAAATGCAAATCTTCTGGAAGTTGTTATAGAATGCTGATTACAATATTAGGAATTGAAAACTCTAGCTTCAAAAATAATGTAATTCTCTTCTATAATTCTTCTAAACTAACCCTAAGACATAGAGAAGAAGGAAGATAGTTGCTGGATGCCCCATCTGGACGATTCCCCCCCCCCCCCCTTTAATAAGAATCTGCGTCTTATTACGTGTTTGATTGTCTTTAATAAGCAACTCGAGCGCTCACGTGAATCTCGAGCGCTCGTGGCTCGAGCTCTCCTATGGACTAAGTGCTCGGGATTCTTAACTTTCACTTCCTTTTTTTTCTTCTTCATTTGCATCAAATCTTAGTTCTGATTCATAGAATGCATTCCAACCTTGTAAAAACTATGAAAAAAAACAAGTTTTAGTACAACTGTTAGGGATTCATCATGATAGTAGAATGCATACGAATCTAGGGAGTTGGGGACTGAAGTATGCAAAAATATCCTATAACTAGCTTATGAATATGCAATATTCATCGCTAATCATCAATGGAACTAAAAGGAGACATAAAAATAGAATGCTCACCAGCCATGTGGTTATTGGCACCAAAATCCATAATCCAAGTGGGGTGATCTGACTTACCATGAAGAGCAGTAGGAATGCCTGCAGCAATAGCGGTCAAAGGTGCCAAAAGATGAGGGAGAAGCACCATCTGCTCTTGTATAAGCCATGTAACTAGCAAGGATAAACAATCGGGAACAAACCTGGAAAATCACATGACCCCGGAAGGAAGTAATATGATCAAAAAGAATAGCCAAAAACTTGACTAAGAGAGATGCTGGCAATTGTGCACTTGGACGAACAACTATACAACTTCCTTACTGATATCAAGAACATCACAAGATCAAGACAAGAGGGCCAAATAATTGTAACACCCGTACCCAAAAAAAATAAGGCTAATATGATATCAATACGTGTTAATTAAAGATAATTAATGCATAAGATGGTTTAAGGTGGGGCCCATATGAAAAGGTGTTCAAATGCGAACATGGGTGAAAGTCCTGTGATAAGTAGGACTGGTATCAATATGGGGCCCAATGAGGGTCCAATTAAAATAATTTGCATTTTGATGTCATTGTAAGTTTATATGAGCATTTGTTTAAATGTTTAAAGATATTATTATGTATTATGATAGGTTAAGGTGGCCAGGTTAGGTACCCATGTGTCCTGACCCAAGTCTCGCTCAGTAAGTTATTGTTCGCTTTGGGCCCAAACCTGCACGGATTTGTTATTGGGCCACTACCCAAAAGGCCTCTGACTTGGGAGACTTGAAGCCACACATATATAACACATTACTTTTCCATACCCAGACGATGTGGGACGAACTTCCCATAGTGTGTAGCCTGCCAGCACTTACTGCAGCCACAAAGGCACCTACAGCAACCCGCCCACAACACCAGGGTCGTTACATTCCACCCCCCCTTAGGGCCCAACGTCCCCGTTGGCACACTTCCGGCTGGGTCTAGCTCTGATACCATTCTATCACGACCCAAGTCTCTCTTAGTAAGATATTGTCCGCTTTGGGCCCAAACCCGCACGGATTTGTTCTTGGGCCACTACCCAAAAGGCCTTTTACTAGGGAGACTTGAAGCCACACATATATAACACATTACTTTTCCACACCCAGGCGATGTGGGACGAACTTCCCATAGTGTGTAGCCTGCTAGCACTTACTGCAGCCACAAAGGCACCTACAGCAGCCCGCCCACAACACCAGGGTCGTTACATTCCACCCCCTTAGGGCCCAACGTCCGCGTTGGCACACTTCCGGCTAGGTCTAGCTCTGATACCATTCTGTCATGACCCAAGTCTAGCTCAGTAAGATATTGTCCGCTTTGGGCCCAAAACCCGCACGAATTTGTTCTTGGGCCACTATCCAAAAGGTCTCTATACATCCGTTTAAAGTTTTAGGGGTGTAAATGAAATTTTTGGATATAAAAATCTGGGCAGAATGCACTATTTGGATAGCCTACTATGTCCAACTTTGAAAGGTCATAACTCTCTCATTCCTTCATCTTTTTAAGTAATTCAAGAGTCTATCTTGTGTGAAATTTCGCATAGAATCCAAATCAAGAGTCGGTTTTACCATTTTCAAATCACAGAATGTAAAATTACCAATTTACCCTTTGTGCAAGAAAATTAAAAATTGTTTTAAGGGTAGTTGTATAGGTATTTTAGGAGTCTACCTTTAAAATTTCAGATCTTAAAAAGGTCAGAGTAAAGAGAAATATAATATTTAGTATTCTAGAGCAAACCGGACTATGATCATGAGTTGTTCTAAACCTAATTCAATTAATCAATTAACAACTTTTAAACTCATAAAATATAAATAAAATAATATAGAAAATAATGAAACACTATACAAAATAATAGGTATGATTTACTCACCAAAAAAAGAGAAAGAAAATAATAGAACTTTGAGAATGAAAGCATTTTGAGAGCTCCAATCCTCCTTCTCCTTTGATTCTTCTCCTTCTTCTCCTTCTCCACCTTCTTCTTCTTCTTCTTGGATGTAGATTATGTGTATGTGGAATGTGTGTGGGATGTAACGACCCTGGTGTTGTGGACGGGTTGCTATAGGTGCCTTTGTGGTTGCAGTAAGTGCTGATAGACTACACACTATAGGAAGTTCATCCCACATCACCTGGGAGTGGAAAAGTCATGTGCTATATATGTATAGTTTCAAGTCTCCCTAGTAAGAGGCCTTTTGGGTAGTAGCCCAAGAACAAATCCGTGGGGGTTTGGGCCCAAAGCGGACAATATCTTACTGAGCGAGACTTGGGTCGTGACAGAATGGTATCAGAGCCAACCCTAGTCCCGTAAGGGCGCCGTGGGCGGTGTGGCAGAGGAGTAGAGGTTCTGGAAAGGGGTAGAGGCCTCGATGTAGTATACCTTGTGCACGCTAATGGATTGCTCTATGGTCACACTAATGGGCTGCTCTGTGGTCACTAATGATCTGCTTCCACATCGACCAACCAAAGGGAGAATTAGGCCAATGCGACAAGGATGCTACGTCTCTGAGTGGGGGAGATTGTGAGATCCCGTCCCACATTGGATAAATATAAAAAGTTAGTATGATATATGTAGAACCAAGTGGGCTACTACTAACAGCTTGGGCTAAAGCATTTTAAGGGCCAATGTGACAGGCCTGTCAAGTTGTTGGGCTAGTGGACCACTTGGGGCGTTATACCATGTGAGGGCGTATTTGAATATGGTTCATAACTGGCAGGTTTAATAATCTCATGTTATATGTGGCACCACATTTGGGTCCCACATGAGACTTAGATTAAATTCATTTAGAAAAAGTGGGTAGCTAACAAAATTAATGTGGGGGTTTCATAATAAAGCTTAAAGAAAGTTGGGAGAGGTAAACTGAATTAAAGAAAACTAGTGCCAACACATATACATGTGTGCATATGTGTATACTTAGTAATTATCATAGTTGGAAATTGAAAAGAAAGAGAGAACGAGAGCTCTCGAGTCAGCGACGTTGATTTTGACAACATTTCTTGATGTTTTTTCGCCGTTCGACGTCGGATTTGCTAACCGAGAACATATTTGGACTCGTGGAGGTAAGAGGATCACATGCATGTTCTTTATTTTCACTTTGGGCAACATTTTTTCGGCAACCATTCTTGATTATTTTCTTTTGGTGTATCAAAACTATGTAGGATTTTCACCGGTTAGAAATTAAGTTGGAATTTAGAAAGAATTGTGGGTTTCTAGGCTTAATTCGCTAGTAAATTGAAAAGGTGAGTGTTATAATCCCAAAATTAGGTGTTTAGCAATGTTAATGTCATAATTGTTATCCTAGAATGCTTAATTCATGTTTGTGTAGCTATGATTATGATGAATTTGAGTAAAAGCATCTCAATGGTATGAAAATTGCTATGCTTATATGTTAAGTTGCTTTTATGCTTACGTGGGTCAAAGAAAGTCAAGTAGTGGTCACCATTTATAGGTCCCATATGCAAGGGATAGGAAGCCCTCAATAAGTGGGGCATGGTGACGACCACAATGAAATGTCGGTGATGCCTTCGGGGTCACAAAGGAGAGTTACACTATATGCGTTCACAAGTGAGAAAAATCTGGGGTGAGAAGGACCCGGGGGTAGTGGCTAGAGTTATTTGGCTTTCTGGAGATCAATTTGTCGATGTTTATGATAATTATTGCATTTGCATATTTAGCATTCCAATAACAGGATTAGTTCTCTCACTAAGCGAAAGCTTAAATGAAAATATATTTTCTGCTGTGGTGATTGAATAACTATCGTAAGTACCGAATAGGAGAATGAGAGGAAATGATCCACACAACAAGTTGGGCATGGGACTTGTGTATATGTGGATATGTTCATATGCCTAGATGTTTAAATTTCCTAATGTAACTTTTGCTATTGGGAAGGTTAGGACAACTTGAGTTTTGGTAAGGCTTGTAATATATCAAGTCCAAATAGTGTTGGTTGTGTTTTGGTAGTATGGGCTACACTTTGTAAACCCCATGTTGTGTATATTGGGAAGAGACTTAGTGATTGGGTAACTTTGGGTGTAACTGAAACTTGGGTTCTTTTGTTGGAATGTTCATGTCGATGTTGGGATCAAAATTTGGTTTTGATGTATGTTTAAGTCTTTACTTGGGAATTCTATGAGTTGTGTGAGTGAATAGCTTTCCAAATGTTTAGAAATAGTTTTAGATACTCTTACGAGGTTTGCCTATAGTTTGGAGACACTTAGAATTGGTTTTGAAATGGTTTTTGATGTCTCTAAATGGTTTGGTTTTGATTTGGTATGATTTGGACATGTAAAAACATGGTTTTTAGCAGCAAAATTGTATTCTGCAGAACCCGGATCGATTTGGTTAAAGGGCGGATCAATCCAGACCTCTTGGGGGACATTCTGCGAGAAACTTCTTAAATCGGATCGATCCGACTTAAAGGCCGTATCGATCTGCGTACAAAATTTTTAGACCGTCAACTTTTACGGAAACGTGCATAACTCTTTCTAGAAAACTCGGATTCGCGTGTTGTTTTTGCATTGGAATTGAGACTCAAAGATCTATCTTTTGGTATAAAATTTGGCTATACTTTATTAATGACCATTTTGCACTTGGGGATGTTTTGTGTCAACAAAGTTGTGTTATGAGGTTTAATTCATGTTTTTCTTAATAAGTTGAGGTTAATTTGGTGTGTAAGCTTTGTTACACGCGTCCTAATCCGCCTGAGGCGGGTTGGGGTGTGACAATTTTGGAATCAAAGAAATAGTTTAGCACCTTTGGGACGAGTGACGATTACAACATGTAATAAACATAATGAATAATAGTTTAATGAATCATGCATTCACATTTATCTAGCATGTTAAAATGATGTTTAGCGTGCATTGAAAGATATTAAAGTAACATGCATATAAAAATATGCTGTGAATGCCAAAGAGAAAATGTTTGGTGAAAGAACAACACCGCCTACTCAAATAGAGAGAATAGAGAGAGTGGTCGCTGGGATAATACAAGCTGTTGAAACACATGCGATAGAGGTATCAACTGAATCCTAATTCGAGGGAGGAGGTAATTGACACTATTTAGGGGAGAGGCTGATCCAATGAGAGCTGATTTCTGGTTGTCTAATATGGAGAGGATATTCAGTGTTTTACCATTTTCTAAGGCTCACAAAGTTCTATATGTTGCCGACACTTTGAAGGTGGAAGCACAATATTGGTGGCGCACAAAATTGGGAGCAAGTTAACCAAATATATGGGAAGAATTCGTAACACTCTTTAAGAAGCAGTATTTCCCAAAATCATTCGAGGACCAGAAGGCTCAAGAATTTATGGAACTAAAACAAGGAGGGATGACAGTTCGGGAGTACTCTACCAAATTCACAAGTTTGGCTTGATTTGCTAAAAATATTGTACGAAATGAAGGGGATTGAACTAGAAAGTTTGTGACGAGGCTTAGGGATGAGATTCCATGCCAAGTATCAGTGCAATAGTTGGATAAAGTTGTAGAGGCATAGGATGTGGCTTCAATTGCCGAGAGGGATATGGGGTATCAATAATGTTCGCAAGCACCATTAACTCAACAACACAAGAGGCCAGGGTTGAGCCAATATATCGGTCAAGGGAGTTCGAAAAGACAAAGTTTTGGAAGTTCCTCGGGTGGTAGAGGTAACAATCCATGGTGTAAAACGTGTGGGAAGTTTCATTAGGGTGTGTGCAATCTACCGACGACAGTGTGAACTAATTGTCGATAAATAGGACATGTGGCGAAGAATTATCCGGGGGTGAGGCCAAATACTTATACTCTGATAAGGTGTACCGATGATAGTGGGATGGTTTGCCATAACTATGGGGAGCTTGGACATCGAATGTGAAACTATCCTAAACCGAGGTAAGGAGGCTCTAGTGCAACGCGAGTAGTGCACCAGCACCGAGACCACCTCAACAACAACTACAAGGATGGGAACAACGTCAAGGGTCGTTATTTCCAGCTTAACCCAAGGGAGACCACCGTTGCTATTACGGACATGTCAGGCAAAGTTCTTATATGTTCAATACCTGTTAATATGTTAATGGATTCTAGTTCTACTCATTCATTTGTGCCGCACCAATTTGCTAGGAACATGAATGTACCCTTAGAACTTCTAGAATATTATTTATCTGTTGATGTTTTGTTGGGAAGATCTTTGATAAGTTCAGAAATTTATAGAAATTGCGAAGTCAAAATCAATAATGAAATGTTAACTGCTAATCTAGTTCTGTTGGTAATTCAACATTTTGATGTCATATTGGGAATGGATTGGTTATCAGTAAGTCATGTAATCATTGATTGTGAGAATAAAAGGGTAGAGTTTCAAGCACTGACTTATAAGGTCCTTTCTTTCTAAGGGGTAGGTGTTGTGTCACCACCATATCTTGTGTCTGCTGTCAAGGCTTATCGTTTATTGACGAAAGGGTGTAAAGGTTTTCTTTGTAGTGTATTGGATGCTAAAAGCCTTGAACTAAAGCTGGAAGATACACCAGTGGTTAGAGAATTTCCTGATGTATTCCCAGAAGATTTGTTGAGTGTTTTAATTGAGAGGGAGATTGAGTTTGGCATAGATGTGATGCCGGGAACACAACTTATCTCACACGCACAATATAGAATGGCTCTAGTAGAGTTGAAAGAGTTGAAGACTCAATTGCAGGAGTTGTTAGATAAGGGATTTATTCAGCCTAGTGTATCACCTTGGGGTGCACTAGTTCTTTTTGTGAAAAAGAAAGATGGGAGGATGAAAATGTGTATCGATTATTGTGAGATCAACAAGGTGACTATTAGAAACAAGTACCCATTGTCACGGATTGACGATTTATTTGACCAATTACAAGGCACTCAAGTGTTTTCAAAAATTGATTTGAGATCGGGATATCATCAGTTAAAGGTAAAAGCTAAGGATGTTAAGAAGACGGCCTTCAGAACTCGATATGACCACTACGAGTTTCTTGTAATGCCATTTGGGGTAACCAATGCACCAGCTGCATTTATGGATTTAATGAATCGATTCTTTAAAACGTATTTAGATGAATTTGTTATTGTTTTTATTGATGATATTCTTATTTACTCAAAAAGTTCGAAAGAACATGATAGGCATCTAAGAATGGTATTGCAATGTCTTTGAGAGAAGCAGTTGTTCGAAAAACTGAAGAAAAGTGAGTTTTGGTTATCAAGTGTTACTTTCCTTGGTCATGTAATTTCTATAGATGGGTGTGTCAGTTGATCCACAGAAAATAGATGTCGTTATGCATTGGGTAAGACCAACTAATATGTTAGAAATTCATAGTTTTCTGGGATTGGCTAGGTATTAGAGAAGGTTTGTTTGAGATTTCTCAAAGATTGCGACTCCGATGTAAACACCGATGCGAAAAAGTGTTCTATTTGAATGGGGTAAGAAATATGAGGAATGCTTTTAAACATTGAAGAATAAGTTGACTACAGCTCTGATTCTTGCAATTCCAACAAGCACCGGGGGATTTAGTATTTACACTGACATTTCTCATCAAGGCTTGGGATGTATTCTTATGCAAAGGGACAAGGTAATAGTATATACTTCGAGGCAATTAAGAACTCATGAGAAGAATTATCCAAGCCACGATTTGAAACTTGCCGCAGTAATCTTTGCTTTAAAGATTTGGCGACATTACTTGTCCGAAAAAACTTGTGAAATTTTCACTAACCATAAGAGCTTAAAGTACTTGTTTAGTCAGAGGGATCTAAATATACAACAATGAAGATGGTTTGAGTTAATGAAGGACTATGACCTAAAAATTCAATATCATTCGGGTAAGGCGAATGTGGTCGCCGATGCTTTGAGTCAAAAGTCATCAAAAAGTTTGACGTGTGTTTTGACGGCACTAGAAGAGTTAGTGAAAGAGTTTGAATGACTAGAATTGGAGGTGATTCCTAGAGTTGAAGGTGATTTGATGGCTGCAATCATAGCACAACCTAATTTGATTGGAGAGATTAAATCGAATTAGCTTTTGGACCCTGAAGGTAAACAATCGGAGTTTAGTTTGCATGATGGGGTGCGATGGCATATTAATTGGTTATGTGTGCTGAATGTTGGCAAATTAAAAGAAAGAATTTTGGAAGAAGCTCATGGTACTCGGTACTCCGTGCATCCGGGTGCTACAAAGATATAGAGATTTGAGGGAGGTTTATTGGTGGAGTGGGATGAAACGTGAAGTTGCTGAGCAAGTAGCTAAATGTATGACTTGTCAATTAGTAAAGCTTGAACATCAATGACCAGCGAGGGAGATACAACCATTGGAAATATCGAAATGGAAATGGGAGCACATTACAATGGATTTTGTGTCTGGATTGCCGAGGTCTCCTAAATCTAATGATAGTATTTAGGTGATCATTGATCGGTTAACTAAATTAGCCCACTTCTTGCCGATTAAGACCACTGACCCGATGAAGTTAGAGGAAATCTATGTTAAAAAGATAGTAAGATTGCACGAGGCACCAGTATCTATAGTTTCGGATCATGACACGCGTTTTGTGTCCAGGTTTTGGGAAGGGCAACAAAGAGCAATGGAACCCCAGCAATTCAGAGTTAGGTGTTGGTTGTGTTTTGGTAGTATGGGCTACACTTTGTTAACCCCATGTTGTATATATTGAGAAGAGAATTGGTGATTGGGTAACTTTGGGTGTAACTTAAACTTGGGTTCTTTTGTTGGAATGTTCATGTTGATGTTGGGATCCAAATGTGGTTGTGATTTATGTTTAAGTCTTTACTTGGGAATTCTATGAGTTGTTTGAGTGAATAGCTTTCCAAATATTTAGAAATGGTTTTAGATACTCTTATGAGGTTTAGTTATAATTTGGAGACACTTAGAATTGGTTTTGAAATAGTTTTTGATGTCTCCGAATGGTTTGGTTTTGATTTGGTATGATTTGGACATGTAAAAAAGGATTTTTGCAGCAAAAATGTAGTCTGCAGAACCCAGATCGATTCGGGTAAAGGGAAGATCAATCCAGACCTCTTGGGAGACATTCTGCGGGAAAACTGCTTAAATCGGATTGATCCGACTTAAAGGGCGGATTGATCCGTGTACAAAGTTTCAGACCGTTAACTTTTACGGAAACGTGCATAACTCTTTCTAGAAAACTCGGATTCGCGCGCCGTTTTTGCATTGGAACCGCGACTCAAAGATCTATCTTTTGGTATAAAATTTGGCTATACTTTATTAATGACCAGTTTTCCCTTGGAGCTATTTTGTGTCAACAAAGTTGTGTTGTGAGGTCTAATTCATGTTTTTCTTAATAAGTTGAGGTTAATTTGGTGTGTGAGCTTTGTTACACGTGTCCTAATCCGCCCGAGACGGGTTGTGTGTGATAAAATCTAGAAATCACACTGCCGAACGAATGGGAATTGACGAACACATACAATCGGAAACACGACGAAAGATGATAGGGGCAACCGAATACTCGGTTACCCGGACAGAAGACGGAGAGCGCAAGACGGGCTCTAACATATCACAAACGAGCCCAACATGGGCAATGAGCTTTGAGGGCTGGTGGTGAAGGCACTGGGAGGGTTGTGGTGGTATCATGAGTTGGTGGTGGCTCTGATACCAAAAAGAATTATGGAAAATGGATAATTTTATTTACAGTATCCCAAGCTATTATAGCTATATATATATTGTTAGAAGAGTATAGAGAACCAAACGGAAGAAAATGAAAGACATTAAAGAGAAATGAAAGTGGTCTAACATGTCCTATAAATGTCAAGATATTATTCTAGAATATCCTAAACATATCCTAATTCCAACAATACTTTTTAGATCAACCCAATATGTTCTTTATATTAATATGAGCCCATAGGCTCTGACGATGTTCAATTCTGGTCTAATCTTAACAAGTTATAGTCTTTTGAAGTTTCAACGACAAAATAGTCATTTTTGAAATACTTTCAGATAGCTTCAACATTACTTAGTGTATTTTTTTAAAGGGTAAATTACACTTTAGTCCATTAAACTATAACCTATTTTCAATTGGGTCCATAAACTTTTTTTTTTTTTTTTTTGTAATTGGGTTCTTGAACTTCAAAACTTCATTCAATCAGACCCAAATTCTAACAATGTTTGCTTAAACTATTAGAAATTATCACGTATGTTGCGCGTAATGCTTACCTGTCACATGTTAGGTTAAGACAAACACGGGAGATTGTGAACACTGCAAAAATCGCATTGAATTAGATCTGAAATCGCATTCAATCAAATTCGAAAACACATTCGACTAGATCCAAAACTGAATTCAATCATACCCAAAATCACATCTTGTTTTAGTCATTCACAGTCTCCCGTATTTGCCTTAACCTAACATGTGACAGGTAAGTATTACGCGCTTTCTAATAATTTAAGCTAACAGTGTCAGAGTTTGGGCCTAAATGAATGAATTTTTGAAGTTCAAAGACCTAATTGCAAAACAAAAAAAAAAAATTTGTGGACCCAATAAAAAATAGGTATATAGTTTAATGGGCTAAAGTATAATTTGCGCTTTTTTAAATAACAAGCTATATCTGTCGTCATTTATTATGGAAGTACTAACGCACATGCTGACGCACAACACAAACATATAAGAACCTTGGAATTAATATATGGCCAAATTTAAAAACCTTGTTATAACATGGCCAAATTTTGTATTGCATCATTTTCAATGCAAAAGTCTTTCTCTAATATTGCTAGTAGTTTAATCAAGCAACGGAGAATGAGAAACAAATGCTGCTTTTTTTTTTTTTTTTTTGTGTAAATGAAAATTTTATGTACATATATGATATATATACACACATATTCAAATATAAATTTAGGGGAGCTAGCTTGCTATCGAGAGCTAGACAGCCATGGATATTTCCCTTCTCGCCAGTTGGATTCCGATGACCAATGTTTTTGACAATTGAGGAATTACTAGGTTGGTGCAAGAGATAGAGACCTTGTCTTTTAAAATAAGCATGTTGTAGATTTTTTTGTTCTTTTTTCAAGTTTTGTTTGATTATTTAATATTCAGAAGTAATGATCAAAAGAAAACTTCTTAATGAAGAGATTAGTGTTAGATTAATTAATGTAATCTACAAGAAAACAACTCAAGAGTTGATGCACTAACGATATCATAACTACGTTTTATCCATTGATGGTTAGATTATGTTGTTTTAATTGGTTGGTGATAGGAAATTTAAAAAGTCTTGGTGGAGCTAGATAAGTTGGTGGGTAGTCTTTCTCAATCAACATTTGATCTCATTGGTTTAATTGGTTGTGATAATCATTGCTATATAATGAAAATGATACTCTGGCCATATATATTAATGAAGTTTGACATAATTGAAACCAAAGCATCCCAAAGTATTTAAATATCCACACCTCAATATAGGTATACACACTAATATATACATATATATATATATATATATATATATATCAACAAAGAAATGTACTTCTTAGTATCTTGTGGATTATGACAAAAAAAAAAATTAAATAAATAAATAAAACGGTGTAGAGGAGGTTTAGCATGTTTGGAAATGCTTACAATAAGATTATGTTCGTTTCAAGTCTCACTTTCTATGTTAATCTTGCGAGAATTATGAGTTTGTTTCTGAATATATTTAAAATTGATTTTTCAGTCATAGTATCTAGTATCATGTTTTTTATCTGGTTGTATGAGAATCACGGTCATGTTGGTTTGACAACTAAGAGTTTAAGAGGTATATAAGATTGAACATAGATCTCTATATTAAAATAAAAAATTTAACATTCACTAACAATTGAATTTCAAATACCAATTCACTTATCAACCCCAAAATAATTCTTTCTCTTCTTAAACACCCCCAATGTTATGTTGGTTTGACAAATAGCTAGTTTTAAAAGATTTACTAGACTGAGTGCAGACTCGTGTGCACAAAATACAAAATTTTCAAATACGTGAATTTATATAATCTATTCATTTATGAATACAAAAGCGAAGCTCGTACGTAGTTGTTCTGCTACTAAGGTTTGACATCTAGCGTAAGGTCCAATCATATGTTAGGGTCTAAAACATGATTTTAGGGTCTAAAAAGGCATAATCATATGTTAGGGTCTAAAACATGATTTTAGGGCCTAAAAAGACATTTATTAGTCTGTTTGAATAAGTTTTAAGAAGCACTTTAAACTCCAAAATGAATGCTTTTATTGAAGTGGGTTTAGAGGTGTTTCCGCCCAATCTAATGCAAAAGTATATTTGGGTGTTGAGAACTTCTACTTTTAGTTGAGACTGGCTATTTTTAAAGTAAATTGATTATGTAGCAAATTGAGACTTATACACATAATCAGTTTGCGTTCACAATAATCACTATTAACTAATTGTGAAAATGAAACCGTCCATACGAAGCCAATGCACGAGGATCTATGCAAAAGTTAGTGCACTTAATTTGGCGAACACATCCAACGCTACGTGCATAGAAGTCCAAATTGGGAGTTAGATCTGGCATTCTTTTTTCACTAGTGGACAGGGCATCTGATTCTTGTGGAACCAATCTTATTGAAAAGTTACGAATAATGCTACTATATTTTTTAAATTTAAATTACGAATTTTATTTTAAATTCTTTAACAGTTTATACCATATGATGTGCCAATGGTTGGTGGTATCACATACCATTTGACCTAATCATAAGACCAATTATAACAACCAACACCAAATACCACCGCCGATACTAACCCCCGTGGTGGTTTTCTCAGTCCGTTGTCCCACAACCTATGTATATGATAAAAGTGCCAAAGTGTTTGAGATTCAAAGTTGAGAAACATAGCATTACTCTAAAATTATTGTGTGAACTGACTTTGTGTGAAAACAAAGCCACGGAAAATTCATCAATACATCCATACACTTTTGGTTGTACGGTACAACCAATTTAGGTTCCAATCAGTAGTTACAAATTTACAATGTGTCATTTATTATAATTTGGTGCTAATGAGCAATAACTTTTTTTTAAGGTGCTATTTGGTACTAACAATGTGTCATTTAATATTAACTTCTTAAAGTATCACTTGGTAGTAACAATTGGTCATCCTGTATACTAACCAACTCTCAATGAAGTGTTACTGTTTGTGTATATCCGTTACCATTCACTATTATTTTTGTTTGGGCATTCCAGAGCAAAAGGGCTCATGTGTGTGAACAAAAATTGTCCTAATCTTCAATGCCAGTGATGTGAAATAATTAAAACTAACTTCTATCAAGCAATTGTCAAAGATAAGTAGAAAATTACCCTTATCTAAAAACTCTATGACAATGTTGAAGCACATAAGTCAATGTATACTGGGTTTACGAAATATAAACAAAACAAACGGAACAAGCAAATACTTTGCCAAATGTAAACATTTTATTGTTGAAGTCTGAAATCTTGTAATCTTGAAGAAGCCAGAAATAACTAAGTACAGTGCTAAGGTTGAACTAAGCTAAACTATGATTGATTGCTGGAAGTTAAATTAGGAGAGTCAGATTGCTTTGTATGCTGAGTTTCGAGAGTTGTCTTAGAGTGAGTCCAAATTTCCACCCGATTGATCATCTATTAATTTATAGAGGTCATAGGAGATCTTCAACAACTTGATCATGCTGTTAGAGAGATTCTAGGGTCACAATGGCCATATTCCTAAAAATAGAGGCCGTTACGCTTTTATAAGGAAACGGTCCCTAGATTCTCGGAGACATAGTTACCCACGTCTTTGACTCTGTCAACGTCGAGTTTTCACAATGGCCGAATCACCCTTTATCACTTCGATTTACCTGGACGAGCTAAGGCTGGCTTAGCTGGTTGATCAGCATAAACCCATTCGGTCTTGACAGCTCGAATACATTTCAATTCATGCCTGTTTCATGCAATGCTAGGCCGAAAAAGAAGCTCAATGTCATCGGCCTCTTTTCATGCCTAGATTTATATGAAGGTTAATAAATAAAAATAAAAAAAAAAGGTCTATGAAGAAATTGCGAGTGTGAATGAATAAGGCCATATCCGCCCTTGCTCAAACTTTTACTCAAATATAAGTATAAATTTGAGCAAAAAATTTCATTTGGTATATGGAGCTCTCGAATGGTCATACTCATATTTATAAATGATATATCACTTTTCCTCATTTGAGTATAATTTTTTGTAAAAGCATCTACAACTTTGATTCAAACCCATATCAAATCAAATTGGAGTAAAAAAACTTAAATAAATAAATAAAAAAAAAAAGAAGAAGAAGAAAAAATCTCAAATCCGTATTCAAACCCATATCAAAATTTGAGTGTGTGCATAGTGTGATTTCAAATTAAGTTTAAATTTGAGTAAAAACTAAGGGCCCACGTGGTAACATTGCTGATTCTGGTTTTTATTTTCATTTTTGAAGTGAATTCCTATAATACTTTGTAATTTCATTGTACTTTGGTATTTCTGTATATATAAATAAAGACCCTTTGATTTCTTCTTATCTTTGTTGAATTTTAGGTCCCAATCGATTGGCCTTTATACCAATCGATTGCCATGCTGCCGACTTGAACTCATTACATGGCACTATCTCAATCGATTGCCATCTTTCTCAATCGATTGCCTTGAAATATCTGATGTCAATCGATTGCCACCTACAGATATTGTTTTTCAACTTTGCTTCGTATTTTGACATGTGAAACACTCACCCTCTATATATAAAAGCCCATTTCGTGCCTTGGGGTCTATTTGTAGTCTTGAGCTTGAGAGAGAGTGAGTATATATATATACTCATACACACATACATACATATATACAAACACCCACACACACACTGTCAAGGCAAGACAGAAGAAGAAGAAGAAGAAGATGAAGAAGAAGAAGAAGAAGAAAAAGGAGAAGAACAGAAAGAAAGACAGAGAGGAGAGACAGAGGCAGAGGGGAGAGAGAGAGAGAGAGAGAGAGAGAGAGAGAGAGAGAGAGAGAGAGAGAGAGAGAGAGAGAGAGAGAAATCTTGAGGTTTCAAAGCTCCACAAGTCAAACACACACCCAAACACACTTTTGGTGAGTCCACCTCACTTGGTTACCTTTACATGAAGTTTTTATAAGTTTTAGTTGAGGTTAGACGTAGTTAATACATCCTAAGGACGTTATATATGTTGGACTATTTTCTCACTCGAGAAGACGAAGTCCCAATCGATTGGCTTTTATACCAATCGATTGCTATCAGTCTGGACCCAATTAATTGGATAGTTTTTCGATCGATTGCCATTGGTAGTTTCTCAATCGATTGCCAAACTTTGCAATTGATTGGCATTATTTTAGATCCAATTGAATGCCATGTTTCTAATCGATTGTTACTATTTTATCCCAATTGATTGGACCTTTGTCCCAATCATTTGGCAGTTGTAGATCATGGATAGTTCCTCTTGTTTATTATAATAAGGGTTTGATTGTACCAAAATCATTTCCCGTTTCCATTATATGACTATGGGATAGTAAGGGATAATGTGATACTGTATTGGAATAATACACACGTTGAATAATGGACTAATGCATTAAATAGTAGAACCATGTGTATGATAAGATTAAAATGTTGTCAACTGGATTAAGAAGCCGACGTGCATGGTAGTGGGTCTATCGACCGCAGAGGTCGATACTATTTATATTTGTACTCGAGAACGCGATCGCATAGATCGTATGATGTAATGTGTGGGATCTGGATAGGCTGGGACTACGTGTCAGGCATGAGTGATGTGAGTTAGGACTACGTGTCAGGCTGAAATACCGTAATGTATCAAAGGGCGTGTTGGCCGTAATATATCAAAGGGCGTGTTGGCCATAATGTATATAAGGGTGTGTTGGCCGTAATATATCAAATGACGTGTTGGCCGTAATGTATCAAGGGACGTGTTGGCCGTAATATATCAAAGGGCGTGTTGGCCGTAATATATGTATCAAAAGGCGTGTTGATCGTGATGTATCAGGGCGATTTGGCCGTAAATATGGGACTACGTGTCTGATTTATGTATAAGAGAATTTGGACTTCGTATTAGGTGTGTTAAGTTGTGAGGTAGCAAAGGATTTTCGATAAATGAGTTGAGTAAGGTGAGGTGAAATGCTAAGTGCAAAATGTGGACCCAAGAGTCCATGTTATGTTTGGGATTGGTTAGAACGACGTCCATTGATATATATATATTGAGTTGGTGTATACATGAATACATATGATGATATGATTGTTAATGATGTTTTACATATGCCCCAGAACGGCAAAAATAGAGAAAAATAAATTTCCTTTTTGGGTCCAAAGGCAGGGACTGGTGAAGTCACACGATTGTCCACACCACGCAGTACTAAGCGACAATAAGTAAAGGAGATAACAAGAATGAAATCTAAGTTATGTTTAAAACATAACTTAATGTCAAAAGAGGTTACTAGCTATTACACATTAGAGTCTCGAATCAAAACAAAACATAGCGGAAGTACAATTGTTAAGGCAACATATGCCTGATTACAAAAGGTCTGAAAGCAGTAAAGATAATTAAACTTTAGTCTAGCCTAATCTTCAATTGGCGTAGAGGTAGTCTTCGGCGTAGTAGTTCTCCTCTGCCTGACCTCCTTCGGGGTAGTCCTCCGACGGGACATCGTCACTAGCATAGTAGTTCTCGCCTGCAGGTCCTTCATCTATATAGTTATAACCAGGGTGCGCTGGAACATGGAAATGTCCAGCGGCATAAACACCGTCAGCTTAATGAAAGTTGAGTGAATTAGATACTAACAGGGTATCAACTATTGAAGTTATAACAAGTTATAAACGATAACCATTAAGATTCAGTGAGGGTAACTCCTTTAATCATTCTGATGATCCGATTACTAACTTCTATTTATTTTAAGACCGACGATACCTTATGATAGAAGAACAGACTCAACAGTAGTTCACTTCTTAGGGATACACTATTTCTCCGTCCACCGCTTTTAAGAACATATGCATAGTCCACTGCAGTCATGGATACCATGTCAGTCCATCCCCAGCTTTTAAGAGCATATGCATAGTTCACCGTACTACAGGGATATAACGCTTTAAGCAACTATACATCATTCTATAGTCACGACTTAGCGACGTCTACCAGTGATCACGATCCACCGCAGTCGTAGACACCTTCGGATGTCTACCGCTTTTAAGAATATATGATTAGATCATCTGGCTATCTTAGGGCAAATGGTCCGGTCCACCGCAGTCGTAGACACCTTCGTTTGTCTACTACTTTTAAAAATATATGATCGACCAAATCCCGCCCACGCAAGATTCCCAAATCTTAGCAAACCTACTAAAGTTTAACTCTAATATTGATACATGATAATCCCAATGTGGCCTGACTACTCTGAATGAAATGAACGTTAACTCCAAAGGATTCACAATTATTACACCATCTAACGTCACAACCATTATCCGTTAATCTCATCGTTACTAAGATCCTACGTCATATTATCTCATTATCACGTCTGTATTACAAAAATAAAGCATGTTGGAAATACTGAACAATAATTAAACAACTAAACAATTATAATATAAACTAAACAAAATAATCAACATTCTGCAACTTCCAATCGATTGATATAAAAATAGTATCAATCGATTGGAAAAAAGTTCAATTGATTGGATCATATGTCAATCGATTGCCATAAATGTCAATCGATTGGGATATCAATTGATTGGGACAAGTTCAATCGATTGGGACTTCCTCTTCTTCACAGTGAAGACTGTCCAGCATATATAAATATGAAGAAACACCATTTAAACTCCATTTTTTCATTCAAACGTGCTTTAACATCAATAATGAGTTACCAAGTGAGTTTAGAACTCACTTTAGGATTAGAGGGTGTGTTTGGTTGTGTGTTTTGGAGCTTGGAGCTTCAATGGCTTCCCCTCTCTCTCTCTCTCTCTGCCTCTTTATCTCTTCTTCTTCTCTTTTCTTCTTCTCCTGATCTTCTTCTTCTTCTCAGTCCATCTCTGTGTGTGTGTGTGTGTGTGTGTGTGTGTGTGTGTGTGTGTGTGAGTCTATGAATATATATATGTATATGTATATGTAAGTGTATATATACACACAATACACACACAAGCTCCCTCTCACTCTCTCTCTATTTTCTGAAAAGGAAAAATGCAGGAAAGGGTCACATATATATAGAGATTGAGTGTTTACGTGGCCTTTTCCTAGCCACGGCAAGAGAATCTGCCCAGCTGATTCCAATCGATTGGTATAATGTTAATCGATTGTTATTAGGTATTAATGCTCCAATCGATTGGTAGAAGTGTCAATCGATTGTTATTGGCAATCAATTGGTATTCATATCAATCGATTGGTATCCAAATTATACCAAGGGTAAGAGAAAACTCATACAAGTATTAAAAGAAGCATTACAAGGTCTTATTCATATATTATATTACAAAAATACAGGGTATTACATCATCCACCACTTATTAAAGATTTTATCCCCAAAATCCAAAGTAACAGGGTTTAAAACAAAAACGAAAACTTCTCTCGCATCTCTAACTCCAGCTCCCATGAAGCTTCTCCCTCGTGGTGCTTCCACTGAATCTTCACTAGCGGAATCTCTTTGTTTCTGAGCTTCTTCACTCCTCGGTCTAGAATACGTACCGGTTCTTCGTTGAATGTCGCGTTCTCATTCATCTCGATATCTTCAAAACTAATCTCATACGCTGGGTTGTGGGCACACTTCCTCAACATGCTAATGTGGAAAACGTTGTGCACTCCCGACATCTTCGGCGGCAACGCAAGTCGATAAGCAACCTTCCCAACACGTTCTAGAATCTCGAATGGTCCAATGAATCGCGGCAATAGCTTGCCCCTCTTCTGTCCGAATCTGACGATACCTCGAACTGGCAAACCTTTGAGTAGTACACGATCTCTAACTACAAACTCTAGATCCTTCCGTCACTTGTTGGCATAGCTCTTGTGTCTGGATTGCGCTGTCTTCATCTTCTCTCGTATGATTTAGATCTTCTTGCTGGTTTCTCAAATCATCTCAGGCCCAAGTAGTTGACTATCTTCGACTTCGGCCCAACATAGTGGCGATCGGTAAGGCCTTCCATATAAAGCTTCGAATGGTGCCATCTCTATGCTTGAGTGATAACTGTTGTTGTAGGCGAACTCGATCAAAGTTAGATGTATCTCCCATGAACTCTCAAATTCAATGACACAAGCTTGTAGCATATCCTCCATCACTTGATTGACCCATTTTGTCTGTCCAACTGTTTATGGATGAAAGGTTGAACTCAAGTTCAATGAAGTTCCCATTGCTATTTGAAGGCTCTTCCAGAATTCTGCGGTGAAGCGCGAATCTTAATTCGAAACTATTGAGACAGGTACGTTGTGTAGTCTCATGACTTGTTGTAGATACATCCGGCTCAATCTTTTAACTAGGTAAGTTATGCTGTAGGCAATGAAATGCACTGACTTGGTGAGTCGATCCACTATTACCCAAATGGCATCGTGGTTTTGTTGAGACTTTGGCAATCTAACCACGAAATCCATGGTGATGTGTTCCCATTTCCACTGGGGAATCGGTAACGACTGTAGAAGTCCAGGCAGTCTCTGATGTTCTGCCTTCACTTGTTTGCAAACAAGACATTATGACACATACTCGGCCACTTCTCGTTTCATTCCTTTCCACCAGAAGTTCCTCTTCAAGTCCTTATACATCTTGTTTCCTCCAGGATAGATAGTCATCCTCGACTTGTGTGCTTCTTCCAAAATATCTTTTCTAAGACTACCGTCATTTAGCACATAAAGTCTATCCTTGCATCTTAATGCTCTATCCGTACTAATATTCCATACTTCTAGTTCCTTCGCGGACATCTTAGCAAACCACAGCTTCAAATCTTCATTTGACTGTTGAGCGTCCAAGATACGGCTGATGAGAGTTGGTTGTATGACCAAACATCCAATGTGTTGTCCTTCTCCTGATCCCACTGGTTGAAGCTCAAATCCGGCTAACATCTCCAATGCTCGCCATTCTCTAATCAAAATCAAAGCGATCAAAAGGCGTGGCCTTCGGCTCAAAGCGTCAGCTACAATGTTTGCTTTCCTCGGATAGTATTGCAAAGAGAAATCGTAGTCCTTGAGTAGTTCCATCCATCTTTTCCATCGCATGTTCAACTCCGTCTGAGAAAACAAGTACCTCAAACTCTTGTGATCTGAGAATAGATCAAACTTTTCTCTATACAAGTAGCGTCTCCAAATCTTCAGGGCAAACACAATTGCAACTAGTTCCAAGTCATTTGTTGGATGATTCTTCTTATGTGGCTTCAATTGAATTGATTCGTATGCAATCACGTTTCCATCTTGTATTACAACCAAGCCCTTGGTGTGATGCATCACTGTAGATTATGAATCGTTCACCACTCTTAGGTATCGCAAGTACGGGTGCTGAGGTTAGTCTCTCTTTTAATTCACAAAATGCGTCTTCATACTTATCAGTCCATTCATACTTTGTCTCCTTCCTTGTTAAGCTTGTCAACGGTCCTGCGATCTTGGGGAATCCCTCTACAAATCTTTGATAGTATCCAGCCAATCCAAGAAAACTCCTAACTTTGGTCGCGTTAGTCGGTCTATTCCAGCTCAAGACTGCATCGGTCTTAGATGAGTCTACTGAAATTTCAGCCCGGGATATCACATATTCTAGGAATTTGACTTCCTGAAGCTAGAATTCACACTTGCTAAATTTCGTATATAGGCTATTATCTCTAAGAGTCTGTAGAGCAATCTGTAGATGCTTCTTGTGCTCTTCTTCCGTCTTCGAGTAAATCAAGATGTCATCGATGAATACTATAACGAATTGATCTAGATTAGGTCTGAATACTCTATTTATTAGGTCCATGAATACTGTCGGGGCATTGGTCAGTCCAAAGGACATCACTAAGAACTCATAGTGTCCGTACCTTGTCCTGAAGACAGTCTTCAGTATATCTTCCGGTCGAACTAGTAACTGATGATATCCTGAACGCAAATCAATCTTCGAGAATATCTTTGATCCTTATAATTGATTGAACAGGTCGTCTATTCGGGGAAGTCGATATCTATTCTTGATCGTGACCTTATTCAGCTCTCTGTAGTCGATACAGAGTCGTAGTTCTCCATCTTTCTTCTTCACGAATAGAACTTGTGCTCCCCAAGGTGACGTACTCGAGCAAACGAAACCTAAATCTTCAAGTTCCTGAACTTGCTTCTTCAATTCTAACATTTTCAGGTGCTAGCTCAATGCAGAAGTCTATCTCTCTCTTTTGGCAGAAGTCCAGAGATGCTTTGGAATACATCTTCAAAATCTTGAATGACAAGGATCTGGTTGATAGTAAGCTCTGTGCTTGAACTCTCGATCGCAGCTAAGCAGCTCGTAATGAACATATCGCTCAACGACAGACATTGGAATCTGATATGTGGGCAACCAAGTGTCGAAAAGACAATGGTCCAACTAACATCATCCAAAACGGCTCCATACTTGGTAAGCCAATCCATTCGTAGGATCATGTCGCACTCAGACATCGATAAAACTATCAAGTCTACTAGGAGATTTCTATCTTCTAGGGCTAAGGGACAATCCTTGCATACCTTACCCAACTTAACAGTTACTCCCAAGGGCAAAATGGCATTAAGGGCCGGTTCAAGTGTTAGGGGTACCAAACCCAAGTCATGCACAATCTTAATAGCTATGAAAGAACGGGCGGCACCAGTATCAAACAAAGCTCTAACTTGACTGTGAAATAAAATAAGTGTACCTTCCAAGTTCTGCTGTTTCTCAGCATCGTATCCTGCATTGCCAGGGATGATAGCATTCATACTAACTTGTCCTTTTTGTCCTTAGGCAGGCGCTCCATAGTAACCTCCATGAGGTGCTCGACAATCCTTGCTCATGTGACTAGGCTTGTTACAGTTGCGACAGACGATGTCATTTTGGCAGTTAGTCTTGGGAGCTGTGCAATACCTTGCAATATGTCCATACACTCCATAGTTGAAACATCCATCAGTGCTCTATCACTGGGAGGCGGGCTGTGCCTGAGGTGGTCCTTGCTGTCGATTCTGCTATAGAGGAAGGTTAGCTTGGGGCTTCCTGGTACCATCCCAAGTTCGCTTGTTTCCTTGATAGTTGTTAATCTGGGGTTTTCATCCCTGATTGTTCCTTGATGACTGTGCTGGAAAGTTTCTCAGTTGGAAGGTCCTGGGTGGGGGTCAATTCGCTTGTGGTCCTTGCGTAAGATAAGTATCCTTCTCCAAACTTGAAGCGAGATAGACAATCCCTTCAAACGACTGGCCCAGACGGCCTATCATCATGTGCCGAAGGTGTGGGTTGAGTCCTTGGTGGAATCGCTTGACCTTCTTGGCAGGGGTATCTATCATGTGTGGAGCGAAGCGGGAAAGTCACTCAAATTATGTGGTATACTCCCTGACCATCCAGTTTCCTTGAGTCAGACTCAAGAAATTTCTCTCTTGTTGCTATCTTTCGTCCTCGGGGAAATATTTCTCGAAAAATCGAGCCTTGAATGTTTCCCAAGGCATCCTCCTTGCAGCGTTGATCCCGATTGTGGCTCTCTTGGCCTCCCACCAGTCTGCGGCGGAATAAGTCAGTTGAAATGCGGCTAGACGTCTCTTGTCAAGTTTACTATATTCCAGGGCTTCAAAGATTAGTTCCAACTCTCGTATCCATTGCTCGGTTTTCCACGATTTTGCCATGTCACGCCCCGACGTAGCATAAATAAGGAAAGCGTTTAATTTCCTTTATGGACCCGTAGGTCGCGACAGTTTGAAGGATCGATTCCGTCCCAAACGTCGAACAACAAAACATAATAATCAGAGTAGAGCAATCAAAGCTTACAAATTATTCTAACTTAATGAGTATTACAGCACGGGTCATCTAAAGGCACAGACCGCCTTGAAATAAAATAATAGCTTAATGTCTGTTACAGTCATCCTTATTACAAAACGGTCCATATCTTAAAACATATAAACTTAAAGCATATAATAAGTAAATAGTTTCTCATTCCAAAAGCAGCCATTCTTAGTTAGCGTAGTCGTACGATTCCTCCTGGTTATAACCTGAAAAGCCTGAACACGAATGTCCAGGACGCATCAACGTCGTCAGCTTCAAGAAGCTGGTGAGTATTAAAAACATAACTTTGAATGTAAAACATACTCATTTACCTTTTTCCATTTTCAATTTTGTAAAAATCAATAGTTTGACCATAGAGGGAATTCATTTTATGAAACAACAAGGAATATATTAAAAGTCGTCCATTCATAAAGCATATGATCGTGTATGAGACAATGCACCACACTCATCTTACCGACTCTTTTCTCTCGACAGCCACCACAACCCACTATCTTACTCCTGGTATCTTTGAAACACTAAGATAGCCACACTTTAGCAACGGGGCGCCAGGGAGTGTCCAGTTTGCCTCACACTTTGGTCCGGGGTACCAGGGAGTGTCCAATGCCTCACACTTTGAATACCCTAACGGCCATGCAAATACCGGGGCAACCCCTCACGCAGTATCCAGACTCGAGTATCAGGGAGTGTCCGTAGGCCACACTTTAGCACTACCATGGGTGCCAGGGAATGTCCAAGTTCGGCGTCACACACTTTAACGCTTCCATGGGCGTCAGGGAGTGTCCATATTTGCCACCGTCGCATTTCAAAGATACCCTCACCACAATCTCAACCACAACCACAACCACAAAACACAATCTCAATCTCAATCTCGTACTCTTTCCACACTGACCATTACTCTTTTCCACACTGACTGACACCCACATGCATGTACCACTGATCCCATATGAATGAGATGCACTTAAACATAAGCAAAACGCTGAATAAAAGGAACAACGCGTGTACGGGGATTGATAAGTCATAATACAATGTTTTAATCATTCAAACATAACCAAAAGAGTTCTGATTAACTAAATTTTCCAAACAGAGCCTTATCAGTCCTTAAAAGTTGAACCAAACAGTCCCTAAATACAAAACGGACAAAAACAGAAACTGCCAGAATTCGCGCGCGCGGGCCGCTCGCGCGAGCCGCTCGCGCGATATGCCCAATTTCATTTTATATATTAACTTTCCTGTCTGCCTGAAACAGCCAAGGTCGCGCGCGCGGATCGCTCGCGCGAAGTGTCTCTCGCGCGACCCTCGCTCGCGCGACCAGTCTAAATTTCATTTTATATATATAAATTTTTCCAACGGCCAGAAAACACAAGGCTCGCGCGCGCGGATCGCTCGCGCGAAGGGTCGCTCGCGCGGGCCGCTCGCGCGATTGTGCGCGCGGGATGATGCAGAGGCTTCATCTTCTTCGTGGAACTGCTCTGTTTTAGCAAAACAGGGTCTAAATTGACCCATTTCAATTCTGCGATTATATATGTCATACAATATATGAATCTCTTCCTTTTCTTACAAGGATTAAGAATATGTAATCAATTTACCACGAATCAAACTATAGCTCTCCAATTTTATGAAAAACTAAAACATGTCAAAACTTATTTCCTAATATACTTTCTCATGTGAATGAATTAGGCTCTAAAACTTTAAACATAGCATATATGATGTAAGATCTTTCATAATCATCTCTAAAAACGGATTTTGGTTAAGTTTTGAAAATCTTGATTTCAAGCTATGAAATTTCAAACGTATGATCATTAAAAGAGAATTCAAAATCAGACAAGCATGAAGAAATTAAAGCATGAATTACATTCTGAGTGAGTTCTAAATACTCACTGTGATATAGATTGAAGAAGTTGTTGAGAAAGAAACACAAGAATAAGAATTAAGAATCTCCAATTTTATGCTTTGGCTATGGAGGATGAAATTCTTCTTCCTCTAAAAGAATTCTGAAATAACTCTCAGACTCACTCTTTTCTCTCTGTGATTGTATATAGCAGAGTGTGTGATGTATGTATATATAGAATTTCACAATCTTGGGCTCCAAGTTGTGAATTGTGAAACACACTCCACAAACTAAATTGTTTTTCTTAATTACTAATTGAACTAACCATAGAGTATATATGCTGAGTTATACATACGTATATACCACTTCTACAGATTGTGAAGAGGCACATAGGGTAGTAGGGGTCAATCTTGAGGTGTTTGGCAATATAGCTTATGGACACAATATTAACACACACAAGACAAGTTTAACCAAACAAGGCCTTATCCAATGATGAGTTTCCATAATTAGAAATAAAGCATTTGTCCAATCAGTCACTTCCAAAATCTGTGGAAGTTCAACACAGCGTGGACAGTTTTGAACATAAACTGGTATTTTCGGGGCGCGGTGATCACCACAAAAATACAGGAATTTCATTTTAATATAAAAAATGGTTTTCTGGTTTCATAAAAACACAGCTTGATTTAAAAGAGAACATTTCCACTGTTTTGAAATACGGATTTGAAATTCAATACAGGTGTTGCTAAATTTTGTAAAAATTACAATTTGACCCCAAAAGAATATCAATAGCAATTGAAACAAGAATTTTAACACATGGGAAATAGAAACTAAATAAGACTAGAAATACAGATTAAATATGAAAATGTCAAATTAAATTTAAATGCAAATGCAGGTTATTACATGCCATGTCGTCGAACTTCTTGGGTCACAGGCCACGAAATCGTTCCAATAATTTGTCGCATATCTGCCTTGGAGGAGCAGCGTGGTTCTGTAGGTGTCACCAATATGTTCCATCCGTTGCATGAATGCTTCGAAGACTCTAGTCGGGTCCATACCCTCAGGAATGGGTGCTCCTAATCTCGCTTGATATCTTGTGTTCCCAGTCATAGTGTTCCGTTTTAGGATTAGCTAGCAATTTTCTCGGGAAAACAACCACAATTTAAACAACAAGAAGCACAACACTAATCCAAATCACCACATAATATAGGTAATGAGACGATAACAAAAATAACCACAAGAAATGATCTGCCATATATATATACCCAATCTACCAAAATATATATATATATATACCCAAAAGATGTACAGCTGTGTACACAACAGATCATCTGTGTACCACATAGTACATGATCCTATACAAGATCTAGCAAAAGAGATATAAACAAACCACCACCAGTGGCTACCTATACAAAAAGGCTATGGTCAATAGCTGTCTATATAAGTGTCAAAAGTAAGTGGACAATATGTCTTGAAGTCAAAAGCAGAAGTCTAAGTCCTAAAGGTACTGGACTCAAAAGTTGTCCACATCAGATCCATAGATGGAAGCCTCATCCTCTGGGGCAACCTCGGATAGATCATCCTCATCCATGTCATCGTCGTCCATCATGTCCTCATCCTCTATCACAACATCCTCAACTAGCCCAGGTCCTTCATGCTCCATAATAACTCCCAAGTCTCCCACAACGGCGGCCATGTCAGCCTCGACTGCATCAAATGCAGCTGCAAGTGCCTCAGCCTATACCATAGCCTGAGCCAACTCTGGTGCATCTATCTCAAATCCATGGGGGTATGTAGCCATCTTAATAGCCCACTCTGCTGCCAGTTGTACTATGACTCCACCTGGTAAGACTGGTACCACAGCGTCATCACCAGCATCATCATCTGCTATAGCCTCATGTCTATGCCAACTGGCACATCTATACTAGCTGGGTCCTTGGGGTCCTCCTCTGGATCATGCTCTAGCTCATCGTCATCAGTGTCCTCGTCCTCCTCATCTTCTATATCATCGTCATCTCCTGGCTCATCATTATTGTCGTCCTCACCCTCATCTGCTGGGGGTGCATCAATCATATCCTCCTCTGGTAGGGATGGAGGTGTCTGGGGTGGTGGCTCTTGTTAGGAAACTGTGTTCCTAGAATCCATTGACAGCGCGTATAAGTTGGTACTGCAAAAAAAATTACGCGAGAACTACAATAACCCTACAAGGGCGAAACTAGGGTTACCTTAAACTGCTAAAATGGATTGCTGTAGTAGACGAATCGAGAACACGGGCTCGATAACAACTCACGATCTTCTACCGTATTCCTTTGCTGCCAGAATATCGAACTAAGTGTGGGCTCTTTCGAAATCCTTTCTGTTTTCTGCTCTCCCTCTTTTACGCTATCTTTTCTATTCCGAGTTATAATTCTCTATATAGAAAAACGCTAACTGAGGAGAGAGCCAAAGCAGCATATATATAGGCTACGATAGGGACCATAAGAAGTCAATAAGGAATAGGCTTCCTTATGGAATTAGGAAACCCTAATTCGAACTGAATCAGATTCCTATTTTCATAAATTATAATTCATACCACTAAAGAATTATAATTGCACTCCTACCCTTATCTCAAAAATATATTTCAAGCTCCAAGTTATTAAATGCTTATTATCTCCCCATGTTTAGATTACAGATATCCATTAATTAAATATAATTACTGACAATCATATTTAATTAATTTCTTAAAATTCCTTGAGATCCTCTGCTTAACTTATCTGATATGTCGGATACAAAATCCACCTGCAGGGTTTGACATAATCAAAACTTATAAGCTTTCTCAAGGGGATATCATCAATCCCCAAATTGAGACATGGATTCCATCATTAATTAATATCCACCACACAATTAATATTGTCACCCAATCCAATGAGATATTGACCCATTTAAGGATCTCACCCTTTTAGGGATCAAAGTGTAAATATCAAATGTACGTGTCTACAAATTAACTTAGGATTTAGAGCATAAGCACTCATAATAGCCATGAGGTATTAATTATCTTATAAGTCAGTATAAAGATAATTACCCCAAGTCAGTCCCGTTTAATACACAAAGTGTACCAGCAGAGTGAGTTGAAACTATACCATTTTTCGTAGTCAAGACAAACCTACTACAACACCATGCTGCAGTCCTACCGATGGTGTGTCCAATCCCATCTAAGACTGTAAACAAAAATCTTACATTCTATAATATCTGATGGCCTGATCTTCCGTATGTAAGCCAAACTCTACACACCAAACCACCTACTATATAGAATGAGAAACACACATGCATAATATTAAATAAATAATATAATACAAACATTGCTCACAGAGATTCTCATAAAAAATGGATTAACTGATTTTATTAAATGAATAATAAATCAACTACATAAAGCATGGCTTTTAGTATATATCCCTAACAACTCTATCAGGAGAGGCAAAGGCACTGCTCTAACCTCTGAAAGGAGAACCTGAAAAGAGAAACGGTCTCGTAACATCTACAGTGAATCCTCCTTGATGAATCGAAAAGTCTCCTTGCGGTAGATCATCTCGTGACGTATCTCCTTCGGTCCTGGGTCCCAAATCTCTGCTGGTAAATCTGCATGTCTTGTACTGTCTTGGTGAGGCCTCTCTGCCTAACCTTCCAAGCATAGTATTGTGGATCTGCCGACGCAATATTACCCTCGTACACATAGTGTCCTCCAAACTCGTTTAGAACGAACAGCGGTGGTGCCATGGTACCGGAAAAGAGGCTACCTTAAGTCAGAACTAATCTTAATACTCATCTATGAAATCTCAAGGTTTTAGGACCAAATGGTGTAGGACAATCTGTGAGCAAAAAGGTATAAAACCTAGACTCTGATACCAAAAATCTTGTCACGCCCCGGAATAGCAAAAATAGAGAAAAATAAATTTCCTTTTTGGGTCCAAAGGTAGCGACTAGTGAAGTCACACGATTGTTCACACCATGCAGTACTAAGCGACAATAAGTAAAGGAGATAACAAGAATGAAATCTAAGTTCTATTTAAAACATAACTTAATGTCAAAAGCTATTACACATCAGAGTCTCGAATCAAAACAAAACACAGCGAAAGTACAATTGTTAAGGCAACATATGCCTGATTACAAAAGGTCTGAAAGCAGTAAAGATAATTAAACTACAGTCTAGCCTAATCTTCAATTGGCATAGAGGTAGTCTTCGGCGTAGTAGTCCTCCTCTGCCTGACCTCCTTCGGGGTAGTCCTCCGTTGGGACATCGTCATTGGCATAGTAGTTCTCGCCTGCAGGTCCTTCACCTGTATAGTCATAACCAGGGTGCGCTGGAACTTGGAAATATCAAGTGGCATAAACGCCGTCAGCTTAATGAAAGCTGAGTGAATTAGATACTAATAGGGTATTAACTATTGAAGTTATAACAAGTTATAAACGATAACCATTAAGATTCAGTAAGGGTAACTCCTTTAATCATTCTGATGATCCGATTACTACCTTCAACTTATTTTAAGACCAACGATACCTCATGATAGAAGAACAGACTCGACAGTAGTTCACTTCTTAGGGATACACCATTGCTCCATCCACCGCTTTTAAGAGCATATGCATAGTCCACTGTAGTTATGGATACCATGTCAGTCCATCCCCAGCTTTTAAGAACATATGCATAGTTCACCGCACTACAGGGATATAACGCTTTAATCAATAGTACATCATTCTATAGCCATGACTTAGCGACGTCTACCAGTGATCACGGTCCACTACAGTCATAGACACCTTCATCTTCTATCACTTTTAAGAGCATATGATTAGATCATCTAGATATCTTAGGGCAAATGGTCCGGTCCACCACAGTCGTAGACACCTTTGTTTGTCTACTGCTTTTAAGAACATATGATCGACCAAAGCCCGCCCACGCAAGATTCCCGAATCTTAGCAAACCTCTTTAAGTTCAACTTTAATATATATACATGACAATCCCAATGTGGCCTGACTACTCTGAATGAAATGAACGTTAACTCCAAAGGATTCACAATTATTACGCTATCTAACCTCACAGCTATTATCTGTTAATCTCGTCATTACTAAGATCCAACGTCGCATTATCTCATTATCACATCTACATTATAACAATAAAGCATGCTAGAAATACTGAATAGTAATTAAACAACTAAATAGTTATAACATAAACTAAACAAGATAATCAACATTCTGTAACTTCCAATCGATTGGGACAATGGTCCAATCGATTGGTATAAAAATAGTTCAATCGATTGGTAAAAAGTTCAATCGATTGCCATAAATGTCAATCGATTGGGATATCAATCGATTGGGATAAGTTCAATCGATTGGGACTTCGTCTTCTTCACAGTGAAGACTATCCAACATATATAAATACGAAGAAACACCATTTAAACTCCATTTCTTCATTCAAACATGCTTTAACATCAATAATGAGTTACCAAGTGAGTTTAGAACTCACTTTAGGATTAGAGGGTGTGTTTGGTTGTGTGTTTTGGAGCTTGGAGCTTCAATGGCTTCTCCCTCCCTCTCACTCTCTCTCTCTCTCTCTCTCTGTCTGTCTTCTCTGCCTCTTTATCTCTTCTTATTCTCTTTTCTTCTTTCTTCTTCTTTTCCTGATCTTCTTCTTTTTCTCAGTCCATCTCTATGTGTGTTTATGTGTGAGTGTATGAATATATATGTATATGTATATATAAGTGTATATATAAACACAATACACACATAAGCTCCCTCTCACTCTCTCTCTAATTTTCTAAAAAGGATAATATAGAGATTGAGTGTTTACGTGGTCTTTCTCTAGCCAAGGCAAGAGAATCTGCCCAATTGATTCCAATTGATTGGTATAATGTCAATCGATTGGTATTAGGTATTAATGCTCCAATCGATTGGTAAAAGTGTCAATCGATTGGTATTGCCAAGCGATTGGTATTCATATCAATCGATTGGTATCCAAATTATACCAAGCGTAAGGAAAAACTCATACAAGCATTAAAAGAAGCATTACAAGGTCTTATTCATATATTATATTACAAAAATACAGGCTATTACAGATGCTCTATTTATATTTGTATCCACTCAGCTGTCGTAGTTGATAGCATTTTATGCCACTGGATATTCTACGTCCAGCGGGCTAGGGTTATGAATATACAAGGGAGGAATATGTTACCCGAGGCTATGAGGAGGAAGTTTATGATGGAGGCTATGCTAGAGAGGACTACTACGCGAGCTGAAGACCTAGAGCTTGCCGACGATGGTTTATGTTTATGTTTTAGAGAGTTATAATAGTTAAGTTTGCAATCAGCATACGTTGCCTTTTTTTATTCTTCCGCTACTACTCATGGATTTTGTAACAGTTTAGTCGTAAACTCTGATTATATATATCGAACTTAGATATTCCAAATGCGTGGTTTAATCAGTACTCTGATGATTAGACGTTGTTCATGGACAATGTGGTGACTTTCAACTGTCATCGCCTACGGGTCCAAAAAGGAATTTATTTTCTCTATTTTTACTAGTACGGGGCATGACAGAATTTTTGGTATCAGAGTCTAGGTTCGGTAGTTGCGTTCACCATTTCTAACATTTCTTGAGTATGAACCTTAAGATTTCTTGAGATAGGGGTTGACTCTAAGTAACATTTTGGAAATTGTCCCTATGGAGTTCTACTAATGTGATAGTTGTTGTAACTATTATGTTTAATTTATGAACTACTTCCTGTGATTATCTCTGAATTGACGACTAACCAATAGATGTGTATATAGATACCCAACCCAAAGCGTCGACTGGTGACATTTTAGTTGACTTATGTGGTGGCCGATTGGTGGGAGTCAGAGAAGGTAACCATAGGAGCAGATGCGGTAGGGAAAATGTCATGGATCACGTTTAAGGGACTATTTTTGAAAACTAATTTCCTCAAATGGAGAGGAACAATGAGGTGAGAGAATTCATTGAGCTGAGACAGGGGAACATGACCGTAAGGGAATACACGGTGCAATTTGAACGGTTATCCCATTTTGCTCTTCATTTGATCAATACCCCAGAGAATAAGAACCAGCAGTATCACCAAGGCCTTTTACTACCACTGCAATGAATGACTCTGAATCATCATGGTTATAATTTTGAGGCCATGGTAGGAATGACAGTCGGTCATGAGGACATTAACAGTTGAGAGAAAGGACACTTCAAAAATTGACCACCACCCAAGAATAACCAAGGACCGAGGCCTCCAATGCGGTTCTAAGGGAACAAGCGCAACTGTACTAGAGAGAAGAAACCACAACCCGAGTTTTCTCAAAATCCCTGTGCTATAACCTAGGGCACCTCCCCCACAAGGAATACCTGCTGCTACTGGAGGCAATACCAGTGGATGCTTCAATTACGGGAAACCTGGTCTGTAATACCCTATATTTTCAATACTTATTAATATAAAGAGATTCTATATACTTCTTTTGACCATACTTGAAGTTTCACTTTTGATTGATCGATCGATCGAACCTCTTTCAAGCGATCGAGAATTTCTAAATTCAAGTGATCTAACCATGTTCAATCGATCGAAACCTTGTCGACATGAATTTATTACGTGCTCCCCATCTCAATCAATCAAACCCCTTTTCAATCGATCAAAACTGGCCAATTTGCTCTCAAGTGATCAAAGTAGCTTCGATTGATTGACCTTGCTAGAATATTAAATCTCAATTTATGCGCTAGACTTGCCACCTTGCACCTTTTCTCTCAATATATATGAACCATTTTTGTATGTGAGAGTGTTTGTTCAGTTCAGGGAATTTAGAAAGAGAGAGAGAGAGAGAGTGTGGTGATATATATACACACACGTATATTTATGTACATACACATATATCTATATATATTCTATGAGAGAAAGGCAGAAGACAAAGAAGAGGAGAAGGAAGAGACAGAGAGAGATAACAAAGACAAAGAAAAAGAGGAGAGAGAGAAGGCTACCATTGGAGAGAGAGAGAGAGAGAGAGCTTAAGCTCTTGAAACACGCCCTTACGATCTTTCAGTCAGTTCTAAACTCACTTAGTAGTATTAATGTAATGTTTTACTTGTTTTGGTCGTTTAATGAGGACCCAAACATGCCCTAGCATATTCTGGACGTTCACTATCAGAATTTGGAGAAGATAACTTTTGAGCAATTGAACTAGCTTCAATCGATCGAACACATCGAATCTTAATCGATCAAAATGACTTCAATCGATCGAGAACACCTTCACTTCAATCAATCGAGAACATTTCAATCGATCGAACTTCACTTTCTTCAATCGATCGAACCAAATAAAACATGGATGTTTCCTTTAGTTTATAATTCATAATGCTTAGCTGTTTAATTGATGTTCCATGTTTCTATTATGCAATATTATGGATTACAAAGGTAATAGGATAGGATAATGAGATTGAGATAACATGGTGAGTAATGTAGTAGTGTTCAGAAACATTAATATTAATACGACATGATAACGTGATTAGGTTTGAGATATAATAGTGGGTAACATTGGATAACCTGGTGACTGAGTCAGTGGGGTATTAGTTACTTTCAATGTTGTGTTTAGTCGAGCTGATGATTCAGTTAGGTTGAATCTGATAAGCGAGTAACAAGGATTTGAGCAGGATCATAAGAGCTATGGGTGCACAGTACACGCAAGTATTCTTAAAAGCGGTGAACATTAAGAGTTCTTAAAAGTGGTGCACAAGAGTAGTGGCACGCCCATAGTTTGTATCTATCAGAGCTATGTATGTACCGTACTCGCAAGCATTCTTGAAAGTGGTGAATAGTAAGAGTTCATAAAAGCGGTGAACAAGAGTATGGGTACGTCCATAGACCAGTTGTTATATGAGAGCGATGTACAGTGCTCGCAAGAGTTCTTCAAAGTGGTGAACAGTAAGAGTTCTTAAAAGCGATGAATAAGAGCACTAGTATGTCGGGTTGATATAGTCAGTTCAATATAGTCAGTCGGGAATGGTACAATCAGTCTTAGAGTTAGAAGATGATGAGAATCGATTAATGATGTGTCTGAATGAAAGAGGAAAAGATATTATTAGTATCACTACTTTATATCGTGCATAACTGGTAAGGACTTTATACCTATGATAATGTGGGAGTTTCTATTAACCCAGCTAAAGTAAGCTAATGACGCTTGTGCCTTGACATTCCCCGTCCAGACTACCTTGTCCCTATTAATATAGGTGATGGAGCCTACGATGATGGCTACTACCTAGGGTTCGATTATGTAGAGGGTGGCCCCACTAATGACGGTTATGCCGGGGAAGATTATTATGGTGACGATTACCCTTACACCAGCTAGAGATGAAGAAGTTATATCTAGTTTACTTTTCTATTATTTCTGTCTAGCTTTTGTAGCGGGTACTTGGGCATGTGTTGTCTCCAGTCCTGTTGTGATCCTGAGGACAACTCTGATATTGTAATGGATAGAATTATTATTATATATTCAGTTTGTTTACTATTCTTATTATATTTGCTGGACTAGTACTGTGTGGTGTGGACAATTAGTGACATTCACCCGTCATTCCCTATGGATCCAAGAAGGAAATTAATTTTCTCTATTTTTGCCGCTCTAGGGCGTGATAAGATTTTTTCGTATCAGAGCTCTAGGTTGTGATACTTTCGTTTATTCATCCTACACCCTCTGGTCCTTGTATTTTAAGATCCCTGAGATGAGATTGAGTTTAAGATAAGCTCGTCTTCCCGACGATAGATAGTTTCCTTTGCAGGTTAGCATAATGGATCCAGAGTTCCATAAGTTTGTGACTGATGCTTGTAGAGGACACGTGATTCATGGGGATAACATGGAGTAAGCTAGCCTGGAGTTCTAACATAAGCATGTATGCCAAACAGCTCGTCAGTATGTTAAGGAGGATATATGGAAGGCTCTCTATGTGACCGGGAAGACCCACCCTATAGAGATGCGTATGGATGCTTATCATTCTGCGAGGATTTGTAGGGAAATTTTTTAGGAGATTTTACGGTTGATCCAGAGTAAGCTGGAGATGGATGCTACAGAGCTACGAGCCATTCTTGGAGGACCTTTTGAGGCATTACCAGCAGTAGCACCACCGACACCAATACCTGAGGTACCCGTTCTAGCGTTGACAAAGGTCGAACCGATAGTAGATACTGACCCAAAGGAGGATCTCACAGAGGACATTGAGCCCATCGATGATGACGAGGAGCCAGAGAAGGATCCAGAGGAGGACCCAGAGTTAGTTGATGAGGGTGTTATGGCTAAAGAGGATGATGCAATGATAGAGGGAGATGAGATTTTGGAGATAGCAGTAGGGGATATTTCTTAGGTAGAGGAGGTAGTCATACCAGAGATACTTGTTATACTAGAGTTACCAGCAGGACCTATATTAAATATGGCAGCCATTGCCAACATGGCAACCGAGTGAGTAGCAGGGATGGTTGTACAACCAAATAGGCTTCCGATAGAAGAGGTTGCATTAGCAGAGGCTATGGCCATAGTTGGGGATTTTGCTGAGATGATTACCGACATCGCCAAGCTAGCATTTGGTGTTGAGGATATGGATATTGACGAGATGATCACTGAGGACTGGGATATAAGAGTAGTAGTTGGAGGGCTTGCTACACCAGTGGAGGCTAATCCACCAGTAGAGATGGACATTGTACCAAAGGATGAGGCACCCCCAGTAGGATTAGACACTGATGACTTTTGAGTCAGGATCTGGAGGTGGTTTAGTTTTTGCTAGTTTTATATCAAGACATGTTGTCCACATGATTTTTGGGAGCTTGAGAGAGAGCAATTTGACCATAACTTTGTATAGACATTATTAGTAGTAGTAGCATTGTATATGGATGACTTTAGTATTGTTTTAGCCTATGTCCCATATGGTACACAGTTTAACTAGTGTGTACTATGCTATATATCTTTTGATATATATATATATGTATGAGTAGTACTTTTGATATTGATTGTATGTTTAAGTGATATATGCTGTTGAGTAAAATTGTTAGTTCTATTACTATTTATCATTCTATCTTGATTTTGTCTCTATAAGATGACTTTCAACTAATCAATAGGTATCTTATAGGTACGCATCCCTAGCACATTAAGGTAGGACCCTTGAGAAATCATCAAGCACCAATTGGAGCACCTATTCCAGAGGGAATGGACCCATCCGGAGTCTTTGAAGCTTTTATGCTGAGGATGGAATATGTAGGTGACACCTACAACCATGCTACTAATCAACGACCTATCCAACCCCCAATTGCATCATTTTAGCAATGATAAACCAAAGACATATTACTAGCACATTTTTGTGGATTACGTCCCGAGAAGTTTGATGGATTAACAGAATTGTGGAAAGCCAAACAGTGGATAAGAGAAATGGAATTGATCTTTGAAGCATTATAGTGCAACAAACAGGAAAAGCGTCGTCTTGCTACATTCCAACTCACCTATACCGCCACAGATTGGTGGGAATCTGAATGAGCCACTATTGGGATGAACGATGTAAGGACGATGCCTTAGGAAATGTTCAAAGGAAGATTTCTGGAGAAATACTTTCCAGAAGATGAAAAAGATCAACAAGAGAAAATTTTTATAACTCTAGTTCAAGGAGATTGGATGGTAAGGGAGTATACCACCCAGTTTGAGCGATTGTCTGGATTTGTTCAACATATGATTGATACATCGCAGAAGAAGATTAAGTGATTTCATCAAAGACTGAACCCCCATCTTCGTCATATGATGATTGAGCACCTGAACCAAAGTTTCGAAGGATTAGTTAGACTTGCTGTGAGTCTGGTAAAATATGCCTATCCAGTGCAGCAACAACAGATGAATCGACTCTACCCATCGAGAAGTTTTCAGCAATAGAGAAATTTTCAGAACCAATCGCTGAGAAATTCCCAAGGTTAGAGACCTCAGGGTAATTTTTAAAGGAGCAAGATAACCTGGGAGGGAACCGGGAAGTCTCAACAGAAATATTCTCGACCCCAACAATATCGCCAGCAAGGACCATAACCGCATGCATTACTTACGATCCCATCGTTAAATATTGGAGGATGTTATAACTGTGGAGTACCTGGGCATATCGCGAAGTTTTGCACAACCCTCAGGGTTAACTACCAAATGGATCTCGTCTGCCAGAATTGTAACAAGCAGGGTCATGTAAGTAAGGATTACCGTGCACTACGCGGAGGACACTATGGAGCATCTGTTCAGGGAATACAAGGGCCCATAGATTAGATAAGAATGAATGCCATCATTCCCACAGAAGCAAGCTTTAATGTTGATGAGTAGTAGCATTTGGAAGGTATGCTTGTAATCTTTCATCATTAAGTTAAAGCTTTATTCGATACCGAAGCTGCATGTTCGTTTATTGCTGTTAAAATTGTGCATTAGTTGGGTTTAGAACCCTAGGCACTTGAGCCAGCACTTAATGCTGTGTCACCATTGGGAGTGATTGTTAAGTTGGGTAAAGTGTGTAAAGATTACCCATTGACTCTAGAAGATAGGAATCTTTCTGGTGACTTGGTAGTATTGTCGATGTCAGAATTCTACATTATTCTAGGGATGGATTGGTTGACTAAGTACAATGCCAACTTAGATTTCCCTACTAGGATAATTGTATTTCCAATACAACGATGATTGACGATCAGATTTCAGTGTCAGTCAACAATTGACAAGTTCCTCATAAGTTGTTTAGCTATAATTGGGAGTATGTGTACGGGACTAACGATGGATCAGATTTCTACTATACGATATTTCGTAAATGTATTCCAAGATATTAAAGGACTTTCACCGAAAAGAGAAACAGACTTTTGCATGGAACTAGTACCTGGCACATTACCGATATCTAAAACTCCATATAGGATGGCACCAACTAAGATGTTAGAACTGAAGAAGCAAGTTAAGGAACTTGAAGATTAGGGATTTATTCGCCCGAGTACATTACCTTGGGGAGCACCAGTTTTGTTTATGAAGAAGAAGGACGGAATACTTCGACTTTGCATAGACTACAGGGAGTTGAATAAGGTTACAATCAAGAATCGATACCCACTACCCTGGATAGATGATCTATTCGACCAATCACAAGAATCAAGGATCTTTTTAAAGATCGATTTACATTCAGGGTATCACCAGTTGTTAGTTCGACCAAAGATAGTGACGAAGACTGTGTTCAGGATGAGATATGGGTATTACGAGTTTCTAGTTATGCCTTTTGGATTAACGAATGCACCAATAGTATTCATGGACTTGATGGATAGAGTATTTAAACCATATCTGGATTAATTCATTATAGTGTTAATCGACGACATGCTAATCTACTCAAAGACAGAAGAAGATCACAAGGAACACTTACAGATTGCCTTACAGATAAACACTCAGAGATAGTAAATTGTATGCAAAGTTCAGCAAGTGTGAATTTTGGATACAAGAGGTCAAATTCTTAGGACATGTGATATCTCAAGATGGTGTCTCTGTGGAATCATCTAAGATTGATGCAGTCTTAAGCTAGAACAGACCGATTAATGCGATAAAGGTTAGAAGTTTTCTTATTCTAGCAGGATACTATCGGAGATTTATCGAAGGATTCTCCAAGATTTCAGGACCGTTGATAAATTTAACGAGAAAGGAGATAAAGTACGAATGGACAGATAAGCATGAGGGTGCATTTCAATAGTTAAAGGAAATATTGACTTCGATACTAGTACTCGTGATAACTAAGAGTGGAGAAAGGTATGTGATCTGTAGTGATGCATCACTCCAAGGACTTGGTTGTGTATGCAAGATGAGAATGTGATTGCATATGGATTGAGATAATTGAAGGTACACGAGAAGACTATCCTACATATGATCTAGAATTAGTAGCAATAGTGTTTGTATTAAATTTGGAGACACTATCTCTATGGAGAAAAAGTTTGATTTATTTTTCAATCATAAGATCTTGAGTATCTGTTCTCCCAGAAGGAATTGAACATGCGACAACAAAGATGGATGGAGTTACTTAAAGACTATGACTTTTTATTGCAATACCATTCGAGTAAAGCAAATGTTATAGCCGATGCTTTGAGTTGTAGTCCTCGATTAGTGATCGTTGCAATACGAATCCGAGAATGGAAAGCACTGGAAGTTTTAGCCGAATTCGATCTTCAGCCAGTGGAACCAATGGAAGGACATCTTGGATGCCTCATGGTACATCTAACTTTGATCAGCCGTATCATAGAAGCTCAGTAGGTAACGGAAGATTTAAAGTTATGGTTCAAAAAGAAATTAGCTAAGGAACCTGAAGTCTGGAGTATTAGTGCAGACGGAGCCTTGTGATGTAAAGGTAGACTCTGTGTGCCTGACGAAGAAAATCTCCAGAAAAAATATTGGATGAAACACATAAATCACAGATGACTATTCATCCTGGAGGTACGAAGATGTACAAAGATTTAAAAAGGAATTTTTGGTGCGAAGGAATGAAGAGGGAAGTAGCTGAGTATGTATCTCAGTGTCTTACTTGTAAACAAGTAAAGGTAGAACATCAAAAACCAAATGGATTACTGCAACCATTACTGATTCTCCAATGGAAATGAGAACACATCACGATGGATTTTGTGGTAGGATTGCCGAAGTCACAGCAGAACCACGACACTATTTGGGTAATCGTGGATCGACTTACAAAGATGGCACATTTCATCGACTATAGTATGACGTATCCAGTGGAACATTTGAGCCAGATGTATCTATAGCACATTATATGGTTACACGGTATAATTGTTTCTATCGTGTCAGATCAAGATTCACGCTTCACTGCAGAATTTTGGAAGAGTCTCCAAACAGCGATGGGAACTACACTGAACCTGAGTTTAGCTTTTCATCCATAGATCAATGGGCAGACCGAACGAGTTAATCAAGTGATGGAGGACATGCTATGTTATTGATTTTGAGAGTTCTTAGGAGATGCACCTGCCATTGATCGAGTTTACCTACAACAACAGTTACCATACAAGCATAGGGATGACACCGTTTGAAGCTTTATATGGAAGACCTTGTTGATCGCCCCTATGTTGGACCGAAGTCAGAGATACTCAACTTCTTAGGCCAAAAATGGTACGAGAAACCAGTAAGCATTTTGAGATCGTACCTGAGAAGATGAAAACAGCCTAGACCTGACACAAGAGTTATGCTAACAAGTAACGTCAAGACTTAGAATTCACCATTAGAAATCATGTGCTACTCAAGGTTTCACCTGTTCGAGGCATCATTAGATTTGGTCAGAAGAGAGGCAAGTTGTCATCGTGATTCATCGGACCGTTTGAGATTCTAGAACGTGTTGGAAAGGTTGCTTATCAACTCGCATTGCCGCCAAAGATGTCAGGAGTGCACAATGTGTTCCACATCAATATGCTGATGAAATGTACTCACAACCCAGTGCACGAGGATTAACTTTGAGGATATTGAAGTCAACGACAATGTTACGTTTAATGAAGGACCAATGCGGATTTTAGATCAAGAAATCAAGAAGCTCAAAACAAGGAGATTCCGTTGGTCAAGATTCAGTGGGAGCATCATGATGAATGAGAAGCTTCATGGGAGCTAGAGTCGGAGATGCGTGAGAAGTTTCCATTTTTGTTTTAGACCTTGTTTGTTTTTTATTTTGAGGATGAAATCCTTAATGAGTGGTGGATGATACAATACGCTATATTTTCAAAATTTATTAATACAAAGAGACTCTATACACTTCATTTGATCATACTTGAAGTTTTACTTTCGATCAATCGAACCTCATTTAAGCGGTCGTTAATTTCTAAATTCAAGCGATCGAACCCTGTTCAATCGATCGAAACCCTACCAACATGAATTTATTACGTGGTCCCCATCTCAATCAATCAAACCCTTTTTCAATCGATCAAAACTGGCTGATATGTTCTCAAGCGATCGAAGTAGCTTCGATCGATCGAACTTGCCAGAATATCAAATCTTAGTTTGTCGCTAGACTTGCTAACTTGCACCTTTTCTCTCAATATTTATGAACAATTTTCGTGTGTGAGAGTGTTTATTCAATTCATGGAATTTAGAGAGAGAGAGAGAGTGTGTGTGGTGATATAAATACACACTCATACATATACATACATACACATATATATCTATATTTATACATATTCTGTGAGAGAGACATAAGACAGAGAAGAAGAGAAGGAAGAGACAGAGAGAGAGAACAGAGACTGAGAAGAAGAAGAGAGAGAGGAGGCCACCATTGGAGAGAGAGAGAGAGAGAGAGAGAGAGAGAGAGAGAGAGAGCTCAAGCTCAAGCTTGCCAAACACACCCTTGCAATCTTTCAGTGAGTTCCAAACTCACTTAGTAGCATTAGTGTAATGTTTTACATGTTTTGTACATTTAACGAGGACCCAAACATGTCCTAGCATATTTTGGACATTCACAACCATAATCTGGATAAGATGACTTTCGAGCGAATGAACTAGCTTCAATCGATTGAACACACCGAATCTTAATCGATTGAAATGACTTCAATCGATCGAGAACACCTTCACTTCAGTCGATCGAGAACACTTCAATCGAATGAACTTCACTTTCTTCAATCGATCGAGATGACTTCAATTGATCGAATCAAATAGAACATGGATGTTTCCTTTAGTTTATAATTCATAATGCTTAGCTGTTTAATTGATGTTCCATGTTTCTATTATGCAATATTATGGATTACGAAGGTAGTTTGATACGATAATGAGATTGAGATAACATGGTGAGTAACGTAGTAGGGTTCAGAAATGTTAGTTTTAATACGACGCGATAACGAGATAAGGTTTGAGATATAACAATGAGTAACATTGAATAACCTAGTGACTGAGTCAGTGGGGTATTAGTTACTTTCAAGGTTGTGTTTATTGGAGCTGATGATCCGCTCAAGTTGAATCCGATAAGCGAGTAACAAGGATTTGACCAGCATCGTGAGAGCTATGGGTGCACAGTACTCGTAAATGTTCTAAAAAGCGGTGAACAGTAAGAGTTCTTAAAAGCAGTGAACAAGAGTAGTGGCACACCCATAGTTTGTATCTACCAGAACTATGTATGTACCGTACTCACAAGCATTCTTAAAAGCGGTGAATAGTAAGAGTTCTTAAAAGCGATGAACAAGAGTATGGGTATGTCCATAGACCAGTCATTATATGAGAGCAATGTATATTGATCGCATGAGTTCTTAAAAGCGGTGAACAGTAAGTGTTCTTAAAAGTGGTGAACAAAAGCACTAGTATGTCATGATGATATAATCAGTTCGATATAGTCAGTCGGAATTGGTACAGCCAGTCTTAGAGTTGGAAGATGATGACAATCGGTTAATGATGTGTCTAAATAAAATAGGAAGATATATTATTAGTATCACTACTTTATATTGTGCATAACTGGTAAGGACTTTATACATATGATAATGTGGGAGTTTCTATTCACTCAGCTAAAGTAAACTGACGGCGTTTATGCATGAACATTCCCTATCCAAACTACCCTATCCTTATTAATGTAGGTGATGGAGCCTGCTATGATGGCTACTACCCAGGGTTGGATTATGCAGAGGGTGACCACACTAATGACGGTTATGCCAGGGAAGATTATTACACTGACGATTACCCTGACGTCAGCTAGAGATGAAGAAGTTATATCTAGTTCACTTTTTTGTTATTTCTGTCAAGCTTTTGTAGCGGGTACTTGGGCATATGTTGTCTCCAGACCTGTTGTGATCCTGAGAAGCACTCTGATATTGTAATGGACAGAATTGTTATTATATATTCAGTTTATTTACCGTTCTTATTATATTTGTCAGACTAGTACTGTGTGGTGTGGACAATTAGTGACATTCATCCGTCATTCCCTATGGACCCAAAAAGGAAATTTACTTTTTCTATTTTTGCTGCTCTGGGGCATGACATGGTCAATTGGCTATGGACTGCCGAGTTCCCAAGAACTACAACTCGTCGGGCGTTCTCTGTTATAACTGTAACAAGCATGGTTACATTAGCAGGGACTGCAGAGCACACACCCCGTAGGGCATACAATGGACTAGTTACTCAGAGCCAAGTCGAACAGGCTCGTTTCAATGCGATCATCCAAAGGACGCGTGATATGATGAAGCTGAGTAGCAGAACATGGAAGGTATTCTTATGTTATTTAGCACTCGAGTTAGGTGTTATTTGATACTAGTGCTTCGAATTCATTTATTACTATTGGAATGGTTAAACCTTTGGGTTTAGTACCCCAGGGGCTTGATGTAGCCTTGAATGCGGCATCACCTTTGGGAATAACCGTAAAATTAAGGAAAATGTGCAAGGACTGCACCTTAACTCTCAAGGATAGTTCTTTCGGTAGACCTAATTGTCCTGTCAATGAAGTAATTTGATGTTATCTTAGGATTTGATTGGCTCGCAAAGTATCGTGCTAAGTTGGACTGTGCAAATAAGAGGATTACCTCCGGAAGTCAGCCTTTTGATTTTCAATACAACCCCTCTCGTGATGCTTTTCTTACCAGCCATCTAGCAACTACCGAGAGCTCGACTTTAGAACTCACGGTCACATAGATTCCTGTAGTCCAAGACTTTAGGGACGTGTTTTAGAATATTTTAGGATTTCCACCCTAGTGAGAGATTGACTTCTACATTGAGTTAGTACCTGACACTTTACCATAATCGAAGGATCCTTATCGGATGGCACCAACGGAGATACAAGAGCTTAAGAAGCAAGTTCAGGAATTGGAAGATCTCAAGTTTGTTCAACTCAGCACATCGCCTTGGGGAGTACCAGTGCTATTTGTCAAGAAGAAGGATGGAACTCAATGACTTTGTATCGAGTATAGGGAGCTCAACAAGGTCACGATTAAGAATAAGTACCCACTCCCCAGAATTGATGATTTGTTTGATCAGCTACAAGGAGCGACGACTTTCTCGAAGATCGATTTACATTCTAGATATCATCAACTATTGGTTTGACCAGAGGTTATTTTAAAGACTACTTTTAGAACGAGATATGGGCATTATAAATTCTTGGTCATGTCTTTTGTATTAACCAATGCCCCAACAGTATTCATGGACCTAATGAACAGAGTATTTAGACCTTACTTAAACCAGTTCATTATTGTGTTGATATTCTAATCTACTCAAAGAAAGAGGCAGAACATAAGGAACATGTAAGAATTGCGCTACAGACCCTCTAAGATAGCCAAATGTATGCGAAGTTCAGCAAGTGTGAGTTTTAGCTGAAGGAAGTCAAGTTTCTAGGACATGTTGTCTCACAAAATGGAATAGTCGTAGACTCGTCAAAGACAGACGTAGTTCTGAATTGGAATATACCAATCACTGCAATAAAAGTCAAAAGTTTTCTTAGTCTAGCTAGATACTATCGGAGATTTGTGGAAGGATTCTCCAAGATCGCTGCTCCTCTTACTGGACTAACAAAGAAGGATTTGAAGTTTGAATGGAGTAGCAATCATGAACGCGCATTCCAGGAATTAAAAGAAAGATTGACCACAACACTAGTGCTTACGATACCCAAGAGTGGTGAGCAGTTCACCATTTATAGTAATACATCACACTAAGGATTTGGATGTGTTCTGATGGAATGTAAAGGTAATCACATATGGATCGCGATAATTGAAACCTCGTGAGTTGAATTATCTGACGCATGACCTTGAACTAACTGTGATTGTCTTTGCACTCAAGATATGGAGGCATTACCTCTACGGTGAGAAGTTTTATCTTTCTTTGGATCACTAGAGTTTGAGATACTTGTTCTCTTAAAGGGAGTTGATCATGAGGCAATGACGTTGGATGGAATTGTTAAAGGAGTACGATTTCACATTACAATATCACCCTAGAAAGGTGAACGTAGTAGCTGATGCGTTAAGTTGGAAACCCTGAAGGATAGCAGTAGCTTCTTTTATGGTCAAAGAGTGGAAAGCATTAGAAACTTTGGCTGAATTTGGTATCCAAGCCTAAGATCCAAGTGAAGGATGACACTTTGGATGTCTCATGGAAAAACCGACCCTCATTAGTCATTTTTTGGAGGTATAGAAGAAAATTTAAGGACTTCATGAGTGGTTCACAAGCAATGCGGTAAAGGGACCAGAGAATTGGAGTATTAGTACAGACCGAGCACTCAGATGTAGATGTAGACTTTGTGTGCCAGATGAAGATAATCTTAGAAAGGACATACTGAACGAAGCTTATAAGTCATAAATGACTATTCACCCAGGAGGTACGAAGATGTACAAAGATTTAAAGAGGAACTTCTAATGGGAAGGGAAGAAGTGAGAAGTTGCTGAACACGTGTCTCAATGTCTTATGTGTAAGTAGGTGAAAGAGGAACATCAGAAGCCTCCAAGACTTCTACAACCATTACTAGTTCTCGGATTGAAGTGGGAACATATAACTATAGATTTCATGATAGGTTGTCGAGATCTCATTAAAACCACGATGTTGTTTGGGTAGTTGTGGACCGGCTTACCAAATCAGCGTATTTCATTGCTTATAATATGTCGTACCCGATCAAGCATTTAAGTCGGATGTATTTACAACAAGTCATGCAACTACACGGTGTATCTGTGTCAATTATATCAGACCGTGACTCATGATTTACTGTAGAATTTTGGAAGAGTCTACAGTCAGGTTTGGGGACTTCATTAAGTTTGAGCACAACCTTTCACTCACAGATCGATGGACAGACTGAACGAGTCAACAAGGTGATGGAAGACATACTTCGAGCATGTGTTATTGATTTTGAGAGCTCATAGGAGACTCACCTACCACTGATAGAATTCACATACAATAATAGTCACCACTCAAGCATAGGGATAGCACCCTTTGAGGCACTATATGGATAATCGTGCTGATCACCTTTGTGTTGGGGAGAGGTTGGAGATAATCAACTACTTGGACCTGAGTTAGTTTGGGAAACTAATGGGAAAATCCAGATTGTAAAAGAAAGGATGTGAATAGCGCAAAGCAAACACAAGAGTTATACAGATAAATGTCGTAAAGGTTTAGAATTCGACGTTGGGGATCATGTGCTACTCAAGCTATATCTGGTGCGAGGAATTGTCAGGTTTGGATAGGAGAGGAAAGTTAGCACCGTGTTTTATTGGACCATTTGAGATCCTAGAACATGTAGGAAAGGTTGCCTACCAACTCGCGTTGCTTCCTAAGATGTCAAGGGTTCACAACGTTTTTCACATCAGTATGTTAAGGAAGTGCGCTCATAATCTGATTCATAAGATCAACTTTGAAGATATCGAGGTTAATGATAATGTATTGTTCAATGAAGGACCAGTGCGAACTTTGGATCGAGGAGTCAAGAAGCTGAGGAATAAGGAAATTCTATTTTTAAAGATCCAGTGGAAGTTTCATGACGAAGGAGAAGCTTCTTGGGAGCTAGAGTCAGGGATGCGTGAAAAGTACCCTAATTTGTTTAGTAACGCTTAGTTCAAATTTTGAGGATGAAATCTTTATTTAGAGGGTGATGATGTAATTCCCTGTAATTTCATTGTACTTTGGTATTCTGTATATATAAATAAAGATCCTTTGATTTATTCTTGTCTTTCTTGAATTTTAGATCCCAATCGATTGACCTTTATACTAATCGATTGCCATCTTTACCAATCGATTGCCATGTTGCCGTCCTAAATTCATTATGTGGCACTATTTCAATTGATTTCCGTCTTTCTCAATCGATTACATTGAAATATCTGATGCAAATCGATTGCCATCAGTACCAATCGATTGCCACATGTAGATATTGTTTTTTAACTTTGCTTCGTATTTTGACACGTGGCACTCTCACCCTCTATTTTTGTAATACCCTGTATTTTCAGATATATATTTTAAAATGGAATTTCATTTAGTTATGACTTAATCTTTTAACCTTATCTTACCTTTGGTGAATTTTGGGTTCCAATCAATTGGCCTTTCATCCAATCGATTGCTAGTTTTGGAAGGCCAATCGATTGCAAACTTTCATAATCGATTGGTATCCTGCCGACCTAAATCCATGACATGGACCATCCCAATCGATTGCCCTTGTATCTAATCGATTGCCATCAAATAAATGAAGCCAATCAATTTCCACTGACCTCAATCGATTGGAAAGGAGCTGCCACCTGCCCTTCCCTTTGTCTATATATATGCTATGTTTATGTATGTGTGAGGGTTATAAACCCTAAGAGAATTAGAGAGAGAGAGAGAGAGTTATTTCTATATATACATACACTCATACACACATATACACACACCCGTATATATACATATACAAACATACACACACACACACACACTCTCACCAAGGAATAGAAGAGAAGAAGAGAGACAAGAAAGAATAGAAGAGATAGAGTGGAAGAGGAAGAGCAGATAGAGAGAAGGAAAAGGAAAAAGAGAGGAGGAGACCACCTCGAGCACACCCGCAGCCACCACGCATCACCAGCGTCATCGAACCTTACGGTGAGTGTCCATACTCACTTGATAGCTTATATATGTTGTATATACGTGTTTTGTTAAGAAGAAAGGAAGTTTACACGTATACATATAAATTAGTTCATGAATTACAGTTTCTGGGGAAGAAGACGACTTCCCAATTGATTGCCATTTGATCCCAATCGATTGCTATTTTCCCAATCGATTGCCAAGTTTGGTATCCCAATCAATTGCACTTTTTTCCAATCGATTGCCAACCCAGTTCGCTTAATCAATTTCCCTCTTTACCCAATCGATTAAACCCCTTTTTTGTATTGAATAATTTAGTCGTTTATAAATGTTGAGCTGTTTCATTGATATGTGTTATATGTGGAACATTTGTGTGATGTCGAATAACACATGAATGAATAATGAATCCCTAATCTATCGTACGAGTAGAACTGTGAATACTGATTAATGTTTATAATGTTAATAACCGAATCAAGAAGCTGACGTGCATAGTAGTGCGTCTATCGACAGTAGAGGTCGATACTATTTATATCGGTATGCGTGAATGCAATCGCAAGGATCGTACGATGTTGGGTGTGGGATTGTACTGAGTTGAGATAGTCTAGTGTGTGAGATTGGTTGTGTGTTGAGAAAATTGAGAATGCGATCAGACTTCGTTGAGAACAGATGTGATGTTATGGTTTACCTATATCACCTTAGTCCGATAAAGATTGAAGGGATATCACCTTAATCCATGACCGAGATGGGAAGTTTGATAGAGGTTAAGGGACATGTCACTTTAATCCACGACCGAGGCTAAGGGGTATACTGGTGATATTGCCTTAGTCCATGACCGAGACAGGAGATCTGATAGAGGCTAAGGGATACAGATTGTGAGAATAGTAATGTGGCTAGCACTCGGGTCCAATAGAGGCTAACGAAATATCGCCTTAGTGCTTTACCGAGACATGAGAGATCCGACAGAGGCTAAGGGCATGGTCGCATTAGTCTAAGACCGAGATTGAGGGTTATGCTGATGCTATCATCTTAATCCAACAGAGGCTAAAGGAATAATACCTTCGTCCATGACTGGGATGGGAAGTCCAAATAGAGGCTATAGGAATATGTTACTTTAGTCCATGACCAAGATTAAGAGGGATACATCTTGAACTTAGTCCAACAGAGATTAAAGGAATATCACCTTAGCCTATGACCGAGACGGGAGATCCGATAGAGGCTAAGGGATATGTCACTTTAGTCTAAGACCGAGCCTAAGAGAAGTATATTGTGGAAGACAAATGTGTATGAGTTGTGTGTTGGAAAGTTGTGACTGCGTGTTGAATGTGATAAGGCTGGATATATTGGGCTACGTGCCAGAATAGTAAGAGTTGGTTGAGAAATGGGTTGAGTAATATGAGATGTAAAGTTACGTGCAGGATCTGGACCCAGGAGTCCATATTATGTTTGGGATGGGTTGGGACATTGTTGTTATATTGAGTTGGGGCATACATGAGTATGAACGACGAGATGATTATTTGGTTTTATACACTGTATATCTAAAGACACTTTGTTCATATTTGTATTCACTAGGCTTTCGTAGCTGACAACGTTTATGACACTGGATATTCAACGTTCAATTAGCCAGGGTTATGAGTATATAGGAGATGCATATATAGATAGGGGCTACGAGGATGGAACCTATGATGATGGAGCCTACGATGATGGAGGTTATGCTAGTGCTGACTACTACGCAAGCTGAAGACTTGGGACCTTACTGTTAATAGTTTATGCTTATGTTTTTAGAGACTCTGTAATAGTTACCTTATAATCAGCGTATGTTGCTGTAATACTTTAATTACATTTTGGTAGATACTTAAGGTTTGTAATAGTTTAGTGTTAAACCTTGATTATATATCGAACTTAGAATTTCCAATTGCGCAGTTTGTTCCATTACTCTGATGGTTTGACTTTGGTTATGGACAATATGATGACTTTCAACTGTTATGGCCTACGGTCCAAAAAGGAATTTATTTTCTCTTATTTTGCTACTGCGAGTTGTGACAATATATACATGCCCATTTCGTGCCTTGGGGTCTTGTGGATACCGGCATTTTGGGCCCACTTTTAAAGCGACAATTTCTTTTTCAAATTCGAAGAGTCGCCACTTAATTTTTAAAAGGAAAATTAAGAAACCATTTTAAAAACAAACCGACCTTTTGCGAAACCAAAGGTAAACTAGGTCCGGGGATTATAGAATGAGAGGGGAAGGAGCCCGGCGAACTAAAACACCCCCTCTCATCCTATCTTGTGATAGGGCTCTACTCAACATCCTTTTTAATCGAATTATTAATCTAAGCATGTCCTCAACTAATATATATACATATATACATTACAAAAGCATGTCTAAAAGGGTGTAAGATTGCTAACGATAAAATAACATCCAAAACCATGTAAATCAATTAGCAAGCAACATGATATGTAATAGGGAACTAGAGAACTTACCCGGGATCCCTTCACGAATATTAAACGTGTGATGCATGCAAGAAAATAAAACCTAAGAAAAGGTCTCTAATCACATATAGACATAAGGCAAGACCTAATCTAAGGTGTCGCGCATGGAGTCGAAAAATCAATAAAATCAATAAGTAAAATAAACTAGAGAGAGTTTTGAGAAATTGTACCTCAAAAGTGCTACAAAACAAAGATTAGTCCACATGCTTTAAACAAGATTTCAAATAATCAATCCTAAACTTCAAGCTTAAATCTATCAAATAGAGGAGGAATTGACATAACTTTGAATTCCTTTTAACTAGTTTGAACCATACCACCTCTATAGATATACTAGTCTAAATAGGAGCTAATGTAATGTCCATATAGAGATGTTATAACCCCAACATGATCATAAGGAACCCCTAGTCATGTTCAATTAGGTTCAATTAAGTGCAACTTAGACCAAAAACGAGTCCAACTTATGAGTATCAATATATATGAATGAATGCATGAACATAAACTATGAAATATTCATTAGTTTGGATCATCTAGCCTCTGGATTTAAACTTAATGGACATTATTTAAGGCATGGTTTAGATCTTAGGACATTAGGAGACCATTATATTAGAATTGTTAAAGATTTGTCAAAATTGTGACAGTATTGTAAGAATTATAGAGAGCAGACCAGGATTTCAAAATAGAAATAAAATACTTTCAACAGTTGGATCTTTATGATCTTTGAGTATGTTATGAATCTGTGAATCTAGTTTCTATCCCAAAAAGAAAATCAAAGATCCAACGGTTGAATCTCTGGGAATAGGGTCATAACTAGACATCACTCAAAAAATTTCAACTCTCTGTCTAGAGTTTTTGTATGATTTTCTAAAAATAGTAAAAATATCATAATCATTTTGATCTTTTTAGGGTATCTTCCTAACACTTTAAACTTTAGGGAAAATTTTATTTGAAGTTAAAAGAAGTTGATTAAGGCTCTGATTTACTTATTTTAAAACGAACTTACTGTTCTAAAATTTTGGACAGAGAGCAACCTCCTCACAAATCATAAGGCCAAACCACCCTAAGTATAAATTTTCATCAACAAAAGTTCTAGTAATGCATATATGAGTAATGAACATTCTCCAATTTGTCTTACTCAATTCTCATGGACCATGATTTAATTACAAATCTTTGATCTCAGTGAGTTCATGAGTTCACTGCACCATTTGTTGAATTGGTATTCATAATTTTAACTAAATTTAAATTACACCTAATTCCTCTCCCAAATTCATGTTCCTTGAGGATTATAGACTTATAACATCCTATTCTCCTCTCAAATTAGTGGTCCTTGGAGACTAAAATGACATTAAATCCACCTAAACCTCTATGGAATATAGAGAGGATTCCATGAGATTTCTAGTTGGGAGATCCAAATCATAGTCTAAGATTTGAACCTATCCTAACATAAGTGGATATAACTATGATCACTCTAATCCGTATATAAATCATAGAATTATAGAAGACTTAAGAGATCAATCTTAAAGAAATCTCATGAGATATTGGAGACCTCATAGATTTCTAAAAGAAATATAGACAAAGATGAAGTAAAATCAAGATTCATTTGACAAAGTACAAGTAAAAACTCTTTAACAAACTAGTTTTATTTTAAATCCAAGACTTGTTTTCATCCAAACTAATGAAAAACCATATGCAAATTCAATCGCAAATTCAATCACAAAATCTATGTGGTGTGTGATGAAATGAGGTAAAAAGAGAGGTTTTGAAAATGTGTAAAGATCCTAGATCTATGAATTATTGTAGAATGAGGAAAATTGAGGTAATGGATATTATATTCAACACAACTCATCATTGGTTACACATGCATATATATATATACACAAAACAATGGTCAACGTGATTGATAGCAAGGAATCTATACAATTTGGAAAGTCTATGATATTGCCTAAAGTGGTGCTCCAATCTTGACCACATTAATTTGGCTTGCCTACATTTATTTGGCTTGAGCACATTTATCCTTTGATAGTTGTAGATGTTTCAACATCCCCTCGCAAACACAGCGGTCTTGGACAGATGAGTTTGGACCAAAGAAAAAGAAAGCATTGTTTGGGAAGACCCTTGGTAAACAAATCTGCAGTCTGATCCACCGAAGGAATAAATTGAACACGACACAACCCATATGCCACATGTTCACAAACAAAGTGATAATCGAGCTCGATGTGTTTAGTGCAATCATGAAACACAGGATTAGTAGCCATATAAGTAGCATTGAGATTATCACAATAGAGCAACATAGGTCGAGTAATAGGGCATCGTAGTTCCTGAAGTAAGTGACAAAGCTAAACAATCTCAGCACAACATTGAGCAAGAGAACGATATTCAGATTCAGTAGTAGAACGAGATACTGTGGGTTGCTTCTTGGCACTCCACAAAACCAGATTAGGCCCCCAATAAACACAGAAACCAGAAGTGGAACGCCGAGTATCGGGACAACGCACCTAGTCTGCATCAGAATAGGCATACAGAGTGTAAGGTCCAGGTGAAGCACGAAAAACTAGACCAAGGCCAACAGATCCTTTCAAGTAGCGAAGGATTTGCTTTACAACAACCAAATGAGGAGCACGAGGGGCACTCATAAATTGAGAGACGTAGTGGACCGCATAGGCAATGTCGGGGCGAGTTAAAGTAAGGTACTGAAGAGTACCAACCAAATGTCGATATTTAGTAGCATCAACAAGAGGATCACCATCACTTGTAGAAAGTTGAGACTTGGTTGAAACGGGTGTGGAACAAGGCTTGTAGTAAAGAATAGAACTCCGACAAAGAAGATCCATAGTGTACTTAGTCTGAGAGAGAAGGAGTCTAGTAGTAACGGATGAGACTTCAATACCAAGAAAATAATAAAGAGAACTGATGTTGTCAAAATCAAGTTCTTATTTAACCCTATTAAAAACGTAGTATGTTGGAAGTAAGGTGTCGAGTCCACAGGGATTGATACAAGAACAACGTTTGGGAAGTTTAGTAACTAATTATAATTCTCTAAAGAAAGAAATAAGGAAAGATGATAGAAAGGGATGAAAATGACTTTGCATCTTGCGGCTTTTTGTTTGTTTTTTTTAGGATACAAGGTAAATAAATACTAATATAAAAAGCAATAGGTTGGGATCATTCCCCCTCATCTTGGATCACAACAAGATGAAATGGACTAATGTTTTAAGCACATTCTAAGGTGACATCTCAATGTGGCATATTATCAAACACTTGGAGTGCACCTATGTGTTAGATGAAATGAGCTTTAAGATTTTCATAGAAACAGATTTGAAGCTAACGTTTGACTATCAAGGATGCATGACATACAAGATGAAGCCTCCATGGCTTCTAATCCGAATGATTTGTCCACCCTACACTCACTAACCTACTTGGTGGACAAATCACCCATGAGGCCTTCAAAAGATAGTATTTAAAAGCCAAGAGTTTGAACAATCAAAGATGCTTGACATCAAAGATGAAGACCCCAAGTTAAAAATCCCATACACAACATTTATCAAACACAGAGAGTGCAAAACGCAAGGTTAAACAATATTCCATATGAAATACATAGGGTAGGATTCAAAGTCTAAGTTTTGACAATAAAAATGCAATACAAAAAAGTTGAAGTCCTTAGTTTTGAATCCTACACAAATGAACCTTAGAAATGCTACAACATTAAATCCAAAAGCTCATGATCCACAACCTAAGTAATCTAACTAATAATAGAAAGCATAGAAATATCATCAAAAGAGAAGAGATAGAAAATATACCTAGCCATTAAAACTTCAATCCAAGCTTCAAATTTATATAAAGGAAGAAGAAATGGAAGAGAACCAAGTGGGTTCCCAAAAATGAGAGAAGGAGAAAAATGTTGGGAGCAAAAAAAAACAAGAACCCTAAAATAAAACTCTCTCTATTTATTTATACAAAACCCACATAATGGCAAACTTGTAATTAAAAAGGGGCAAAACACAGTAGGGGCGGATCGATCAGCGGCTTGTGGCTTGATCGGTCTGACATTCCAAAACGCAACCAGAATCTCCGTCCAAAATCGTAGATCGATTCGCGTGTAAAAGCCGAATTGATCCGACTTTGCGAGAAGACGTCTCCAGGTCCCTGGGCAGTAGCGGATCGATCCGCCTTAAGAACCCGGATCGATCAGGTTTTGCAGAGTGGTGATTCTTTCCCTTTTCATGAGGTGAGAACCAAAATTCTTGGTTTTAACTTCGAACAAGTTCCCAATTCCTACAAAAAGGATGCTTTTATTAGCAACAAGTGAACAAAAAACAAGATCAACAAAAGTACAATTTATCCATTAAATCTCCCAGTATAAGTGATAATTCATGTCCAATAAGGGTAAAATCATGAAGTTAAGAATGCAATATTGGATACGAATCACACCCCCAACTAGAATGTTGCTAGTCTCTTAGCAATGAGCTAACAACCAAGAGATTCAAGAATAATCTTGCACAATAATTTATTTAAATTGAAAGATAAACCATTTTCGTGGGAAACACGATTGCATTGAGCATATGCAACAAGTCGTTAAACCTCTAGGTTACCCATAGAGGTGGAGTGTTGTCTCCGGAGGGTTCTTGGAATGATACCCACAAATATTTTGTTTCCTTATGATAGTTACTCACTATCTAATGCCGACACTCAACATAGTCCCAAGAATTTTTAAAAGATTTTAGCACATGACACGTAAATCCAAAAAGTTCTCAAACTATCAAGATTATTAGATAAACTTCATTAAGCTCAATCTTGGATTCGCGTGTGGTGTGAAGTGCATAACTACAACTATCAAGAAGATGGAAATGCTTTCATAATCTGAATTTCGTTTAAAGCGCACTTCAACTCAATTCTCACCAGTATTACACTCTAAAAATGAATCACTCGGAATGGCTAATACACTTGGGCAATGCGGGCAAAAAGAGTAATGGCAATGGATACTAAAGCCACGCACATGCCAATGATGAAAAAGGTAAGCGTGAAAAACGAGTAAAATTTAATCTCATGAAAGATACCATTCACTAGAGGATGTGGAATAACTCAAACTACTTGTCATGATCGTTTCAAACTCCGAATCACAAAACTTTGAGAATCAATTAAGACCTTGAGGATGTTGTAAAGTGGGAAAGTGTTATGAGGTGAAGGATAAGGGGGGAGGAAGTTAAGTGTTTGAGTCCAAACTTAGGATTTATTGGAATGCATGGATACAGATGACCACAAGAGATGAATCATCCACAAATATTTCTTTGAAGCTCAAAAAGAGAAGTACAATTGACTATGAAGCTCTTTTTCTTTTCTTTTTCCTTTTCTTTTTCTTTTTAATTCTTTTACTTTACATACATTTTTTTAGCTTCTTTTCTTTTCCTTGTGCTCTCCCAACCACATATTCAATCTCTTTTACAACCTTACAAACACGATCTCATGCAAAGATATCCCAAAAATGTAATCCAAATGCGGATATGGAAGGTGTACGGTTAAATAAAGGAAGGGTGTGTGAGGTTGAGGCTAGAAATGGTGAAAAGAAGACCTAAAATCGTTTCCTCGGATAATGTGATCCTTTGTTCTGCACTACAATGACAAGAAAGCAAGAGTTTTGCATTCCACAAAAGGAGTCCTCTAATGAACAATCAAAGTAAGAAGATGAGATTATCTACGACTTTTGTATGTTTTTCAAAAAGAGAGAATTGAAATATGTAACGCTCAACAATGGAAAAAATGATCTAAAGCTCATAAAGGTAAAGTCTCCACAAATGTTTTAAACGACATTCGGGTAACAATTGCATTAAACATCATTCTAATACAAGTAGTCAAACAACGTGCTCGATAATCCAAGATTTGAACTTCATGAAATTTACTATAATCAAGATAGTTATAGAATTAATGGGATTCAACAAGTAACACATACCAATATCAAACAAAAACTCAAGACAAATGTCATCGCTCGGCATTAGAATGAGGCAACTATACTAAAATCATTGGAAGCTATAATTTTTTTTTTAATTTAAATTTTTTTTAATCATCTTTTCTTTTTTTTAATAACCAAAACATGCTTGGAGAATTAATGGCAAGAAGAAAATTGAACATCAATATGATGGGTGAATATCCCACACCCCCCAACTAGAACATTGCATTGTCCCTAATGTAAAGGTTCGAAACAAGAACAAAAATGAGTAGGGATAGAGTGATATCACCAACAAAAGGAGCGATCCCCGATGAGCACAAAAATGATATTCCTGCATATGAATCACTACCGAGCACATCAAGCAAATAAAAGAAAAAAAGAAAAAGAAAAACCAAAACACAAAAGAAATGGAAATGGAATGATTAGGAGATGATGCGGATGAATTTGAAGGTTAGAATGTTGAATCTACCACTAGCCCATCATGTAAAAGAGAAATAATATTCCTTTAAAAGAGGTGTTCTAGAAAATTTGGCAAAACAATCAAACTTTGCATTACTATACTATGGATCTACTTTGAGTAACATGATTTGTCTACCCTACAACTAAATTACACTAACTAAGCTAAGTTAACTACACTACATGGTTGAATAAATCACATTCTCTTGATAATAGTCAAACATATTAATACAAAGTATAATTATCATAATAACAAATAAGTGGTAAATTACTACACTATGCAACACCTTTGATTAGAATGGCACATCCACCCTACATTAACTAAGCTACATGGCAGACAAATCACTTTCTCTTGGGATGACTCATGTGCAACAATACACCACTTCTATTAAGCCCAACTGTGTAAGAAATTACGAAAATCAATTACATATGCCAAAATTTAAAAGAACAATAACCAAAGGAGATACTAGTACCTTCCCTCATGCGAGACCAATGTGTCATCAACATCCTAGATGGAGCTTTAGCTCTTCAAGAGTAGCTAATCCTTTAAAACAAAGACAAAATAAAAAGATCAAATGCAAAAACGCATAAAATTAAAAACTAAACAACTTAACGTTGTCGCCAATCCCCGGCAACGATGCCATTTTGATGTTGTCAAAATCAAGTTCTTATTTAACCCTATTAAAAACGTAGTATGTTGGAAGTATGGTGTCGAGTCCACAGGGATTGATACAAGAACAACGTTTGGGAAGTTTAGTAACTAATTATAATGCTCAAAAGAAAGAAATAAGAAAAGATGATGGAAAGGGATAAAAATGACTTTGCGTCTTGCGGCTTTTTGTTTGGTTTTTTTGAGGATACAAGGTAAATAAATACTAATCTAAATAAATACTAATCTAAAAAGTAATAGGTTGGGATCATTCCCCCTCATCTTGGGTCACAACAAAATGAAATGGACTAATGTTTTAAGCACATGCTAAGGTAACAATCTCAATGTGGCATATTATCAAACACTTGGAGTACACCTATGTGTTAGATGAAATGTGCTTTAAGATTTCCATAGAAACGGATTTGAAGCTAACGTTTGACTATCAAGGATGCATGACATATAAGATGAAGCCTCCATGGCTTCTAATCCGAATGATTTGTCCACCCTATACTAACTAACCTACTTAGTGGACAATTCATCCATGAGGCCTTCAAAAGATAGTATTTAAAAGCCAAGAGTTTGAACAATCAAAGATGCTTGACATCAAAGATGAAGACCCCAAGTTAAAAATCCCACACACAACATTTTATCAAACACATAGAGTGCAAAACACAAGGTTAAACTATATTCCATATGAAATACATAGGTTAGGATTCAAAGTCTAAGTTTTGACAATCAAAAATGCAATACAAAAAAGATGAAGTCCTTAGTTTTGAATCCTACACAAATAAACCCTAGAAATGCTACAACATTAAATCCAAGAGCTCATGATCCACAACCTAAGTAATCTAAATAATGATAGAAAGCATAGCAATATCATCAAAACAGAAGAGATAGAAAATATACATAGCCATTAAAACTTCAATCCAAGCTTCAAATTTATACAAAAGAAGAAGAAATGGAAGGGAACCAAGTGGGTTCCCAAAAATGAGAGAAGGAGAAGAATGTTGGGAGCAAAAAAAACAAGAACCCTAAAATAAAACTATCTCTATCTATTTATACAAAACCCATATAATGGCAAACTTGTAATTAAAAAGGGGGCAAAACACAGCAGGGGCGGATCGATCCGCGGTTTGTGGTCGGATCGATCTGACATTCCAAAATGCAAGCAGAATCTCCATCCAAAATTGCGAATCGATCCGCGTGTAAAAGCCAGATCGATCCAGCTTTTTAAGAAGACGTCTCCAGGTCCCTAGGCAGTAGCGGATCGATCTACCTTAAGAACCCGGATCGATCCGATTTTGTAGAGTGGTGATTCTTTCCCTTTTCATGAGGTGAGAACCAAAATTCTTGATTTCAACTTCGAACAAGTTCCCAATTCCTATAAGAAAGAGGCTTTTATTAGCAACAAGTGAACAAAAAATAAGATCAACAAAAGTACAATTTATCCATTAAATATCCCAGTATAAGTGATAATTCGTGTCCAATAAGGGTAAAATCATGAAGTTAAGAATGCAATATTGGATACGAATCAAGAACCCAAATCCTTAATGTCAAATTCATGTGCCATAGTGACAGTAAAGGATTTAATAACTGAAGAATCACTCTTGGTAAGAATAATGTCATCAACATATAAGAAAAGGACCAGAGTCACACTTTCCTATGATAAATGAAAAGAGAGCTGTCTGCCTTGCTTTGTAAAAAAAAAAAACCAAACTTGAGAAAAAAAAGTGATAAAACGTTAAAACCAGGCACGAGGGGCTTGTTTCAAAACATAAATAGCTTTTTGGAGACGGAAAATATGGTGAGGGTGTTGAGGATCAATGAACCCTGGTGGTTGAGTCATGAAGACCGTTTCAGTTAAATACCCTTGAAGAAATGCATTTTTGACATCAAATTGGCATAGAGACCAGCTAGAAGTGAGAGCTATGCTAAGAACTACACGAATGGTAGTGGGTTTGACAACTGGACTGAAAGTCTCATCATAATCAAGCCCTGGTTGTTGATGAAAGCTTTTAGCAACCAACCGCGCCTTGTAGCGCTCAACAGTCCCATTTGATTTTTGTTTGACCTGAAAGACCCATTTACATCCAACAATATAATGTCCTGGTATAGGTGGTTCCAAGGTCCAAGTGTGATTTTTTAGCAAAGCATTGAATTCTTCAGACATGGCATGACGCCATTCAGGAAATTTCACCGCTTGAGAGTAGCAAGTAGGTTTAGGAGAGGCCATAAGTTGGGTGTAGAAAGCCTTGGGAAGTGGATACCAAACAGTACCATCTGTGTAAGTTTTGGGATTTTGAATACCAGCGCACTGACGGGTGACCATATAGTGAGGATTATGATTGATAGGAGCGGGTGAGGATAACAACGGGGACTGATGATAGTTGGGTAAGGGGGTGGACGATAGCGGGGCCAGAGGAAGATGTAACAACGGGATTAGACTGAGCAGAAGAGAACTCATATTGAGTTTGTGGGAAGGGACTCATATGTAGTGGGGAATCAATAGAAGGATTAATGAACTATGGAGATGCAGGAGTGAGGGTAATGATGGGTATGGAGGGAACCTGGACAAAGGCAAAGATCGTATAATCCAGAGAGGAACGTGACTGTATGTGAGGTGATGGAGAGGCATAGGGATAACATGATTCATCGAATCACACATGACGAGAGATATAGACCCGATTGGATTTGGGGTCCAGGCAACGATAACCCTTATGACGAGTGTTGTATCCAAGGAAAACACACTCAGTAGAGCGAGGTTATAGCTTGTAAGGGATATATGAACCTAGATGAGAGTAACAAGTGCAATCAAAGGTGCAAAGATCTGTATATGATGGGTGAAAGCCAAATAAGGAATGAAAGGGACTAGACCAACCAAGAAGAGGAGTAGGAAGTCAATTAATTAAATATACAGTAGTGAAAACGGCCTCAACCCAGAGAGTAGGAGGTATGGTGGCTTCAATGAGAAGAGTGCGACCCATTTCAGAAATATAGCGGTGCTTACGTTCGGCAACACCATTTTGTTGAGCAGTGTGAGCACAAGATAGACGGTGGTATATGCCTTTTGTGCGACATAGAGCAGATACAGACTTGTTATCAAATTCCTGGCTACCATCACTTTGGAAAACTTTAATAGGCCGATTAAATTGAGTAGTGATAAATGCCAAAAAGTCAGTAAAATTTTTAAAAACTTCATTTTTATGTCGCATAGGAAAAACCCAAGTATACCGAGAGAAATCATCAGTGAATAACACATAATAACGAAATCCAGACACAAATAAAATAAGAGACATCCACACATCAGAATGAATAAGATCAAAAGGAACCAAAGCATGTTGTTCATTAATTGAAAATTGGAGTTGTGTGGATTTGCCCATGGCACAACTCTTATAAAAAAACTTGCTAGAAATATTAATTGAAGAATCTAATAGTTTATTGGTTCCTAAAACAGAAAGAATTTTGTAAGATGGGTGGCCAAGTCGATTGTGCCAAAGCATGGATGAGAAGCGAACGGAAGACAATGTCTAAGGAAGAGAGCGAGCAGAAGAAATCGTTACATTGGCCCTGAAACAAGATTGCACCAATTTTTAGAGATGAAATAGAAAATCCCGAGGGAGCAAATGAGAAACGTACGAAATTATCTTTGGTAAACTTAGCAACAGACAACAAATTTTTACGCATTTTGGGTACATGAAGAACTTTTTTTAATTGAAAGTTGGAGGGACTAAGGGGAAGGGAAATTTTAATAGAATGTGTAATAGGAAGAGTCTTACCATTGCCTAACTGAACCTGATCGGAGCCACTGTACTCGAAGCTTGGACATGGAACGGGTATCACCAGTCATGTGGTGTGTGGCACCAGGGTACCATGTGAGATCCGAAGGCTGAGAGATTTAGAGGCCAGCAAAAGCATTGGGCACAGAATCATTCTATTGGTAATTATTGTACCTTTGATAACAAGTTGCAACAGAGTGACCCATCTTGTTGCAAATTTGACAAATAAGGGGCATTGGTGGAGAACCCAAAAAGTCCAGTATCATTGGAAAATTTATGAGAGCCTGAAGATTGACCACCACGATGACCACCATGATAAGAATAGTTGCCATAACCTAAGGAATTTCTACCACGATAGCCACCACGCCCACGATAGTTGCCACCACGACCCTTATAGGAGTTGCTACGGTTGGAATGGTCATAGTAGGGAATCGTAGCAAGAGTGTTGGAACCATGGTTGGTGCGTTCTAAGGGGGTTTGAGGGGTGAAAAAGGCAGTGGTAGTGCCTGATTCAGTGGGGGTAGGGGTGGAAATTTGAGATTCATAAGAGAGAAGACATGCTCGAAGGTCAGCAAATGGGGGAAGAGGGAAAAGTTTAATATGGCCGTGACAATCATAGCAAAGTCGGGACCAAGACCACGAAGAACCGAGGAGACCAAATCAGTGTTGGACACGGGTTCGTTGATGGATGCAAGAGAGTCAGAGAGGGACTTAACATGTTGAAGATACTCAGAGACGGACTTGGAATCCTTGGTGAGAGAAAAAAGTTGGAAATAAAGGTGAGTAGCGTTAGTGATAGATTATTGGGAAAAGTGACTAGCCAAACACTCCCAAGTTTCATGAGAGGAAGGGTATCTAATAACCAAAAAAAGAATTGGTTCGGTAAGGGTGGTGGTAAGGAGGCTCACAAGCATTTGATCAGTTTGGTACCAAATGGTGTAGGCAGGGTTGGGACTGATAGAGCCATCGGAGGACGGGGGTAGAGATTGTGATGGAGCTAGATAAGCGCCATCGATAAAGCTCCAAGAATTCTACCCGACAAGGAAGGGACACATCTGTTTACACCAAAGTAAATAGTTTATGTCATTGAGTCGAACTGAGACCAAGGTGGTGATGTGGGGAACAGATAAGGTGGTCATAATAGACGAAGAAGAAGAGTTGCTGGTGTTGAGAGATGAGGACCAAGAATTGCTGGACCTGGATATGGTGCAGTGTAGCAAATGGTGAGCTGCACGTAGGGAAAGAAGTTTGTAGAAAGAGGTCTAAATGGAGGTTGTGAGACGCTCTAATACCATATAGAATGAGGAAAATTAAGGTAATGGATATTATATTCAACAAAACTCATTATTGGTTACACACACACATATATATATATACAAAACAATGGTCAATGTGATAGATATCAAGAAATCTATACAATTTGGAAAGTCTATGATATTGCCTAAAGTGGTGCTCCAATCTTGACCACATTAATTTGGCTTGAGCACATTTATCCTTTGATAGCTATAGATGTTTCAACAATTGTTGTAATAACCTGCATTTTCGTTTAATTTAAAATTCATGTCCATATTTAATTTATTTGTATTTGCACTGGCATATTTAAATTCAATTAGCACTGTCTGCTTTTATTTTAATTTCAGTCACATGTTTGGGAATATTAATTTCTTATCTAATTCACATTTATATTTTATTGGGGGCCAAACTGCAAATTTTCAAAATTAGTAATACCTGTGAGGATTTCAAAGTCTGTATTTCAAAACGGTGAAAATAACTTCTATTGACTCAATCAGTATTTTTATAAAACCAGAAAATCAATTCTTAAGTTAAAATGAATTTCTGTATTTTTGTGGTGACCACCGCGCCTCGAAAATACCAGTTTGTGTTCAAAACTGTCCACGCTGTGAGAGCTTCCACAGATTTTGGAAGTGACTGATTTGGACATTTGCTTTATTGCTATTTATGGCAAGTAATCATTGGTTATGCCTTGTTTGGGTATTGCAATTGTGTGTGAATTATCTTATGCCTTAAGCTAATTTTTCCCAAACACTTCAACTTTTGACCCCTACACACCTACACTTGCCCCTTCAGATTTTTGAAGCCATATACGTATGTATATCAACACACATCTGTGTCATGTTTTAGCTAATTAAAACTAAATGAATTTGTTGAGTGTAGTTGATGGTTCTTGGCCTCCAAGCTTTGGGATTTGTATTTATACACACACATGGTCTTTATAATCACACATTTTCTGCACAATACAAGAAAACACAGAGAGTTTGAGAGAGTTTCAGGGAGAGTGTTACTCCTAGTATTTACAGAAATTATAGAAAGAGGAAGCTTATTTCTCCATAGCTTCAAGCTTAAAGTTTCATTTGGGTTTCTTGAATTAGCTATCTTTCTCAACAAATCTCTCTACTCTTAAACTCAGTGAGTATTTCTAACTCACTAAGAATGTAATCTCATACTTATTTGCTGTGTATTGGTTTAATTTTGTCAACCTCCATTGATGATTTTACGTATGAAGTTCATAGCTTGAAAAATGGAGATTTTCCAAACTCAACCAAAACCTGTTTTGTTAGATGAATATGATAGATTACACGTCATATATGTTATACCCAAAGTTTTAGAGCCTAATTTATTCATATGAGAAAGTATATTAAAAATGAAGTTTTGACATCTTTTGAAAATTCATAAAATTTGAGAGCTATAGATTGAATCTTGTAAAATTGTTTTCATATTTGGAATCCTTGTTGAAAAACAAAGAGATCCATATATAATAGGACATATATACTAACAGAATCGAAATGGGTAAATTTAGACCCTGTTTTACTGAAACAGGGCAGTTTCTGCGGAGAAGATGAAGTCTCTGCTTCATCTCGCGCCACGATCGCGGGCGCGAGAATCGCGCGAGCGGCCCGCGCGAGCGACTTATCGCGCGAGCGGCCCGCGCGCGCGATCCTCGTTTCCACAGGCAGACAGAAGAGCATTTATATAAAATGAAATTTTAGGCAGGTCGCGCGAGCGAGGGTTGCGCGATAGCCCTTTCGCGCGAGCGATCCGCGCGCGCGACCTTGGCTGTTTCAGGCAGACAGAAAAGTATAGATATAAAATGAAAATTGGGCATATCGCGCGAGCGGCCCGCGCGAGCGACCTTTCGCGCGAGCGGCCCGCGCGCGCTACTTCTGGCAGTTTGTGGTTTTTGTCTGTTTTTGTGTTTAGGGACTGTTTGGTTCAACCTGTTAGTACTGTTAAGGTTCTGTTTGGGATATTTAGTTAATCAGAACTCTATTTGGTTATGTTTTGAATGATTAAAACATTGTATTGCAAGTTATTAATCCCCGTACGTGTGTTGTTCCTTTAATTCAGTATTTTGCTTAGGTTCAAGTGCATATCATTCATGTGGGGTCAGTGGTACATGCATGTGGGTGTCAGTCTGTGTGGAAAAGAGTAATGGTAGTGTGGAAAGAGTATGAGTTTGAGTTTGTGGTCGTAGTTTGTGGTTGTGGTTGTAGTTTGTGGTTGAGGTTGTAGTTTGTGGTTGTAGCTGTGGTTGTGGTTGTGGTTGAGTTTGTGGAGAGGGTATCTTTGAAATGCGACGGTGGCAAATATGGACACTCCCTGACGCCCATGGAAGCGTTAAAGTGTGTGACGCCGAACTCGGACATTCCCTGGCATCCATGGTAGTGCTAAAGTGTGGCCTACGGACACTCCCTGATAACTCGAGTCTGGATACTGCGTGAGGGGTTGCCCCGGTATTTGCATGGCGGTTAGGGTATTCAAAGTGTGAGGCATTGGACACTCCCTGGTACCCCGGACCAAAGTGTGAGGCAAACTGGACACTCCCTGGCGCCCCGTTGCTAAAGTGTGGCTATCTGAGTGTTTCAAAGATACCAGGAGTAAGATAGTGGGTTGTTGTGGCTGTCGAGAGAAAAGAGTCGGCAAGATGAGTGTGGTGCATTGTCTCATACATGAGTATTGGTTTTATGAATAAACGACTTTTAACATATTCCTTGTTGTTTATTAATTAAATTCTCTTTATGGTCACACTATTGATTTTACAAAACTGAAAATGGAAAACGGTAATTGGGTATGTTTTACATTTAAAGTCATGTTTTTAATACTCACCAGCTTCTTGAAGCTGACGACGTTGATGCGTCCTGGACATTCGTGTTCAGGCTTTTCAGGTTATAACCAGGAGGAATCGTACGACTATGCTAATTGAGAATGGCTGCTTTTGGAATGAAGAAACTGTTTATTTAGTACATGTTTTTAAGTTTTAAATTATTTGTAATAAGGATGACTGTAACAGACATTAAGCTATCATTTTGTTTCGAGGCAGTCTGTGCCTTTAGATAACCCGTGCTGTAATATTGTTTAAGTTAGGAAAATATTTGTAAGCTTTGATTGCTCTTCTCTGATTATTATGTTTTTGTTGTTCGACGTTTGGGACGGAATCGATCCTTCAAACTGTCGCGACCTACGGGTCCATAAAGGAAATTAAACGCTTTCCTTATTTATGCTACGTCGGGGCGTGACAGGATTTAGTGGTATCAGAGCCAGGTTATTATTTATCTCAAGATAGTTTAGCCAGGTTAGGGTTTACCAGTATAGACCCGATTCCACATTCCATTAAGTGTTACACACCCGATGATACAACAGGGAGGATAGACTCAGAACCCAAACGCCTAAGATTATCTTTGTTCTGACTTAGGTAGTACCTTCTTACCAGGTATGGATCCAGCTCATCCGCTATATGTACCAGACAGATTTGGAGGACACTTTGTGACACCTGGGGCAGTGATCCCAGCCTTTCTCGACTTATATCAGGCGGCCATTGAGCAGTTGGCCACAGCGACTGTAATATCGGATGTATGGCACCAGGTTCACGTAGTAGGCTTAGTTGATTTGACTCGTATCCGCCTAGAGCTTCGATACTTCGCAGAGGCTCAGCGTTTGGTTTTGGTCGAGATTTTGAGGTTGGTCGATAGCGATGCTTTCTACCTCCCCCTCGAGATCCAGATTGTGCATGCCCATCTGGCTCAGTTAGAGATGCCTCCGCCTGTGGTTCCCATTGCTGAGGACGATGTTGAGGTTGTTCATGTGGTCCCTGTAGGAGGGGAGATTATAGAGGACGGCATAGGTCTAGATGATCTTGCCGCCGAGCTCGAGGCTGAGCTAGCACTTGAGCTAGCTTTACCTGAGGAGATGGTAGATGAGGCAGATGCCCCTATACCTGCTTCATCGTCCACCTCTCACAGCTATGACGGGGTTGGACCATTTGTTGTTCAGCGATTTCGCCCTGTCGATTGGCTAGATCTCCTGATGACCACTTATGGAGACGATTGACGTTCTAGATATGGCTTTGTACATATTAACTACTTTTGACTATTAGCTCTATCTCTTTTTTTGCAACTGTAATTACATGCATTAGAGTGTAGGGCAATGACCCCATTTTTGTAACATTAACTCTTGCATGCGTCCTAACCCATACAGATAGGATAGGCATTGATCTGACCATACATGCTTTTTGTATCAACTTGACAAGAAGTGATATATATAAAATATACCCTTTTGAATGTTGTTGTCATTTAAATTGCTTTATAAACACTGTTGCATGCATGTTTCTCATTCTACTATCACTATCATGCATAGAATGGCTGGAGGATTAAGGAGGAATAGAAATTTGATCGAAGGAGCACCTGAGGCTGCCGATCCCACAGGAATATTTGAAGCTTTCATTAGACGTCTCGAAAGGGTTAGTAATCAGAATGAAAACCGACGAGACCGCCAGACTGGAGACAAATTGCTGGAAAGATTCCGTGCACTAAGGCCCGAGCAGTTTGCGGGTACAGCAGAACCCTGGAAGGCCGAACAATGGTTAAGACAGATGGACCATATGTTCGAGGCTGTTCAATGCAACGAGATGGACAAGAGAAGGTTGGCTACGTTTCAGTTGACCGATGCTGCCGCAGATTGGTGGGATTCGGTCATAGCTACTATCGGGAATGGAGCTGCAATGGGTATGACGTGGACTGCGTTCAAGGGAAGATTTTTGGAAAAGTATTTCCCGGCTACGGAGAAGCACAGAAGAGAGAAGGAATTCATGGACCTGACGCAAGGAACCAAGTCAGTGCAAGAGTACACCACACAGTTTGAAAGACTGTCTCGGTTTGCTCCACACCTGGTTGATACTGAGGAGAAGAAGATCCGTAAGTATAACCAAGGACTGACACCCAAACATGCCCTTGGTGAGTCCACCTCACTTGGGTACCTTTATATAATATTTTTATAAGTTTTAGTGGAGGTCAAACATAGTTAATACGTCTTAAGGACGTTACATATGCTGGACTATTTTCTCATTAGAGAAGACAAAGTCCTAATCCATTATCTTTTATACCAATTGATTGCCATCAGTTTGGACCCAATTGATTGGATAGTTTTTCAATCGATTGCCATTGGTAGTTTCCCAATCGATTGCCAAAGTTTGCAATCGATTGACATTTTTAGATCCAATCAATTGCCATGTTTCTAATAGATTGTTATCCCAACCAATTGGACCTTTGTCCCAATTGTTTGGCAATTGCAGATCATGGATAGTTCCTCTTGTTTATTATAATAAGGGTTTGATTGTTCCATAATCGTTTCCCGTTCCATTATGCGACTATGGGATAGTAAAGGATAATGTGATACTGTATTGGAATAATAAACACGTTGAATAATGGGCTAATGCATTAAATAGTGGAACCATGTGTATGATAAGATCAAAATGTTGTTAACTGGATTAAGAAGCCGACGTGCATAGTTGTGGGTCTATCGAACCACAGAGGTTGATGATATTTGTATTTTTACGCGGGAATGCGATCGCGTAGATCGTATGATGTCATGTGTGGGATCTGGATAGGCTGGGACTGCATGTCAGGCATGAGTGATGTGAGCTGGGTCTACGTGTCAGGCTGAAACACTGTAATGCATCAAAGAGCGTGTTGGCTGTAATGTATTAAAGGGTGTGTTGGCCATAATATATTAAAGGGTGTGTTGGTTGTAACGTATTAGGGTGATTTGGCTGTAAATATTGGACTACGTGTCTAATTTATGTATTATAGAATTTAGACTTCGCGTCAGGTGTGTTAAATTGTGAGGTATTGGGCTACGTGCCGAGATAGAAAGGGATTGTTCGATAAATGAGTTGAGTAACGTGAGGTGAAAGTCTACGTGCGAAATGTGGACCGAAGAGTCTATGTTATGTTTGGGATTGGTTAGTGATCGAGAGAGAACAAATCCTAATTATACACCTTAATTCACATTTGTTAGTTGTTTTTATCCTGTTTTTGTATAATTTTACTTTGTTTTCCAATTTCTGTCAGGTTTTAGGAGAAAGCAAGGATTTTCAGTTAAATGGGGTGAAAAAGCAAGAAGAAAGAAGCAGAAAAACCCGCTCGTGCGAGAATCTAGCACATCGCTCGTGCGGCCCGCTCGCGCGATCCGTACAGAAAATATAAAACGTGTATTTTGAAGAGATGAAGACCCCTATGTGGACACGCGGCGTTCCACCATTTTTCTTGTTTGAGATGTTTTGAAATTGATTTGGATCAAAGGAAAGAGAAAAAAGGTCTGTTGAAAACAGATACAGAGTCGCCACTTGGTCTTTAAGGAACCAAGAAACCTAATTTGACTCACCCAAATGGATAAAGGGCACCGGCCCTTCATAACCAAAGAACTTGGTTCGGGGTTTTGGTACGAGAGAGGAAGGAGCCTTTGTCGCGACTAAAACACCCTCAACTCGCCCCGTCTTTCGACGGGCCTCAATTAGCATCCAAATAATCATCTTATACTATGTATGGTTCGGCAATTAATACTATGATAGTATATTACATCACATAAGAAATTTGAAATGGAAGATCTAAAGATAAAATATCATTCATAATATCTAAGTCAAATATCATGCAATGTAAAGTGAAAGATCACACAAATAAACCTAGGAAAAATTGTCTAATCATGTATCAAGTAATTAAGTTTCCTTAATCTAAAGGGGACATGAATTGTTCTTGAAACAAATAAACAAAGAAATCAAAATATGCTTAGCAAGCTAGTATGATGCATGTTATTCTTTGATAAAAGAAGACCTCTCAATCCCCGGGACAGATGAGAAATGAGGATTAGATCGAGGGGAAGCATGAACGTGTGATCATGATCGTTCCTTATAATCTTCTTAGATTAGGAGTCACAAAACCCCAAATCTTTGCATGGATGCAATGTATGTATCTAGAATGTGCTAAGGTTGTAGTGTGCCTTGTGTTCATGGATTCCTAGACTGACTTAGAAGTCTAGAATGTGTATGAATGGATAAATGAAATCATCATGAGATATGTACAAATGTAGTATGAACTACTTCCTAAGACATGAGCTAATTTGGAGTGCATGTAAGCATCAAATCAAAGTATGGGAGTAAAAGTGTGCTTGCTGTGAATAGTGGACAGAACAGTAACATGATCTTTTGAAAATTGAAAAGAGGGGTTAGGTATGCTTTCAATTCATGATTTTTTATGGAGATCTTCCTTATTATGTCTAGAACACAACCCAAAAAGCCAATCTTTAATAACTATTACAGATTGAGAGAAATCATATGAACAATGGAGGTTACTCAGAAACAGAGTTCGTACTGTCGACTGAAATGTCAAAATATCTTAGAAAATGAAAACAAATGATCTAGAAACCCATTTTATACAGAACGTTCCCTAAGACATTGAAGTTTAAGGTAAAAATAATTTGGGACCACCCCTATTGGAAACGGTTTCTGAAAAAGAAGTTGGAAGTCAACCAAGCTGCTGTGACAGCAGAGGCAGAATGTCTGGAAGGAATGTTTGGGTCCAAATGGACTATTTTCAAGTGCTTCCAAGTCAAGCCAAAAATCATGGATGTTCTATAATAAGTTAGAATGACTTTTCAAGTGGTTTTGCATTCATACATTGAGTATTGAACTCAAAATAATTCCTTGAAGTTAAATGACTCACTGTTTTGAGGGTTTTGAGAAAAACAAGTTTATTTCTTGAAATCAAAATGAGAGGTTTAAAAGGGGGGTTTTGAGATGGGGGTTTTAAAAGTATACTTCCAGAACTTGGATGAATATTCTTACCACTTGGAATATCAATTCCTAACTCATTTCAAGAACTTCCCAAGTATTTGCAAAACATGGTTTTATTTGGAAACCAAACTCAAGAACCTATGGGAGTATGATACATGAGAGGATAGATGGTACATGATATGATATAGCATGCTAAAAGTGGTAAAGAACATGTTCATGGGATATGGGTTCATCTAGATACAAGAGAATGTTGCATCAAAGTGTGAAAGTCAAAAAATGACATGCTGTAAATAGTAGACAGACTGTATGCATTGCTTTATAACATCATAATGGGAGGCCAAACGTGTCTAGGAAAATGTGAGAAATATCAGAGATCATTCTTATTGTGTATAGAAAATAACCCAAAAAGTCAAACTCAATAGCTATCACAGATTAAAAGAAATAAATCAGAATGTACACATGACTCAGAAACAAAAGCTGCACTGTTGACTGATTTTGTATGATTTTTCATAAATCAAAGAAAGGGTTTATGATGACCCATTATATACCAAACGTTTCCTAAGACACCCAAGTTTCATAACAAAAATAGAAAAGATATATGTACTGTGAAGAAAACATCCAAAATAAGTGCAAGAAGTTGGATGAACATTCTGTGAGAACAGAGGCAGATTATGAATATGAACTTCTCACATCCAAAAATAATACTTTCACATCTCTATAATTGATGGGAAAAATTGGGGACGAACTATGATGTCTTAGGAAGATTTTCCAAGTGGGTTAATTCAAAACAAATCTTTGAATCTGAACAGCTCACTGTTTTGGATCATTCTTGAAGAAAATGGATTTGGGTTTTGAAATAGAGTTTGAGTTCTTGATTGGGGGTTTTGAAATAAATGTTCAAAGCATGAACTTAAACTCTTGAGATGACCATGTGACCACTTAGAACCTCATCCAACCTTGAACCATCAAAGAACTCCCAATATTATTGGAGAGATTCATTTTTATTTTGAACATAACTTCAAGGATACCTTGGAGGTATTGAAGTTATAATCATCATCTATCAAACATGTTTTTGAGGTCAAGAGCTACTATCCATAAGGATTCACTCACCTCAAACTTCATGTCATCATCTAGATGATGATGAACTAGTAAGTAAATAAAGAAAATAAAAAAATAAATGAGGTAAGAAGAGATGATCATTGTATATAAGCAAGCAAATGAACAAATCAATAGATGATAATCAATGTGATATTGGACTTGTAGCTTGGTGTTTCACTCATAGATATAGACATTTGGACATGGAAGTAGCTTCCTAACTCAAAAATGCTTAGAGAAATGGTGATTGGGTATATTGATGATGAAGTATATAGAAGAATGGTGGAGGAAAACAAGATTAGAACTCACTTTTTGGAAAAGATGGAAGAAGAAGACTACTTCTTCTCTTTATCTCTCTATATTTCTTTAGAGTTTCTTCCTAAGCTCTCTCTAAGCTTCCATGTCCCTCCTCTAAATGGAAGTAAATGGCTTCTTTTATAGGCAAAGGAGGGTGGTAAATGGAGTTTTAAAAAGTTTAAAATGGTCTCCCATTGGTCCAAAATAAGCTGGGAACCAAAACTACGTCGTTTTGATTTATAATATATCAAATTGGACCCCCAAAATAAATTGCAAAAACACACTGTTCTGGAGGGGAGTGCCGCGGCGGCACTGGGCCAGTGCCGCGGCGGCACTGCTCCTCCTTCGTCCAGATAATGCTGTTTAGGCCCCCAGAGGTTCCGGTATTCGCGAAAATGCCCTATTTCGTCCGAAATTCACAGAAAATGCATATGAACTCCAAACTGAGGTTGTGATATACCATTGGAAAGGTAATGGAGTCTACTTTACATAAAAAATAATTCGGGGATAGGTCACTTTGAAAAGTTTTGCGGTATTTGCGATAAAATCCGATTTGATCGCCTTTTTCGCCTTCGGAAATTCATAATAGACTCGTTTTAAATCCGAAAATTATGTGCGATATTTGGAAAGCTATTGACCTCTAGTATTCATGAAAAATATTTGAAAATTGTTACAGTACTCCGGTTCTAAAGTCAAATTTTGGTCAAACTGGTCAAACCTGGGATTCCCGGGAAGTTCTGGGAACCTCCGGGAGTTCCCAAGAGCTGACGTTTTCGCTCGATTTTCTTTTAAAACTCATTTTAATACTTTTCTCATGATCTAGAATGATTCTGGCGAATTCGGACGATTTTGGTCAAACTTGGTCAAACTTGGGTCAAACTTGGTCAAACCTTGGTCAAACCGGTCAACGGGGACTTTTCGGGAACTTCCAGGACTTCTGGGGGTCTCTGGGAGCTGACAATTTCATTCAATTTTACTTAAAAACTCATTTTATCATTTTTCTTGCGACGTAGCATGTTTCTAGAACTTTTGGTCCAAATATGGGAGCTTTTGGGCTTTCAGGGGCATTTTGGTCACTCTGAGCATTCTGAGAGATAGAATTGGCTTCCAGGAGTCCTTTCGAGTCTTTTACGATCATTGTGAACTACCAAGCTATGGGTCTCCTGAATCTGATAGCCGACAAAATAGGGTGTCTACAGTTTGTCCCTCTTTGGCATGAACTTGCGAGGCAACACATGTCGCAAGCGAGTGCCAAAGCTTTGAAGAGACAGGTCTTTTGGAGGCTATAGATTTAGGATAAAAAGCGTTACAAAAGATGCAATGATGAAAAAAATGCCAAGGTCAGTGCTGGTCGCGCTCCGCGTGAGCTACCTACGTATCCCAAGGGGAATCAGACCAGGACGTAGTTCGGGGCACAAAGGAACAAATCACACATACACAACAAGAAAGGCGGATACTATGCTATGAGGATGATATGCAATGCATGGATGTGATATGAATTGTGTCATGAGTCCTATCATGCCTAGTGTTCTGATCCTAGTATTAGCTGGTACTGTGGGGTGTGTGCCATTTCGAGTGGACTTGTGTTGTGCTAGTGCTTCTGACTATGATGCAGTGATCGACCATGGTCTGAAAAGACTCTGGGTTTCGAGGTAAACTTCTCAAATTACGGGAAGTTTGCTTTACAAGCGAATGGGATCGGATGTGGGGTCTTTGAGGATGACAACTAAGGATAACCCATAGGTGGAGGAGTTCATGATAACCGACAGTTTTATAATAACCAAAGTGAGGAGGCTCATAATAAGTGGGGTAGCTCACGTTAATTGACAAGTGAGATAACCGAAGTGAAGAAGCTCATGATAAGTGAGGAAACTCATAATGACTGACAGGTGAGAAAGCTCATGATAATCAGTAGACACGGATCCTTGAATTGGGAATAGACAGTGCTTGCCCTGGGAATCGGGGTGATTTGACTGCGGGTGATGTTTTCAATCGTTGGCCGATCCTTATGATGACAAGTCCGGAGTATCGGTTCGGACTTCTGTTATCTTCTACTGGGGATGGTAGGGGACTCTCTGAGAATCTCTTTTCAATTCTTGACCTAGAACCAGGATCCATCTCTGAATCTCTCGTGGTTGGTCAGATCTCGTAATGCTCAATCCAAAAGAGCCGGTTAGGGCCTTCGGGAGCTGATGGACTCTTTGAGAATCTCTCTTCAATTCTTGACCTAGAACTAGGATCCATCTCTGAATCTCTCGTGGTTGGTCAGATTCTGTAATGCTCAATCCAAAAGAGCCGGTTAGGGCCTTCGGGAGCTGATGGACTCTCTGAGAATCTCTCTTCATTTCTTGACCTAGAACCAGGATCCATCTCTGAATCTCTCGTGGTTGGTCAGATTTTGTAATGCTCAATCCAAAAGAGCCGGTTAGGGCCTTCGGGAGCTGATGGACTCTCTGAGAATCTCTCTTCAATTCTTGACCTAGAACCAGGATCCATCTCTGAATCTCTCGTGGTTGGTCAGATTTTGTAATGCTCAATCCAAAAGAGCCGGTTAGGGCCTTCGGGAGCTGATGGACTCTCTGAGAATCTCTCTACAATTCTTGACCTAGAACCAGGATCCATCTCTGAATCTCTCGTGGTTGGTCAGATTCTGTAATGCTCAATCCAAAAGAGCCGGTTAGGGCCTTCGGGAGCTGATGGACTCTCTGAGAATCTCTCTTCATTTCTTGACCTAGAACCAGGATCCATCTCTGAATCTCTCGTGGTTGGTCAGATTTTGTAATGCTCAATCCAAAAGAGCCGGTTAGGGCCTTCGGGAGCTGATGGACTCTCTGAGAATCTCTCTACAATTCTTGACCTAGAACTAGGATCCATCTCTGAATCTCTCGTGGTTGGTCAGATTTTGTAATGCTCAATCCAAAAGAGCCGGTTAAGGCCTTCGAGAGCTAAAGGATAATGTACTCTGCTAGGAAGAAGGAAATACGTCCATTAAATAGGAGTAAAGGTATCATTCTATTTGTGACAGAGATGATTTGCGGTGGTTTGACACTGATGGAGGGTGATAATCAATAGCAACTTATGGACTTATGTGGCTAGGATAAAAGAAGATCATTAATGACTTATGTTGCATGAACGAAGATGAGCAACAGCCACTTATGGACTTATGTTGCATAGATGAAAGAAGAACATCAACAGCCACTCATGGACTTATGTTGCATGAAGAAAGGAAATCATCAACAGCCACTCATGGACTTATGTTGCATGAACGAAGGAAGATAATCAACAGCCACTCATGGACTTATGTTGCATGAAGAAAGATGAAAGATCAATAGCCACTCATGGACTTATGTTGCTAGGAGAAAGGAAGATCATCAACAGCCACTCATGGACTTATGTTGCATGAAGAAAGATGAAAGATCAAACAACCACTCATGGACTTATGTTGCTAGGAGAAAAAAAGATCATCAACAGCCACTCATGGACTTATGTTGCATGAAGAAAGATGAAAGATCAACAGCCACTCATGGACTTATGTTGCTAGGAAAAATGAAGATCATCAATAGCCACTCATGGACTTATGTTGCATGAACGAAGAAAGATGATGGTCAACTTTCGACGGTTTGGAAAGGAATGAAATTTTCCCCAAGTTTGGACCCTTCTCATGCTGACGCCTTGACTGGTGCAGTAATAGTGTTTAGAACTCCTGCTTGCATTGTCCTTGGAACACTCTTAAAAAAATTTATAACTTTATTTGGAAAATTCATTATTAGTCACTGTCAACTCGCTTATTTAAGACTACGACTGACTTGACGACTAACAGACATCGACACACGACGACACATTCGACATTGAAATGAAACAAGCTTGACTTGCCAAAACTTAATGTGCTCTTGTCATAAATGATGTACCATTTCTCTTTTATGTTTACTTCTCACCTTAACATGGCATCACTTTGATGGTGAATCTTATTTTTGAAAATTCCTCCCTACTGATCTAATCAATTTCTTTGCTTCTCTCAAGATGTGCTTTGAATTAGTGCCTTAGCTTATGGAATAAAAGATGCTCCATTTCCATCTGTTCAAGACAATGTTTGTGACTTGAAGGCTTACCATTGGTGTATAGGGATCGGGTGGCAAACAAAGTTTGCCCCTAGTTTGAAGGGCATGAAGTGGGATCGGTAGGCAAACGAGGTAAATGACCGAAGTTTGCCCCTAGTTTGGAGGAAGGTTCATTGGAGGTTTTGGGCAAACGAGGTAAGTGACCGAAGCTTGCCCCTTGTATGAATGAAAGATAGTAAAATTTAGGCAAACGAGGCGAGTAGCCAAAGTTTGCCCCGAGTGTGGAAGGTGATTTCTGGCTTGAGGCAAGGACCGTGACTTTAATCTCTCAAATGCTCATAACTTTTGCTTAGGCACCAGTGAGGTGACCTAACGAGCTCTTTTCTCTCTTTTGTTATTGCTCATTTTGGATTTAGCTCTAATTTTTGCCTAGGCGTCCTTTCAAATTTTTGACCTAGCGAGCCATCCTTCTTTTTCTTTTTTTTGAAAGTCTGCCTACATACCCCTAAGCGGGGATCAGGTCCAACATAGTTCGGGCCATGGTCGGAAAGAAGTGGGTTGATTTTTAGGTAGGTGGGGTGACCGGACCGTTGTGGTTGCCTACGTATCCCCGAGCGGGAATCAGGTCGAGCGTAGTTCAAGGCGAGGCTTGAAGGAAATTGATTTGATTATGATGGTGTCGACCGAACCAATGCGGTTACCTACGTATCCCCGAGTGGGAATCAGGTCGTAGTTCAAGGTAAGGCTTGAAAGAAATTGGTTGATTATGAGGGTGTCGACCGAACCGATGCAGTTGCCTACGTATCCCCGAGCGGGAATCAGGTCAAGTGTAGTTCAAAAAATTGGTTGATTATGAGGGTCGACTGAACCGATGCGGTTGCCTACGTATCCCCGAGCGGGAATCAGGTCAAGCGTAGTTCAAGGCAAGGCTTGAAAGAAATTGGTTGATTATGAGGGTGTCGACCGAACTGATGCGGTCGCCTACGTATCCCCGAGCGGGAATCAGGTCAAGCGTAGTTCAAGGCCAGGCTTGAAGAAAGGGGGATTGAGGGTTTTTCAAACCAATCGTCAAAGAAGTTCAAACTTAGGTCACTTGTGGTAGCCTTGAATAAGAAGATTCAGTTTCGGTCTCCCTTTCTTTTCTTTCTTTTTTATTTATTTTTTATTTTTTATTTTGAGGATCGATCCTTTTCACTTTCGCCTAGCCAGTCAATTTTACTTTTCATATAGTTGATTCTTGTGAGATCTTTTAACTGCAATCTCAGAATTCCGGAATGTGCATATCAGCTCTCGAAATTTATTTATGGTCGTTCCGAGCCTTTTGAAATATGATCTAGACGCATTCTCATGATGTACGTTGAAGTGTACAATTCTCTGTATCACCAAAATCTTCTTTCTGTCATTTTCTCCATCATTTTGACTGGCTAAGTTCAGATCTTGGAAATCAATACCTTTTTGGCTCTAACTTTTGCCTAGGTGCCCTTTCGGGTTTTCATCCTAGCGAGCCTTTTCTTTTCTTTTCTTCTTTTTTTTTTTTCTTTTTTTTTTTTTTGAAAGTGGAGATGAAACTCGCTAAAATGTTTGGCTACCATCAAGGACTAAGTCTGTATTGCTTCCAATCGGACAGATTGCATGGCTTCCAATTGGATTGGGCTTAAGGCTTCGAAATGGTGGAAAAAGGGCGTTGGGCAAGCCCCAAGTCAGTTTCAAATATGTCTTTTTGAGATTTGAGCAAAAGCATCTTTTAAATTCTTAAAGTAAGACTATTCAATTCTCGGCTCTTTATCGGTGTCAGTGTGAAATCGATTTTGACCTTTTTAGGATTCTCTCTCTTTTTTTTTTGTTTGATGCAAAAATTTATTAGCAGAGTAATATCCATGGTAATTTGAAAAGTGACATTTCAGTTCGATGATTCATGCATTTATGACTAGGCACATAAGATTAAGCACATGAGATTTCATTCCATCAATAGAGAAGGTTTACAGACTTGTTAACAACTCGATGACAGACAGACTTGACCACAAGACTAAACTTGAAATATACTCAAAACATACGACAGACTCGACTAGACTCGACCTGGTCTCAAGTGGAGTGTCACAGTGACTCGTTTATTATTTTTATTTCTTTTTTTACTAAAGAGCATCTTCATTTGGTTTTCTAGCAAGAGTCCCAAACACCATCACTTCACCGGCACAGGTTCAACATTTATGGGCCTCAGCGAAGGGGATCATTCGAATAGGTAAGCCAGGGGCTTAGGTGACATGGGGTTGAATGGGTGGTGGCTCAATGATGTTTTGGTCGATGAGGTCCTGGATATCATGGCGGAGACGTATGTACTGGTCGGTGTCATGGCCTGGGCCTTGGTGGTAGGCACATCATTTGGACAGGTCACAATTAGGTGGTGGGGGATCGACACGAGGCTGAAGGAGTTAGAGGTGTCCCTTTTTTAGCAGACGGCCTAAGGATATGGAGGGGGAGATATCTAGTTTGGCAAAGGTACGGGGTTGCTTTTTCTGGTAAGGGCAACTAGTGGTTTGGTTGGAGGATTGGTATGGCCGATGAGGGTATGCCATGGGTTGGCTGCACAGGGTGTTGACATCCGGGGAGTGTCGGGAGTATATAGGCCTCTTGGAATGGTGTTGGGGTTCATCCTTCTTGAACTTTTCTTCTATGATGGCATCCTCCATTCTGGTCCCCATTTCAAGCAGCTCTTTGCTAATGCTCCGTGCCATTTTATCGAATCGACTAACCCTTAAACTCAACTGCTCAACAGTGGTTTGTAGCTTGTTCACTTTCTCTTCCAGAGCTTTGTAGGCCATTGGTGGATCGATGATGGTCTGTGCTAGCCCGTGATCACGATAATGAATTTGGGGAGGTACAACAGTGTCCTTACCCGGGGCTACCGTTTTCTGCAAATAGAAGTAAAAGTCCAAATTAGCAGAGGCGCGAAACACTTCTTATGGACTCCTATCAGGAAGAGATGATCAGAGTTTTGAAGGATTTAACGATGCAAACTGAGGACGATTACAGTAAGTATACGACTTCTGTATAATGATTGAGATGGGTGGGGATGATGATACGTATGCATTTGATGTGTAGAGACTGACACATGTGAGACTGACAAGACGTGCGTGCAAGCGAACTGACACAAATTGTGTATGCATACGAGACAAGCATGCGGATGTAAGCCCTAATCTATATGACCCCCCTACTTCTAACATATAGTAGTTAAACAAGTAAGGTCCTAGTCATACAGAGTGTGCTAACCTTTCTTTCTAGTATGATCACTAACAGGAGAGAATTAGAATTTTCTGGAAGAAAGATGGATTTTTTGGGATACTCGGGAGATGGGAGAAACAAGGATTTCTGGGAATTTAGAGTTTCTGGAAGAAACAAGCATATCCAGGTAAGTTGGACAGAGTTTTTGGGGGAAGACTGGAAAATCCAAGTTTATGGGAGAAGCTTCTGGGAAAAGCAGGGATTTCAAGGTTTCTGGGAGAAACATGGATTTCTAGGAAATCTCGGCTGATTAGACAGAGTTTATGTGAAAATAGGTATATTTGGGTGAGTTTCTGAGAAGTTGGAATTTCTGGGAAGCTTGGGTAGAGGTTCTGGAGAAATATGGATTTTCTAGAACTTTAGGTGAAACAAAGATACCTAGGGAGTTCGAATAAGACTTCTGGGAGAAGCGGGAATATCTGGGTGATTCGGACAAGTATTTTCGGGGAAATCTGGGAGATCTTGTTAGGGTTTCTAGGAGAAAAGGGATTTCTGGGAAATCTGGTGGATTTTGGCAGAGTTTCTGGGAAATAGGAATATCTGGTTAAATCGGACAGAGTTTACGAGCGAAACTGGCATATATGGGTGAGTTAGACAGAATTTTCAATAGAAATAGGTATATCAAAGTTCCTAGGAGAAACTGAAATTTCTGGGTAATCTGGGGAGAAACAGGGACTTCTGGGAGAAACTAGAATTTCTGGGAGATCTGGGTAAATTGGACGAGGTTTCCGAGGGAAATTGGGATGTATGACAGGAGTAGGTGATGATGGTGATCATACTGTCTAGTAGGTTTTCATACTCCTATGTCTTTGGACCAACAAACAAGGTTTGCGGTGCATATCTTTGTAGGCACGGAGCAGACATCCTTATCATGGTGCCTAGGCAGGTCAACTCAATGTGATCACATGTGAGTGATTGCCTTGGGAATCATGAGAAAGAGATTATGTTCTATGCCACATAAGTGTCTACACTGCGCAAGTAATCCCACCAAGGCATACAGCAGTTATATCATATTGTCCTATCTGAAAAGATAAATCAACAGCCCTATGAAAGGTTCTACAGGAATCTATATGCAAAGGCTGGGTTTAGTCAAAGAGGGTCCGTTGACAAGAGTTCCAATATACCGTTAGGGAGACAGTACGGAGGTTTTTACTCTTTTGATATACCTTGGAAGGTACAGTATCAACGGTGACTTGTGCCCTGGCACAGCAAGACCTGAACAATGTCAGCGCCGCGTTTCAGACACAGTCGAAGGGGAAAATGCAAAGTGCAATGCGGTGAACCAGACATAGTAAAAAGATGATTTTAAGGATGCTTCTTATGAGTCAAACCTCTGTATTATTTTGTTTTAAAATAAAAATCCCCAGCAGAGTCGCCAGATTGTGGACACGCGGCGTTCCACCACTTCTCTTGTTTAAGATGTTTTGAAATTGATTTGGATCAAAGGAAAGAGAAAAAAGGTCTGTTGAAAACAGATACAGAGTCGCCACTTGGTCTTTAAGGAACCAAGAAACCTAATTTGACTCACCCAAATGGATAAAGGGCACCGGCCCTTCATAACCAAAGAACTTGGTTCGGGGTTTTGGTACGAGAAAGGAAGGAGCCTTTGTCGCGACTAAAACACCCTCAACTCGCCCCGTCTTTCGACGGGCCTCAATTAACATCCAAATAATCATCTTATACTATGTATGGTTCGACAATTAATACTATGATAGTATATTACATCACATAAGAAACTTGAAATGGAAGATCTAAAGATAAAATATCATTCATAAGATCTAAGTCAAATATCATGCAATGTAAAGTGAAAGATCACACAAATAAACCTAGGAAAAATCGTCTAATCATGTATCAAGTAATTAAGTTTCCTTAATCTAAAGGGGACATGAATTGTTCTTGAAACAAATAAACAAAGAAATCAAAATATGCTTAGCAAGCTAGTATGATGCATGTTATTCTTTGAGAAAAGAAGACCTCTCAATCTCCAGGACGGATGAGAAAGGAGGATTAGATCGAGGGGAAGCATGAACGTGTGATCATGATCGTTCCTTATAATCTTCTTAGATTAGGAGTCACAAAAGCCCCAAATCTTTGCATGGATGCAATGTATGTATCTAGAATGTGCTAAGGTTGTAGTGTGCCTTGTGTTCATGGATTCTTAGAATGACTTAAAAGTCTAGAATGTGTATGAATTGATGAATGAAATCATCATGAGATATGTACAAATGTAGTATGAACTACTTCCTAAGACATAAGCTAATTTGGAGTGCATGTAAGCATCAAATCAAAGTATGGGAGTAAAAGTGTGCTTGCTGTGAATAGTGGACAGAATAGCAACATGATATTTTGAAAATTGAAAAGAGGGGTTAAGAATGCTTTCAATGCATGATCTTTTATGGAGATCTTCCTTATTATGTCTAGAACACAACTCAAAAAGCCAATCTTTAATAACTATTACAGATTGAGAGAAATCATATGAACAATGGAGGTTACTCAGAAACAGAGTTCGTACTGTCGACTGAAATGTCAAAATATCTTAGAAAATGAAAACAAATGATCTAGAGACCCATTTTATACAGAACGTTCCCTAAGACATTGAAGTTTAAGGGAAAAATAATTTGGGACCACCCCGTTTGGAAAAGTTTTCTGAAAAAGAAGTTGGAAGTCAACCAAGCTACTGTGACAGCAGAGTCAGAATGTCTGGAAGGAATGTTTGGGTTCAAATGGACTATTTTCAAGTGCTTCCAAGTCAAGTCAAAAATCATGGATGTTCTGTAATAAGTTAGAAAGACTTTCCAAGTGGTCTTGCATTCATACATTGAGTATTGAACTCAAAATAATTCCTTGAAGTTAAATGACTCACTGTTTTGAGGGTTTTGAGAAAAACAAGTTTATTTCTTGAAATCAAAATGAGGGGTTTCAAAGGGGGGTTTTGAGATGGGGGTTTTAAAAGTATACTTCCAGAACTTGGATGAATATTCTAACCACTTGGAATATCAATTCCTAACTCATTTCAAGAACTTCCCAAGTATTTGCAAAACATGATTTTATTTGGAAACCAAACTCAAGAACCTATGGGAGTATGATACATGAGAGGATAGATGGTACATGATATGATATAGCATGCTAAAAGTGGTAAAGAACATGTTCATGGGATATGGGTTCATCTAGATACAAGAGAATGTTGCATCAAAGTGTGAAAGTCAAAAAATGACATGCTGTAAATAGTAGACAGACTGTATGCATTGCTTTATAACATCATAATGGGAGGGCAAACGTGCCTAGGAAAATGTGAGAAATATCAGAGATCATTCTTATTGTGTATAGAAAATAACCCAAAAAGTCAAACTCAATAGCTATCACAGATTAAAAGAAATAAATCAGAATGTACACATGACTCAGAAACAAAAGCTGCACTGTTGACTGATTTTGTATGATTTTTCATAAATCAAAGAAAGGGTTTATGATGACCCATTATATACCAAACGTTTCCTAAGACACCCAAGTTTCATAACAAAAATAGAAAAGATATATGTACTGTGAAGAAAACATCCAAAATAAGTGCAAGAAGTTGGATGAACATTCTGTGAGAACAGAGACAGATTATGAATATGAACTTCTCACATCCAAAAATAATACTTTCACATCTCTATAATTGATGGGAAAAATTGGGGACGAACTATGATGTCTTAGGAAGATTTTCCAAGTGGGTTAATTCAAAACAAATCTTTGAATCTGAACAGCTCACTGTTTTGGATCATTCTTGAAGAAAATGGATTTGGGTTTTGAAATAGAGTTTGAGTTCTTGATTGGGGGTTTTGAAATAGATGTTCAAAGCATGAACTTAAACTCTTGAGATGACCATGTGACCACTTAGAACCTCATCCAACCTTGAACCATCAAAGAACTCCCAATATTATTGGAGAGATTCATTTTTATTTTGAACATAACTTCAAGGATACCTTGGAGGTATTGAAGTTATAATCATCATCTATCAAACATGTTTTTGAGGTCAAGAGCTACTATCCATAAGGATTCACTCACCTCAAACTTCATGTCATCATCTAGATGATGATGAACTAGTAAGTAAATAAAGAAAATAAAAAAATAAATGAGGTAAGAAGAGATGATCATTGTATATAAGCAAGCAAATGAAAAAATCAATAGATGATAATCAATGTGATATTGGACTTGTAGCTTGGTGTTTCACTCATAGATATAGACATTTGGACATGGAAGTAGCTTCCTAACTCAAAAATGCTTAGAGAAATGGTGATTGGGTATATTGATGATGAAGTATATAGAAGAATGGTGGAGGAAAACAAGATTAGAACTCACTTTTTGGAAAAGATGGAAGAAGAAGACTACTTCTTCTCTTTATCTCTCTATATTTCTCTAGAGTTTCTTCCTAAGCTCTCTCTAAGCTTCCATGTCCCTCCTCCAAATGGAAGTAAATGGCTTCTTTTATAGGCAAAGGAGGGGTGGTAAATGGAGTTTTAAAAAGTTTAAAATGGTCTCCCATTGGTCCAAAATAAACTGGGAACCAAAACTACGTCGTTTTGATTTATAATATATCAAATTGGACCCCCAAAATAAATTGCAAAAACACACTGTTCTGGAGGGGAGTACCTCGGCGGCACTGGGCCAGTGCCGCGGCGGCACTGCTGAAAAATATTTGAAAATTGTTACGGTGCCCCGGTTCTAAAGTCAAATTTTGGTCAAACTGGTCAAACCTGGGATTCCCGGGGAGTTCTGGGAACCTCCGGGAGTTCCCAAGAGCTGACGTTTTCGCTCGATTTTCTTTTAAAACTCATTTTAATAATTTTCTCATGATTTAGAATGATTCTGGCGAATTCGGACGATTTCGGTCAAACTTGGTCAAATTTGGGTCAAACCTGGTCAAACCTTGGTCAAACCGGTCAATGGGGACTTTCCGGGAACTTTCGGGACTTCTGGGGGTCTCTGGGAGCTGACGATTTCATTCGATTTTACTTAAAAACTCATTTTATCATTTTTCTTGCGACGTAGCATGTTTCCAGAACTTTTGGTCCAAATCTGGGAGCTTTGGGCTTTCAGGGGCATTTTGGTCACTCTGAGCATTCTGAGAGATAGAATTGGCTTCCAGGAGTCCTTTCGAGTCTTTTACGATCATTGTGAACCACCAAGCTATGGGTCTCCTAAATCTGACAGCCGAAAAAATGGGGTGTCTACACCCTACGTGGACGACATTGTCCAATTACGTCCAGAATGCAAATTTCAACTGTTTTAGTGAGATTAGGTTTAGGAAAACCCTCCTACTCTATATATATCTCATTCTACATCAAAGAAGGGGTTAGACATTCATTCATTGAAGACTTTGGAAGGCAAGAGAAAGGAGAAGAGCAAGTTTGAAGGTCTCTAATGGCTATCATCAAATCAATCTTCGTGCTTTCATCCACCATATGCAACTAAACTCCTAATCTGGGGTTTCAATGAAACCCTAGCTATGTAAAGGGAAAATTCTATGCTTTCTTGTTTTAGGATTTTATGTATTGGATAGTGATTGTATGTTGGTGGATTATTATTTATAATCAGTTCTTAATGGTAATAATCAAGAGTATTTTGGATCAATTCTTGTATTAGATTTTTCCTTATGCTTATTGAACTCAATAGTCCTTGATTTCTGTGATTTATAGGAGTATTTACATACAATAGTGCTTATGTGATTGTGATGTTTACATCTTTTATAATCTATGCTTAGGAAAGATGAGTTATGCTACACCCTAGTCATAGGTAGATAATTCATGTGAACCATAGATGGATTATGCATAGGTTAAACTAGCGATATCTTCTTGCTGATTATATTGGGCTTGTAGCTACAATAGATTGTGGCTATTCAAACATAGAACTTAGAATAGAAAGTCTAGACCCCCGATGCATAGTTAGTGGTGGATTTGTAATCCTAGATCTCATCCACTCATATTCAAAACAATCTTAAATTTTACATTAGTTTACTTAGATTTAATTTTAGAAGTTATTTTTATAATTCTATAGTTTAATTCATAGTTCAATTAGCAAGAATAATCAAATTAGCAAGAATAATCAAATCATCAATCAATCGAACTTCCGATTTTCTTATAACTAAATAGATTAGATTTTAAAAATTAAAGGATAAAAATTAACAATCTCTGTGGGTTCGACCTTTACTTCCACACTGCAAATCTTTTGAAAGTAAAGCATAAATAAGCATACTTTTATATCTTGATTTTGACAAGATCAGTTAGGACGACATTCGTTGATATATATATATATTGAGTTGGTGCATCATGAGTACATACGACGATATGATTGTTAATGATGCTTTATATACTGCATATCCATAGATGCTCTATTAGTATTTGCAACTACTCAACTTTCGTAGGTGACGATGTTTTATACTGCTGGATATTCTACGTCTAGCGAGTTAGGGTTAATAGTATGCAGGGGAGGAATATGTTACCCGAGGCTATGAGCAAGAAGCCTACTATGATAGAGGCTATGCTGAAGAGGACTACTATGCGAGCTAAAGACATGTAGCTTGCCGTAGATAGTTTATGTTTATGTTTTAGAGACTGTTGTAATAGTTAATTTTGTAATCGGCATACGTTGCCATAATACTTTATTTTATGCTTCCGCTACTACTTATGGATTTTGTAATAGTTTAGTAGTAAACTCTGATTATATATATTTCGAACTCAGATATTCCAAATGTGTGGTTTAATCCAGTACTATGATGATTAGACTTTGTTCATGGACAATGTGGTGTTCAACTGTCATTGCCTACGGGTCTAAAAAAAATTTATTTTCTCTATTTTTGCTACTATGAGGCGTGACAATTCCTCTCATATTAGGGTTAATAATACAAACAATGAAAACAAAAACTAAAAATCAAAAACAGCAAAGTTACCATACGAGTCATGGTTTTGATATGAGTTTGAGTCGAGTATTGGAGAAGGTTTTTTTTTTTATAAATATTACACAAATTTAAATTTGATACGAGTTTTGGTTAAGGATGTGAGATGCACTAATTAGTCAGTGTTGTTAATGCCAAGCGCACTTTTTTTTTTTTCCTACCCCCACCCCCCGGTTCTTTTTTCCCGGAAACAATGAAAAATCTCTTAACTTGTTGTCCACGACTTCGGCATGAGTAATGTTATGCTTCATAAATTTTCTCAAACAATTTTTAATTGAAAGATGTTGAAGTTGTACCAATATTATCGAATTTGTCCACTAGCACGTGTTTAGGAACCATTTAAGAGTATAAGCAAAAACCGTTAGACCGAATGGTCAGTTTCCCAAATAATACGGCAAGCCAAAAACTGAACCGAATCGGAAAAATCGAAATAATTGACCAAACCACTTTTCAGAGTGTCAAAAAATCAAACTAATGGACCAATATACACCCCTACTTATAGCACTACTTATTTGAAATTCCAACTACATTTCATATAATTTATACTAGAAGGTGTCACACACACTCCGTGTGTAATTAGTTTTTTTTTTTGTGCATTTTTTTTTTCAATTGCTCAAGCAGTTTTTTTAGTCAAACTATTAAAAAGTTTTTTTATTTTTATAATTGGACATTTTAATACTGTTGTGATAATTTTTGAGAAAGGAAGACTGTATAAAAAAAATTTACTGATAATTATTGATGATAAAACCCAAAAAAAATAGGAAACCCTCTCTTTCCTTTTATATACTAGTGGGGTGCCACTCAGTTTGTGAGTGCAAATTTTGAATTTTTTTTTAAAGAATTTTTTTTTTTCCCCTTCTTTAAATCACTTTTTGGACAGTTTTTTTCTACAGCAGTTTTTTTTTTAAATTCTGAACAGGCAGTTTTTTTTTTTAAATTCTGAACAGTTTTTTTTTTGAATAATTACTTTATTTTACCCCTACTATTGTATTTTGTTAATATAAAATTTTATAATATAATTATAATTATGAGTCATAGACTTCATTTTCATGGTAACATTGCTTCTCCCTTTCAAGTGTAGTATAGATGCATATAGATAGATGTTTTTACTTGGAAAAAACTGCAACTCGTAAACGAGGGGTGCCGTTTTATCGTCAAACCCGGACACGTTCACCAATCCCGGACAGGTCCCTTCTCATACTCCCAAACAGACTGGGAAAAGGCAGACTTCACTCTGTACCTCGCAAGCAAAACACCAGCGAAGTGTGGTCTCATGTTGGCGGCTCTAAGATCTCGATCTCTCTCTCTTTCTCTCTCATCATCACCGTCGTCTTCATTTGCGATTCAACAATGGAGATTAGGGTTTTTAGAACTCAATCGCACACTCTGTTCATCTGTTCTTGAGAACGAGATTAGTAGTACCAGAGAGTTGCTAAACTTAGAGGAAGTCCAGAACGTACTCAGCGACGTCAAAGCCGATGATGTCAAAGTCATCCCTATTAGCAAAGAGTGCGATTGGACTGACTTCATGGTTGTCGCCACTGGTCGATCGGCCTGGCACGTCAGAAACATCGCTCAAGCCCTAATTTTCAAGGCATGCTTATATATATATATATATATAAACATGGCATTGGTTTGAATTTTGTTGTTTTTACCTGAATTTGACTTGACGATGATTCAATAACTGAAACCATAAATTGCTGTTATATAGTAATTGGATTTTTTTTTTCCTTTCAAATTTCTCATTTCGATTTAATGGTTTAATGTTGATAAGCAATTTTATTGTGAGTTGATTTTTGGTGGTTTGGTTTTTGATGAATAATAGGTGAAGGAAAAGCAAAGAGGAGCTAAGAGGATGTTGCTGCCAAGTGTGGAAGGTCAAGAGGGAGGGAAGTGGGTTGTTATTGACTCTGGTATGTTTCTATCTTACTATTTAAAATTTCAACCTTTGGGTTATTTCAAAGTGATTCTGATACCATAGTCTTTCATTTGAATATCAGTGATATATAAATTTAAAATATGGGAATTATTAGAAATTATAAATGCCCTGGAGTGCGTCTTATAGTGGCATGCTTTATGCAATATGCCTTAGCTAATTGGTTTTTCATTGATGTGCTTGTGACGGTTTTGCTAAGGCTGCTCAGCCCCTGCATTATCTACTTTGGAATAGAACTACAGAAATAGCTTCTTTTGTTGATTAAAAGTACATGGGTAATTTTAAGTAGTTCTTATCTCTTACAGAGTGACGAGATGAGTTCAAACTCTTATCCTAGTTTTGTACAGTCTTCAGAAGACTTGGAAATCTACCCTCTGAGGACATTGGTATAAGACCTGTGGGATTGTCCAACATTGCCTGGGCATAGCCTCCGTATGTGCTTCCTAAGAAGCATCGACACGGACCGCGACACGAACATGATGCGACGCGAACACGTGGACACGATATTTCTTAAAAAAGCAAGATACGAATACGCCTGGGACACGTAGATTTTTATTTTTAAATATGTATTTTACCATGTCTAACCAAAATTGGCATAAAAACACATAAATTACGACAATATTATGACATTATTAGTAATAACAAAGCCAATAAAGAAAATTCTAGAACAGCTTCATTAATCTTAAACTTTCTTTTTATGTTTGTTTTAAACCCATCACAATTTTAAGAACTTTCATAAGCATCCATTATGTATAACATTTTAGAAAAATTATAGTTGAACCCCAATGTTTCAAAACATTATCTAAGATTAGCTACTTACCGTGTCATGCACCTACCCTAAGCGTGTCGTGTGTGTGTCCTTTGCGTGTCGGTAAGGTGTCCGTTTGAAAAATAATAATAAACAATTTATACACGATATTTAGAGTATCCGACACATGTCCAGAGAGTGTCGGTGTCGGATACGCTGTCGACACCGATACGATGGCCAAAATAGAGTGTCGGTTCTTCATAGTTTGCTGCTTATAAATATGGGTAATCTTCCCCCCATAAGGCGTCTTTTGATGGTTGAGTCAGGCCCATTGGTCTTTCTATTTGGTATCAAAGCTGAGTTTGGCTCCATCCCCTTTTTGAGCTTTCCCTGTTGATGTGGTCTGGGGGTGCGTTGGATTGTCCCACATCGCCCGGGCATAGCCGTGCCCGGCTATGCTTCTTATAAGCCTAGGTAATCCTCCCACTCCCCTCCTAAGACGTCTTTTGAGGGTGAGTTAGGCCATTGGTCTTTCTATTAGACCAATTGGCAAGAACGTAGTGATATCCCAAGAAGAAAGGGAGCAAGCTATTAGCAACTTAGCCTTCACTACACGTTAGCTTCTTATATGCGTGTCGTCATTTTTGAAGTTTTTTGGGAAAATAGAATCAAATTCAGGACTGTAATACTCTAGAAAATGTGTCCACTAAGTTCATTCCAATGTGATGGGAGTGCTCTGTAATGTGGTTATATCAGCATGGTGAAGAAAGTATGGACGACCAAGTTATCGTATCATGAACTGCTGTGTCGCTCATGGGGCCCCACTTGATTAATACACCTAACGGTAGTCCTACGTGAGTCATGCTAGTCGGACCTGACAATTTTGGATAAAAATTCTGATTAATTTACTTCTCTTTTCATATGAATCACCGAAAATTAAAAGTTGAAGTATCTATATCCATCAAGCATCTCAATTACTGTTCATAGCTATTAAATGCCTTTTCTTTGTTAAAAAAAATGAAAAGGCTTAGAGTTGAATCCGGGTGTTCAGCTTACTGGTTTTACTTATTTTTTCTGAGGGGACTGTGTCCTGTAGGCACAGTGGTAATTCATGCTCTTGATGAAAAAGTGAGAGCATATTACAATTTGGAGGGGCTTTGGACGGGAAAGACATCAAGTTCGGACAACACTCAGGTAACTGGTCACTTTCTTAGTTGATTTCTTATTGTGAAGTTTGTCATAAGGTGTATTGGGTGGATTTAGCATTTGGGGAACTAAGTTTGGCCGGGTTGTAGTAATGATTATATATACATATTTTTAGTATTTTTTAGACACGTGTGTATATCTAGGTAGCACCGGTGCGGGTGCGGAGATTCGGGTTCGGGGATGCGGGTGCGAGGTATTCGCCAATTTTCCAAAAAGTAAGGGTGCGGGTGCGGCGGGAGTACTTAGATTAAATATTAAAAATATACTTTCAGATAGTAGTATATACAAATTATTTTTTAAATATTAGTATGTTAGTGCATACCCTAGATAATTGCTATTGTTATTTTCTATTATTTTTCTTTTAAACCCACAAAGTTTTCAAAATTGTATGAAGAAATTGTGTTCTTTTTCAAAAGAACGCTGCAAAAATCCTCGGCCACATTCCAAAAGAACTCAAAGAATCCACGAAGTAATTGCGGGTGCGTCGGCCTTTTCAAAGAGTCCGTGTTTCATAGGTGTATATATATACTTTGTTTTTCTCTGCCCACTGCCACTGGTTGAAGTACATGATTGTACGCATAAAAGAAGGAATCTGGAAACTTTGGAATACAATTTATACCAACCCAACCCCAAATGTAGTTAGGATTCAAGTCTTCCTTTGGTCTTATATAAACTTTTGACTTTCTCGGTTGACTTCTTAGATAGAATTTGCCGACTATTAAGCGTAGCTGCGTAGGCCTTTCCAAATTGTTCAAACCATGTATTTCCAGACGTTCTCATCTCTTTTCTAATGGTGCTTTGGTTGTGAGTCTTGTGATACTAGTTAGAGGCTATTAAAAGTGATGAGTGTGAGGTTATTAGAGCTGTTAAGATAAATATGTTGTTAGTATGATCTGGTTTTGTTTTATTATCTTCTCATGTTTAAGTTTTAACATGATCAATCATACTAGGGAGGTAGTAACTGTCCATCTTTTGATTTTGTGAATTGTTGGCCAAGAAATGTACAAGTCATCTAGATAATCAGGGAGTTAGTAACTAGTAAAAGCCCATTGTTCTATTCCATTGGCAGGTAGCCTAAGTGTGTCAATGGGCATCCAGCTTTATACTAATTTAGTTTAGTCTTATAGCTCAGACTTTGGAATATCCAACTTTTAGACCACTAGTCCAAGTGGATATTAATGGAAGTAAGGTTTGGATCGTTGTAGTGCCTATAAAAAGGCACAAGATGACTAACAACAAACCATTGGAATTCATTGTCAAAGATGACTAATATTAATATTTTCCATCGCCCTTTATTTGTAGGCTATCTTAATACAAAGTGCGTTGACACTTCTAAGCAACGGTTTGCTTGTCTTGGATACCAATACTTCGTACGCACTTCTATACAGCATTTCCTATGTGTAATGTGTACATAGGGTGAGACAAATGTTCATATCTTTGGACTTGGACCCTTGACCCCTCTTTGGCACTCCCCAACATTCAAAACAAAACCTTGGCTGTTAGATACAACTATCTATCTTTAGCATAAAATTAAAAAATATATATATATTTTTTAATAGAAAAGTTATTAGGTTTTGGATTGAGTTTATACAAAAACTTCAAAATCATTTAGAACAGGGGATATGCTAAGATGTTGAAAGAGAGGCGGAAGGAAGAGAAAAGTCGTGTAAGCTGCTACTATATGTATAAGAATAGCATAAACTAATTTGCTTTCTCTATCATTGTTTTGGTATAATCTTGCTTTTTTTTTTTCTCAGGATTTGGATAAAGCTTTAGTTAAGGTGCGCCGCAAGAACAACTCCAAAAAACCGGCGCAGAAGCAGAGAAGTGATTAATAATGCACTGAGCTTTCATCAGTCTGCACCACCACTGTGAATTCAGGGATGGAAGTGCTTCAACTTGATAAAGCTCCATGCTTGTTTTAAAAAAGCTTCATGTTTGTTTTGAATGTAGTTAGAACAACTACTATTATAGTCAAGAGAAAGAATGTGCATCACATGGACCTTATTCCAATCAAATAGCTTACAATTCCAAATTTAGGTTCTCTGTATTTTTTTTTTTTTTGGTCTTCTCAGAATGAAAATAGAACAGAAAATTTTCTACCCAAGGCAGAATTGTTGCCCTATGTCTGTTTTGCGGGGATTTATTATGGTAATTTCTTATTCATTCTCTTCGCTTATCAATAAATCATATCACACCTCCTTGATATATATGTTTTGACTATTAAGTTAAAATAGATAATTAGTCCCATAATACTAGGCGTACCCAAACAATGTACTATTGAGTATTACTCTCCATTCTTTTCCAATCGCTCAATCCCTTGGAACAAATGTTGTCAAGTTATCGTATCATGTACGAAGGCCTGGGTGGTGATAGGAAAACCCGCCTCAAAATATACTCCCTCCGTCCCATATTAAGAGTCTCTTTTGGGAATTCTAACTTATTGAGGGGACAACCTTGATTTTGGTGAGATTTTTAACTTTCCAATATTGCCCTTTTTTAATTTCAAAATTATAGTGTCACATCAAAAAAAAAAAAGAGGGAAGAGTTGAATATAATAAAGGGCAAATTTGGAAAGTGTATTAAAGTATTTTGACTTTTCAAAGAGGATTCTTAAAATGGGACATCAAAAAATGACATCGAGAACTCTTAATATGGGACACAGAGAGTAATTTTTTTGGAAAATATTTGGTTTATGTGCATAATCATGTCTATGTGGCATATATAATAGACAGATGGACAATAATACCTTAGTACAATATGAAAATGATACAAAGAAAATGAATTGAAATGTTGTCCTAATTTTTTTGTCTATATATACGCCCTTGTTTCGAGGACAAAGGATTCAGAAATTTCAGAGGTCTCTATGGAGTTTAAGAAGCAATTGCTTTGCTAAGAAAACACAACCATTATTTCTTCAAGAAGTATTTAAATTGCCAACAGTGAGAAATAGAACTTGTACCTCAATCTTCCTTTTAATTGTTAATTGTGTCTGATAAAGTCCAAAATTGTTTGAAGCATAATCCGAGGGGTGCCATATCAAGCACAATAAGATCCATTACGTAACGCTACCACTTGTGGTGCATAATACCACCAAAATATAAATCTGTAGACAGTACAATGAAAACAGATAATGATAGAAATAGCAATCACAAAAGACAAATAAAATATACATGGATCGGCAAACTCGTCTATCTCCATGGGCAAAGCACAACGAAGAATTCCACTTTATAAAGAAGATTTGATAGAAGGAATATAGACTTAACCTAGGAACACCCCAAGAGCCAACACACAAAAGAATTCCACTATATGAAGAAAATTTCATTGAAGGAATTTAGGCTTAACCTGGGAATGCCCCAAGAGGCAACACACAGAGAGAATACCTTGCTAAATCTTAGTCGGAGTAAGACTACCCACATGATAACACTTCTCCACCAAGAAACCTCCTTGCAAGTAATCACATATAATTACTTCAGAAAATCAAAATTTGTAATACCCGTAAAATTCCGATAATAAAATCTATCCCCGTATTTTGTTCGTATTTTCTGTGTCTCGATTTTGTGAACCCAGAAAACTGGTTATATATAAATGCGCATTTAATTATTATTACTTAGACTATAAGTTTTGACCCCGGACTAACGTTGCACGTAAATCCGTAGAATTTGTGTACAAATTAGACTGTATTGCACGTGGTCCCAAGCGACGGCTCAACTACACATTTTTAGTAGCATGGAATCTTACCATAAATGGCAAGTGTACCATCTACAAACCTAGACCTAGTGGGTAACAACTCTACTCAAACCTCCCCCTCAAAACCCACCGGATTTTACCCCTCACCGCCGGTCATTCCCACCTCCCAATGGCACTCCTCCTCAATCCCTCCCAATCCCATCTATCTTGTTTAACAGATTTCAAAATATGTGAATAAGCTATGCTTATGTAAGAGTGTGTATATAGGTTGTGTATATATGAGAGTTAAGGATTGAGAGTGTGTAACCGAGGGGAATTGGAAGCAAATCAAACACACATCCTCACACTCCTCTCTGCCTCCCCCACCACACACACACACACACACTCTCTGTCTCACTCATGCACAGATAGAAGAGAGAGAGAGTCACCGAAGAAGAAGAAAAGACAAGACCCGAGACCCTGAGGTAAAACCCATACCCCTGTTTGATTTTGTACACTCACACCTCCCCACACTCACTCCCAGACCCCTTTGATGTAACCCAAACAGAGCATAAGCTCGATCTCTGTCAACCCTAACCTCCATTAAAGCTCCTCACCGGAGCTCAAATTGTCAAACTCAACTATACCCCTTAAAAACCATACCAAACAGACCCTAATAGGCCCCTCATACCCCCATAAGAACAGCTTTTGGTTAGGAACTTGTTTGGCCGGCCATGCAAGCCATTATCCTCTTAAAACCGAAAAAGGATAATCCATTCATAGGAGCCTTAAACGAATGAATCACGAACCTAGCATATACTATGTGATAGAGGATCCTTTCCCGGTCATTTTGGCGTTGGAATTAGGAATTTCTATGGAGAGATGAGGAAGTTATGGTCGTTGGAAGTTTTCCGGCCAAAACGGGCTCACCGGCGGCGGGCCAGTCGCCGGAGAAGATGACCGGAACCCTAGGCGCATAGAATGCTTGTACATCAAGCTTAGGGAGTAGTACAAACCCGTTTGAAAAAGGGTTATATCGTTTTAAGTATTAACGGGTCGGGACATTTAAAATGAGCCAAAAATCACTAAACCAAACGACGTCGTTTGGTGTCGGATCCTACCAGATTTGGTTGTGTCAGGTTCGGGTTAACGGTCCGGGTTGGCATGTGTGTTGGTTTGGATCCGGGTTTGGGTATGTGGGTTGAACTCGCGAGTTTTAAACCGTGGACTCTATTGAGTCTTTATTTGGGTTAGCCCGTTTAAGTTCGGGTCAGTTCGGATTGACCCGCGAGTTTTTAGTCTTGGACTCTTCTGAGTCTTTAAATGGATGATTCGTCGGATCGGGTCAGATCCGGGTTTGGCCCGCGGGTCTTTGCCTTTAATTTATAATTAATTGTTTTATATTATTAATTAACTAGTTAATCTTGTTTAAGGTTTTAATAATCTGTTTTTATCAATAAATAATTATTATGATAATCTGTTAATCTAGATTAGTTGTTTTAACAATCTGTTTTAGAATTAAAAATACTTCAACTATTATGCTAATTAGGATTAGCATATATATATATATATATGTATTATTTATTAATAGCATAAAGATTATAAAGGATTTTAAATAGTTTAAATTATTTTTAAATGGTTGCCAAAAATAGTATTTTAATATTCTGAAATAATATTTTAAAAATACTTTCATATTTTATTAGCATATTGTATACAGTATATATGGTTCTTATTATTTATTTAATGCAAATAAATAATAAGAAATTATGTTAAATTAAAATAAATAGGTAATAAATACTTAATGACCACTTTTTAAGTATAGGAAAATTATATTAAATTTTCCTAAGGCCTAGTACCTCTATATTATAAATTATTATTTATAAAACTCAAACTTTTGTATTTCTAATAATTATTAATTATTATTAAAAGCCCGATTTGGTTGTATTTTAATTATTTAAAATACCAAACGACCCCCGAAAATTGTGAGAAAAATACCACTAGCCTATTTTCAGGCCTAGTATTTAATAAAAATAATTACAAGGGTCAAATGTCTCCCTAAATTATATTTTTATAATTATGGGACCCCGCAATCTATTATTAGACGATTTAAATTTCAGAAATTCATAATATATAAACCGTAGCTCAGAAAAATACGCGGTCAGTTCCTAGAGTCTTAGAATAATGTCTAGAACATTCCCTTAAAGTTTGGTGTCCTTTCGACACGGTCAAAAATACAGCTTATCTTTAGGGCCCAAACTGGTATCGAAAACCCAGCGTTTATGCGACGGATTTCGATTTGAGTGTAGTCAATGGCATTGGACTCAGAATGATGTCTAGATCATAATGTTGAGGTTTAGGAACCCACCCGGCACAATTACCATTATGCCCCTGATTTTAGTACGCTTATTAATCAATGTTCTATGTATTTTTATACCTTGTAGGAACCGTTACGCTCACTGTTACGCAACCGCATCGAGGTGAGTCGTCCTAACTCACTTGGTATATTATAGAATTATTATTTGTTCATATATGTATGCCCAGTGCGTCCTGTGTGGGCAATACTGATAAGTATTAGTTATGTGAATGTTGAGATTCTTATTTATATGATGAACGCATGTTAGTTAGCTATACTCCATGCTTGGTTAATATTCATTGATATTATTGTTTATCATGATTTCCCGTTTATACGAATTCATGAACATTCATATGAACATAGTCGAGTCTTGATGTCAATGTTGACGTCTGCATGGTTAGTCACGGGGACTAATCCAGTCATATCGTCATAAATGTTGAGCGAACTACAGTGGTCCGCGTGGTACAGTCAAGTAAATGGGAACAACGATGAAACTGCTATAGGGCCCTGCTAGGCGACGATAGCCAGAGTTTCCATTGAAACCATTGAAGTTATGTATGAGTTGTTGGTTGATACGCTATAGGGCCCTGCTAGGCAACGTTAGCAAAGTATCCATCTAACCTGAATACAATAGTTACCTTTCCAATGCTATAGGGCCCTGCTAGGCGACGATAGCGCTGTAACTATTCTATTCTCCCGGCAAGGTCACGAGGACCTAAGAGTCCAATGATTACACTTTTTTTTTAAAAACCAAAATTTGCTATAGGGCCCTGCTAGGCGACGATAGCAACGTAATCATTCTACTCTGAGCTAACAGCGTTACACTCGTAAATGTAACAAGTCGCATGAGTCAGTTGTGGGGTCCATGGTTGAGTAAAAGTCAAATATATCGATACTGCATTGTGTCGTCATACTACCATGTCATATGCTCATTAATATTGTTTCAATGTCTATCCTTAAATATATTAGGAGTGATCGGTTAAGACGATTTCACTTAGCTTCAAAAGCTAACAGCTCTTTCCCTGCCCTGGACATTTTACGTCTAGGTTATAATGACGAGGACTATCAAGGTAACCCTGAAGATGCATATCACTATCCTCAGGACGGGAACTATCAGCAAGGTGATCCTGAGGCAAACTATCCGGAAGAGTATGATAACGAAGGTTACGGGTTTGCCAGCTAGAAGAAGGACCCTGACCTACTTCCATATTAAGACTTCTTTTATGTTTTAAACTATCTTTTGGGTTGATGTAATAATTTAAGTGGCGTCGATCGCCCAAACCTATCTTTTGTGGTTTTCATTTGGAACTTCTGTAATAGCTTATATAGCAAAACAATTTAAGTTCCCCCATGAATACCATTAGACGCTTTCGCAATTCCTTACTCTGATATATATTATGTTAGTATGTTACACGGACAAGTCAGTTTTATGTAACATGTCATTCCTTACGGGTCCAGAAAGGAAATTTTAAATTTTCCCTATTTTTGGCTACTCCGGGGCGTGACAGGATTTTTGGTATCAGAGCACTAGGTTTAGTTGTGCTCGCTGACTATCCGATACCCTTGAGTTAAGAACCTTAAGACAGTTTAGAAATGACAACCGATACTAAAACAGTCTTCCTTTCAAACAGGTAGTATGGAGAACTACAAGGAGGCCCTTCCTCAAGGTTTAGTTTGCTTTGGTGCTGCTTTCCGCCATCAGACTTGCAAAAAGATAGAAAAGTTGATGAAATGCCTCTTCCTTATGAAAAAGGTTCCCCCGACCGTGCGTCATATCGTTATAGCACCCCGCCTAGTGCCAATAGAGGTGGATGAAACCTCTGACATTCCTAATGACCCTGTGACAATCAACTTAGAAGAAGCACAGACTGAGATCACCCCTCTAGAGACTCCTGCCAGCTCAGTAGATAGCTCTGAAGATGAGGAAGTGGAGATCTACCTGACTGATGAAGATCTCATCGAAAAAGGAACATTGTACACATACGACCCTGACTAGCCGATAGGGTGGGACAATGAAAGATGGATGTCATTTACCCCTCCTGAAGAGATGGACATCTCGGAAGAATTCCCACAACTAGAGGATTAGCACGCCCTAGTTAGCCTATGTCGTATTTATGCTGTATTGGGATTATAGTCCCACATTTTGACGGATATATATGTAAAAGTTGTATTTCAAAGTTTTCTCTTATGTAAATATTCTGTTATTAATGAAAACCTACCTATTAGTTTTCTGTTTTCCCGTGTTTGTATTATTTTCTTTTACGATTTAATAAGCTGAATTTTAAGTGATAAACCTTAAGACAATTCGAACCAATACCTTAATTAGATAGTCTTCTGATGAAACAGGTAATATGGAACCCCACTATGTTCCGGATCCTTTTGGAAGACGTCTGATTTTCCCCGACCGCATAGTACCAGCAAACCCAGACATATACCATCGCCAAATCTAGGAACTAGCTAGAGACGGAGGGAAAAGAAACTTATGGGTCGAAATAAATAAGAACAACGTTTATAACTATGATACCCTACGCTTAGAGGCAATCTATGAGGTTGAAATCGTCAAGAAAGTCCAGGACGAAATGGTCGTGCTACTTAAGAACCCTGAAGACTTTGAAAGGATGCACGATAGTGCCTACCAAATGGCCCCACCACCTCCTATACCCCTCCAACAACCCCCGCCATTCCAAGGAGTGCCTATGCACAAAACACAGTCTCGAGAACCAGGCCGCTATGTCAGTGATGACTTTGGAGGTCACATGATTTACCCAGATGGCATCGAACCAGCCGACCCGGAAGGATTCATTGAGAATGTGCAATTGAGAGCCCGCCAACGCCTTCGGGGAGGACTGAGAGTCCAGCGGCATGTATACAATATCTCTGACCCTCACCAACTTCAAGCTGAAGCCATCCATACTGCATACACCCAAGAGTTAATGCATGGAGAGATAAGGAGACTAGCGATGAATAATTCAATCTTCCAACCACTAGTGAACCAGATACTACAAGAACCTTCCATTCACCTAGAAGACCACCTGGTTTGGCCACCTAATGGAAATGCCCCTGCAGAAGTGGCACCGCCAGTAGTAGCACCTGCAGCTAATCCTGATAATGCAGAGATGTCTGACGATGAACCAGGTGCGCATCTAGAAGAAGAGGATGACAAAGAGGAGGATCCAGAAGAAGAGAAGCCTGAGGAAGAACCTAAACAGGAAGCACCCCACCAACTTATGGAGGTTCACCCTATAATAGAAGAGCCTATGGACAACGATGATAATGAAGATGATGAAGGCAACGTTGAAATTGAAGATTGAGACTTGGGTGAACCCATTGTGGATGCAGATGGGCCTAACGACTCTGATATGGGAGAAATCACATCTGAGTCAGATATGGATGACTAGCCTAGGACAACCTATTATGATGTATTAGTTATTCTAAGTTTATGTACTAGGTTAACGTTGGGCTTATGACCCTTTATGATGTATGAATACGTGTAATAGGATATTATCCCCTTTTTGTAATCACGTATTTTCGGCTAGTTCAATTCTGTAATCATCGCTTCTAATATTAAATGAAAAGGATGTTTTAGTACTATACTTGTCTCTATGCTTGCCTTGTTTGTTCAATTGACTTATAAATATGTTAGCAGATACTTAGATGAATCCTGCATTTGAGTCTTAAGTAGAATACTTCTGTAGGTAAACCAGATACGCAATGGCAGACCAACCAAGGAGAAATCGACGTTTAGGATTCCTAAACCCAGCTGAAGGAGCACCAGAGCCCATTCCTGCTGGAATGGATCCCATTGGAATCTTTAGAGCATTCTTACAACGCTTGGAGCACATCGGGAATAATCACGCCCCAAACAATAATGCTAACGTCAATCCCATAGTTCCACCCAGACCACAAGAAGATCGTACAGTGGAACGATTCCATGCAATGCGGCCAGATAAGTTTAATGGCATGACTGAGCCATGGGAAGCAGAATAGTGGCTTCGTGGACTGGACATCATCTTTGATACACTGGGATGTTCTGAGGTCGAAAAACGTCGACTGGCTATGTATCAGTTGACCTATGCTGCAGCTGACTGGTGGGAATCAAAGAAAGCAACACTGGGAGGAGCCGCACAAAGGATGTCATGGATGGCATTCAAGGAACTGTTCCTAGAGAATTATTTCCCCCAGACAGAAAGGAACAAAAAGGAAAAGGAATTTATTGACTTGGTGCAAGGTAACCGAACTGTACGGGAGTACACAGTACAATTCGAGCGTCTTTCTCGATTTGCGCACCACATGATCGACACCCCGGAGAAAAAGAACCGAAAGTATCACCAGGGACTTTCCCTACCTCTGCAAAAGCTGACCTATGGCCACCTGAATCAAACTTTCAAAGCTTTAGTAAGAATGGCCTATGGCTTCGAGGAAATCACCGGTCGTGAACAAAGGCAGTTCGTAAACCGACCACCTCCTCCGAGATTTAATCAGGGACCGAGATAAGCCCCGGGTCGCAATCAAGGATTCAAGAGAAATTGGAATGGTGAGAAGAAGCCGCAGACGGCTCCGTTCTGCAACAAACCGGCGGTGCCATTTAAGCCAACTCCACCCCAAGGACAATCAGGATCCACGAGTAATAACCCTGGAGTCTGCTTCAACTGTGGATTTCTCGGACATATGTCTGAGGATTGTCGTGTCCCGAGGAGGAACAGTCGCTCAGATGTGGTTTGCTTTAACTGCAGCAAGAAGGGACATCTATCCAAAGATTGTAAAGCACCCCGAGGCGGTTACTATGGAGCGTCGACTCAAGGACAGGCTCGCCTCAATGCTATTATTCCAGAGGAAGCAGGATTTGACGAGAAAGAGCAAGAGAATCTGGAAGGTACTCTGACTCTCTTTAATAGTCAAGTGAAAGCTTTGTTCGATACTGGCGCATCCAATTCATTTATTGCAATTAGAATCGTGAAACGCTTAGGCTTAGTACCCCAAATAATGGATATAGTTTTGAATGCTATGTCACCTCTAGGAAAGAGTGTTAAGTTGGAAAAAGTATGCAAGGACTGCCCCCTAAACTTGAAAGATCATAATCTCCCCGCTGATTTGATAGTTTTGTCAATGAAGGAATTCGACGTGATCCTAGGAATCGATTGGCTCGCGAAATACCATGCCAAGTTAGATTATGCTAGCAAATCCATATTCTTTTCAATGCCTGATGGTGAATCATTTGATTTCAAGTGCAATCCCTCGTATGATGTTTTCCTCACCAACTGTCTAGCTACACTTGGGACCACGAGTGATGAGATTTCTATTAACCAGATCCCCGTAGTCCGAGATTTTGAAGATGTCTTCCAAGAAGTTAAAGGAATACCACCCAAAAGAGACATCGACTTCTGCATCGAGCTGATGCTTGGAACCTCACCGATATCAAAGACACCTTACCGAATGGCCCCAATGGAGATGCAAGAACTAAAGACGCAAGTGCAAGAACTCCAAGACCTCGGATTCGTTCGTCCAAGCACTTCACCATGGGGGAGCACCGGTATTGTTCTTCAAGAAGAAGGATGGAACACTTCGACTCTGTATCGACTACAGAGAATTGAACAAGGTCACAATCAAGAATCGGTACCCACTACCGAGGATCGATGACTTATTTGATCAGCTATAAGGAGCTACGATATTCTCAAAGATAGATCTACAGTCCAGATACCATCAATTGCTTGTACGACCTGAGGACGTGTCTAAGACAGCCTTCAAGACCAGGTATGGACATTATGAATTCCTGGTGATGCTGTTCGGATTGACCAATGCCCCAGCGGTATTCATGGATTTAATGAACCGAGTCTTCAGACCTTATCTGGATCAGTTCATCATTGTATTTATAGATGATATCCTCATCTACTCTAAGACAGGGGCCGAACACGAAGGACATATGAAGATAGCACTTCAGACTCTCCGAGACAACCACTTGTATGTGAAGTACAGCAAGTGCGAGTTCTGGCTAAAGGAAGTCAAATTTTTGGGACATGTGGTCTCGAAAGAAGGAATAGCAGTGGATTCGGCAAAGATTGAAGCTGTTTTAGATTGGAATCGACCGACCACAGCAACGGAAGTCAGAAGTTTTCTTGGTCTAGCTAGATACTATCGAAGATTCGTGGAAGGATTCTCCAAGATCGCAGCCCCTCTTACTGGATTAACCAAAAAGGACTTGAAATACGAATAGAATGATAAGCATGAGCGTGCATTTCAAGAGTTAAAGAAGAGACTAACCACGGCGCCAGTGCTTGCAATACCAAAGAGCGGTGAACAATTCACCATTTACAGCGACGCATCGCATCAAGGACTTGGATGTGTACTTATGCAGGACAGAAGAGTAATAGCATATGGATCCCGATAGTTGAAACCTCATGAGCTTAACTATCCTACGCACGATATGGAACTAGCTGCGATCGTCTTTGCACTAAAAATTTGGAGACACTACCTCTACGGAGAGAAGTTCGATCTGTTTTCAGATCACAAGAGCCTGAGATACTTGTTCTCTCAAAAGGAGTTGAACATGAGGCAACGATGATGGATGGAACTGTTAAAGGACAACGATTTCACGTTGCAATTTCACCCTGGCAAAGCGAATGTTGTTGCCGACGCACTAAGTTGGAAACCCCGCAAGCTCATCGTATCTTCTCTCATGGTCAGAGATTGGAAAGCATTGGAGATATTAACGGAGTTTGATTTTCAGATTACCGAGGCAAGTGAAGGATGACTTTTTGGATGTCTTGTGGTACAACCAATGCTCATAAGTCATAGTCTCGAAGCTCAAGAAAAGGACGAAGGACTTTGTCAATGGTTTGAGATAGCATCAGCAAAGGACCCCGTTGAATGGACTATCGGAGTAGACGGGGGATTTAGATGTCGCAATCGACTCTGTGTACCCGATGAGGATAACTTGAGGAAAGATATATTGGACGAAGCACACAAGTCAAGGATGACTGTTCATCCCGGAGGAACAAAAATATACAAGGATTTAAAGAGAAACTTCTGGTGGGACGGAATGAAAAGAGAAGTAGCGGATTATGTATCCAAATGCATGACATGCAAACAAGTCAAGGCAGAACATCAGAAACCAGGAGGATTGTTACAGCCACTACCAGTTCCCGGATAGAAGTAGGAGCACATAACGATGGATTTCATTGTCAGAATGCCAAGGTCACTGCAGAATCATGACACCGTTTGGGTGATTGTGGATCGACTCACCAAATTGGCTCACTTTATCACTTATAGTATGACTTACCCGGTTGAAAAATTGAGCAGAATGTATATACAACAAGTTGTTTGACTACATGGAGTACCCGTGTCAATTATGTCAGATCGTGATTCACGTTTCACGTCAGGATTCTGGGAAAGCTTACAGACAGCACTTGGAACTTCATTGAAGTTAAGGTCAACATTTTACCCCCAAACCGACGGATAGACTGAAAGAGTCAATCAAGTCATGGAAGACATGCTTCGAGCATGTGCGATAGATTTTGAAAGTTCATGGGAAGAGAACCTACCATTGAAAGAGTTCGCATATAACAACAGCTACCATACGAGTATAGGGATGGCACCATTTGAAGCTCTATATGGAAGACCGTGCCGATCACCCTTATGTTGGGCAGAAATTGGAGATGACAAACTTCTAGGATCGGAGATGGTTCGAGAAACGAATGAAAAGGTCAATATCGTCAGAGAAAAGATGAAAGCAGCTCAGAGCACACAGAAAAGCTATGCGGATAAACATCAAAAGGACTTGGAATTCAGTGTTGGAGATCACGTATTCCTAAAGGCATCACCCGTACGTGGAGTAGTTAGATTTGGACAAAAGAGAGGAAAGCTTTCGCCACGTTACATTGGACCATTTGAAATTCTAGAACGAGTGGGAAAAGTTGCTTACAGACTCTCACTACCACCCAAGATGTCGGGAGTTCATAACGTCTTTCATATTAGCATGCTGAGGAAAGTCATGCACGATCCGTATCACGAGATCAACTTCACGGATATTGAGGTAAACGACAATGTGACGTTCAATGAAGGACCGGTGAAGATCTTGGAACGAGGAAATAAGAAGCTGAGAACTAAGGAGATCCCGCTAGTGAAAGTTCAGTGGAAACATCATGATGAGCGTGAAGCTTCTTGGGAGTTAGAATCAGAGATGCGTGAGAAGTTCCCTTACCTTTTCAAGGAATAGCTAGCTCTGATTCCGGGGACAGAATCTTTAATATTAGGTGGATGATGTAATACCCGTAAAATTTTGTTAATAAAATCTGTCCCCGTATTTTGTTCGTATTTTCTGTGTCTCGATTTTGTGAACCCAGAAAACTGGTTATATATAAATGCACATTTAATTATTATTACTTAGACTATAAGTTTCGACCCCAGACTAACGTTGCACGTAAATCCGTAGAATCTGTGTACAAATTAGACTGTATTGCACGTGGTCCCAAGCGACGGCTCAACTATACATTTTTAGTAGCATGGAATCTTACCATAAATGGCAAGTGTACCATCTACAAACCTAGACCTAGTAGGTAACAACTCTACCCAAACCTTCCCCTCAAAACCCACCGGATTTTACCCCTCACCGCCGGTCATTCCCACCTCCCAATGGCACTCCTCCTCAATCCCTCTCAATCCCATCTATCTTGTTTAATAGATTTCAAAATATGTGAATAAGCTATGCTTATGTAAGGGTGTGTATATAGGTTATGTATATATGAGAGTTAAGGATTGAGAGTGTATAATCGAGGGGAATTGGAAGCAAATCAAACACACATCCTCACTCTCCTCTCTGCCTCCCCCACCACACACACACACACACTCTGTCTCACTCACACACAGATAGAAGAGAGAGAGAGAGTCACCGGAGAAGAAGAAAGAGAGAAGACCCGAGACCCTAAGGTAAAACCCATACCCCTGTTTGATTTTGTACACTCACACCTCCCCACACTCACTCCCAGACCCCTTTGATGTAACCCAAATAGAGCCTAAGCTCTCTGTCAACCCTAACCTCTATTGAAGCTCCTCACCGGAGCTCAAATTGTCAAACTCAACTATACCCCTTAAAAACCATACCAAACAGACCCTAATAGGCCCCTCATACCCCCATAAAAACAGCTTTTGGTTAGGAACTTGTTTGGCCGGCCATGCAAGCCATTATCCTCTTAAAATCGAAAAAGGATAATCCATTCATAGGAGCCTTAAACGAATGAATCACGAACCTAGCTTATATTATGTGATAGAAGATCCTGTCCCGGTCATTTTGGCGTTGGAATTAGGAATTTCTATGGAGAGATGAGGAAGTTATGGTCGTTGGAAGTTTTTCGGCCAAAACGGGCTCGCCGGCGGCGGGCTAGTCGCCGGAGAAGATGAACGGAACCCTAGGCGCATAGAATGCTTGTACATCAAGCTTAGGGAGTAGTACAAACCCGTTTGAAAAAGGGTTATATCGTTTTAAGTATTAACGGGTCGGGTCATTTAAAATGACCCGAAAATCACTTAACCAAACAACGTCGTTTGGTGTCGGATCCTACCAGATTTGGTTGGGTCAGGTTCGGGTTAACGGTCCGGGTTGGCATGTGTGTTGGTTTGGATCCGGGTTTGGGTATGCGGGTTGAACCCGCGAGTTTTAAACCGTGGACTCTATTGAGTCTTTATTTGGGTTAGCCCGTTTAAGTTCGGGTCGGTTCGGGTTGACCCGCGAGTTTTTAGTCTTGGACTCTTCTGAGTCTTTAAATGGATGATCCGTCGGATCAGGTCAGATGCGGGTTTGGCCCGCGGGTCTTTGCCTTTAATTTATAATTAATTGTTTTATATTATTAATTAACTAGTTAATCTTGTTTAAGGTTTTAATAATCTGTTTTATCAATAAATAATTATTATGATAATCTGTTAATCTAGATTAGTTGTTTTAATAATCTGTTTTAGAATTAAAAATACTTCAACTATTATGCTAATTAGGATTAGCATATATATATATATATATATATATATGTATTATTTATTAATAGCATCAAGATTAGAAAGAATTTTAAATAGTTTAAATTATTTTTAAATGGTTTTAAAATGCCAAAAATAGTATTTTAATATTCTAAAATAATATTTTAAAAAATACTTTCATATTTTATTAGCATATTGTATACAGTATATATGGGTCTTATTATTTATTTAATGCAAATAAATAATAAGAAATTATGTGAAATTAAAGTAAATAGGTAATAAATACTTAATGACCACTTTTTAAGTAAAGAAAAATTATATTAAATTTTCCTAAGGCCTAGTACCTCTATATTATAAATTATTATTTATAAAACCCAAACTTTTGTATTTCTAATCATTATTAATTATTATTAAAAGCCCGATTTAGTTGTATTTTAATTATTTAAAATACCAAACGAGCCCCGAAAATTATGAGAAAAATACCACTAGCCTATTTTCAGGCCTAGTATTTAATAAAAATAATTACAAGGGTCAAATGTCTCCCTAAATTATATTTTGATAATAATGGGACCTCGCAGTCTATTATTAGACGATTTAAACTTCAGAAATTCATAATAAATAAATCGTAGCTAAGAAAAATACGCGGTCAGTTCCTAGAGTCTTAGAATAATGTCTAGAACATCCCCTTAAAGTTTGGTGATCTTTTGACACGGTCAAAAATACAGCTTATCTTTAGGGCCCAAACTGGTATCGAAAACCCAGCGTTTATGCGACGGATTTCGATTTGAGTGTAGTCAATGGCATTGGACTCAGAATGATGTCTAGATCATAATGTTGAGGTTTAGGAACCCACCCGGCACAATTACCATTATGCCCCTGATTTTAGTACGCTTATTAATCAATGTTCTATGTATTTTTATACCTTGTAGGAACCGTTACGCTCACTGTTACGCAACCGCATCGAGGTGAGTCGTCCTAACTCACTTGGTATATTATAGAATTATTATTTGTTCATATATGTATGCCCAGTGCGTCCTGTGTGGGCAATACTGATAAGTATTAGTTATGTGAATGTTGAGATTCTTATTTATATGATGAACGCATGTTAGTTAGCTATACTCCATGCTTGGTTAATATTCGTTGATATTATTGTTTATCATGATTTCCCGTTTATACGAATTCATGAACATTCATATGAACATAGTCGAGTCTTGATGTCAATGTTGACGTCTGCATGGTTAGTCACGGGGACTTATCTAGTCATATTGTCATAAATGTTGAGCAGACTGCAGTGGTCCGCGTGGTACAGTCAAGTAAATGGGAACAACGATGAAATTGCTATAGGGCACTGCTAGGCGACGATAGCTAGAGTTTCCATTGATATCATTGAAGTTATGTATAAGTTGTTGGTTGATACGCTATAGGGCCCTGCTAGGCGACGATAGCAAAGTATCCATCTGAACTGAATACAATAGTTACCTTTCCAATGCTATAGGGCCCTGCTAGGCGACGATAGCGCTGTAACTATTCTATTCTCCCGGCAAGGTCACGAGGACCTAAGAGTCCAATGATTATACTTTTTTTTTTAAAAACCAAAATTTGCTATAGGGCCCTGCTAGGCGACGATAGCAACGTAATCATTCTACTCTGAGCTAACGGCGTTACACTAGTAATGTAACAAGTCGCATGAGTCAGTTGTGGGGTCCATGGTTGAGTAAAAGTCGAATATATCGATACTGCATTGTGTCGTCATACTACCATGTCATATGCTCATTAATACTGTTTCAAAATATTGTTGTACCTGTATATCCTTAAATGTATTAGGAGTGATCGGTTAAGACGATTTCACTTAACTTCAAAAGCTAACAGCTGCTTCCCTACCCTGGACATTTTACGTCTAGGTTATAATGAGAAGGACTATCAAGGTAACCTTGAAGATGCATATCACTATCCTCAGGACGGGAACTATCAGGAAGGTGATCCTGAGGCAAACTATCCGGAAGAGTATGATAACGAAGGTTACGGGTTTGCCAGCTAGAAGAAGGACCCTAGCCTACTTCCATATTAAGACTTATTTTATGTTTTAAACTATCTTTTGGGTTGATGTAATAATTTAAGTGGCGTCGATCGCCCAAACCTATCTTTTGTGGTTTTCATTTGGAACTTCTGTAATAGCTTATGTAGCAAAACACTTTAAGTTCCCCCATGAATACCATTAGACGCTTTCGCAATTCCTTACTCTGATATGTATTATGTTAGTATGTTACACGGACAGGTCGGTTTTATGTAACTCGTCATTCCCTACGGGTCAGAAAGGAAATTTTAAATTTTCCCTATTTTTGGCTACTCCGGGGCGAGACAAAATTAAAACAAACTTCAACAAAGCGAAAACCTAAAGAATAAATTGCCATGTTAATTTTTAATACAAAATTCCAGAATTATTTTTCTTTGTCAAGATTCAAAATAGGGAAAATTAAATACAAGTCCTTGATTTGGGAGGAAATAGATGATAAGTACAAGTGGTTTGGATTTAAGGGGATAAGGATAATCGTTTTTGAATAGATGGCCATATATAAGTCCATTTTTAAACTAAAAATAGGGATATTAACAGATTTTCCCCGTCACATATGCGTTTCTGTTTTGCCACCTCATCACGTTCTTCAAGGATTTTTTTTTCAAACTTTAAAATGCCATAACTTTCAAACCACAACTCTATTTTGAATAAAATTTATATATTTGTAATCTAGAAGAAAAGATTTATCAAACAAGATTCATAGTGACTATGAAAAAAAATGTAAAAAAAATAAATAAAAAAATTCATGTTACTGTCGGACCACTATAACGTAATGCCATTGTCTCTTTTGCGACAGTTACATGATAATACATTTGAATCTTTTTTTTTTGGCATTGATGATATGTTACTGTCTTTAACTGGACAGTAACATCATAAATTTGGCAACAATTTTGTGTTTATTAGATCAATTTGAAGAAATGTTATTGTCGACGACATGTTACTGTTTCTTTGTTCAATACTATGTTGCTAATCTTTAATGGTATGTTACTATTTTTGCATGTGGATAGTTTTTAAAGACAGTAACATCTACTAAATGGCCCTAATTTTGTAACTTTTTGCAACAATGATGTTACAATCTTTGTAAAAATGTTTGGCTTTTGATGATATTTTATAGTATTTACTTGGAAAGTATTGTAAATGCAGTATATTTGATAAAATGGCCATAATTTTACAATTATTTGGTCAATTTGAAGAAATGTTACTGTCGTTAGTATCATGTTACTGTCTTATGTTACTGTTTTTAGCTGTGCAGCACTTAAAAGACATCGATTTTTTTTTGAAGTATTTTATAGGCACTATGGATCTTGTGTTGATAGATCTTGTTTTGGAGATTACAAATATATTATTTTTATGAAAAAATAATTTGTAGCTTGGAAGTTATGACAATTTAAAGTTTGGAAAACAAAAAATCACTAACTTGCTTAAATTATGGTTGAGATGGCATATGCGTAGTGTAATTGTTGAACAAAAGAAAAGTGGACATTTTCGCCCACTGAAAATCACAGGGACCTTTGGCACAAAAAAAAATATGGGGATCTATCCCCTATTATAGTCCAACGTAGGGACCTTTGGCCAGCCGCCCCATGAATATATATGTGTATATATATATATATATATTTATGGACTTCTTATAGATCATTTTAATTTTTAATTTTTCTGTTTTAGGACCTATATTGAATCTGGTCCACTTTTAAACTTTATAAATAGATCCTGAAAAAACTTTAGTACAACAAGAGTCGCTTTAAACATCAACTTTAGTTCACCGATGGAAATAGTATTTTACAGTTTCTTTAGTACAACAAGAGTCGCTATAAACATCAACTTTAGTTCACCGATGGAAATAGTATCACAAAAAAAAAGTAAGACCTATACTAAACGTATAGTAGACAGAACACGACTACATGTTACAACCGGATAAAGAGTAGATATGATGAATACAAAGCATGTGGTATTTCTTGCATCTAGAGCATGAGCATTGCACAACATGTGGTCAGCATACATGGGATAGTGATGTGAAGAGATAAGGGAAAATATGATGAGAAATGAGAACTGTGACTTATGTGGGATATGAGATATGTGTACTTTGGATCCGTGTGATCAACGGCTGACGAGCTGGGTTGACGTGGGATGGTTAGAGTTCCTAGTGCGCCTCTCGCTATTGAAGACATCCAGTGATGCGTATGCATTGTTGAAGACGTCCAGTGTACCGTTGAAGATGTCCGGCTAGTGCTCTAATGTATTCTCAGCTGTGTAAACGACCAGTGAGGATATACACATCATTGAAGACGTCCGATGTGCCGCTTCCATTGTTTACAGATAGGTGGTACCGTGTAGACGACAAGTAACCCTATCAAGGGATCGTGGGACCTACTGACTAGTCGGGTGATTCGATGGGTATTATTGTATCGACGTATGGATACGGATGAGAATAAGAACATGGATGCGGAAATGGATATGAGAATGGGTAGTATGATGATGTTCAATCGTGGATTCAGCGTCCCGACGTAAAGGTAGATACATGGGTGGTTGCATGGGTTACATGCATGGATTTGGTGAATACATGATAGAAATATTTATACCATGATCGTTATTATTGTTTTCATTTAATATGTTTCCTGCTATAATTGAATTCATGAATAGTTTAATGAGACCTCTGCTATGTCCGTGAGAGACGTCATTGTTAAAAGATTAACCGCATTATAAGATACTGAACAATAACGATGAGGTGTGTTATTTAGTGTACTCACTCAGCTTTGTATTCAAAGGTGATGGCGTTTGTGCCCTAGACATTCCAATGTCTAGAGCTTGGCAGGTCTTGAGGACGGAGACTGATGTTCCGCCGGACTTGGACCTGAAGGTTTAAAGACGAAGGCGTGCTGCTTTGTATTAGTTAGTTGGTATATCTGTTGTACTTTTGTTAATTATTTATTATAGGCCTCAGACTCTAAGTCAGCTGTTGTAATAGATTTAGTAGACTTTTATAATTGGTACTTGGGCATATGTTGCTTTCAAACCTTTTATATTTTCGCTGTAACCTCTGATTATGTTAATAAGATATGTTTTATGAATAACATCCTCCCTATCGTTGTATTTGTTAGTTTGTATAGATGACAATACGGTTATTCACCAGTCACGAACCTACAGGACTAAAAATGAATTTGTTTTCTCTATTTTTGCTTTTCCGGGACGTGACATGTATGGAGTTCTAGTAGATCATTTTAAATTTTACTTTTTTTTAGGACCTATACTGAACCTGGTCCACTTTTAAACTTTCTTAAATAGATCCAGAAAAAACTTTAGTACAACAAGAGTCGCTTTAAACGTCAACTTTAGTTCACTGATGGAAATAGTATTTTACAGCTTCTTTAGTACAACAAGAATCGCTATAAACATCAACTTTAGCTGACCGATGGAAATCGTATCACAAACCCCCCCCCCCCCCCCCCCCCCCAAAAAAAAAAAAAAAAAAAAGTAAGACCTGTACTAAACGTGATCCACTTTTAAACTTTCTTAAATAAATCCTAAAAAAACTTCAGTACAACAAGAGTGTCGCTATAAATATACTGGCCTCGTTTGTTTCGCAGGATTAAAGAGGGGATGGTGGGGGATTGGATTCATAGTCTCATTTAATTGAATAGTCCAGTGTTTGGCGAGACCACTTTGCTCGGGAATAATTGTCCATTTTGAAATAATAGTCCCCCATATAAGGAACTAAGTTATATCATGGGGGAGGTGGTATTATTAGTCCCGGAACTATCAATTAAATGAGACTAATTATCCAATCCCTCTTCTGCCATCCAAACAAACGTGGCCACAGTTTCTTAAATTTGAATCACAAATTTAATTTACAACTGAAGTGAAAGTTAAAAAAACCATTTGAAATTAGAATCAAAGTTGGAAGTTGATCTAACTGATTTCGCCGCCATTTTATTGGAAACAAAATTAAGAAATGGTTACGTTTCCAAATTCAAATCAAACATAACTTCCTTTTACCGACTCCTAGTACTCTTGCGTGTCTAAAGAAAATACATGACCTTGGAATGTAATAAAATATAGAAGGCTACAATTGCTTCTCTCTCTCTCTCTCTAAATCTAAATTTGTTTGACCCAAATTAACATCTCCATATATATATATATATATATATAGGCTATCTTATTTTGCATTTATGGGTCTTCCGAAAATACCATGGAAGGAATGAAAACAAGTAGAAAGAGAAAAAGATATACAGAGAAAGCAGACATTAAATCTCTTTCGGGTGATTTGCTGATCGATGTTCTTGCCCGTGTTGCCTCCTCTTCCTTCACTGACCTCTTCAACGCCAAATTATGGTAAATCAATTAATTAATTCAACCACCTTAAAATTAACTCAATCATATATAATATGTATACATACACACACCTATATATATATACAATTAACATATATATATATATATATGTATAAATATTTTTCTTTTGAATTTGGTTCTGAACAGTTGCAGAGACTTTCTTGGGGCAGCGGAGGATGATTTTATTCTTGAGAATGTGACAATAGAGAAATTCCCAGTAATTCCATGGTTTGAGAGAGAGGAAACAACTTTCTTCTTGAATCGCTGCAAGGAAAGTGGTAATCCAGAGGCGTTGTACAGACAAGGATTGGTAATTATACATTTATCTATCTACACATATATTTGATATATATATATATATATATATATTATATGTTCTTTTCTTTTTGACACTACAACTCTTTACCTCTCTGTTTTCGAAATTTAGATAAAATGGTGACCACAAATTAATTTTGAGACTAATGTTATGCTTTTCAAATACAGCATTTTAAATGGTTTCTAAATATATGTGGTCGTGGGATTATATTTAATAATTGTAGGACCACTTAAATATTGTTTAATCAAAATCAAGTGGGCGCATTGCCACATGTGTTTAAAAAATCATTTGGAGTATAAAATTTGGTACTATTCATAATATTACCCTTAATTTAGGAATCACACACTTTTAAGAAGGTAACGTGTCCCTATCCTGTGTCTGACACACGAACTCGGACACTAACACTAACACTTTGCGAACACTTTTTTGCAAAATTTTTTAAAGAATTATGGTATTGACATGTCCATGTCCGTGCTTCATTGCTCTTAATTTGATGATGATATATATGGGTTTGCCAACTGGTGACCCTACTTGTGTTCATTGCTTCGTAAGCATGCACATGATGCCACATGATCATCATGTGGTGGCTCAAATTGATCATAATTGAAGTCATCCACCAAACAACTTCAACCTTTTTTTCTTTTTTCGGTTCAAAAAACAACTTCTACTTGAAAGTTGCCAATATATTTTTGACTTGGTATACCTAAGATTTTTTGTACGCCACAAACCATGATAAGATTTGATAACGTGGCAAACATATCTCCCGTTTTTTTTTTTTTTTTTAATAATTTAAAGTAGATCATGATTTCATTAATTTTATATGAACAACTTTATTCAGAATAGAATAAACATATCATAGTCCTCAATTTTGTATTTGATAGAGTTGTGCTTTAAAATTTAAATTAATGGGTTAACTACACATACCCTTTGACCCTATTATTTTACCTTGCACTTGGCCCGCCACTGGTGGCTCACGACTCGCACCACCCTGCGAACAAGCCCAATTCATGTCTCAGTCGACCGGGTATGAGTCTGGGTTGATTTTCCTTTTTGCCGCCTATAACTCGTTCTATGATCCGGCTCGTCTAATCCACTAAAAACTACCCCGCTCCGCCTCGTAAATCCACGAATAAAATATTTTTATTTAATTGCTTTCAAATAAATTGTTTTTTTTTTAAGAAAAAAGTACTTTATTAAACTATTTTAATTTCAAAAATTAAAGAACTATTTTTAAAAACAGTTTTCAAATAATATTTTTTAACAAACTGCTTTCTAATAAACTTGAAATAGTAACCACTTCTCTTATGACCGGATGGCAAGACCTCTGGGTGTTATACCCAAAGGCCTCAAGTTCGAATCTCAAGGGGGTAGTCACAGGTGATTCACCCGAACACCCTTGGGATCAATTCGCAGGCCAACTCCATGCGTCAATTTGCCAACCAACGTACGAGTTAGCCACCCCGTCTCGCCTCTCCCTGCAGACCCATGAATTACTGGGTTGGGTCGAATAACCCCTATTTCCCTTGCCGAGTCAACTAGCGCCACCCCGCCTACCTCGCCGACCTGGGGGCCCGTTTTACTCCTCCACTTTGCACCTTGTAGTTTAAAAAGTGCCACTAATATATTTTGTATTTTGGGCTTAAATAAAAGGACTGATTATATATACACCTCTTGTAGCTTGTGCATTTTTCATTTCTCCAATACCCTTGGGGCTTACACTAATATGCAACTGTTAATAAATCTGTTAAATTAAAGAGAACATAGGTATTATCTAATCGTAATCAATCCTAACTAAAATTGTTGAAGGTGTTAACAACAAAGACGATAATACCCCGACTTATCTTCTTTTTAAGTTCAAATACGTGCAAGGTAATAATAGTGACACTTTATAAATGACAATGGTGCAAAGTGAAAAATAATCAAACCAGATGGGGTGCATGCACAATCTGAAAGGACATCTTTCACCATTTGCCGTTAACACTTAACACTGTCAGCAATTTCATTTAAGTCTAAAGTGCAGGGGCTTAATTGACACTTTTTAAACTATAGGGTGGTAAATGAAAAAAACAAAGCCATTGGGGTGTATGTGTAAATAATCCTAAATTGTTACATCGACCACTTCTATAATTTGATATAATCTTGCTTTTTGTCAAAACAAAATTTATGCTCCTATCCATTTCTAATAGAACCGTCTCGAGACAATTGGTGTATAAAGTCACAATTTTAAAAGTGACTTAAAAAAATTTTAAAAAATTAAAAAAATTTAAAATTTAAAATATAGTTTTTTTAACCTTTTATGCAAAATTATTAACCAGGTTTCTGCTGCCTCCAATTTGGACCAGAGTTGGGACTCTTGGTAGCAACACCATACTTGTCCACAGACTCAACTCATATGGGAAATTAATTTCAGTCTATTTATTTTCTATTTCCATCCCAAATTATGAGCCTCTTTTGGGAGTTTCAATAATTTAAGGACTCTTTTTAATTGTTGTGAAAATTCTCAATTTTTCTTTCATTGTTGCTCTTCTTTTAAATTTAAGATTTTTTAAACCAGATTTTAGTGTCAAATCAAATGAAAAAAAAAAAAAAAAGATTCATATATAATAAAGGGTAAATTTGGAAAGTGTGTTCCAGTAGGTTGACTTCTCATAGGGACCTCCTTAAATGAAATAAAGATGGGTAAGTCTATTGTAAGAAGCTTCTCATATAAGAAGACGGATTTTAATCGTTGGATGAAAATCTGGCAATAAACGCATCTCCAGATTCTTGAAAATATTATAATTAGATTATAATCCAACGGTTGTAGTCCGCCTTCTCATATGAGAAACTTCTCATAATAGACTTACCCAAATAAGAAATTTTAATTAATAACCGAGGGAGTATTTAAACCATTGAACGTGTACTAATAGAGAATGTAGAAGCATTTAATTACTCAGAAACACTTCATCTAAATGACTCATGTTTTATTAATTGTAAATGTGTGTGTGTGTGTATATATATATATATATATATATAAATAGGTTGAATATTTCAGTTCTTTGAGATTGGAATTGGGACTCGAGTACTTAAAGAGAGCTGCGGAGAAGGGACATACAGAGGCATCATATGTATATGGTATAATCCTATTATGCAGAGGTGGTACCTCAAAACAACAAGGCCTAAAGCTTCTAAATGCAGTGAAGAAGAAGAAGAGTTGTACTTCAAAGTCAACAAGTTTGAGAATTAGAGAGTGTAGAGAGAGAACAAAGGCCATTGTTCACACAATGTGGATCAGAAATTGTATTGTTGGACTACAACAACAAAAGAGTTGTTCTTGTGGTACCAGGATTAAAAGAAGAGGAAGAACATGGGATGAAGATTATGAAGATGATGATGATGAGTGTTGTGAATCTTGTAGATGGGATGGCGAAGTGATTTCTTTTTGCAATATGTTGCGTGGTATGTAGAGTTGTGGAAATTTAATTGATTTATAGGTTTTAGTATTACATGGAAACTATAAAATTTAATACACAAGTATTGATTAATTAATGTTATTGGTTTTTGTTTTAATAAGTTGTTTTTTTTAATTGATATGGGGGAGAGGGATGATGTTTGAACTCCGAACATATGCATTGAAGAGGACTTATATATGTCAAGCTCTTTGTCACTTGAGCTATACCAACCTATGCAGTTTTTTTTAATAAGTTCAATGTAAAATTATTGGTTGATGTTATTTTATTTTTATTTTTTTTAACTCAATGTACGATTATTGGTTAAACTTCATTTAGTATTCTAGGAAATTTGAGAAGTTACCGTTATATAGATTTATGAAGGGAATTAAAAAGTCTGGAGTGATGAAAATGTATGAAAATTTTGGTTAATCTTAGTATCATTTTAGTTAATTAAAATTTTAGAAAATTTGAGAGGATGACATTTGACATAAGCATGGTTCTATTTAAAAATAATAACAGAAATATAAGATTTTGTCTCTCTCTGTGGACTTTTATAGGATTTAGATCCTTAATCAGCTATGTAAATTATGAATTAATTATTTTCTCCAATTTATTAGATGATTTGGGACTAAACTGCCTTCAATATTGACATATAAGCACGTATACAAATAAAGTATACAGATATCTAGACAGGTGATACAAATATAGTAACTATTACAGATATCTAGACACATAATACAAATATAGCTGCCTTGTCTAGCGCAATGAATTGAGATCCATTGTCGATCTAGCAATACAAATTTGTTTTGAAGATTTCCATGACACAACTGCACCACCAAGCGTGAAAACATATCCACTTGTAGATTTTGAATCTTTCATATCGGATATCCAGTTTGTATCACTGTATCCTTCCAACACAGCTGTATATCTCATGTAGTGCAATCCCTGATCACGTGTATATCGTAAGTACCGCAGTGCCCTTACTATCTCTTTCCAGTGTTCAGCACTAGGATTACTTGTGTTTCTACTCAGTCTACTAACAGAATAAGCAATGTCAGGCCTTGTACAACTCATTAGGTACGTCAAACTTCCTATCACTCGAGAATATTCTAGTTGAGAAGCACTCTCACCAGTATTCTTAGATAGGTGTAGACTTAAGTCCACAGGAGTCCTGGCTACACTAGTATCAGACTTGTTGAACTTCTCTAGAATCTTGTCTACATAATGTGACTGTGACAGAACAAGTCCATTAGTATTTCTAGAGATCTTGATGCCCAATATAACATCAGCAAGTCCCATATCTTTCAAGTCAAATTTAGAATTCAACATTTTCTTAGTAGATTTAACGATCTTATCATTACTACCCACTATGAGCATGTCATCAACATAAAGACATAAGATGACATAGCCTTCATTTGTGTCTTTGACATAAATACATTTTGTCACGACCCATCCCGCTATGCGAGGAAATAGGACACGTGGCACGCCATCAAGGCTTATCCAGTTACATTAAAGTCAAATAGCAGCGGAAAACATTATTAAAAACCATTAAAATCAGAGTTATAAAAAGTTTGTTCAATTGAAACCTGTCCAAAGGAACACAGGTTTGGAAACAAAGGTCCAGTCGACTGTGATAGAGTCCAGTCGACTGTGCCTGGCAGAAACCAAAACCCACATTTCTCATCAGGTGTCCAGTCGACTGATCAGGGAACCCAGTCGACTGAATTGATTACTATTTGGATCAGTAGCTAAAATAGCACAGTGTCCAGTCGACTGATGTAGGGTCCAGTCGACTGCTTCTATTACTATTCACTTTCAGTGTCTAAACCCCACGTAATCCAGTCGACTGATCCAGGGTCCAGTCGACTGCTCCCCTGCTGGGCAGCCCTGTGTGAAATATTACAACTCATGCTTCTCCACATCAACAATAATCACAACCACCACTGAATTGCAACGTTTTAAAACACAACTACCGGAGTTCAATTACAAGATTACCATACTACGGAACTAATCCATGATCCTATTACAACGTTTTACAATTTTCCAATCCTTACACAAGTTTAGGATTGAAACAAAAACATATACAATTGTGGTTCCCCGGCGTTCCTCAACCTCACTCATCATGCTTCTTCTTGTCTTTCTTCTTACCTGCAATGGAGTAAATCTCCACTGCTCAGCTATATGCTGAGTGCACAAGTCTAACATATGCAATATATGACAAAACATGCTTTAATCTCATAAATCATATCAATAGTCTCTAGAGAGAAAAATACGCCTTCATTCTATAGCGGCAAGTCTAAGCCTTAAACCGCGATGTCAATGGCTAGTCCAAGCCTACAACCATTACATCCCCCAAGTGCCCTGGCAAGTCCAAGCCTTAAACCATGCACAGTAGCCGTCGCTACTAAAATTCTCAAACAACGAGAAGCTTACTTCGGCATGAATTTGTATAAGACCCCCCTTTGACCCACATAAACAACTCAACGTGCTCGCGTAAATTTAGACATGCTTTTCACAATTTAGCGCGTGCATAATTAACGGGCCTACAATTAACACATGGATTTTGCCCGGATCTCAATTTCGTCGTCGAAATATAAAACATGTATTTCTCTATATTTCACAAGTTAGAACTTCATACCTCGTGCAATTTCCCCCAAACTTTGAAGGATCGACTAGGAGGCCAATTAATCGTCGGATTTCGAATTTGAGACGATTCCTACAAGTTTATACATGTTTTTTCCAAATTCTTAGAAATTAGCTTTTTATAAAAATTAGCCAAACATGGCCTAAGTAGTATCAAAACGTAGATCTTACATCCACGAGTTCAAATCTTGAATTTGGTGAAAAACTGACGGACGAAAGGTCGTCGATCGTCGTCGCAAAGCTCGTAGGAACTAATCTCCTTTCTCTCTCCTCTCTCTAGATATTTTCTAACTTTTGGAGAAATGAATCTTATCCTCCACTATTTATAGAAAATCTTCTCGGAAATCGTGTTTACCTCCCCCGCAAGTTTCTCAAAACTTCTAATTAATTCTTGAAACTTCTCCTACGTCCATTTTATGCCTTTCGAGTGAAATTATAATTTACAAAAGTTTTCAACTAAGTCTCGTTTGGGTCCAAAAATAACGTTCGAAAACTAAATTATGTGGAATCTCTACACTACCTACCTTTTTATTTAACGTGTCACTCACGTTCTCACCACAGTTCTCAAAATGATCTAAAATAGGATCAAAACTACCAGAAATTTACTCTACACAGGTAAATTTACTATTCACGAAATACCAGATATTCCAAATAACATTTAAATCACATAAATGTCATTTTAATCGTGCCAATGCAACATGAATTGTCATGTTTCTGTGTCCTCCCTGACACCTTACTGTTGACTCACAGGCAACCTCAACTCAATATTAATAAACATTAATATTTCCACGTGTTACCACTCTGTCTTATTTTAAAAGCATGCAAATTCTGAATCGGGTGTGACACATTTATCACACTCATTGATTTTAAATCCACTAGAGAGTATAGCTTTGTCAAATTTTTTATGCCATTGTTTTAGAGCTTACTTTAAGCCATACAATGATTTGACAAGCTTACATACTTTATTTTCTTACCTTGGAGTAGAAAATCCTTCAGGTTATTCCATGTAGATTTCTTCGTTCAAATCTCCATTAAGGAAGGCAGTCTTAACATCCATTTGATGTATTTCGAGATCTCGCAAAGCTGCGATCACAATAATCATGCGAATGGATGTTATTCTCGTAACAGGAGAATATGTATCAAAGTAGTCTAGACCCTCATTTTGTCTATACCCTTTAATGACAGGCCTTACCTTATACTTATCAGTAGTATCATCCGTCTTCATTTTCCTTTTAAAAATCTATTTCAGGAGGAAGATCTACCAGTTCCCAAGTATGATTTTGTAGGATAGAATCAATTTCACTCTTGATTGCTTCTTTCCACAATGGACCATCTGGTGATCTAATAGCTTCATTATAGCTTTGAGGCTCACTTTCTATAACATAAGTTAGAAAGTCTGGACCAAAAGATTTTGAGGTCCTACCTCGTTTTCCATGTCTAGGCTCAACATCAACATTCTCTTCTTGGGTTTTACTTGTTTCCCCAACAGTCTCAAATGTACGTTTTTTAGGACTATATTCCTCTTTACAAGAAAATATATTCTCAAAGAACGATGCATTTCTAAACTCCATGATCGTGTTCTTGTATATGTATGGGTTTTCAGATTTATGTACAAGAAACCGATACACACTACTATTATGTGCATAGCCAATAAATAAACAATCAATAGTTTTTGGACCTATCATTTCTTTCTTAGGAGTAGGTACAAGAACCTTTGCAAGACAACCCCACATTCATAAGAACTTGTAGGAAGGTTTTCGACCATTCCATTGTTCATACGGGGTTTGATCAACTTTCTTTCGAGGTACCTTATTTAAAATGTAATTTGCAGAGAGAATTGCCTCCCCCCACAAGTTCTGTGGCAATCTAGAACTTATTATCATAGCATTCATCATTTCTTTTAAGGTACGATTTTTCCTTTCAGCAACTCCATTTGATGGAGGTGAATAAGGTGCAGTGGTTTGGTGAATAATTCCATTTTGTGCATAATAGTCACCATACGATGCTACATATTCACCACCTCTATCACTTCTTAACACCTTAATCTTTTTTCCAAGTTGATTTTCAACCTCTGTCTTGTATAGAATGAACTTATCCAAAGCTTCATCCTTACTTTTTAGCAAATACACATAACATTATTTAGTGCAATCATCAACAAAAATAATAAAATACTTATTGTTACCTCTAGATTGAACCATTTTTAAATCACAAACATCAGTGTGTATTAGACTTAATGGTTCAGTGCTTCTTTCAACTGATTGAAACGAAGTCTTTGTTAATTTTGCTTCAACACAAGTTTCACATTTCTGACTTGTGTCAATATGAAAGTTTGGTATGTGGTCTAGTTTAATTAATCTTCGCAAAGAATAAAAATTAACATGTCCTAGTCTACCATGCCACAAATTGGAGGACTCAAGCAAGTAAACAGAAGAGGTACTCGTTTTATTAACTTTTGGGAATACAGTCACTACATTAAGTTTGAACATCCCATTACACATATACCCCTTTCCCACATACATTCCCACGTTGGTCAACACTACCTTGTCTGACGCAAAGACCATTCGAAAGCCATGCTTTCTTAGGAGAGATCTGGATACAAAATTCTTGCGAATTTTCGGTACATAAAAAACATTGTTGAGAGTTAGCTCCTTTCCTGAAGTCATCTTCAGAATTATTTTCCCTTGGCCTTCAACATCCGAGGAAGCAGAATTTCCCATATGCATCTTCTCACCACTTGTAATTGGTTCGAAGGAAGTGAACATAGCTTTATCGGAGCATATGTGGCGAGTAGCACCAGTGTCTATCCACAATTCCCTTGGGTTTGAATCTATCAAGTTCACTTCAGAGACCACAACAGACAGATTAATGTCAGAGACATCCCTTAAGATAGAATCTAACTCTATCATATTAGCCTGATTATTCTTGACATTCTTTGGTGGCAATCTACAATCAGAAGCACGATGTCCAGTTTTGCCACAATTGTAGCACCTTCCTTGAAACTGGAATTTAGGCTTCTTGGCGATACCACCTTTTGGCCCTATCTTGTACCCTTTTCCAGAAGGAATTTTCTTCTTCCCACGAGAACTTTGACCATGTTCAACCATATTAGCCTTAGCTTCAAAATTCCTCAATTTTCTGTCAGCCCCTTTGTTGTCTTCTTTAATTCGAAGCCTGACGATGAGATCTTCAATCTTCATCTCCTTTCGCTTGTGCTTCAAATAGTTCTTGAAGTCCTTCCAAGCGGGGGTAGCTTTTCAATTAAAGCAGCAACTTGGAAAGTTTCGCTCAAGGTCATCCCTTCAGCATGGATTTCATGCAAGATTACTTGCAGCTCCTGAACTTGACTGATCACAATTTTTGAGTCCACCATTTTATAGTCGAAGAATCTCCCAACCACAAACTTCTTGGACCCAGCGTCCTCAGTTTTATATTTTCTGTCTAAGGACTCCCACAGTTCCTTAGCAGTGGTCTTGACACTATACACATTATAGAGTGTGTCGTGCAAGCCATTCAGAACATAATTTCTGCACAGAAAATCTGAGTGCTTCCAAGAATCAATTGCAAGCACAACCTTTGGATCTTGTTCGTTGTCATTAGGAACAGGAGCATCTTCCTTCAAGAACCTCGCAAGGTTCAAGGTGGTAAGGCAAACAGCATCTTTTGCTGCCACCTCTTGAAATCCACTCCATTGAATTTTTCGGGTTTCTCCCTGTGGTTTACATGAACCGTATGGATTGAGGGAACCTTCACGAGTAGCAAACCAATCACCACGGTGTTGGAGCCAGTAGCACCATCGGTTGCAACAGGGTTCGCAGCAGTGTTCACGTTCTCATTTGCCATTTCTGGAAAAATATCAAACGAGAAAAGAAATTAAATCTAATATTTAGAAAACGAAGGAATTTTAAGATTCTGCTTGCATTATCCCAAGCAAAATGCAATTCTGCACACTTTTTGTCTAATACTATTTTCCTTAATTCTGCACCGTTTGGGCAGAAAACGAGAATTACAGTAGCAGCTTTTTGTATTCCAAAAACCAAACTGTTTTCCTGTTTTAAAAAATAATTCTGTTTTTCCAAACCCGAATCTGTTTTGTTTATAAAATATATAAAATAAATCTGTTTTAAGATTGTGAGAAAAATTATATTATACATAAACAGATTCTGGATTACAAACAAAAGTAGTACAAGAAATAATATGATAAAACAAAAATTGGAACTACTTATAGAAAACAAAATTACAGTAACTAAAAGAAAAATAGAAACTGGGAATTGATCAAACCGAGGCCTGTGATAGTTCACAGTTTCCTTAAAACAGATTCGCCGCCTCACCAAAAGTGCTCGAGGATATGTCCAGCGTCTGTCTCCCAGGATACAGCGGCAACTAGCAGATGACAAGCACTGTGTCGGACTGCTCTAGCGAACCAACTATGTCTGTAACTCGATCTCTCTCTGGAAAAAACCAAGGACTAAGGAAGAAGGAGAAGAACAGTGTCTCCAAACTGTGTTTAGACTTTGGGTGAGATACATTGTATATAAGGGGATATAATGGATGAATTTAATCTGTGATTTATCACATTTATCACAGAGTCTTTTCATCTCTGTAACTCTTTCAGAAATCCCAAAGGTTTCTGCAATGAAAAACATGTGCAGAAATTCCAAGGGTCTCTCAATACAGAAATTGTAATACCAAAACTTGAGGGGTCTAAAAAGAAATATTGTGAGTGGGTCACACTCGTACCCACGACCCTGGCCCGACTCAGTCGGACGGCGGCAGTGGCGGCGCGTGCGTGTGTGTGGAGTAAACTCAAAGGGCCTTAGGTCCTCCCCCTTCCACAAAACTGGGTACCCCTTGGGGCGCAAACCCAAAACATGAAGTAGCCTTATAAATACACAAAAGACTACTTCTATTTTTCCTATGTGGGACAAGGCAATTTGTGAACCTTTTTCATTTCAACAACTCCTTGTAGGGGGTAACCTTTGAACATTAATTTCTTATTCACCCATCAATAGTTTTAGACATATGAATATCCAAACCTCATCTCCTCATGGAGGAGAACACAAATCCACAAGGACCTCACTCAAAATCTAAGTGGGTCCTACTTTTATTAGCCCTTAAACATGGCCAAAACACATATTTATCCAACAAAATGAATGAGAAAAATGATATTGCAAGATATAAGGCATGTCTTGTAGCACAAGGTTTCCTACAGAAACCTGGGATTGATTATGAAGAAACGTATTCCCCCATTATGGTGCAATCACTTTCAGATATTTAATAAGTCTCGCAGTTTTTGAAAAACTAGACATGAGACTCATGGATGTAGTAACTGCATATCTATGTGGGGACTTACACATAGATATTTACATGAAAATCCCTGAAGGATTGGCTTTGCCTGAAGCAAAACCAAGGAGTACGTACTCGATCAATTAAACTAAGACGTGCATTGTACGGTTTGAAACAATCCAGAAGAATGTGGTACAACCGTCTTAGTGAATATTTGTCTAAGAAAGGGTGTGAAAATAATCCCATTTGTCTATGTGTCTTCATAAAGAAATTTTAAAATAGATTTGTCATAGTAGCAGTTTATGTGGATGATATAAATCTAATTGGGCCTCCAGAAGAGCTTGAGAAAACTGGTAGCTATTTAAAGAAAGAGTTTGAAATGAAGGACCTTGGGGAAACAAATTTTGTCTCGGCCTGCAGCTCGAGAGAAGTACTAGTGGAATGAGAAGTACTAGTGGAATATTAGTTCATCAATCAAGCTATACTGAAAAGATGTTGAAGCACTTTAATATGGACAAATCTCATCCACTAAGTACACCCATGGTCATCAGATCCCTAGATGTCAAGAAAGATCCATACCAACCAAAAGAAGAAAAGAAAGAAATCCTTAGTCCTGAAGTACCATACATGAGTGCTATTGGTGCACTATTGTACTTGGCTCAAAGTACAAGACCAAACATTGCATTTTCTGTGAATCTGCTTGCAAGATTTAGTTCTACACCCACCTCTGGCATTGGACTGGAATAAAACACATTTTTAGATACCTTCATGTGACCATTGATATGGGTTTGTTTTATTCGTCTGATCTATCTAATCATTCCCTATTTGGTTATGCAAATTCAGGTTATCTGTCCGACTCTCATAAGGGTCGCTCACAAACCGGTTATGTATTTATGAACAATAATGCAACTATTTCTTGGCGCTCTACTAAACAAGCTTTAGTAGCTACATCCTCCAACCATTCTGAAATTCTAGCACTCCATGAAGCAAGTCGAGAGTGTGTCTAGCTAAGATCATTAGTCCAGCATGTACGAAGTAGTTGTCAATTAACTCCAGTCGTTGATGAGCCGACTACAATCTATGAAGCAATGCTGCATGTATTGCTCAAATTCAAGGAGGTTTCATCAAGGGAGATCGGATCAGGCACATTTCACCTAAATTTTTCTTCACACATGAACTTCAAGAGAATTGCGAAATGGAAGTCAAACAGATTCGATCAAGCGATAACCTTGCTGATCTCTTACTAAGGCATTACCCAAGTCAACTTTTCATAAATTAGTGTACGAAATTGGCATGCGTCGTCTCAATCATCAGACCAACTGAAGTTTTCTCTAAATGAGAGGGAGTGATCATAAAAGTAGCATATGAAGAATGCAATATTTGAATTTTAGGTGCACTGTACTCTTTTTCCTTCGATTAGAGTTTTTCCCACAGGGTTTTCTCTTATTAGGGTTTTAATGAGACAACATTATGCACGACCACCAAGTTCTTGAAGAATGTTGCACTCTTTTTCCTTAGCTTCGGCTTTTTCCAATTGGGTTTTCCTTAACAAGGTTTTAATGAGACGAGGCAACAATCATTTAATGGTGGACATCCAAGGGGGAGTGTTGTAAATATTACATATTTATGTGTGGCTGTCCACATTTTGTATTAAATTAAGAATCTAATTGTAAAGTGATATTTATCTACATACCCCTGCCCTACCCTATAAAGAGGGAACATATCAATAAAAAAAGATATTTGATTATTGGTTTATATTCTACTCTCTTTATTCTCTTTCTATTATAACACGTGCATCTTTTCAAAAGCAGTGATTAAGTAATAGTGGAATTTGATAACATAAGTTGTCAAATAACTTATTTGCAATGTAATTATCCAAAATGTCCTTAAAAGCTGTCCATGTATAATTTAGGGTAAATTGCACTTTTCACCCTTGTAGTTTGAGGGTCGTGACGCTTTGTCTCTGCATTTTCAATTTAGACATTTTAGACCTTAGAGTTTCATAAGTGTGGCAATCAACTCCAATAAAGTGTTTTATAATTAAACATAGAACCGTAATAGTTTAAAGAATTATACTAAACTCCCCATAAGTTTTCTTAAACTTAACATTTTTTCTTTTCTTTGAATATCTAATTAATTATTTTACCACCGCCTTTAATAAATTTGGTATCCGAGCTTGGTAACCTAGTGAGTTTAGTGTATGAATATTAGATATACAGAAGGAATAGAATCTAACAATTTAAATAATTCAACGTTATTATAAATCACAATAAAACAAAATAATAAATTAATAAAAATATTTAAAGTACTTATTAAAAAAAATTTAAATCATCAACTAGAAATGTTAATGTACGTAGACATACACAAAATCTTGTGCAGAAAATCAAAAAATAATTAGGAGTGATTAGGAAAGAAGACCAATAATCGTTTGGATTCTTACCGTTGCCCATATAGAGAAGACACTCTAAGAAATTTTGTTTTAGTTAATTTTTCTTTTTTATGGATTACTAAGGATGTGTTTGATAAAACTAAAAATTGAGTACTGAAAATTAAGTTCTGAATTGAAGTACTGAAAATTTTAAGTGATTTGTATTTGCAATACTGAAAGCAGTGTCTTAAAAACTAAAATAGACTGCATTCAGTGATTATTTTCAATAGAAAATTTTCACTAAACGTTTTCAGTGATTTTTTTTTTGCTATTTGTTCAATTAAGTGCACTGAAAAAAATTAAGTGCTGAAAATTTTTCATTTTCACTACTTAATTAAGTTATCAAACACACCCTAAGTCGAAAGTATTTTCTGGAGGGTGATTCTATCCGCATCCAACTTTGTTTACTCACTACACCCATCTTTTTATGAATATTTCATCTGTCAAACATATCCCCTAACACAATGACAAAAAAGGACAAGTTATTAATATAAACTTTAAAATAAATACTCTTTACACTGACCTCTTATCAATATCAAAAGAATTATTAAAAAAAGCTTTATACACACTCACCAATATCAACAAAATTTAGATAGTATTTCAGTTAGTTTGATTCATATACACTCATCATGAATCATCATTCGAATACCTTGGAGGAAAATACAGAGCAAGAGGTATGATTTGTAAACATTTTTTGTAGGGTAAAGTAGGATTTAGCCCTTAATCCTAGTTTTTTTTTGTGGAAATAGGCCCTTCCTATATCTGAATCTAGAAATTAGTCCTTTGTGTTCCTAAATACATAAATACCCTTATATTATCCTCTCTCTCTCTCTCTCTATATATATATATATATAAATATATATATATATCAGGATAATAATCTCTCTCTCTATATATATATATATATATTAGGATAATATATATATATATCTCTACAGTCTATAATGGCAAAGAAATCAACATACTCGAAATAGACTGCCTGTGTTTTAGGCGGCATGGACGGGGTGGAAAAGGTGTTCAAGAAGTTTGATGCCAATGGTGATGGAAAGATCTCCGTCTCAGAGCTCAAGGCCATACTCAAAGTGCTCGGCACTGAGACGTCGTCGGACGAACTCAAGCGCATAATGTCGGAGATCGACACACTTTAGTAGTTTAATGGCTTATACTTCTAAAAAATTTCACAAAAGAGTGTCAATTTCTCAGTAGTTTAACAAGAAATTTCGCAAAATATTGATCATATTTGAAATTGTTTATAATTTCTCAGTGTTTTATATCTTATTTTTTATTGAGGAATTGTTCATCATTGTTTAGTTAATTGAGTAAGTTTATGTCAATAGAAAATCCATTATTGGAAATTACTCGAAAAAAATTAGCGAGAAAACATAATAACAGTGATATTTCACAATTGCATTGCAATTTTACATGGTAAAGTATCTATTTCTCACATCTTGATGGATAGACCTGTTATCCATTTGTGTGATTCTTTGCTAGAATTAATGATATTGCTTATGCGTTGCGTAATTTCCCAGTTTATTGGATCAGAAATTTCACAAAGGAATGGGAATTTCTCAGTATTTTAAATTAGGAATTTCACAAAGGTGTGGGAATTAATTTCTCAGTGTTTTAATCAATGTTTTCACAAAAGAGTAGGAATTTCTCAGTTTTTAATGAGAAATTTCCTAGGAGTAAGAGATTTATCAGTATTTTAATAAGGGATTTCACCAAAAAAAAAACAAAAAAAAGGTATTAAATAATTTGAATTTCAACCAAAAGATCATGGTGAACATATAAGGAGATCCCTTGAATTAAGGGAACATAATCCCATTATCAGTTAATGACATTAACTTCAAATCTATATCTATATGTCCATATATAGATACACGAATATACAATCTGGATCTTAAGAATGCCTTTAAAAACGAACTGTGTAAAGACTGAGAAATACCCACAAAAGACTGCAAAATTCTCACTATTTGAAAAACGTATTAAATAATTTGAATTTCAACCAAAAGATAATGGTGAGCAAATAAGGGGATCCCTTGAATTTAGGGAACATAATCTCATTATCAGTTCATGGCATTAACTTCAAATCTATATCTATATGTCCATATATAGATGCATGAATATACAATACGGATCTTAAGCGGACCATAAAAAACGGACCTAAAAGACGGACTGTGTAAAAACTGAGAAATTTTCACTCTTTGAAAAACGCATTAAATAATTTGAATTTCAACCAAAAGATCTTGGTGAGCAGATAAGGATATCCCTTGAATTAAGGGATCATAATCCCATTATCAGTTAATGACATTAACTTCAAATCTATATATGTCTATATAGATACACGAATATATATATATATATGTATATAATTGGCCATGTGAGTAAGGGTAGTTTAGACATTTAAAATTTATTTAATTGGAGGAAATGACCTATTTCTAATTAACATGCCTAATTAAGGGTCTATTTCTAATCTAGCCCATCCGATGGATTAACTTCTAATTAAATGGCTGGAGAGGGATTATTTCTTATATTTCTATTTTTTGTAAACATTTATTCGAACATTGAGCATTGAAGAAATCGGTAGTGTTAGGATCTTCAGAATATAACATATTCTCAATGTTCCACCCAATACCACCGAACAAGTTCTTAATGTTCCACCAAGTACCATCGAACAAATCTACATTGTTCGACCTAATCCCACAGAACATTTGAATATTGTTCCACCAACATCGATTGAACAAGTCCGAAATCTATGAAGAGGTTAGTGTACCGTGAGAATCACAAATATGGAGGAGTCTTTTTCAAGTGAGAATCACACTATCATGGCTTTTTCAAAATCGTAAGTCACTGCTGTAATTTTTTAGTGTAATTAGTTAGGGTTTGGTTGCAAATTACAAATGGAAGATAATGATGAATATGGTGGGTGTACAGAGCAAATGAAGTGGGAGATAAAAGGAGATTGTATAAAGTAGTTAGGGTTATTATGATAATAGGGGGTGGGTGTAGAGAGTATGTTATTTTAATTTTAATTGGAATGATGGGTGTGAAGAGCAAATGAGGTGGGTGCGGGTAGACCTGGCAATTTGGCGGGTTCGGGCTGGACTGAGATCGGGCCGGGCTGGGACCGGCCTATATATCTTCGGGTTCTGCTTAGGCCGGGTACCCACGGGCTGGCCCGGGTGTCATCGGCTGAAACCCGACTATTATTATTTTTTTTCCAGTCGTATTTAAAAAATAAAAAAAAAAAAATTGTAGAAGGGTTTGTTTGGGAAGTTGCTAATGCTAGCAAAAGAAATTGGAAGAGAAGAAAAGGAACAAAAATAAAAATAAAATTCCCTGATTGCACAATCCAAGAGAAGTTAGCAATTTTAATATAAAAATTTTATACATATGTTCTCATTATATATGTATATCAGTATATCTAATATACTGCAAACTAAAAAAATCAATATCATCCCAAAAATATATATTTAGAGAGAGAGAGGTGTTTGCAGAGAGGGAAAAAGGCCTAAACAAAACATGCCCATGAAAAGAGAGAGAGAGACTAACAACTATTTGTTGTGGGGTTGAAGAGAGACAAAATCGTTGTTCGTCAAAGTCTTCTAGGTCTTCCATTTTCTTCACCAAATTGTGTGGCTGCTGAAGACTGTAAGAGAGGAGTATTCTAGAACAACAATGCTAGGGGCACCAAAAGATACAAAGAACTTCCACAAAATGAGTGGAAAGTCTATGTGGCACACTGGGACCCGTCAGCAATTAAGCATTGTTTCCATTAATTGCTGGCAGGTCCCACTGTGCCACATAGACTTTCCACTCATTTTGTGAAAGTTTTTTGTATCCTTTTGTGCCCCAATCATTATTCATTCTAGAATAGGTTTTGCTTCTTAGTTTTACGGGTTTTAAATGTGCCCATGTTGGGCCCGCTCAAGCCCAGTCATTAAAATGCTTCACCCATGAAAACCCATTTGCAGCCCGGTCATTAAAATTTTTCAAACCCAATAACACTTTAACGCGGACTTAATGCGGGCTGATCTCTACACGGACTTGAAATTACCAGGCCTAGGTGCGGATAGAATTACCCTTTTCTGCATTAAAATCTAATTACCCTTTTGTATTACAAAAATGAGGCTGTTATAAAACAGCCTCTAAATCTATACAGATCAACTGTCTGGGGGCCAAAAGTCTCAACCGAAACACACACACACACACACAAAAAAAAAAAAAGGCCACACTTCGTTTACATCGCCACTCTCTCACAGTCTTCGGAGCTTCCAAAGCAAAACCAACTCTTTCCTCTGTTTTCTCTCTGCTCTATAAAATACCATTTTCTTTGTAGCTAGCGACCTTCATTACTTCTCTCTCATCTCTCTCCCTCTCTCTCTCTCCACGAACCTCGCCGTTCGAAGACTCGCTGATACATTTTCAATGGCCTCTTCTATTGCTGGATCGGCCGTCGCCGCCTTCAAATCCGCCGGAATTCCAGAGAAATCTGGACTTTCAATCGACCGGAAAATCTCTCGTCTCCAGCAATGTTCTTTGGTTTCCGATCGAGTCGGATCGATTCCGCTTCGACATAGTCTTAACTTGCGTTGCAGATCGAGAAGCTCCTTTGGTTTGTCTGATATCTCCTTTTCTCCCTCTTTTGAAGCTATGCTTGTACATACATTGGCCTAAATATATATATATATATATATAAACCATTTATTCGCTTTTTTTATTATTATTATATATATATGCTCTAATTATGAATGTTTATGCTTGCATGGAGTTGTTTCGATAGATTTAAATCATTTTTGTGCTTTTCGTGGATTTTTGAAATTTAGAACACCAAATTGATTTAGTTATAAGTACTGAAACATTTGGCATTTGGAATATCTTTTGCATTTTTTTTTATAATCTTAGAGCATGCTAGGATCCCATCCCACATTGACAGGTATGGGATTGGTTGTGGTTTATTCACATCTAGGAACCCTTCCCTTGCAAACCGGGTTTTAAGGTTGATTCTACCTAGTGGGTTAAAAAAAAATGGTATCCGAGCAAGCACCACGCATGTAGTATGGGATGCGGTTCCGCATACTTGTTGCAAACGGGCTACCTGGGAGGGCTGCTTCTGGAATTGGGATGGGCTGTCGTGGACGTCAGTTGCAGAGCGTGGAGGATTGTTAGGATCCCATCCTATATCGACCAAGTATGGGATTGGTTGGTGGTTTATTAACTCCTAGGCACCCTCCCCATTGCAAGGTGCTGTGCATAAGAGATATCGAACAATTAGGATTATTTTTAAGAAATTTTATGAACATTATCCACAATTAGGATTGTTTTAAAGAAATTTTATGAACATTATCCACAAGTATTTTGGATATTCAGGAGAACTTTGGATTTTTGACATATGAGGACCGATCAATTTCCTTGGTTTCGGGGAGTCTACACACACAGCATTCCACTACAGTCACTGTAAGTTGGAGTTTGATAATTTATTGGCATTAGAATGATTCAAACTTGACAAGTTAATCATTCTTTTATGAAGAGGTTGTTATTCTCGAGAAAAAAGGAATTCGATAAATTGCCTGAAATTTTGTAGACTTCCAGAAGTGATTGAATATATATGTAAAATGTATTACCCACACATTCTACAGTAGGGAATTCATTGAATGTCGAATTAAAGGAATAACTTTGGGTATCTCTAATCAAAATTTTGTTCCATGCACAAAGTGCCAATTCTCCCTAGCAAATTTGTAAGCTATCGAGATTTGAAATATCACAAGTATCTTATTCTAGGGGAATTTTTGTTGAAAAAATGCACTTATAGTTTATAAAAAGATGGAGTAATCTGAGTTAAAAGATTAATATTTTCGATCATTTGATTTCCCAGAGATGTCTTGACGCCCTATTATGGTTTACTTAGTCAATAAATTGATACTGTGGAAAACATGGAAAGGGAAGTATCCCGTTTGTTCTGTTGACTCACCGTGGTAGCAAATTTATTTTCTTAAATATATTTTGTGGGTATGACTTCTTTTTTTCTTTTTAAAATAAATTATGTTTCTAATTGGTTGTAAATGACACATACAGGTGTAAAAGCCCAGGTTGCTACTATCGAACAAGCAACTGTGGAAACAACTCAAAAAGTGGAAGCTCCTGTTGTTGTTGTGACCGGAGCTTCTAGAGGCATTGGCAAAGCAATTGCATTGGCTTTGGGGAAAGCAGGTTGTAAGGTAAGAAAATTTATCTAATTGCTGAATCAGAAGTAGTTTTCAGATAGTAACATGCATTGTTCTCTATGCTTGTGAATATGTAATATACAAGAATTCATTTTTCTTGTTATGTTAGTGGGTAATTAGTTTGCCCCCCCTATGAGGTGTCTTGATGCAGGACATGTCTAGAAATTGAAATAGGGATGGAAAATTGATGAATTACTGAAGAATGAAAAGAAAAGATGAAGTCTTGGAGTCCACCAAGACAAGGACTCTTGCAATCCACCAAGACCTTAATGCTCTCAAAACAAGAGCTCAAATTTATGCATTCATAAACTATACTTGATACAATAAGCTTGGTACCTTATTTATAGTGAAAATAGAAGACTTCTATTCTAGGAAATATTCTTAAAATCTAAAACTTCATAATGGATGAAATCTCATAAAGATATTTATTCCCTAGTAATTTAAAACTAACTAAAAGATAATATCCTTAAAAGGTAAACTTAAATAAATTAATTAATTACAATATATTCCAGGTCAAAAACAAATTTTATGAAATATCTTTTTTGATCCCTATCATGTATATCCTTGGCAATGAGAAAAGTCTAAATGTTGTCCTCTTGAAAACTATTTGGGTGCTTCTAGGCAAAACTATTAGAATCAGGCATCTTGATAAGTATGTTTGTTAGAATCGGTCGATTCATACTAGTCGATTCGAGTTTCATACAACCTGGCGATGCAAAAATTATACTTTTGAACAAAGATTTAAAAAAAGAAGAGCCTTGCAAATGTATTTTTATATGAAGGTATATATATATATTTTCTTTTTCCAAAAAGTGAATATTATGATTATCGATTCAATACAATTTACGATTCATACCATAAGTCGTTATCAAACTGGAGCTGGTGTAAAAGCTTAAAATTCATTTGCCTTTTTTTGGAAACAAACTTCTTTCCCATAGTAGTGACCAACAAATATTTTTCAAAGGCATGATTCTCTGGTTTACCTCAACTATTTAAATTTTATCTTGAAATTCATATGAAGGATGTGAATGCAGTAGATTCGCTAATAAATATAGTTCTGTCAGTATTAAGCTTATGCTCTGCAATGGCTTCCTTGTCATTGTGCCATAATCCATAGTGAATGCCTTATTGAGTGGTGGAGTGGGTTTTCATTTACCTTTCTTTCTGACTAGTGTTGATTACGGACTTTCTGTTATAGGTTCTGGTAAATTATGCCAGGTCATCAAAAGAAGCAGAAGAAGTTTGTAAAGAGGTGAGTAATGTTGATTGCATCATTTTCATGTCTTAGTAATGAGTTTGTGTATCTTTCTTTGTGTGTGTGTGTGTGTGTGTGTGTGTGTGTGTGTGTTTTGTTGCAATTATGCTTTTCAAATTTTATTTTGTACTTTTACTTTTTGTCAAGTGTTGATACAACTTGACTACTTTTCTAATCCATTGCTGTCCTTTGCAAGAATGCTTATTCTTTCATAAACTACCAATCTATTCAAAGTTCTGCTAGTTTATGGTAATACTGCTTCAAAATCTGATAAAATGCTATATTGGTCCGTTCTATTTCTTCTTAAATAAGGATTTAGGACTTGAAGGTGAGGTTCCTTCTACGTATGGTAGTTGGTTGTTGCTATCCTGCCATGGCTTCAATGGGGAAACGAAAGAGTCCTAAAATCATCAAATCAACAATTTGTCTTGCTAAGCACCCCCCATTTTTGGCTAGTATCAAGAATCCTTTTTAGAAAGTCCTAAATGATTTAAAACAAGACTAACGGAACAATCTTATAAGCTTTTCTTGATACATTATCTGAACATATTGATTACTCTTTCCAGTAATATTAATGTTAATGTTAATGTTAATATATTCATGTGTTTCTCTCTTTTTGGTCATGCATGGTATTAATTAAGCTATTCCACTTAACTGCTGAGATATTATATTATTCGTTTCAAACCCTCTGTTAAGTTACTAGTTACTCCAAAAGCTTAAGTTGTTCTCATAAAATAAAAAATAAAAAAAAAACTGCTCTGCTTTTAGAGAATGGACCCAACAATATATATATATATATGTCTATATATGTACACACACAAATATCAAGCATTAACACCCTCCCTCACCTGCAATCCCGTTTTGCACTTGGATAATTGAGTTGGCATACATAATAGAGTGCGAGATTAAGCTCCACGGAATTGAGCTAATAATCAAGTGCAACATAATGCACGATAGAATAGGGAAAGAGATTTGAACCAAGACCTCCTAGAACCATAGCTCTGATACCATGTTTAGTTACCACTTACCAGCTACTCCAAAGCTTGTGTGGTAGAGAATGGACCCAACAATATATACATATATCTATAATATATATAAGTGCACCGATGCCCATAAGTGTTTTACACTTTTATCAATCGGTGCACTTTTACTTAACTATTTTCTTAGAGTTTTTATAAGTTTGGTATGCCACTCTTTTTTTGGTCTGTCCACTAGAGTTTTACCTTCTTCTTTTTTCTTTCTTTTGTTCTTTTTCTTTTTTTTTTTTAAATTCTTTTTTCCAGATCTGCCATATCAATTTGTTTATATATATACACACGGTTTAATGTTATTCACACACTATTATTGTAATACAACTTTGATTCCTATTGAGTCTTGTTCCTCTATAGCACTATTTTGGGGGGGGGGGGGGGGGGGGGGGGGAAATCACGGCTCTATTCCGATAATTTAGAGATTACTTATTTGAATACTCTAATAGTTTTACTTTCCCAACAGTGCAAAAATTCACGGCCATATTCCTACAATTTAGAGATTACGGGTGCGTTTGATAAAACTGAATATTAAGTACTGAAAATTAAGTGCTGAATTTTAAGTACTGAAAATTTTAAGCGCTTAAAGTTTTATTCCTTAAAACAGTGTTTTAACTATTGAAGTGGAATGCATTCGGTGATTATTTTCAGTAGAAAATTTTCATTTAAAGTTTTCAGTGGTTTTGGAGCTAATTTTTCAATTAAGTGGTATGTTATCAAACGCACTGAAAAAGAATAAGTGTTGAATCTTTTCATTTTCAGCACTTAATGGGGTTATCAAACACTCCCTACTTCTTTTAATAATCCATTGGTTTTAATTTCCCGATAGTGCACGAGTGAAAGTCCTCGAGAAATAGACTACAGTAGGTCACATGTCTTTTTTCTTTCTTTCCCTTTCATTCGTTCTTATGTTTTTTCGTTTATTAGGAGTAGTATTTTAGGACTAATCCTACTAGAACAATGCTACAACTTATATTTATTTTTATTTTATTTTTATATGGGGGAGGGGGATGAGGTTCGAACACTGAACCTATGCATTGGAGGTGACTTATATATGCCAAGCTCTTTGCCAATTGAGTTATACCAACCTATGCTGCTACAGCTTATATTAAAAAAAGACTCCGAATAAAAAGACAACATTTGCTATTAGGATGTTGTTATGGTTTAATCAAAGAGTAAAGAGCAATGATATGCTTTCCAAACTTTAATCTCAAGTTCTCATCCCAAATGATGTGGCAGTGATGTAGCAATGTGACCACCTTCAATAATGAAGGGACACTTTAACATTATCCAATCAAAATCCAGTGAACCCACTGCCACATTATTTAGGATGTGAATTTGAAATTAGGATTTGGGAAGCATAGAATTACTCTTAATCAAATTGAAATTCATTTCACCAATAGTCCTTCCCTAATAGGATGTCTTATTCCCTAATAGGATGTCTTATTAGATAAGTGAATTGCTTCTATGTTTTCATGAGCACAGAAAGTTTTATTTTAACAATTGCCTGAAGTCAAGTTTTTCTTCTTCTACATTAAAGTCAACCTATCTTAATTTCTTATTCCCAGTTAAATTCTCATCACTTGACCTGATCGCAAGTAACCCACTCCTTCTGCTAAATTCCCACCATTCCACCTGTTTGTAATTCATCCACTCTTTGTTGTTATATTTACATGTTATAGTTTGATTTGTGAGTTCTTTTTGGCCATTTTTGAGAATTTGAAGGTTTCACATGTGTTCACATTATCTTTTAGACTTTAGTTGATAATAAAAGTCCCCGTGTATAAGTTATAAAGTTTGGCTAACGTAAAATAATTTTGTGGACTTTAGTCTATGTTACATGGACTCTTCTAAATAGGCGAAATACCCGTGTCGACACGACTCTTTGCGGACATTGGTATGACACTTGGGTAGGATCCTTCTAGTGTAGTGTAGTGTAATTTTCAGCCAAGAAAGGCAAAGTACCCGTGTCGGATATGGCAATCATACCGGTGTCCTCCGGACACTTTGAAGAGTCCGTGTAACATAGACTTTAGTACAATATTGGGGGTATATTACATACGTTTGTTTTTTCAAAAATATTTGCAACTTTATAACAATTGAATCATTTTACCATACTATATCAAACCAAACCTTGTGTCCCAACCAATTGGGGTTTCGGTTGGACTTTGAAATTTTTTATATTTTTTAGTAGGTGGTTGAGCTTTGAAGTTAACAAGCCATAGAATTGGACCAGCCATAGAATTGAACCTTTAAAATCTACAAAGACTATGTAGTACATGTATTTTTATTTATTTATTTATTTATTATTTTTTTTTTCTTGGAGTTGGGGTCTTATAGAATCGGGTTTTTTTTTTTTAATGGGAGCACTAGAAAATTGGGGGCCCACGGCGACCATCTTGCTCGCCTTGCCTCAGCCCTGACCTCTATAGGTGCTTTATATATTCAAGTAAAAAGTATGCTGTAATAAGAATTACAGTATATTTAAAATAAATTATAATATACTTGAGGTGTTGA